>OW028711.1:7200000-7859097 GCA_932294345.1 Pandemis cinnamomeana
CACCCCCCCGTATACACCCTGTATGTACGTAATGGTCATAGATCCAAAAACTAAAAAAAATGTAAACCCCCAACCCATTTATCGAGTAATCATACGTAAAAAAAAATAAGCCAAAAATTCATCACACATCATTTTGGAAAAGAGCTGATATTCTTCGAACTGCTGGGCCGATTTTCACCAAACATCCATCCGCATGAGAGCTACGATGCCACAAACAGACAGACACGCACACACAGACAGCGACGTCAAACTTATAGCAACCCTCTTTTTGCGGCGGGGGTTAAAAAAGGAAATTTAAGTGCAACATATCAGACCATCCAGAAATGCGTTAATCTAAAATAACGCGGGCTAAAAAAATCGGACCTTCGATCCAGACACCAATTTTGTGACCCTTTTTTTTTAACGTGTGGAAAATGCGCCTTGTGCATTCCCGCGCTCGGGGCAGCAAAGGGGTATGACGGGCTCTCCAACTCGCCGCTGCCTTCCCTATGGAAGGCGGGGAGAGGCCTACCCTACCGTCTAAAAACACACACGTTCCCTCCTGGCCATGAACTGTGGGCGTTGCGGGAGCACTATGGTGTCACCGCGATAGATTTTGTGACCCTAACAGACAACTTAGAAATACTTAATATCAAAAAATCCTTTTACTCGACAATTTACTACAGTTAGTTTCTGATCTCATTGAATGATGATGATTACCTAAGAGTCCTAAGGCAACCTCTCAGCTCCGGCCATCGAGAAAAGTAATGTCAATACAAATACATACTATTAATATGAAACTGACTTTTACAAACATAGGGACCAGATGACGAGTGCAAGTAATCCAGGCTCAAACTAAAAATAAACAAATGTAATCAGCGTTGATTAATTAATGGAAATGGAAGGGGCATTTCGTCCGCGAGCCTCGCCAGTCCTGCTAATTGTCGTTACACGCTTCATTGGAGAAAGTTCTCGTGAGAAGAAATACGACGTCAAAAAAATAATTTACAGTTTTAATTGACTAGTTCTAGTTAAATTAGCATTATAAGTGGTACAAGATACTAGTTGGCAGTTTTCTGGAGACAATTTTTTTTCTCGATAATTATAATGGCGTAGACGGATTTGTGGCTTGGTGAAGTAACGAAATAAATACGTATCATAAGTAACCCTCGTAAATAGGTAATTGTTAGTTCCTTAGCAACTCTTAAAACACACAAAAGTACTTAATAAATATCATAGTATAGTCAACCCAAAATTCATTTACAACCCTAACGTTCAATGACTACTTATTACTTACAAATCCATGTGACTGTCAGCCTTATTGTTAGAGTAAAAAAAAAGTAGCCTATGTTCAGTTGACGCGATGTCTAAAATCTAGCTGATACTGCATGGCTTTACAACATAATGATTGTATTTTGTGTGAAATACAACTTAAATCATGGGGTTTCCCTAATCATAAAAGGCACATTATGCCATGAATAAGTCAAAGTTGACCGTGGGTATAGAGTTCAGTTAATTCATTAATATTCAGAATATTCATGCATGCACCTGACGCCGGCCAGAGGCAACGCCCGTTCTCGTTTTAGTACCACCACAATACCATTGAAAACATTGTTTTGATGGTTTTGCTCTACTGGCTTCTGGAATAAATTATTCAAATACCACTGACTACTGCGGCTTTGACCAGTTTCCCACGTATGAAATTTTAATGACAGAAAAAATAACGTCGCTTTATGGAAATTACTTCGTTGAAATTGCATATAATTGAGCTCAGCTCAGAGCAAATGCCAACGTGATTTGAACATGCATTTATGAACCATAATGCTTCGAAATTATCGACAGCAATTACAATTTAGAATCATTTTTCACACATAAATTTAACAACTTGACTTTTGACCGGCCATTTGTAGTTCCGATAGGTGATTGCTCATTTCCGAACGCACCGAAGCGGCGCAGGATTGAATTCCTATAGTCCCGCTGCCCCGGTAGCGGCGGTGCGGGATCCCGCATAGAGTGAGTTGCCTAACGTAGCGCTTGATTAATTGACACGGTTCGTGTATTAACATTTTTGGATTTAGAAAAAAATGTTTAGTTTCGATTACAGGTTACTTGCTTTGCTTGTATAAAGTATTCTACTTGTTTCTTCTATTAATTTTATACGCACGATATATTAAACTAGCGTACGTGGGTTTTGATTAAGTACCTAACGTTAGATTAATTTAGATAGTTGTTATTAATTGAAACAGTTTTATTGCAGTGGTCTACCCCGTCTTGCTATAAAAATTACAATCAAACTTATTAAATTTAATTATAATATTAAATTAAATCCTTATATATTGTATGAAATTTACAATGAGCTTTTCGGTAAAGGAAAATATCGTGAGGACACCTGCATATACCTGCCAAGCAATTCAATGGTATAGTGAAGTTCCCAATTGGGCCCATTGGGCCGTGAGGGAACTATAGCCCAAGCCCTCTAATTCTGAGAGCCCTGAGCCCAGCAGGGGGTCGTATACAAGCTGATGATGATGATGATGATGAGTCCATGAATTTTCACGTTTATTATGATTATGATTATTGATTAAAGTTATGTATTATGGCTCTCAGTATTTGCAATTTTTAACTCATTCGTCCGTCCCTAATATAATCTCCTTTCATCCACTCAAAGGTTGACTGGAAGCCTTTTTTTTTTTTTATATATATAAGAGGGGGCAAACGAGCAGACGGGTCACCTGAAAGGGAAGTGATCCCTTAAAGGGATAAGTCCGCCTTTGTGCATGTGTCTTTGTGTTTGACAATTGTATTTGTCTTATGTTTATTTTGCACAATAAAGAGTTTATACATGCATTAATGATCATTACCCTGAAAGGCCTATACCTGACATGACAGGCAAATTAATATTTACTGAATTGCTGCAAGAGCCAGGAGAGTGTGCTATACGTTGTGATGGAGTTGGAACTCTAAAATAGATCCGAGGGGAGAGGCAACTAGCAGCTTCCTTCCTGCAAACATCCGGCGACGAGTCACACGCGACCCCTGCGCACGCCATGGACTATGGCGAATTGGTCAATGACCATCAATGGACTGGTTGGTTCCAGGATCATTGCCAGGTCAATGCTCACGCCTTCATCTGCCTTAATCTAAGGATTAAGATCAAAGATAAACAAAATCAAACTTTTTTAAGAGTTCACGGAAAGCAAAAAAGTAGTCAGTTTTGTCACGTTTCCTAACTCTAACCTACCTAGAAAAGGAAAGCAATGAAAATTATAATTTACCACTTGCAATTTTTTTCTTCACTCAAAAAAACTATATGCCGGTTAAAAAATATATCCATCTTAATGTAAATTTATTAACAATAAAATTTAATCACTAAAATTTATGCAGCACAAAAGAAAATATACAAAAGTACCTACGTTAGTCTATTCCACACCACTCTTTACTACCTACATAGTAGAAATTTAGCAAAAACGTAAAAATGAATCTTATTGTTGACCATGACCTTATTGTAAGATAAGGTTCCTACTTTTCAGGGTATTCGAGCATGAACTTTGCAAGGGTAGGTAGGTATAAGCAAATACATAATAGCTATGCCTAAATCGTAATTACCAGATTGAACCAGAAGTGAACCGAGCTGAAACCTTCACGTCAATTGTTGTTGCGGTTTAAATAACACGCAAGATCATGTAGAATGTGTTCCTTTTTGAGAACCCTTGAGTTTGATGAGTACTTAACTTATTCTGACAACATCAAGAGTACGCATCATGCCCTGTAGGTACCTACCTATAACATAACACCGACACCAAAGCTTACGAGATTCATATGAAGTGTTTAAAAGATTACCGCGCGATCTTTGTAATACAAACATTTAATATCAAAGCAGTGAAATTCTGAGAAAGTATTAACAGTTTAGGATTAATGATGTGTTAAAGAGCTTGTTAAGATGAACAAGTGTTTGTGTAAACATGTTCCTTTGGTTAGTAACTTGGTAATGTGGGTATTACTGGGATATGCCTAAAACGGGGCAACGTGTGTTTTTCGTCTGCCTCACCTTTGCAAGCGTGGTGAGTGACGTTATCAATATGGGGGTTCAAAAGTAACTTAGGATGCTTATGCTACCTTTAACGGTTATAGCTTAAAGCAGAGGTTTAGATGTGACCGCTTATGCTGAAGCAAATCGTTTGACGTTTATTCGCATTATTGGCATCTATAAAATTAGTTTCGCGTTTAAAATTAAACTCTTTTACCCCTCAAGTTTTACTCATACCGCTTGTTAAGCTTACATTAACTTACAGATAAAACATACATTTTGATATAACGTGTTGTAGCCAAAGATGCATATTACTGTTTTGCTTCAAAATGTCTACTACTGAAATACATGAGACACTAAATAAATATTACGGCCACAATTTGTTGACCATTACAAAGCCGTAAGCAAGTACAATAACTCGCGTAAAATATGGAATTGGAAACAAGTCAATTGGCTGGAATGAATATTGAGGGGTGCGCATACGCCACTTCAAACTTTTTTTGCGTAGGGGCGTAAATTGGACGCTGCTGATAATTCTGACATTAACCAGTAGCATGCTGTCAAAGTTTGGCGGGAACATGCCGTTTTATGTCAGTTTTTGTGCGCTACAGTGATGGATAGTATAACAGATTAGTTAAAACTAACTGGGAACAAAGTGGAGATTGTATTGCTTGAAAATCAAAGCGTCCATAAAATAAAGTTAGACCACTGCTTACATATTTGTAGAGTTCTATGTTTAGATTTTTTAACACACTCGAGTGACAAAATCACACAATGTGGCTCGTTTGTTGTCCTTAAAGCTTGTCTTGTCCTGACCTACTAAACAAGTATGTCAATTGAGGATTTGTCCTATGTGGACATAACTCCTTAGACAGTTCATGCTAGCAGGGAATGATGAGCGGCTTGGGCTGTCCCTGCCTATAAAAATATGTAAAAAACAAAGTAGTCCTGTAGAGTAGAAAAAGTATACTTAATTTAAAAGACTTTTTGATTAAAATCCCCTAAAATATTGAGTTAAGGATGACAATGGATAACCCCGTAGGCAGTAGGCCAGTTAAAAAGTTAGGCATATAGAAATCATCATCAGGAATTTATCTGCAATGTAACACGAGGTATGAGAATGTTCCAATATATCACCCATCACGTACCTACAGTCGTATAATAACGTCCATACAAAATTATCATTGACTGTAGATTGAGCATTTATTAAAAACACAATATCGCACAAAGGTCGCAGGGTGCAGTGATACTGCGAAAATATCATTTACATGTTAGATAACTAAATGTCATTATTTTTGTATGGTAACAAACTGTCCGCCTATCCGTACACTTCATTTGTATGGAGGTGAGAAAAACACCCGATAACCGTATTTTTAATTAATTTTAGGTAGTAATACGTTTCATGTAAACATCGACTTATATCACAAGGTGCTCTTCAATAAAAGCTTCGTTTGCTATGATAAAAGTACCTAAAACAATTTTTTTACCAAAATATTTTATTTTATGTTACAAAGGAAAAGCATATCCTAAAAGGCATTTAAACAGTAGAGGACAGTTTCCGTTTACCATTAAATATGTAGGTTACCCAATAGTAAACTGCTCTGTGAAAATAAATAAAATTATGTAAGTAGTAAATTCGGCTTATCGAGCTATTTTATGACCGACGCCTGCCCTGGCTGCACCGATTGATATTCTGTATTGTAACGCAAAAAAAGTTGTAATAAATATCGTAAATATTAAGAATACATGCGTGTTTGTAAACATAGTGCACAAATAAATTCATAATGTTGTATATACGTACCTGTTGGACACTGCACTCGGGACCGCAACTGACATCGAAATGGCCATCTCCGGTGCGATTCTGTAAAAAAAAGTTAAATTTATATGAATAAGCCATAAAGATGAACTTTGTTCGTTTTTGTGTTTAGGTTTAGTTGTATGTAGAATTTAAAGACCTTAGATTTACGGCGACCGGGCAATTTTTTGTTGATATTGACCATTATATTTTTTATAAATGTCCACCGGAGATACAGTAGCGATTCCTTCCGGTGCGTCGACGCAAGCGCATCGGAGCGTACCCCAGCCAGATAGGTAACAACAACTACCTGCCCTAATTGATACGTATCATTAGCTTATATATACATAGGTACAAGTGAAATTATACATTTGATCAAAGTATATAATTTCCAGTCTATTCCATGGTATTTCAAGGTTTTCTTTTATTTACCGTAAATGGTTTTAATTGTCCTATTACTTAAATACAACTTACATTTAGCATCTAACTATAGCACATTGTAATAAGATTTCGACTTGAAACGAACTCATCGCAAAAGTTTACCTAGTTCAAAGGTGTCAAAGGGCTAAAACTTCCGCTTGCACAAATAAGCAGAACTTGTCAACGACGACCAATCCTTTAAATTAGTAATTATTGCTTATTTTAATAAGATTTTCGACTTGAAGCACACGATTGCAAATATTTCCTAGTTCAAAGGTGTGAAAGGGCTAACTACCGCTAGCACAAATAAGTAGAACTTGTCAACGACGACCAATCCTTTAAATTAGTAACTATTGCTCATTGAAATAAGATTTCGACTTGAAGCACAATGATTACATTTTTTTTTTAGATTTAATGAAGTGCCTATTTATTTATATTAGCTAACAATAACGCGAAACGCAAGTTTTTTACCACTTTCGAAGGTATTTTCGAATGATGTAAATCAAAAATTGCGACCAGATGATGTCCGATGATTGTGGGTTAAATGTAACACTACTGTACTATTTATACCTACGTAAGTACTAATCCCTTCCAGGTAAGTAAAGTTTAATTATAATGTTCATCCCTGCAAAATACGCTACGAGCGTGAGACCGGAACGGGTTCGGCAGCACCTAACAGGCTTCTCGCCGAAACTCGACACTTGTGGTTTTCGCTTCAAAAGATTTGGTGGTCTAGTTGAACCTGTTTTGGTGGTGCCACCATTTCATGGACCACAGTCAAGTACAATACGGGTAAGTAAGTAAGTACCTAATGTTTGAAAAATATCGGCACTCTTGATTTTGACGTCTGAAATTATTCCAAAAACAGTTTCCACCGGCAACTGGTCAAAAGTCGCGAAAACGTGAGGGTTCCCGGCAGTGAATGCGTGAAATGACAACACTCCTACTGACAGGCTTACGCCAAATGTAGCGTTCGTAGCTAGGTGATCCAGGCGGCTACAAACACATCTTAATTGTAGACCGATTGTTTCTCATACCTTTACTTTAAAATTATAAAATACCGTCCAATATCAAGGATCAAGGACAAAAGCAGTCCCGTTACTAAACAAAAGGCAGTCGTAATGCTTGGCTATATTTAGCTAGTATGCGACAATATGCGTTGATTACATTGGTTCGCTAATTGCTACAATTACTTGTGCATTGAACCTGCTGCCGCCGCGAATTGAGCAGGGGATAGCATTATAGTCGCAGCCGCAGCTTTTCCATTAACTGCTATCGGGATGGATTGCTGATTAAGGGTGCGGCTCCACTGAGGCGGAGACGAGCGGAGCGGAGAGGAGACGTGTGGGATCGACCAATCATATTACATGAAATCCACATCGCGTCTCCGCTCTGTGACGCGATGTGGATTTCATGTAATATGATTGGTCGATCCCCACACGTCTCCTCTCCGCTCCGCTCGTCTCCGCCTCAGTGGAGCCGCACCCTAAAGCAGTTCTTGCCTAGGTGGAAATAAAAGGATTGATGGCGCTGGTCAATTAGATTAGAAATTTAACATACTTTTATAAAATAATTAAAAAATAGCATGATTCATAGGTAAGAATAAAATAATTCATAGAATGTAGGTTTTTCCTTGAAAATAGTTTTTGATTGTCTAACTACCAGCGTTAACTAAACTGACTTTTGTTCCCGCGGGTTTTTTTATAGTTCAATCGTTCATAAGCAATGCGTCTAGGCTGTTGTCTAACAGTCGGCCATCAGTCAGGCAATCAATCACTTAAAATACTCTTTTAGGTATAGATTTACGATTAAGTAGTGTTATATTTCAAGGTAAGTAGAGTCAGAAATCATGCAGAGACTACGTTTCTGCGTAAAATTAGTAGGAGTAATCCAACAGATTAAACTTCTTACTCTTTTTTGATCCCTGGCCATATTTATTAGGAATTCGCTTCCGTAGTCTAAATTTCAAAACAGATACAACACATATGTGCATCAAAATTTATAGTAAAATTCCAGCTAGGTATAAAACACTAAGTAATTCCGAATTTAAAACAAAGTTGTACCGCCTTTTATGTAATCTCTGCTTTTACAGTATTGAAGAATTCTTTAACTATAAGTTTTCGTCAGACAAATCTTATTTAACATATTAATACTAGAGAAAATGTAACTGTAATTATAATGATAATAGTGGCAATATGACAATTTTTATCAATTTCAAATTATAATTCTAATATTCTTGACATGTATAATAATAATTACCTACCTATATGCTTAATTTAAATTTAAATTTTGACGGACATTTTATCTAACACTAAATTAACTTCATATTTGCATAAGTTTAAATGTTTGAAACTAGAATAACTATAACATAATTTTTATACTACATTTACTGCAAATAAATATTTCATTCATTCGTTCATTCACAACCGAAGGCTCTTCCTTCAGGCTAGAGAGAATAGGTTGTTACTGTTCGATCATTAGCCTTATATGCACTTTCCTTTTGGAGTAATAGGGATCAATCGCTGGTCAGTTTATGGAGCAAAAATACTTAAGCTGAAGCATCACCAACAATAAAATTATTTCCGTTTACTAAAGAATGTAGTAC
Organism: Pandemis cinnamomeana; assembly: GCA_932294345.1. Classification (NCBI taxonomy): domain Eukaryota; kingdom Metazoa; phylum Arthropoda; class Insecta; order Lepidoptera; family Tortricidae; genus Pandemis; species Pandemis cinnamomeana. The sequence goes on from OW028711.1 coordinate 7,208,827, forward strand.
GTTGGAAGTTTTATCCTTGAATAAATTGCTAAGTAGGTTACTGGCTCTGGACTTGTCCGGCGTCCTATTATCAAATTTGGTCGGACCTCGCAACATGTGCGGCGGTTTTGTCGTTAAATTAAAACAGCCCATAATTTTGTTTTACGGATCCTAAGGATTCAAGCTTTTTAAAGGAACAACAGAATACGGAGCAACCGTACAAGTTTGTATTGTATTACTGCTTCACGACTTTTAATTAAGGTTTGGATGCTTAGAGGGCTCAATGAAAGTTAGTTAAAATTGTCCAAAACAACCGTTCGCAGCCGCGAAGTACTTATGTGTTAGATTAGTTGCCAAAGTAATCATAAAAAGAACTACCCTTCTGTCTCGCAACCATTACTTTAAGATGTAATACTAGCTAGATAATGAACAGCTGATATTTTCGTCAAAGATAATGTTGATTATTTGGAATTTCTTGGAAAACATTTCAGGTTTTTATTCACATTCAAAGGGTTTGACTATAAATGTGAAGATCAGTCCTACCCTACGAGACACTTTAAGAGTTTCAAACAAATCGAAGTTTCAAACATAATGTTTAATGTTGGTAAATTTGGATCAATTTGATAAGGTAAACAAACAATTTTGCAAAGCGAACCTGGAAAGGACACTTTTCATTGCACCGAACCACTGCTTCCGTTCCAAATTTCTCGGCGATGGTACTGTAATCGCAGCCAATTGGCTGAGCGGACAAAGCCAATCCGAGCAGCGACAGCACTAGCCATTTGTGCCAATTCAGCGGCGCACTCATTGTGGCCGACAGCCTCATCACACAACACCAGGCATCACTGTATCACATCACAAATATCCTTAGAAAAATAAGTCTGTATTTTTCCTTACGAAAAGCTAAGGGTGTTCCGCGCTCGCGTCTGCATAGTCGCGGTTTAAACGGAACGGTCGCGCGTTCGGCGCTGTGCGTGCGCGCAACGAAAGCTGCTCTAGTACTGAGACTAAGCGCGCCGGCGCCGTCCGCCGCACGCTGCGAGGCCGCTACGGTTACGGTCCGGCGCTACGGCTATTATGCTTTACCTGTCGTTGCTTTTGTTATTGTACGATGCCATCGTTTAGGTTACTATATATTTACAATGATTTACATAGTCAGCGGAGATAAAGAATGACCATGTATTTGCATTGTAAAAATAATTGGTACTGTTTGCCGTATGGTCGCTATCGCAATGCCACTACCAAAAACTTGCTATTCGATTGGTTTTAGATGTACAAGAATATTACACAACATACTCAGACAGAGCTAATAAATCAGAGCATCAAAAGCTATGTGATGTAAACAAACGACCAAGATCCTACGATTGATCCTAAGGACCTTGACCTAATCCATACTGATCAATTCATACACAATTATTACGTTTATTTACACTTTTCATATCAATTGTACCTAATAGATTACGTTAGGTTAGGCATCAAGGCTCTATTTATGAAGGTTTAAAGATCGTAATTTGGTGCATAAACAGCCACGAGTTCTAAAGATATCAGGCTATTTCTTAGAGGTGAACCCTCCTGAGGAAAAGTGGTAAGTGTTTTTTAAGTTGTACTCTTACTGGGTACAACTTTGGGGGTATGAGTGGGCGGGCGGGGGTGACGTGCCAAGTTACCCAGCGCAGCACTCGTGAAACATACATGGAATATAAGCGAATATGAACAACCCACACAACCATTACCATTCGCTTAGTACCTCGATGAACTCAATGCTTCGAATTATTTGTGGCGTGGGCACAAATAGAAATAGAGCGACTCAAATCACACAAATGGACTGAATTACTGCAAGTACTATACTAGTATGGAAGAGAAGAACAATCCTGTTTAGTAATGAGAATTTTCGCTGGAATATGTTGAGAGCCAAATATGACCAAGTCATCTACATATCAAAGAAGAATGCTTTCAGATTTAGTTGGCAAGAACCAAAATTTCCAAGAGAACCAATCTTTGGCACACTGATTAACCAGGTATTGATGGAAACTAACAATGCTAACTGCCAGGGAGTGGAATATGCTCCCATCGTCTGTTTTTCCGGACATATACAACCTGTATATATAGGGCTTTTCCAGAGATTGAATAGGATGCTACTGCACCAGTGCGGTACACCGTCGGCTTCATCTATACTTTCCATTAGTTGTGATAGGGGTCAATTATTGGTCAGTACTACGTAAAAAAGAGACTACGAGAGCATTGCTAAGAGAAAACTGAAATGATCTTTGAGAATTATACATGAGACTTTAAGAGTGACGGCCGTGGTGGATTTAACTGAAGGCAATTATCCAAAACGTTGTAAATTATTATAATTTAGATCAATTTATTTTTAGGCTTTGTTCAAATCACAAGAGATCCTACTAAGGAAGACCTCTTACGAACTCATCTTTTAGAGATTGCACGGCAATTTATGGTCATTGATCGTGCTTTCTAATTACCTAGGTACTTATTTATTTTTATACCACGTCAGTTGGTTTTCGATATTGGTCTAGGAGTAAAGAAAAAACATAGAATTTACCAGTTGCTTCTCTTCCCGCGCAGATAGTAAAAGCCCATCGAGGGAATAGGCGAAAGTCTTAGGAATCATGTTATTGGCGATGCGGCTAGCAACCCATCACTATTTTGATTTCCCTTTCCACCTATTCGCCCTTAGTCATGCTAAACGTGGCCTTAAGGTTTTGTTACCTTAGGCTGTGTCTACCCCGTAAGGGATAAAGACGTGATATATATATGTATGTATGTATGTACTTAGATTATGATAAACATAAAGAAACTTACGGAGATGGACGAACTTGCGTTAAGTCTGGTGTCTTAAGAATCGTTCATGTTAAGAAGATACATGAAATCATGCGCTCCGTGGAATGTTGTTGAAGCGTGGGATGATCTCGGATTGGTAACGACCAGTTAGTTTAATTGAACGAACGAGCTATGGCCTTGTTGATGCTTTGATATACGGCATTATACATTTTAAAAATGATTTCAATTGAGCACCTAAAGGTTAACTAGTAATTGTTGTGAAAGTTTTGTAACAATCGACTCTACATTTTTATTGGGCTGTCAAATCTTAAACTTTCCGGATTGATAATAAATACAATCAGATGTTCACCATTATCGTTTTTTTTTTTAATATGGTGTCATCAAAAAAATGCAACCCAGGATGACAATCGAACGCTGTCGTATGCGCATGCCACTTAATTAGGTAAGTGCCATTTAACTTTTCCGTTCGTAGGTAACTCGAAAAGTTCCAACAGAATAGCTCGATAAAAACTAATTAAGTTTATACGTATACATACATAAATAAAACACGGCGTAAAATTTTATATTCACTGCGTAGTGGAAGGACCGATGTGGTACTACGATGGATCAGAGACACGTGCGTCGTACACGGAAAGAGCTGAAAAAGCTCTACACAAACTTTCCTAACATAAGCAAATTGTAGACATGAGATTTACCTTTGAGCTCTCCCTTCACACTTACCCTGCATTTGCACCTTATGACTACATCTACAAAACATACATGAGTAGCGAATGAGCACCGATCAAAATTGTGTTGACGTTTTTAAGCGCCATCTACAAATATGAGACCAAACTAAGTGCAGATCACGTTCGCAATGAAGCCAAAGCGTATGTAACTACCACTACGGTAAACCCAAGCTACATGCCAATCTCGAGCTCTAACTAAATAATACAATATCGTGTAACTAGATGGCGTTACTAACATCTCTAATAACTTATAATGACCGAGTTTGTTATTGTTGCGTAATGAAACTTTGTTTTTATCGCTACCAGAAGTACCAGTGCAGACATCTTTACAAACAATTTTCTTATCTTTTCGAAATTTGCGTACACGAAGTCTTTCTGCTCAAATTTTATTCGAGATACGACGTCAACAGATGGCGTCACAATGTAAACGCATTATAAAAGTTACCGAACCGAGTTTACCTTTATGGTAATAAGAGTATACTAAACTTAAGTAGATATAGTACAACAAAAGTAATATAGTAAACAAGCTATTGCCCGATACTTCGCCCGCGCACAACTACGAAGCGAAGCTTGAAAACAAAGGCTTTACATTTTGATGAGCTGTTACCGTTCTGAGACGTCCAACTTGGGCAAAAGTTATAACTTTGAATCATAGGCTCCATCTTATTAGTGTCATTATTGAAAACCCTGTAAATGAGAGTTGAAACAATGCACGTAAAATTATTTTAATCTTTTTAAATTTAATGGTTTGACGAATGCTGAAATTTGGCACAAATATGTTTACAACCTTTATTGACTGAGATTGTACAGAAGAAGTCACGGGTAACAGCTAGTTCAGAAGCCACCTTAATTCAAAATTCAAATCTCCTAAACCCCATGGAAAATATATGACGAATATCGAGATAGGTACCCCAATGCCTGTACTTGGAAGTAGGTAGGATATGTATTAATCTTTTGTTGTAAAATTTGATAAACGTGTAATGTTTCAGCGTTATTCACCTAAGGCACCTTCAAAGAATTAAATTAAAGATTTGACTTGTGCAGTAAATTGGTTTTCAATTTTATAATTTCGCATATTTAGTATTGACACAAAATATAGGCGGTTTTTATAAGAAAATTGCATTGTTTCCCCATCTTATCAGTACTGTGCATTATGTACACAGAAAATCGCTGGTAAATCATATCGGACGTGCAAAATAGTCCATGAACAACGAGTACATGTTTTTTTTTCACGTAGTGCAGGTTCGGTGTACAGTTAATTAATAACCAACAATGTTAATTGATACATACATGCATACATAAATCACGTCTTTATCCCTTACGGGGTAGACAGAGCCTAAGGTAACAAGACCTAAAGACCACGTTCAGCATGACTGTGGGAGTATGGATCGAAAGGGGAGTCAAAACAGTGATGGGTTGCTAGCAACATCGCCTATATAACATGGTTCCTAAGATTTTCGCCCAATCCCTCGATGGGCTTTTACCACCTGCACGGGAAGAAAGCAACTGGTACATTCTATGGTTTTTCTTTGCTCCCAGACCAGCATGGAAGAAATGTGTGTTAATTGAACATTTGTACATATATAACATATTTGTACTAAGTAAGCTACACAGGCTAACTATAAGCTGCTGTAAGTACAGTCAAGGGCATAAATATATGTACATTACCAACCATTTGGTAATCTTTCTTTAATTAAAGTTATTCAAAAATCCGAAACCTAATCCCGCTACTATAACATAAACTTCCTAATAATGATTGTTTACATCTATCTATACATATAATAAAATCGTTGAGACCAAAAAATCTGTACATTGAAGATTAAAAAAAAAAAACCGACCAGGGTGACTTAAAATCGGTAACTGGACATAATAAAACAATTTTTAAAATTTTTGTTTGTTTGTTTGTTTGTTTGTTTGTTTGTTTGACTGAGCATCACGTAAAAACTACTGAACGGATATTGTTGAAATGTTCACAAATCTATTTCAATAAATTCAGAATAGGATATAGGCTACAGAAATTTTGGAATTTTTTGGAAAAAGGGGGTGAAAAGGGGGGTTAAAGTTTGTATGAAAAAATAAAATTAGATGATTCTAGAATCATGAAACTCACAATAAATACTTAGTAATAAAAATAAGGAAATACCTGTTTTAGCATTTTTTTTTAATCTCACCCAGAGGCGCAAAAAAGAGGGTTTTGTGTTTAAAATTAATTAACTTCATACACCTATACAATAAAAACCAATGAAGTGTAACCTTTTAAAATTGCTAAATAATACTTCCAATTTAATACAGGTAAATATAATTTCTCAGTTTTCTTGAAATTTAAATTTTGAGGTGATTACGCACAAAATAGCGGAACTCAAGAAAATCAGCTTTCCTCGGTGTAAGTAGTTGGTAATAATTACAAACAAAATAATACTACGGAGAAAATAGATAGATACGAATGTACATAATATATAAAGCCGGAAAACTGTGTCAATTGTGAAAAATCATTAATTAAATAATTACATGCTGTACAGGTATTTTTCAACGAAGACATTTTCGTCAAACCTAAATCAACCAAAATTGGCGTCCTAAATTGTGTTCTTTACCTAACACCTAAAGTTCAACATGCAATACCGTTACTTTGTTTTTATTTATGTGCTATTATTCACAACGCGTTCGGTTTTTGAACGCACTCTTATTTGAAAACCTGATATATTATGAGGGCGGCGTGAAACGCTTGGCTGTATGCTCTTAATATCTTTGCCTAAAAAAATCAAAATCAAAAGGCGCGTTTACGTCTGCGCTACGAACATGTCAGAATTTTATTGTGAAAAAAGTTTGTGCTTTTAGTATGAATCTTAACTGAATCGCATTACGACGTCATGGTAAGGCCTCTGTAGGTAATTAATTTGTAGATAAAGATAATAAGTGTTAATAATCTGTAGCTACCTACTTAAACCAAGAAAATAAATAAAAAACTTCTGCTAGAAAAAATTGAGTCGCAAAATATTAATTAAAACGGATTAGTAAATGAATTGTTAGTCGTAAGGTAAAAACAGGTAAACATTTATGTACCTGTTATTTGATTAGAATATATATATTTTTTTAAATTAATCAGGGTACAAATATCGTTAAAGTGAGCGCAGTATTCGCCAATACGCGTCATAGTTCGGCGAAATTAATAGTGATGTAGGTAACTAAAACTGTACTTAGCTTTTTTTGAATAAAGAAACTATAAATTAAACTATTTTGTAAAATAAGGTATAAATAAATGTGATGAGTCATTAACCAGTTCACACCTGTTTTTTTTTTCAAGATTCCGTGTCACAAATTATTATTTTTATGACGTAATTCTAAAAGTATAGTTTCGTACACACTTTCAGTGGTTCACGTGACGAAGTTAATAGTCATAATAATAATAATTTTGATATCAAGAAAAGCCGTAAGTATCACAAAAATACACGCGGACGAAGTCGCGGGCAACAGCTAGTCTATACATATAATAAAATCGTTGAGACCAAAAAATCTGTACATTGAAGATTAAAAAAAAAAAACCGACCAGGGTGACTTAAAATCGGTAACTGAACATATTAAAACAATTTTTAAATTTTTTGTTTGTTTGTTTGTTTGTTTGTTTGTTTGTTTGTTTGTTTGACTGAGCATCACGTAAAAACTACTGAACGGATATTGTTGAAATGTTCATAAATCTATTTCAATAAATTCAGAATAGGATATAGGCTACAGAAATTTTGGAATTTTTTGGAAAAAGGGGGTGAAAAGGGGGGTTAAAGTTTGTATGAAAAAATAAAATTAGATTGTTCTAGAATCATGAAACTCGGAATAAATACTTAGTAATAAAAATAAGGAAATACCTGTTTGAGCATTTTTTTTTAATCTCACCCAGAGGCGCAAAAAAGAGGGTTTTGTGTTTAAAATTAATTAACTTCATACACCTATACAATAAAAACCAATGAAGTGTAACCTTTTAAAATTACTAAATAATACTTCCAATTTAATACAGGTAAATATAATTTCTCAGTTTTCTTGAAATTTGATTTTTGAGGTGATTACGCACAAAATAGCGGAACTCAAGAAAATCAGCTTTCCTCGGTATAAGTAGTTGGTAATAATTACAAACAAAATAATACTACGTAGAAAATAGATAGATACGAATGTACATAAGACATAAATCCGGAAAACTGTGTCAATTGTGAAAAAACATTAATAAAATAATTACATGCTGTACAGGTATTTTTCAACGAAGACATTTTCGTCAAACCTAAATCAACCTGAATTGGCGTCCTAAATTGTGTTCTTTACCTAACACCTAAAGTTCAATATGCAATACCGTTACTTTGTTTTTATTTATGTGCTATTATTCACAACGCGTTCGGTTTTTGAACGCACTCTTATTTGAAAACCTGATATATTATGAGGGCGGCGTGAAACGCTTGGCTGTATGCTCTTAATATCTTTGCCTAAAAAAACCAAAATCAAAAGGCGCGTTTACGTCTGCGCTACGAACATGTCAGAATTATATTGTGAAAAAAGTTTGTGCTTTTAGTATGAATCTGACAGCGAACGAACCTTAACTGAATCGCATTACGACGTCATAGTAAGGCCTCTGTAGGTAATTAATTTGTAGATAAAGATAATAAGTGTTAATAATCTGTAGCTACCTACTTAAACCAAGAAAATAAATAAAAAAACTTCTGCTAGAAAAAATTGAGTCGCAAAATATTAATTAAAACGGATTAGTAAATGAATTGTTAGTCGTAAGGTAAAAACAGGTAAACATTTATGTACCTATTATTTGATTAGAATATAATTATTTTTTAAAATTAATCAGGGTACAAATATCGTTAAAGTGAGCGCCAGTATTCGCCAATAAGCGTCATAATTCGGCGAAATTAATAGTGATGTAGGTAACTAAAACTGTACTTAGCTTTTTTTGAATAAAGAACCTATAAACAAAACTATAAATCAAACTATTTTGTAAAATAAGGTATAAATAAATGTGATGAGTCATTAACCAGTTCACACCTGTTTTTTTTTTCAAGATTCCGTGTCACAAATTATTATTTTCATGACGTTATTCTAAAAGTATAGTTTCGTACACACTTTCAGTGGTTCACGTGACGAAGTTAATAGTCATAATAATAATAATTTTGGTATCGAGAAAAGCCGTAAGTATCACAAAAACACACGCGGACGAAGTCGCGGGCAACAGCTAGTTAATAAATAAAAAATCGCGTATCTTGTGCTAATTTAGGTTAAATAATTTTATAACTTTTCCAAAAGTTTAAATATTAGCACATAATAAGATTTTTCAAATGATGCGAGGTGAGATGCATCTCTGAAATGATTACAAACCGTTTGCAGCAGCTGAAATACATAACTAGTCGATGTTTTTGTCAGTCAACAGCGAATGCGTTAAGAAAACAATTAAAGTTATCAACCTTGGAGATATTGTATATTGTAGTCGTACTATAAAAATGTTTATTAATCTTTATGTCTTTGTAATCATGGTAATTTTCGTGTTCATATGTTATAGGGCCCTCACGATAGATAGCCACACATCGATGATAGCTTGCAACTCAAGACAATTTTTATTGGCTATAACTACAAATAATAATTGTAGATAAGAATGCAGGCCTGTTATCATAGCTAATAGAGTGGCTGTTAATAAGGTTTAGGTACTTATCGCGTTTAAATAACTGCCTGATAAAATTTCTCTTGATATTATATAGATTACGTGTCCAAGGTCAAAGTCAATTAATTGTTCGGTAGAGTCCAATGAACGTTAAGAAGTGACACTTCAGCAAATTCGCTCAAAAGTTTTCTTTTTCATAAGCAATTTTTAAATGAATAAGCCTCATTTTCACTATGCATAAACAGTTCCTTCTTTGCAACGTAAACAGACCAGCTTATAGTATACTCGACTTTCAATCGCTAATTCAAGGTAAAGGTAATCATAAACACACTGAGCTCGTAAACTGTGCAATAAATCCTAGCGTACATAGGTACTACGATGTTTTCAATTTCCGTTTCCGTTCTACCTAACATTTTTTTTACACATACACACACACATATTACGTCTATATCCCTTACGTGGTAGACAGAGCCTATGACAACAAGACCTAAAGGCCACGGGTACCATAATTGTGAGCATATAGGTGGAAAGGGGAATCATAATAGTGATGGGTTGCTAGCCGCATCGCCTATAACATGATTCCTAAGATTTTAGCCCAATCCCCTCGACGGGCTTTCAATTTTTTACTATAAATATATAACTCTGTAAACCCGCTGTAACGCCGCGCGTTTCAACTTTGGTTTTCATCCAAGTTTCGTGATGTCGGTGCCAAAGTTCGGTCACCGTTGCATAACTACATTCGCATCGCCGTAGTTCTCTCAGGACCACCTCGATAACACAATAAACTAATCAAAAGATACAATTCTGCAGTATATTGTACAAGACATTCTTTAAAAACAGAGATAACTTTATAATATCGCATTGTAGGGGTTTTATTTAGATAAAGCTTATTGTACCGTAAAGATAAAGCAGTTTATTGTCGGGGATTATAGAAAAGGCGGCAATTGTTAAAGTTTTCGCGTATTTTCCATTTGTGAGTGTCACTTCGTGCATGGGAGCCCTCCTGTGAACATTGAATAACCTATTTGCCAGCTGCAGCCGACGAGACAACCGCAAACATGTCTACCGATCTACTGGACTTCAAGGTAAGAAGCATGTTAATATAATTTGCCGTAAATACATAGGAAGTTAATCTACATTTAAAGAAGGGAACTCGAAAAAACGTAATTTGCTGCTTTTTAACAAAAAAAACTAATTTGTAATTACAATGTACTAAACCGTGAAAATCATGCATTATTTTATACATCTGCACATGAATACGTTACATTTTATAATAGTTAGGTATAATACAATAGTAACTATTACCAATTTAAAAATATTATAAGTACTCTACCTACCTAAACACTGTCTGACACCCGAGTCACAGAGTGGGAGTTACAGAAAAAGTGGGCGATTCACATTTTGAGTTTGCTAAATTGTTTGGCACCTATTTGTTTTATTGATTTATTATTAACATGTTAAAAAAACATAGGTAAGCACATAATTTCAAAGGGATTTAGGCTCTCAATATTTAGACGCAGTTGGATGCAACGAGATCAGGGTTTTTTTATGTGATAGTGATAGGAAACAAACGAGCATCCTGGTTACCAGATATAAAGCAATCTTCACTGGGTAGACTCATAAATATATGTAACTAACCGTGAATTATTAAAAACTACCATAAGTAAACCTGACCTGAACCTACAGTTAGGGCATCAAATTACAAATAACTGTCGGAAAACATAACTTAAGTTTGCAGTAGTCACGTCATAATAGACAACAATAGTCACGAATAACCAGTTAAATAGTGTTGTTGATTATATTTGCACAAATACATCATTGCAATGCAATACAGGGACTTCCCCTGTAATGATCAACACAATTTTGTTGTCAGTAAAATACATACATACTCGTAAGTGCATTTATCGCCAGTGTCGTTTAATTGGATATCACTGTTCTCATGGCGTCGACAAAAATGGGCATAAATATATACTATTTAGGTATAGTTCGCCTTTGTAAGTCTCGTGTACTTAATACTTTGGTACTAAATATTGTCGAATTCGTTGCACTACACATTAAACACGGTAAATTAATGGCAAATAATTCTAAGAAGTTTTTAAATAAATTAGGCAGGCACGTGTATGTAATTATAGTATTTTGTACTGCATTAGTCATCCAAATAAAATACGTTACTTGTTTCCGTCTCAGTTTATAGTAAGTTCCGGCTACTTAAAGAGTTCTTACATGTTGCTTTAGTACTTTTTAGCTGATTTGTTTTTGACTATTGGCTTAACTCGGAATAAGTAAAATTTTTGCAACGATCTTGCAGGCAAGCTACCAATTTTGGCAACTATGTATTTACAGTCAAGGAATTCAATTCTCTCTCTCTCTTCATATAAAACGTCAGAGTGACATCGCATTATTTAACAAGGAAAATCGTTACGACGCTAAAAAGGTTCCATGGGGAGTTGGGAATCAAATTCCTTGACTGTACATATGTATAAAATGTATAGGTATACTTAATGAAAGTAATTTAATTACTGCTACTGGAAGGATATGTATACTCGTATATCCAGTAGCAGTAAGAAGTCTTAGTAGTTGGTATAACAACTAATCTGAAACAATGCCTGCATATCCTTAATGAGTATTTCCCGCAAGCAGATGAAAATAGTGTAACATACAGCTTACAATGGCAAAGCATTTGTTTGAAACACTCGCTTAATCTCAGTACAGTCATAATAAAGAGTGTTAGTCAGTCAGTGGGTGGGGTTAGCAGTCAGTAATTCCCCGCGAAGAAATCGTCGTCGTAATTTCAGTCATAAATGTAATCCCTCCACGCCTAAGATTATTTTCCTCATATATTATATGTACCTAGCCTTGTCAAGTAACCTAATGTTATCAGGGAGTTTATTGTCAACTCTGATTAGCGAGAATACTTGTGATAGGAATTAACTCCGGGTTCAACAGTTTCTGAAGTAAACAAGACGCTGAAATACAAATACTTGTAAACTCATAATGGAGACACGAGTATCTACCTACTATGTAATAGGACATATAAAAGACTTTTCTTGAGTTTTGATAATCGCTAATCGAGATAATCCCTAAAGTAGCACGTTTATCACAGGTGTCTTCAAAACTTAAAAGGATTAATTCAAAAATAACACGTAATTTTGGATAAGGCAACGCATTCTTCCAATAAAAAATAACATTCCATGTTCCATTCTTAGTAAATGTACTTTGATGTTTTTTGACACGCAATACCAGGGTTAAGCCGACTGACTCATCTGGGCTCTGGGCCAGGACTGACCTAGGATGAAGTTTTTTTTTAAACAACGTGGAAGGCAAACGAGTAAGTGGGTCACTCGATGATAAATGAGCACCTATCACATATGGTTACCCGCAACACTAGAGGATTAATGCAATACCAGCCTAGCCTGGCAGAGATGTCTTACTCTCTACACCAGAACACAGCATCGCAAGCACTTCAAGGCAAAACAAGCATAGTGGAGGCAAAATACGTGAAATTTCCCTTAAGTCAGGAAATAATTCTAAGAACTGATAAAAACAATTGTTTTTGATTTGTATGGGTTAGAAATGGAATTTAATACATCACTTGATATATTCACCCCCCCGGAAAGGGGTGGAATTGGTTGAAAATGGTGTAATAGTAATAACTAAGAAGAAAAAATAGGTGTAGTCTGTGCAATTTGCCATACGTTTTATTACATCTTAATCTATATTTGCACCCGTTATTTAGCTCAATTCAAGCTACGGAACATACAAAAAAAAAATCATATAACTAAAAATATACTTTTTGGCATTGCGGCCCCGGGAAAAATACAGAACGCGGTGCAAATTGAGGAAATGATGAGAATATATATCAAAACACAATACCAAATTTGCACCAGGGTGCGACACCCGGAAAGTAGTTTTCTATGTTTTACTGTCTTTGTACTTCGGGGGAAATTTTGGAATTAATAAAAATCGTCACAATCGTCTTAACTTGGTTTGATTTACATTCGCACCCCATAAAAAATTGACATTTCTACACGGAACATGCGGTTCTGTAATACTACCCGCTACCTAGCGTTCGCTGCTATTCCTTGCGTTTAGATAGAACTATGTTTACCAAACTTCCGGTTAAAATTTTCTTTTTTTTATTGAGTGCCAATGTATTATCTTTTAAATATGTGTTATTTATAAATTTTCACGACTATCTTAATTTCCCCCGAAGTACAATCTACAAAAGAGTGAAAAAAAACATGTTCCATACTTTGCACGGGGGTGCAAAGTTACCTGGGTGTTTATAATACTTTGAAAAGCTTAATCTAAGTTTGCACCAACCGTCTGAATTATCCTCGAGCCGCAATCAGAAAAAAATATTTTACCAAGATTCTATACATCGTACACCTTTTTAATTAACATACATTATGTACCAAAGGGGACCCTTCACGTGGCTAAACTTGCGCCTAATACCTTTTATCATACTCCGAAATAACGGCATTTGAAGTTTATACCTAATATTTTAAAGTGTTCCGTACATGATAGAAAGGTGCAAACCGAGGGAAACCATCTAGTCGTGCCCTCTAACGATTCCACAAAAAAACACGACTACACGAATTACTTCCATACTTTTCTGTAATTCGACTATACTAGCAAGGCAGAAACTAAGGTCACCCGGATTGTACGTTGCATGGGCTTGGTATCCAAAAAATTACCCTCAGGTCAATCTGACAGAACGACTGGACCGTAAACCGCGACTCGATTTCTCGCTCAGTGACCTTCGTGTACCTATTAGTATAGTCGAATTACGGAAAAGTATGGAAGTAATTCGTGTAGTCGTGTTTTTTTGTGGAATCGTTAGAGGGCACGACTAGATGGTTTCCCTCGGTTTGCACCTTTCTATCATGTACGGAACACTTTAAAATATTAGGTATAAACTTCAAATGCCGTTATTTTGGAGTACGATAAAAGGTATTAGGCGCAAGTTTAGCCACGTGAAGGGTCCCCTTTGGTACATAATGTATGTTAATTAAAAAGGTGTACGATGTATAGAATCTTGGTAAAATATTTTTTTCTGATTGCGGCTCGAGGATAATTCAGACGGTTGGTGCAAACTTAGATTAAGCTTTTCAAAGTATTATAAACACCCAGGTAACTTTGCACCCCCGTGCAAAGTATGGAACATGTTTTTTTTCACTCTTTTGTAGATTGTACTTCGGGGGAAATTAAGATAGTCGTGAAAATTTATAAATAACACATATTTAAAAGATACTACATTCGCACTCAATAAAAAAAAGAAAATTTTAACCGGAAGTTTGGTAAACATAGTTCTATCTAAACGCAAGGAATAGCAGCGAACGCTAGGTAGCGGGTAGTATTACAGAACCGCATGTTCCGTGTAGAAATGTCAATTTTTTATGGGGTGCGAATGTAAATCAAACCAAGTTAAGACGATTGTGACGATTTTTATTAATTCCAAAATTTCCCCCGAAGTACAAAGACAGTAAAACATAGAAAACTACTTTCCGGGTGTCGCACCCTGGTGCAAATTTGGTATTGTGTTTTGATATATATTCTCATCATTTCCTCAATTTGCACCGCGTTCTGTATTTTTCCCGGGGCCGCAATGCCAAAAAGTATATTTTTAGTTATATGATTTTTTTTTTGTATGTTCCGTAGCTTGAATTGAGCTAAATAACGGGTGCAAATATAGATTAAGATGTAATAAAACGTATGGCAAATTGCACAGACTACACCTATTTTTTCTTCTTAGTTATTACTATTACACCATTTTCAACCAATTCCACCCCTTTCCGGGGGGGTGAATATATCAAGTGATGTATTAAATTCCATTTCTAACCCATACAAATCAAAAACAATTGTTTTTATCAGTTCTTAGAATTATTTCCTGACTTAAGGGAAATTTCACGTATTTTGCCTCCACTATATGTATTCTTTTCTGGCTTAGGTACTCGAAAGGGAAAAGACGCATCTAGCTGCAAGCGAGATAACACTGCTCACACTAGCCGCTCTGAAAATCTTACTTACCAACAGGAACGCAACATTGGCAAAAGTAAAATACCTAATTAAAATGTAAACATACAAGAATAAAACCTTATTATATGTATAGTGACAGTGTCAGATCAGGTACCTAACAGGGACGGATAAACCAGGGTGTACTTTTAGTTTGCTTCTTTTTCTTGCTTTATTTTTTTTCCGCTATGTTTATGAATAAAATAAATAAAAAATACTGAAAAAATCCCCATGACTTTTCGGTTTAGTAGTGAAAAACAATGCCACCATGTACCGCATTAAGTACGTAATGAAACATACCTCCGTCAAGTGTTTGTCCACCACGCCTCCAAGCTGAATGTCACCGCAATGTCATATTATATGACTTGGCTATTGTTCTCTATGTATTGTGTGACTGCTTAGGAAATACCATTCTTGCTAAGTTGTACCGAGCACGAACAATCTGAAATAATAAAGAAAAACACTAAAAACTATACCTACTTACCCAATTACCCATACTTTCAGAAAATTAGAACGCACCACATTTACATTTAGCGAGGTAATACTAAATTAAAGATTGACGTAGAGATGGCAGCGTTGAGCCTAGCTTGCTCCAAAATTTTCACAACGGTTTGTTTTTACATAATTAAGTAGGTAACTTATTGGTTGCTTAAACTAACCTCATTCAAGTATAATTTTTTAATCATAATATTATGTTATGTGCCCTCTAACATTTGACCGAAGGCATGCAGAAAAATTAGAGCAAATAGTGCGTATCTATTAAATACATTAAACGAAAAGTGGTTTGACCACTACTGCATTGTGTGGTCCGACACGCACTTGGCAGATTTTATTAAATACGCGACCACCAAATAATAATTAATTAAGTCCCGGGGCAGTCGATGACTTCGGAAATTTTAGGCCAAAATCCAACTAAGTTAGGGTACATATGTTTACTTTGATGATTCATTGAAATTGAGCTCATGATTTTAGGAGCGCATCCTTAGTCGGGATTAGGTACTTACCACTTATCCTGCAAACAAATGTTCGGTATTACCACATACGCATAGATTTTAGAATTTCCACGTTGACTATGCTGCTAATTCAATAGTAGGTTTTACAAGGCAATGGCTGGCGATGACTCAAGACGATGCTTCATAGCATCAATTTGGCGTCAATTGCGGGTAAGAATCGAGAATAAAAGGGATTTTCCTGGAGGAGTGCGGTTTTCCCAGCAGGAAAATCACTATCGAGAACATCTTCATATCAGGCGGATGTTCACAGGACACAAGAAAACCCTATTTTGAACCCACGATATATCGTAACGTCGGATCGAGTGTATTATCTAAATTTGAAGGCCCCATTTTGATAGTTTGTAAGCCTGTAGTATCGTACCACGATATTTAGTAGGTATGTATATGTATTTTTGTCGTAGCTACGGACTTGTATGACAAGGAGTCTGTCTGAACTAATATGAAATAACTAAGATGCTTCTTATCAATCAGCTGTATTCAAGAACTTGCAGCTTGATACTAACCTCTCAGAATTAGAGCACTTGAGCTAGACTTGAATAGTAGGTAGTTCTTTGGAACTGCTTTCACACACATCATTAAATTGTCTCATATGTTTGTGCAGTGCAGGTAATCTTCACGATGTTTTCCCTCGCCGAAAAGCGATAATAATAGAATTCAAGAAGTTTTCTCTATCTTCTGAGGTTGCTGTGATGCTTCTAAATTTATATTTTTACTAATTGAACTATTCGCGGCTGTAAAAGAGGGTTTGTTAGCATGAATATTTATTTACGCATTGGGTCGATACTTATTCACATTTATCAATATTAATTGCCGAGTTACAATAATAATCTCTTAACTACATAATTATAGCAACAACACAGCCAGACCCTGTTCTATTTGCTGTGGACTTTAAACTTAAAAAAAAACATTATCTGAGAACCAGCACGACATTATACAGGGTGTCCCAGAAAGTAGAGTCAAGCGAAAGTCCTGACGTAGAGCAACTCAAGGGGCATCCGAATCACCCCCATGTATGTTCCGCGATTTTTCGTAGTTTAGGAGTTATGGCCTTTTTTCACATTTTCTATTAATCTACGACCACGGAGACAGTTTTGCTCACTCTGACTGCAATAATTGAGATAATTGGCTGCTTGTTTTTTTAACGAGTAGCTGAACAGTACGTGCATGTATTTCATTTAAAAACAAAACAACATCGTTGACCGTTTGGGCAAAAAAAAATATCGAATCACAAAAAGTGACTAAATTTTGACTGTAGTTCAGACTTTGAAGGCCGATTACAAAAAAAACTAGCATAACTTTTTTTTTCAAACCATGTTTAAAAACTGCCTTATTTTATTGACTTTCTACCCTATTAATTTTATTAATCTATCACTAAGGGATCATGCCAAAAAAAAATATCAAAACGTACTTCATCCGTAATTTTCACTTTTTCTAGTAAGGCCAAGTACAAATCTGAAATTAGGTTTGTGCTCCGGATTTAGCATGAAAAACTTCTTGGTGCAAAACAATAATACTGACCACTGATTTTCTGAGGCTATTAAATGAAAATTAAAAAATATTTCAGATTTGTACTTGGCCTTACTAGAAAAAGTGAAAATTACGGATGAAGTACGTTTTGATATTTTTTTTTGCCATGATCCCTTAATGATAGATCAATAAAATTAATAGGGTAGAAAGTCAATAAAATAAAGCAGTTTTTAAACATGGTTTGAAAAAAAAAAAAGTTATGCTAGTTTTTTTTGTAATCGGCCTTCAAAGTCTGAACTACAGTCAAAATTTAGTCACTTTTTGTGATTCGATATTTTTTTTGCCCAAACGGTCAACGATGTTGTTTTGTTTTTAAATGAAATACATGCCTGTACTATTCAGCTACTCGTTAAAAAAACAAACCGCCAATTATCTCAATTATTGCAGTCAGAGTGAGCAAAACTGTCTCCGTGGTCGTAGATTAATAGAAAATGTGAAAAAAGGCCATAACTCCTAAACTACGAAAAATCGCGGAACATACTACATGGGGGTGATTCGGATGCCCCTTGAGTTGCTCTACGTCAGGACTTTCGCTTGACTCTACTTTCTGGGACACCCTGTATACCTAAGTATACTAATCGCATTTAAATGTAATAAATAATTATTTGACATAAACATAAACGGCCACAACCATAAATATCTCCGTTCACAACGATGTTCTAAAATAAGGAATCCTTTCTTGAAAGTATCTTGATTTAAAGACAGTTTAGTTACGAGTACCGACGGAAAATCTATACACATATTAACTATAGATAAACATGATAGGCATAATAAAAGTAACCAATGCAAATTAAGATGAGAATGACATAATTTAATATATGAAATCTTTTTTTAATTTTCATTTAATAGCCTCAGAAAATCAGTGGCAGGTATTATTGTTTTGCACCAAGAAGTTTTTCATGCTAAATCCGGAGCATAAACCTAATTTCAGATTTGTACTTGGCCTTACTAGAAAAAGTGAAAATTACGGATGAAGTACGTTTTGCTATTTTTTTTGGCATGATCCCTTAATGATAGATCAATAAAATTAGTAGGGTAGAAAGTCAATAAAATAAGGCAGTTTTTAAACATGGTTTGAAAAAAAAAGTTATGCTAGTTTTTTTTGTAATTGACCTTCAAAGTCTGAACTACAGTCAAAACTTTGTCACTTTTTGTGATTCGATATTTTTTTTTACCCAAACGGCCAACGATGTTGTTTTGTTTTTAAATGAAATACATGCACGTACTATTCAGCTACTCGTTAAAAAAACAAACAGCCAATTATCTCAATTATTGCAGTCAGAGTGAGCAAAACTGTCTCCGTGGTCGTAGATTAATAGAAAATGTGAAAAAAGGCCATAACTCCTACACTACGAAAAATCGCGGAACATACATGGGGGTGATTCGGATGCCCCTTGAGTTGCTCTACGTCAGGACTTTCGCTTGACTCTACTTTCTGGGACACCCTGTATACCTAAGTATACTAATCGCATTTAAATGTAATAAATAATTATTTGACATAAACATAAACGGCCACAACCATAAATATCTCCGTTCACAACGATGTTCTAAAATAAGGAATCCTTTCTTGAAAGTATCTTGATTTAAAGACAGTTTAGTTACGAGTACCGACGGAAAATCTATACACATATTAACTATAGATAAACATGATAGGCATAATAAAAGTAACCAATGCAAATTAAGATGAGAATGACATAATTTAATATATGAAATCTTTTTTTAATTTTCATTTAATAGCCTCAGAAAATCAGTGGCAGGTATTATTGTTTTGCACCAAGAAGTTTTTCATGCTAAATCCGGAGCATAAACCTAATTTCAGATTTGTACTTGGCCTTACTAGAAAAAGTGAAAATTACGGATGAAGTACGTTTTGCTATTTTTTTTGGCATGATCCCTTAATGATAGATCAATAAAATTAGTAGGGTAGAAAGTCAATAAAATAAGGCAGTTTTTAAACATGGTTTGAAAAAAAAAGTTATGCTAGTTTTTTTTGTAATTGACCTTCAAAGTCTGAACTACAGTCAAAACTTTGTCACTTTTTGTGATTCGATATTTTTTTTTACCCAAACGGCCAACGATGTTGTTTTGTTTTTAAATGAAATACATGCACGTACTATTCAGCTACTCGTTAAAAAAACAAACAGCCAATTATCTCAATTATTGCAGTCAGAGTGAGCAAAACTGTCTCCGTGGTCGTAGATTAATAGAAAATGTGAAAAAAGGCCATAACTCCTACACTACGAAAAATCGCGGAACATACATGGGGGTGATTCGGATGCCCCTTGAGTTGCTCTACGTCAGGACTTTCGCTTGACTCTACTTTCTGGGACACCCTGTATAACAATGCAAAGCCTAATAAACCTCAGTTCATGAACCGCACTTGAGCTCTCATTTACCTACTCCCGTCCCTACAGTCGAACCAACTCAAACAGCTGCCGAAAAATTCCAGAGCAATAGGTACTGAGAGATCTTGTATACAAGAATGTCAGCCATGAATAAATATTTTTGCGATTTTCTTCGTGGCCGGTGTGTAGTTACTGAACTCTTCTCTTTTGAACAAAAATTTTTTACCTTGCGTGCAAGATAACCAAGCCTGTGTGAAATACATATATATGTTATTCATGCAATCCCTCCCTCCAGTACGGCCAATAAAACACATAAATCCCACGAACTTAATTATCCTTTACACCACACGAACACTGACGCGTTTCGATCCCTCTGCGGGATCATTATTAAAGTTTAATGAGCACAAATGTTACACATGCAAACCCTAAAAACATATATTTCACACAGGCTTGGTTATCTTCCACGTGAGTAGCGGAGTAGCAAGGTAAAAATTTTTTGTTCATTGAAATGGACCTCCGCAAAGTAACGCCTGATTCAATAAAGTATCTTCTTTTTTTTATTAACAATATTTCAAAATCAATCACACTAACAGCCTACAAAAAAAAACGCAAGTTAAAACTTGACGCAATACTCAGAATATCAAATACCATTGAGAAATGGATTCAACGGAGCACTCGCTACTCGAAATTTGTAATTCGAAGTTCGTATCTTACCGTCCCTCTCACTTTCGTATTAATGTCTACTAGTGTGAGCAAAAAGGCACGAACCGAACTTCGAAATGTTTACTTCGGAGTATAGGCCTGCGGTACACGCGCTCGGTCACGAACGTGGATGCGTATGCGCACATGTCCGGGGGCACGTTCGCCACACCCATTTCCTTTCACTGGACGCAGTATGCTAATCCGACCTGTTCCACTGCTTTGGACTATGGCCCTAGCATGGTCAAATTTCCATGAACATCAAACATCCATCCTTTTCACACAATAATATTTAGAAAAGGACGTTAAGTTTCATTTCTGCATTAAAAGTTAACGTGCTTGAGCCTCTGAGAACGATAGCTCTTATGCCCTTTAACATAAATGTCACGCACCGGTTTTTATTCAAGAACCGGAATCATAGTTCTACTTGTTTTGCGATGTTTCGATTAGCATTGGAGACGCGGCTAAGTTCCAAAGTTTGATTTTAAAACATCATCAATTTAATATCCAATACTTCAAACGTAGCTATAACAATTTACAAGCTAAGTATTTACATTTGTTTAGATTTCAAGTTATTTCGTTTGGAGTTTCGCAAAGGGTGATTTCATCGCAGCATTTGACCAGCCTTACGTTAGCATTACGCTCCTTATTTATCACTTCTCATTTCACAAGGATTACAAATCGCGTCTATGCGTTAAAAAAATCCTAAAATACAGTGGCATGCGATGTTTAGTTATGTGTATAGGTAAATTATATCCGCTGTTATAATAATAAATAGGGCGAAAATCATAGGAATCATGTTATAGGCGATGCGGCTAGCAACCCATCACTATTTTGATTCCATTTTCCATCACGCCCATAATCTTGCTAAACGTGACCTGTAAGGTCTTGTCACTTTAGGCTCAGTCTACCACATAAGGGGTAAAGACTTGATTTGTGTATGTATGTATATCCGCTGTTTATGAGAGACCTAAAGCAGTTATGTTGTGTTAACCTTATGTAGGCAGATAAGAATGTATAAAACTTCAGTTATCTAACAAGACACCATATTTTTAAGGGCATGAGGGCATTCAATCATATGAACATCATACATTTGTGTTACCTTAAGACAATTATGTATATTCAAATACATGGTGACTTTGTTTGTTCACCTACTTTTTATTTGTAGTAATATTCAGTAATAAATGCCTGCGTACAAGAAATCCGTGCATCTGATTCAGGATTGTCTTGGTTGCCCGTCTTTCTCTAAAACAGAGTGCTCAGCCCAGCAAAGGAAAATTGTACGATAAGGTGACCCGTTCTTTTTACTCGTTAGTATATTTCATACTAGTTACAGCAAATAGCACACACCTTGCACTTGACCGGCTTTTTCCTCATCCAGCCGGAAAACAGTATTTACATGTGGCAACATAAGCGAATAACGAGGCAATAAAACTCATAGTAACGTATGGCTTGCACGTGTTTTCAAATCGTTGCGTCACTGGTGATAGCGGTTAGCGGAGGCTAGATGACGTCACAGATTAAATTTAAATTAAATGGTCATATTATTGTTTATATTACAGTTGGCAAGGTGTGCGCTATTATAATTACATTACACGTTTCATATCGGTTGCGTTACTTCAACGCAGTATTGCGTGAAGTTGGTCACGTGAGCATGGCAGGCTGCGCATTATCAAACCCTGGTAGAAAAAGCAGCATTTAATCAGTAAATACCTACAATAGTTTTAGACTAGGATAGTAATAAAAGTTGAAACCAGGTTACATGCCCCGGGCCTGTATGTAACCTAGTTACTGCCTTCAAACAGATGAAAATATAGCTAAAGTGTGATGTATTTATAGAAAACTACGCACTAAATCCGATCAAATAAGACCCGATAATTTCCAAATTAAGTGCTTTAATATGCATGTTACGTTTCTCGCACTTTAGTGATAAGACGTTCAGTATAAGGGATCTACAGTATGATGCCTAAAGTTAACTTGTATTTTAACCGATTCACATTTCTTTCCATGAAAGTATTTTTCATAGCAAATCGAAACAGCCTTATCCCACCTGAATAGCACAGGGGGAACAGCTACCTACTACAAGAAAGAATGTCGTCTTTGACTTTACGTCGATACTCACTCGAATGACAAACGAAAAACGATCCCATCCATGTCATAAGGTGTCGTATCATAAAAACCCGAGTAGGGTTTGGCACCGCGCGCGAGCCCTTGCCGTGTGACGTCACGGCGCGGGGCGCGGGGCGCGGGCGCGGGCAGTTCCGAGGGTGTGGTGCACGGCACATGCGCCGCCGCTCAAGGTGACCCTCAACTCGTCGCGCCGGCATCACAAGTTTCCGCGATTGCAAAGCGCGCTATCCTTTCACTTCTACGCTCGAATTTACATTTCGTACACTCAAATTTGCTTGTATTCGCTCGACGCGGATACGAAATTTGTGGCCAGTGCACTAAACGGCATCATCCTGTGGACCTCAACGATTCTCATTCATCATCTTTTATCGCAGTCGTCGCGACTGACAAGACGAATCGATATGCGTCAAGCACGAGACATAGTAAGTATTATGATGTCAAATGTTTGCGTTAATTGGTAAAATTCCAATACGTAAAGCCTGTATCGCACTCGCAGACGAGCTCGAAGCTCAACATCCAACGGATGTGTATTATTGGCCTTCTAACTGGCTTCTTAATTAAGGCTATAACTGCTCGGTTAATTAAAGAACGAATCAAAATTAGTCACTTAATGAAGAGGTAAAGATTTTGATTGTTTATTTTCATTCCTTAATATCAATAAAAATTAAATAATTTAACTAACAACTGCATAGAGTTATGAACGACAGTAAAAAAAACATCTCCGCACAATCGTATTCAATTCACGTATAATTAGTACATATTCAGCAAAACGATTGATAACATTTTGATAGTCATCTATACTCAGTCTCTACATAATTGAAGGTCACGGCAGAAGGTCACCAACGGATGACACATGTTAGGTTTGGGAATAACCTCTAAGGGTTTAACCTTGCAGGGATAATATTATATGATGTAAAAACACTGGAATTGCAAAACAATCAAATTTACATCATATCTACCCAAACATTGCAGAATAGTACACCTCATGACATTAATGCGATTAAATACGATATTTAATTACCAGGACTACATATTTTGAGTTTATTAAAAAAAATTACATCTAATTTCGCCATTTAGTAATTAAATGCGTAATATTGATAACATCTTAACACACCCAACTTTCGATAAATATAAGGCATCGTTACCTAATGATAACACAATGAAACCAATCCATCCAACTGAGTTAGTTAAGTGAACTAACAAGTAAACTTTACTAAACTAGGGGGAATACTTGACGATTTCCCGTTTATTTGACAGAAAACCCATAAAATATAGTTACGTCAAAATCGTCGGTTATGATTAATGTTATTGTTAAAGTAACTTGGTGCAACTCACACTAATAAATCTACCTAGCCAACCGTCACGCCTCTTTCCTATAGGGGAAGGCAGAGTAGCTTTGTTCCAACTACCTCTTTCGCTTCATCCACATTCATCAATCCCTTCATACATGCTCGTCGGTTTCAAAACATAAAAAAACAATAGTTAGACACACATTATGACTATCTCTCCGTAAAAAGTTACCATGAGTAATTAATATAGATACATTTGATACATATTGTGGTATCTCTATATGTAGAATTCACCTCTTTAATAGTCATTGACCTATTGACGTCTTTTGACAGACTACTTACTCAACCGAACGAAAATTTCCTACGACACCTATCGCAAAGAGATAGTCTCTATTGTTGACCATATCAAATTTACATCCTAACACTAAGGCGTCATAAGAACGATGCGATTGTGATAATGTGGCTTCGTGACTTAATGCCGCGTGTGTGTTGTTAGCATGTAATTAGCAAACCGCTTAGGAGCATATAACCGGTTCTAATTATCTATCGCTTGTCACAAATTCGTAAGGCTAAGCTTCTGCAAATTTTATCAATACTTTTGCACCAATTTTCGTCTGAAAGATAAAAATCACCAATTAATTATAATATATAACACAGACGAGATAAGGAACGGTGATTTCCCTTCAATAGGTCACCTTCATTATATACCATCCCTATCTATGTGCACGGAATAATCGACAGCATAGATTTCCTCGAAATAATTTTAAAAACACGCGAAATATAACTTAACACTCAAGAATACTTTATTAATATAAGTAGGTATGTGTTTGTTTTCCGTACACAATTATATAAATTATGATATCAGATGGATATTCAGTGGGCCCTATTAGTTTGTTTCGTCAAATAGCTCCCGACCCGAAGTCAATGAAGTCAATAAGCAAGGCTTCGTCTGCCCATCGTTTGAATGAGCTGTCAATTTTAATTTAGTCTTTTACAGAATCGTTACATGTACCCATTTGTATTGCTTATTATTCACAAACGCTGATGCTGTAGATGCTTCTGCCATATACTAACTAGGAAATATAGTTTTAGACCACATGGCTTCTGAATATTCCGCTCCTGCGGCGTTTAAGAAGTAGTCCCCCCCCCCCCCCTATTAAAGATAAATTTTTCGGTACTTATAGGCTATCACAAGTTATCACGGACGTGAATCATCATTAATATTATCTGGAAAATGATACGGTACTTGTATCAGAGATTATATAGACTGAAGTAGCGTGACTGTGCTGTCTGCCGCAAATAATTCAAATTGTAGAAGAACGATATAAGTTGAAATAAATAATCGTTCAAATTTCAATTTTGGCACGATTGTTATTTGGTTCCAAACCAAAGCGCGCAATGGCTTAAATTTTTATCATATTTATCGATAATAGATATAGATTACCGCGAATTAAAAAAGGTGTGACCGCAAAAATACTTATTTGTTAAAATGTATAACATTCTCTTCTGTCTCAACGAGGCTTTGACCTTAAGGAGCCGCATTCCTACTAAGTCAGTCCGAGCAACATTATTTCCTGATGAATTAATGATTT
Source organism: Pandemis cinnamomeana (assembly GCA_932294345.1). Classification (NCBI taxonomy): domain Eukaryota; kingdom Metazoa; phylum Arthropoda; class Insecta; order Lepidoptera; family Tortricidae; genus Pandemis; species Pandemis cinnamomeana. The sequence continues at coordinate 7,234,578 of OW028711.1, forward strand.
CACCAATTTTAACTAGTTCTATATGATTAAAATTTGCATTAAAATGTTGGAAAAGTTCAAGCTTATTTTTAACATGTCCATGTATAGGTAGGTGCAACGATAGATTGTCCTGAGCTTCATACTTCAAAAAAACTTTTTCATATAAGTAACGCCAACGCAACGGATTCTGTTTGCTGCCAATCATCACAGCAAACTTAAGTATACAGACTTACTCGTTAAGAGGTCTAATGTTCGCAGCAAGTCCACAAAAGAGGTAAAATAGGCATGTTGCCTACTAACCATGTTGCTTCGATATAAATTACTAGTAGTTAGGTACTTACACTAAAAATTCAAAGAAATGACACAAGGTTAAGCATGTTAATGGAAGTTTCATCCAGTAGATACTAAATATATATGTGTCAAAGCATTAATAAATCTTCCGACAGTTGCGTGACTGTTGTAATTATGATTCAACTGGTTTTAATGAAGCTTTATAAGGATTTAATCCTAGAATGCTATTATTTTTACCATTTGGCGCATTAATGGTAAAAGTAAGATCTTTTGCTGCAACCAATTAATAATGCTCCAACAAATCGCAGTGTTGATCCAGTTAACGACGCGTTGTTGTCGGTTCATTATCCGCCATTTATGTATTGCGTGTACTCAGTTGCGTGCATTGAAAAAGATTAGTGGCTCCGTCGTCACGAGACTATCTAAAATAAACAACGGTCTATGCCAAGAAAACTGTTCAGCGTGCGTTGGTCCTGACGTCCGAGGCAAACAGATCTTATTAATACTTTATTGTCCATCGAAGAAATGCTGAAACGCACTGTTTACGTTATCCTCAATTATCCCTTTGAAATTTGAGTTTGCGCTTTCTTTTACATCTATTTGGACGACTTTCTGCTCGTATGTTCGTGGGTGCCGTCTAGATTTGATTTAATTATAATAATGTTATTAAATAACTTAAGTGAAAGCAAACTTTTCCTAAGAATTTCACTAATATATTTTGCGAATGTGGTAAGTATTGTGACTGGTGAACCATTATTCGCGATGTGGTAAATCCGAGATGATTCAGGTCAGGACAGTCTTTTTAAATTTTTAAGAAACATGTAGGCAGATATGTTAACACAATAAAGACCGGGTTGTTAACTCACAAGCGTTTTGTCAAAACAAGTTACGGTGTAGTGACGTTTTACAATTTTCGTCCCGCTAAATTTAATTCGCATGGTCGAATGCCTGTAAATTTTCTGAATTTTAATTCAATTGCTTAAGTCAAAAAAATTGGCGCTTATCTCTCTCAGACTAAACAGTATTTAATATAAAAGCCCAATAACTTCGACCACAGCACCAGCCGCCACACATGTAGAAGTTTTAGCGATAACTGCACTACCACTAACGCAATTATAAATAGAGGTCGAGGAATGTGTATGACGTCCTAAGCGAGCCCACGCGTCGACCAATCAGAGGCAAACACAGAGAGGCTCGCCTGGGGAAATCCGATAAACATAAGCGTTAAAAAGTAAAAATCAAAATGGTTATTGTCAAAAAATTTACAACCATAGGGTAGACTAAACTCAAGAGCAGTCCGCAAAATGCCTCAAAATGGTTTCAATTAAAACTTAAGTCTGTCGGACTTGTTTGGCAACATCGAGTTGTGCTACTCTAGCGTGCGGTGATTTACCGCATTGGAGTGAGAAAACAGTAATTTGTCATGACTCACGTATGAATGAAAACACCGCAACCGTATTGAATAGATCGCATTCGACGGCCGCCAGCCGTATTCCTCATTTCTTTGCTCGTGTAGCAAGACGTGTCGTGCGGAGTGTGTGTTGTGCCAAGCATACAGACAGATCACAAACACTCACGGTGTATTTAGTATAAGAATAGAGTTACAACACAACTATTCAAAATGGGTATGGCTATCAATAATTTGCCCCAGGTGAGTCCCATTGTTTTAGATTATTAGTATTGATTTTAGAATTATTTTTACTAGCCGGCTACCGTGGTTTGAATTGGAAAGTAACAGTAGTTGTAATGACCGCTTTGACCTTGTGGAACTTGTTCGCGATAAAGAACGACGGCCTATCTTACTCGGTCGTTTTGCATCCGCGCGTAATGCAATCCAGTTTCAGGATAATACAAAAAAAACCTTCTGGATTTACCGGAAATAATGTTATTTGTTTTAAAGGTTACGGAAAAAATAGTTTACGTTCAAATGACTCTGGCTGATTATTACCTAACAATCCTATAACCTATAACATACGTTTTGTATTGCAAGTGAATAGTTTAAAATAGTATCGTTAAAAATCGAAGGTATGGCATGAAGCTTTTTGCCAAGTCATCTAAAAATGATTGTCAGCGCAAATAACGTCAGACCGTGATTATTATATTTATCAACATTTGAAAAAAGGCGAGGCAACGCGTCAAGGCTCCATAGATAAACTTTTCCCGGTAAAGATTAAAATTAACGAATATTTCATAGCCACTGGTGTAGGTAGTCGGAAAACAGAGGACTAGTTGTGGTGCTGGCCCTCGTGCTAGTGATGTTTATGAAAATATGACAACCTACAGACAAGTAGTGAAAAGGTAGACAATATTAAATGATTTGTTTATTTTTTTGCAGATCCGCGAAGAATGCGAGATCCTACAGCTGAGCGACAAACAGTTACGAGAGATCATGGTTAGGCTCCACCATGACATCGAGAAGGGCCTCGGCAGAGACACGCATCCTTCGTCCATTGTCAAGTGCTGGATTACTTACATACAAGACTTACCAAATGGAAAAGGTAATAAACCCTTTTTTCAAATAAAACAAACAATGATTGCAGTTGCCGCTGAACGCAACAAATTAATTTACTTACCACTTTTTTTCTTTTCAGAACGCGGAAAATTTTTGGCGTTAGATTTGGGTGGAACCAACTTCAGAGTATTAATTATTAATTTAAGGGAGAATCATTTCGACATGCAATCAAAAATCTATGCTATACCACAACACATAATGACTGGTACTGGAATAGCGCTTTTTGATCACATAGCCGAGTGTTTAGCCAATTTCATGAGAGAGCATGGTGTCTATGAAGAGCGCCTTGCTCTTGGGTTCACATTCAGCTTTCCATTGAAACAAATTGGTCTTACAAAAGGCATTTTAGAACGCTGGACAAAAGGCTTCTCTTGCTCTGGGGTCATCGGCACGGACGTTGTACAAGGCCTGAAAGACGCCATCGCGAGACGAGGGGTAAGTCACACTCATATACGTTATTAACTTTACTTTCAGTGATAAAGCTATCCAATAAGTATGTCCACCCAACTGAAACCAAATGTCTACTATGTTTCTGAAAACGCATGTTATATCGGAATGATACCCGTTTTCTGAGAACACAAAATATCCGCCTCTTACTAGTAGTTTACTTCGAGCTTCGTTTAAAACAAAGGTTCAAGTGCAGTTACTAGGAATCTTCCAGGCACAAATTATTGTTTGGGTGAAATGTTTATATAAGTAATTTTACAGGACCTTTCATTGTCCGTGATGGGCATCCTTAACGATGCTACTGGCACTCTTATGTCTTGTGCACATAAGGAACCCACTTGCAGGATAGGCATCATAATCGGTGAGTTGACGATGATATCAGCTCTCTATCCTTGACTTAAGGCATGACTCTTGCAGCCAAAATGAGAGCCCGATAGAGGCTTTCCAGGCAACTTATTGCAACTCAGTCAATACTTCGATCTCTGTTCTTTCTTCAACATTCAAATTAACTACTTGTACACATAAACCAACTGTGGCTTAAATTTCAATCTATCAGTTATTCGATTTGCACTAGATTTTGGTACTTAAATAAATTATATTGATATTTTTCTCATATCACTAGTGTTAAATAGTAGATTGTTATTGTTTTGATAATTTAATGCACAAAGCTTATTTCATTAGAAATTACTTTTTGGTTTAGCTTTTTATATTTCGGTTTTTTTTAATAGAGTCCGTTACCTTTGAGAAACAAAGATACTTATTGGAATATTTTATTTTTTCCCACAATACATTGACATTTTCTTATTAGAAATATTTTAGAAAATAAAATATTTCATGTACCATTAATGCATTACGAATGGTGATCGAACGGGATCTAGCGACTGAGTTGTCATAAATAATCTTGAAAGCCTCTAGCTAGAATCATCTTCAACATAACGAGGTCAATCAACAACTCTGCATCCAAACTCGAACTGGAATAATATTTCATATCTTTACCTAAACGCATGTCTTCTCGTTATTGTAGGACGTACAGATAGACATATGCGCTATTCTGAACGACACCACGGGTACATTGATGTCTTGCGCGTGGAAAAACCACAACTGCAAAATAGGACTCATCGTGGGTAGGTTTACCTTGTTTATGGCCGTGTGGTGGTGTACTGCTTTCCTGTTGTGTTGTGTCTAAAATAACTGCTTGAGTGTTAGCTTTACACACGTTTAAACTATATCCATGACATATCAAACATTATCCATCCATGACATATCAAACGTTATTAACATTTATCACAATCGAACGAAGATGTATGATTAGTCTACTACTTACATCCATATTTTTCAACATCAAGTCAAGTTTTATTTTGATTTTAAGCATGATACCTGCACGATCCAATTTTCTAATTGCATGAAAATCGTTGTATAAGTTATCAACCCTACTTTATCTTCTACATAAGATCCAATAAATAACAATTAATTAACTAATTATTACACAAAATAGTAAGTCGAAAGCATACTTAGGAAACTTGTATGCAATTATGGCATTGTTTACAGACTGTTTTATTAGTCAACTACGACTAATGGGGATTTTTTTTGTTAACAAATTGATTCTAAGTTCAAAGCTATTTTGTCAGCTAGGCAATTGTTAACCATATATATAATAGGCACTAACATCACGATGAAATAATAGATGATACACTACCAATAGAGACATGATTGTTTGTTAACACGAAGTGACACAAATCAAAGGTTAAAGGGCAGGGGCGACATTATTTCGCGATACGCAGGCTTTAATTTTTTTGCCTATATGTTTGCTATGTGGATAACATGCTTGAAACATTAAACAAGTTCCAAACAACATTTTAAGAAAATTTATGTCGATTAGGTACCGGCAGTAACGCTTGCTACGTGGAGAAGGCTGAAAACTGTGAAAACTTTGAGGGAGGACAGAGCAAAGCAGACATGCTCATAAATACCGAATGGGGTGCTTTTGGAGACGACGGAACTTTGGACTTCGTACGCACAGAGTTTGATCGCGAGATCGACCTTAACTCCGTCAACCCAGGGAAACAAATGTAAGGGCCTGCATCATACACCGACTACTCGGAAACGACTTGTCCAGCAATGAAATTTGTACATTTTCGTTTATTAACGTACTTAATAGTTTTAATGATGGCTGTAACATTATTATTTCAGTCAGGAGAAGATGATTTCTGGCATGTATCTGGGCGAGCTGGTTCGACTTGCGCTGGTTAAGTTCACGCGGATGGGTTTACTGTTTGGAGGTCGCGGCTCTGACCTACTGTTCCAGCGAGGAAGCTTCTACACCAAATACGTCTCAGAGATTGAATCGGACAAGGCTGGCGATTTCACAAGCTGTATGGAAGTGCTTGAAGAATTAGGTAAGTTTTACTTTTATTTCCATTTAAACCTTTTACTCGACTACGGCAAACCTAAAGGAGGGTTATGATTTTGACAGGCTATGTATGTATGTATGTATGTATGTTTTGTTCATCTGTTCCCTCATAGCTCCTAAACTATCTATCAGAACTGAACAAATGAGGTATTTTTAGAAGCATATTGATCGTCCACTGGTGTAGGCTATATGACGATGACGTGTCACTAAATCTAATGTAGCGCCCTCTAGCCATAAATTACTCTGTCAATAAAAAAATGAGATAAATATACCTACCGTGTTTGGTATCATTGGAAAGAGCGTTACTTGTACATTGCAAAAATATACACATTACTAGCATTTGCTTGTGACTTTGTGCGTATTCGGGTTGGGTCGTCGTAGTTGGGTTTTAGTTTTCGACTTTTTTTTATCTATGCACACGAAATAATTGAATGTTATGTTGAAACCTATTAGAATTAATTTAACATGCACACTTCTAGAATACAGCTAAACAAACGCGTTCTATGCCCACGTGTCTTTAATTTATTTTATGGCATATCGTATTGTATCGTCAGCTAGTTAGCATCAAGTGGTTTTGATGGATGACTAGATCTTTTTATAGTATCGAAACGAAACAAGATAAAAAGGCTAGACATAGATAGGTATACACGTATGCTTTATACGGGGTTACATAAGCCAGTCAATTATTGCGCACAAGTTGCTGTCTATATATACGTTACATCACATATTGTCAGGCCGTAGGTTGATCAACCAATCGTAACGGAAGGCATAAATAGAATTTCTTATTTGAGAACAACTTCGATGTATGAATACCAAAGTAAACTACCTAATACATGTACAAACTGCCTATATGATAATTATTTTTTTGCTAAATAAAAAAAACTTATAAATTCTGCTCGTTTACGCAGGTAACGTTTTAGGTAGTGACGCTATGCGTTTTTATGATGAGAACATGAGATGATACCAACTTATGTAGCACCAATTATTGTCCGGTGATAAATGACAAAATTGATAACCGTTATGCCCGACTTTGAATTTGACACCTCATTTTCCACGTAACGTAAACTCGTCGCAAAATAAAAGGCCCGTTTTGACAGTTCACGCCTATGAAGTTCTCTATTTTTTACCGATCGAAATGTTCTGAAGGTAATTACATTTTTCATTGATGGGTACCGCCCACTCGGCTAAGTGCTGTGCATAACGATTTTTTCATATTGTCCACAGACTAATAATAATCGGTTAAAGAAAAAAAAATCGATCAAGATATTTTTTTAAGGCCGACTCGCACTTGGCCGGTTTTATTTAATTAAATACTAGTGTTCATCAATCAATTAATTACTGAATTTCACTAAATTTCAACATTAATTAATTACTGAATTTCACCAGCTGTGTAGTGATTTTTACTGAAAATTATGAGCTTGTAACATTGTATCATTTCAAAATCTACAACATCAGTGTAAGTTAAATTTTCTAAACAGAACTTTAATCCAATGCACTTTACAATATATATTCAAATCGATCAAGTACTCATGCAAGCTTGAATCGATTTATCGTGAGTATCGAGTACCGAGTCGTATGGTTACATCACTAGTTACGTCGCGAAGACAAATGTCAAAACGGGCCTTTTATTTTGCGACGACTTTAGGTACAGTGAAAGTGACTCGACAATAAATTATGGATGTAGATCACAAACAAAGTGCCCACAACGAGACACGCTCGCCTTTGAGATATCAGTAGAGTAATTTGATTGTAAGCTTAAATTATTTTTGCCAGAATAAACAAACTATCTGATGTTGATGACATTTTTAAAGACGTAGGTATGCGAACGTTGGGCTTGATTGATGATAGTTAGATCAAGGAAATCTACGTCATTAGAACAGAATCTGCCGAATGCAATAAGGGCACAAGTCAAAAAACCAATAAGTCAAGAAACGGCTAGTTAAAGTTTTGAGAAACAGGTTTCGTCACATGCAAAAAGGGCATTTATGCCCTCTATATTCCGTTAGAGTTAACTTTTGAAAATAGTCTTTAATGTATACGGTAAAACGATCAAATTAGAACACGATTCCGGGATAAACGCAAAAACCGAAAATTTTGATTTCGGCCCTTTTTGCATTCAGCAGGCGAGATAAAGATAGGTACCTACTTAATTATGTTTGACCCTCGCATTTTAAAACATCCGTCTACCCACTACCCATATCAGACTGTCAAATAAAATGCCTCGATATACTCGTAACAATAGTTACGAGTACCAAAATTTTCATTAAGTGCCTAATTTAACTATACGTCAATGCAACAAACGAATACGTCCTTATTAACACGTTCTCTGTGACGCGCAAGTTCTCTCTGCTTAGTAATTTTTACGCAGGATCTACGTTTATCGGCTTGGCATACAATAACTATGAAGTCAATCGCAAAGTAAACGTATTTAGCATGTATGAATACTATGAATATTAAAAGTGGCTACATAGATTAAATCACGGCATAAGCTTACTTAATTTGTTGCAACAGTATTTTACTCATTAACATCATAGGTACAACTGACATCACCTTTCTTATCGTAATTATCGTAATACCCTACTGTATACACTTTTAAAACATGACACTTATCTATTTGAAGTGCAATGACTAGGCATTCTGAGATGTTCAAGTAAACATCGCAAAAAAGTACACCTACCTAAGTCCACAGCTTATATCCTACCTCGTGTCACGCCTCGTGGTCAGACGAGTCAAGACTCATATTTATCGAATAATGACATGTCATCTTGTGTTAGAAACGTTCCTATTAGCTTCATGCTTCAATTTATCTTGGTCTCGTTACAGGGTTGGCACACGCGACCGAAGTGGACATGGCAGCAGTCCGTCATGTATGCGAATGTGTTTCGCGGCGGGCGGCGCACTTAGTCTCAGCGGGGATAGCTGTTCTTATCAACAAGATGGGAGAACCCAGGGTCACAGTCGGCATTGACGGCTCCGTCTACAGATTTCACCCTCACTTCCACACGTTGATGTGCGAAAAGATCGCGAAACTGGTGCAGCCAGGACTACAGGTTTGTTGAATTGAAACAATTGATAAACATTCATGACGTTAAACGGCCAGTAATTTATCGCGTAAGGTCGACTTCAAACGGAGCCAAAAAGGTCATACGAAAACGTGCCCGAATCCGATGTGATCCTTATTTGTAGCCGATCCTGGCTCTTATTCGGTTTGTATCTTTCGTTCTGAAGTAATCTAGTCCCAATCGCATTAAATCTCTAACACCGCGCAATGTTTGTATACTTAAATCAAATAGGTAGTATAAATTATTTGTACCATCCTTTGCAAACAAGATTCGTTGCAGAAACTTATTAAATGATAACCTTAATCTAATTAACGACCTGGCCTCTCAGCGAGGCAACATTATCTTTGCTAGTAGATTACAAAAAGTGGCTTGATAGAAGACGATACTGTTATACACTAGGATGACACTTGGTCAAGTATTGAAGATGTTGGAAAATATTGGAAAAAACCCGAAGTAAAATATGATACGAATAATAAAAACAAATTACATAATTAAATAATTATTCGTGTTTCTAGTTCATTTTGCGACTATTATCTATTCTCCAAGTTCAACGCGTATGTGTTATCAAGCTCTAGCACCCACTCGCTTCCAAGTAGATATATATCGCAATCGCTGCTAAATGCCCTTTGAACCCAATGTTTACCCAATGGTCAAGACGAGCCCCTGCTTGGTCACCAAAAACAAGTTTATCAAATTAAGATAACTCGTTTCGAACGCGAACCTTTGCTCATTAAATACAGCCAAAGTCGAAAACAATTTTTATCTGAAGTAGGCGTCGGCACGGCCATTCGACCTTTGTGACGCGCACAGCGCTGACGAAATCGTCGACACTGTCGTTGCGATGCGAAGCTACCTTGATGCTACTATTGCTATTTCAAAGTCTCGCTCAAACAATCCAAATATAAAAGAACAAAGCAACTTATAAAATTAATAGGTACTGCCCGGCCAGTTCTCTTAAATTTATTTTAAGAAAATTTACATTTATTTTAATTAGATACGCTGAGGATGACGCAAGTTAACTACACTGTGGTTTTTATTATAATAAATATTCCACAAAAAATGTGACACGCGCCAACAACTCTTATCGCGTTGACAACAGATGATCCATGAGATGATTTTTTAAGATACTTATATGTACAATGAAGTATGCAAAGCTTAGTTATAAGTCAACTTTGCTACTGAATCAACCATAATTACTGCAGTCAACCTAATAAAAGTTGATTCAGTATCTACTTAAATGCACGAATAACTACTATCACGCAGTCCAATTTCAATGTCAAACTGAAAAGTGTGTCAAGAACAACTAACATATTCGCTCCGGAGTCCGGATAAGTCGAAGAATTTTGGCTGCATGGTTTCATCATTTACGGCATCATTTACCTACTTGTGTAGATTTCATATTATAAAGATCAGATATCAAAATGTAATATTCAACAATTCATCATTCAGGTTGTATTGCATTGTATCTGACCACTCCGAATGAATGGTTCGTCTAGGACTAAGAGGTCAAAGTTACGACATATTTTTACAGCAACTTATGACTGATTCTCGATATGTTTTGTTTTAGTTCGACCTCATGCTCTCAGAGGACGGCAGCGGCCGCGGGGCGGCCTTGGTAGCAGCAGTGGCTTGCCGCGAGAGCCTGCAACAGTTCGCATAAGCCGTCCGTACCGTCATCTCCGCCCCACCAAGTACCTAGCTTCTGCCGTCACTGCCCGCATCAGGCGAAACATCGGCACGGCGGGCGGCGATCTCACGTTTCATAGATTAAGACGTAGCTTGAGTGAGAAGGCTTTTCCAAAATCCCACATAGATATAACAACGAAATAGAACATTCAAAATGCTTTTAGGTTATAGTCCCTACTGTGACCAATGATCATTGACTTCATCTTGAAAAGCCGGATTATACATAGATGCTGGACATCGTTCTTTTTATTTTAACGCGGGGCGGAATGGCTGGCTACAGATCTATCGTCAGCTTTAAGTGTCTCATCCGAACATTTTGTATGGATTACATAATTAGTATAAACGTTGAGTAGGTAGATAGCCTAATAATAGCGCACCAAAGATTGCGCTGTGCTGTGGTCCGGTACGACAATTTAATACTTGTTATTGGTCTCAAAAGTATAATATCATAGTGGATCCTGCCTATATACGACCCAAGCATTTTAATGTGGATTTATCCGGGTCAGATAGTTTAGGTGTTCGCTTACGGTAATATTTTGGAAAGCCTTTTGCTTGTTTCTTCAACAGGTACTTTGTTGAGCGTGGACACTAAGATCATATAATGCCAGTAGTTAGAGCGACACTTACAGCTTACCCTTGACGACGAAAAGTGGAGTTTTATTGTACTTATTTTGTAATTAGTCTAGTCACCAGGATAAATATATCCGCTACTTAAATTTTTTTCAGTCTTACTTGATTTTCTTTAAATTTCTTTAATGAGGGTATTTAAAAAAGACTGAACTAATCGTTGACCGTCTGTCTGCTTATTCTGGGATAATAAATTAAAAATAGTGTCATGAATTTGATCTTAGTGTCAGTCTGCATGGCGATGGCGATATTGGCGATCACTTTTCGCACTAAGTATACTTAGCCAGAGGCACCAGCGGTGGCCTGACCGAAATACAGAGACATTTTGTTATGATAGCAATAAGTAGTATGTATATAATGTACTGTAACGGAGAGAAAGCTCTTGTATTTTATAAAGCTGTTGAAATTGTAACAATTGTTAAATATAATAGCGAAGAGCATTGAATACGGGTCGGATTCTTTAGTGCTCTATTGAATCCGCCCCTTTTCAAGACTATTGTATTTATGTAATTAGACCTACAAAAATCACACACTGCAGTCAAACCATGATTTTGTTGGCATCCCTATTTTTGTACCGAGTACGTGTTTTTAAGAAATCATTACCTAGACGTTAAAAGCAATATTGAGCATGAGCATATTCGTTTCTCCTAAAATAGGTGATTAAGTATCGTGTTCTATTAAGTATCCTATTGCTTTCAATATTTATAAATTATTTTATTGAAACAAACAGCATTACACAGAAGAATCTCAGCAACGTCTCTACGGATAAAGTTCGTGTAGTGTGCCGTTGTTTCTGATCATTCCATGTAGGTCAGTAGAATTCACTCCCATTCGTTCAGCTTGCTACGCAACAATTAAGAGAAGATATCAACAAGCGATACTTTGCTATTTGTCGTAAGATAATACTGTCTCATCAAAGAGATTTTTTGTGAAATGACCCGAAAAATTGCGTTTTTTATTAAAGTAGTAAGTATTTTAGTTTATTGATATTTAACTGTGATAGAGCTAGGAATATTTTGTAAAGATTTTTTCTTAATATCTGCAATTTTAAGTCGTGAAAAAGTGTGAAGTAGCCTAGGGTGACATGGTCGACATAGTTAAATTAGTCTCATTATTAATGAGTTGAACACAATCGTTTAACATCAATATTTCAGTTAAATTTGTGCTGTTGTTAAATTAATTATTCAATGACATTATTTTGCGCTTTGTTCTTTGTAAATTCAAAAGTAAATACCTATATATTTTCGACGTCATTATAAATGTCCATAACATCCTAATGTAGTTCCTAGCGTTTTCAATAGGTGCATTTTATTTTAGGACGTTCGAGTGATGCAAGTGTGTTGCATGCTATGTAACGTAACGAATACCTATGTTGTTTTAAATTATTTAGTTTTAAGTACCTACCTATGTTAAGATATTTGGCACACAGTGCTTAATTATTAAAGTACATTGTGTAGAAATATGCATGCATTATTTAAAACACAGTTATATGTATGGATTAAGCAAAATGAAACCAAATGAAATCGATACAATCCATTGATATTTAATTTGCTCAAATGTTAAAACTATTTAGAACAGTTTTGCTTTCTGCTTAACCTTGTTTCTGGTTTTCAATATTATACCAAATAGCCAGGAACCTGGTTAATAAACTCCCCTCTTTTTACGTCGGGGGACAATAAAATGCACAAATAGTAAACGGATACCCAAAGTACTTCATGAGTAACCAATGGATTAATTTCTATGAATTAATTATTGTTATTCATAGTTTATTAAAATAAAACAAATCTATAGAAACTTTCTACGTGAAACGGCAAGTTTTACATTCCATAGGGGTTTCCTGTAAGAACCCCTAGGTTTAGTAGTAAAATGATTTTTCCGGAAATACCTATTTACGAACAACACGTCAGATATGTACACATATCACATCAGTTAAGTACTCGACAATAATCGTGAATCCGTTGTATATGAAATTTTATTTTATTTTTAGGGCCTGGCGCCCGGTTTTGAGTAAGCTTCATTATGTTATTGTGTAAATTATAAATATGAATAGGTATGTATAGTTATCGCCATGAGAATATATATTTAATTTATACGAAGGCGGCAGTAAATAGTAGGTAGCTCTTCTGTGTGAAAGCTGTGAGCAATGTTACTTATTTCAAGAATAAATTTATATAAACTCAGTTTTTGTGATCTTTACACCCTGTTCCCTTTCTTGGCTTCAACCAGAGGCATGGCGAATAGCAAGAGCAACGCGAGAGGTCTATGTAGGTATGCCTAGTCTACATAAATATCCTATTTTACCATACTATTCCTACTAATATTGTTAATACGAAAGTTTGTGAAGATAAATAGATGTACAGATGTCCGTTACTCTTTCTCGCCAAAACGGTCTATCTGGATGAAATTTGGCACAGAGATAGATAGTCTAGGCTAGTTTTAACTCCCGCGGGATAGCGACCAACAACTTCTTCACATACGGAGTCACGGGCAACAGCCTATCCATATAATAAAAAGGGTCGAAAGGCTGTACATGGAAGATATTTAAAAAATGGCTTTTAGAAGATTTGTCTGTTTGTTTGTTGATCTGTTTGTCAGTATATTTGCGAGCGCATCACGTGAAAACGGCTGAACGGATTTTGATGCAAACTTTACTAATCTGTTGAGAAAATCACCGGCCAGGTTATAGGCTACTTTTTATCCCGGAAAACTACATAGTTCCCGCAGGATAGCGTTAAACGTGTCAAAGGTCGTAGCTGCCTAGAGTCGCAACGTAACTTAATATTGCTTCAGTATCATAGAGGGCACTAAGGAGGGCTTTTTCAAAAATCCCACAACTTCCGATTCCGTTTCCGTTTTTAACCGACTTCAAAAAAAGGAGGAGGTTCTCAATTCGTCTGTATTTTTTTTTTTTTATGTTTGTTACCTCATAACTTTCGACGGGGCGAAGCGATTTTAATGATTCTTTTTTTATTTGAAAGCTGGTGCTTACCGTGTGGTCCCATTTCAATTTAGTCCAGTTCTGACAATGGCACCCATGAGAAAACCATATAAGTCTGAAATTAGCATTAAGTCATCATCATCATCTCAGCCATTACAAGTCCACTGCTGGACGTAGGCCTCTCCTTTAGACCTCCATTTAGCATTAAGTATGTGTGCGACAAATCGTCAGTTTCATTTAAACGGCGCTGTCATATGAGCAGCACGTTTAGTAGGTCTACCCATATTCAGAAAAAAATGTTAGTGTACTTCAGATTCACTAAAAAACAAAAAATAAACAAAAAATTTTACAAAAAAAACCGACATATTATTTATAATATTTGATACATTTTTAGTGAATCTGAAGTACACTAACATTTTTTTCTAAATATGGGTAGACCTACTAAACGTGCTGCTCATATGACAGCGCCGTTTAAATGAAACGGACGATTTGTCGCACACATAGATACTTAATATAATAATGCTAATATCAGACTTATACGGTTTTTTCAGGGGTGCCATTGTCAGAACTGGACCAAATTGAAATGGCAGCACGTTTAGTAGGTCTACCCATATTCAGAAAAAAGTGTTAGTGTTCTTCAGATTCACTAAAAATTAAAAAAATAAACAAACATTTTAACAAAAAAAAACCGACTTCACTACGCACTAAAAATAAATAAATAATTGCATAATATTCTTCTACAACTTAATAATTAGCTTACTTTTTCTACTTATCAATATATAGGTGTACGATCTAATGTTGTTACAATTATTGTTATTTTTGTAGTCGGTGTCAGCCAAGGAAACACTACAATATACCCAGCAACAATAATACGAGAATACTTTAACAAATACTTTTTCACAAATTAACTTTTATACGGGAGCGGATCAGAATACATAAAGTTTAAAATGTATAATGGGTTAAAATACATAATGGTTCAAAATGTACAACGCAATTTTCTGTAAAACTATTAGCTAAATGAACTTTTTTGATATCGTAATCTATAGATTGGTTTAGGTTAGGTTAGGTTTGTTTTATAACAATCCTGTTAATTTGTAACTTTCTGAGAAAATCGCATTATATATTATAAACCATTATGTATTTTAACCCATTATACATTTTAAACTTTATGTATTTTAATACGTACCCCTTTTATACACAAGCACATCTCACCTGTAACTATGTATGTAGTTACAAGCGTACGTTGGCGTTTCCGTTTTTACAAGTCCACTGAAAATGGGGCCTATCTCCCTTAACGATTTTTAAAATTTAAGCCTGTTGTCAGAGCGTCTGTTCGCACTAATCTCAGAAACTGCTTTATTAAATTACCTGGAAGTGGTTTTCACTGATGCATAGGTACCTACCAGTTACTATCCGAAACTCTATTTTATTGAAAGATAGAAGTGTCATATTTGTAACGCTTTAATGATACCTAATACCTAGTGACAACGCTACTTAGTGGAGGCAAAATACGTGAAATTTCCCTTAAGTCAGGAAATAATTCTAAGAACTGATAAAAACAATTGTTTTTGATTTGTATGGGTTAGAAATGGAATTTAATACATCACTTGATATATTCACCCCCCCGGAAAGGGGTGGACTTGGTTGAAAATGGTGTAATAGTAATAACTAAGAAGAAAAAATAGGTGTAGTCTGTGCAATTTGCCATACGTTTTATTACATCTTAATCTATATTTGCACCCGTTATTTAGCTCAATTCAAGCTACGGAACATACAAAAAAAAAATCATATAACTAAAAATATACTTTTTGGCATTGCGGCCCCGGGAAAAATACAGAACGCGGTGCAAATTGAGGAAATGATGAGAATATATATCAAAACACAATACCAAATTTGCACCAGGGTGCGACACCCGGAAAGTAGTTTTCTATGTTTTACTGTCTTTGTACTTCGGGGGAAATTTTGGAATTAATAAAAATCGTCACAATCGTCTTAACTTGGTTTGATTTACATTCGCACCCCATAAAAAAATGACATTTCTACACGGAACATGCGGTTCTGTAATACTACCCGCTACCTAGCGTTCGCTGCTATTCCTTGCGTTTAGATAGAACTATGTTTACCAAACTTCCGGTTAAAATTTTCTTTTTTTTATTGAGTGCGAATGTAGTATCTTTTAAATATGTGTTATTTATAAATTTTCACGACTATCTTAATTTCCCCCGAAGTACAATCTACAAAAGAGTGAAAAAAAACATGTTCCATACTTTGCACGGGGGTGCAAAGTTACCTGGGTGTTTATAATACTTTGAAAAGCTTAATCTAAGTTTGCACCAACCGTCTGAATTATCCTCGAGCCGCAATCAGAAAAAAATATTTTACCAAGATTCTATACATCGTACACCTTTTTAATTAACATACATTATGTACCAAAGGGGACCCTTCACGTGGCTAAACTTGCGCCTAATACCTTTTATCATACTCCAAAATAACGGCATTTGAAGTTTATACCTAATATTTTAAAGTGTTCCGTACATGATAGAAAGGTGCAAACCGAGGGAAACCATCTAGTCGTGCCCTCTAACGATTCCACAAAAAAACACGACTACACGAATTACTTCCATACTTTTCCGTAATTCGACTATACTATACTGTAACTAATCGAAATGCTTTTGTAAAAGTAATAAATTCAGCGCCTAAAGTTGACAAGCATGCAAAAACTAAATTCGTTACACTAAATCTGTTACCAGAAAACAATATCACAAAATAACTACTTAAAAATACTGTTAATTCTCTATGGAATTCCATTTGCAAAAAAATGTATACCTATACAGTCGAGAAGAGAACAGATTGGGTTGTTACGAGTATACGAGTAGGTGTACGCGCTATAGGTGTATGCAGTAGGTTTACGGGGATATCATCGTTGACTTCCTGACAAATGTTTCCGTAGGCTTATGCATGTGCCTGTAGACCGACCGCTTAAATACGTCCTCGCCCGCTCGGGTACGCGCAGGGTAGGACGACAAAGGGGACAGAGAGCGGTGCGAGCGGCTGGTGTGCCTGCCGCATTTACGCGGTCGGTCTAGTCTATACACGGAAAACTCAGGGTTATGCACGTTTTTCAAGAAGTTTTTTAACGCAATAAACGTTTTGAACGCGTTCTCGTTGAAGTATCAAGTAGTACCCGCTATGAGACCAGTTTCAGCAAGTTTGTTGTTGTCGCATAAATACCGCTCGTGGCGCTGCCAATTTTTCCATAGTAACTGACACTTACGCAGGGGCAAACGCGTTTTAAAACCTTTTTTTGTGACGGAAACCTATTTACACTAGGCTCTGAATTTCAATAACTTTTTTTGTCGTAACAAATGTTTTGAACGCGCGTAACCCGCAAACATTTTATTTTATACCTAAGTACGCTAATCTCAAATGGAACATATAAACTGCAATACAGTCAATCTTTAAATCAGAACAATAACTAGTAGAATAGTTAACGACTAACTTATGTTAAATTAACAGAAACGAATATAGGGAGGGGTTTATTCAAGAATACCATAGTTAAATTTAATTAATTATTTATTCTATATACTCTAGTGCAATTAACAATGCAGTTGTGAATACAAATAAATCTTAGATAAGTAGAGGTGTTACTTTTACATTTTTAAATTAGATATATTCGCAATATTTATACTGCAATAAATAAAACTAGTGTGCACTAATCAATAATTCGTGAATAATTAGCAATATTCACTGAGATTATAAATAAATTCGTAAATTCGCTCACAAGTCGTGAACTTTCACTAAATATTTAAGGTTTGCTTACTCCACGGCAAGATTCAGAACGATTGTTACCTGCGCTGCGATAGGGGGATCCCTAATTATGTTACGCAAATAACACAAACATGACAGTAAAAATATAAGTAGGTATTAGTAATACACTTCACAACTACCTAACTGGTATGCAGTAGGTATCAATAATAAGGCGATAAAATAAAGTCATATCTAATAAATAACTAATGACTTAAAACCCACTCAAAAGCATTAATCTTTTTTAAAATTTTAATTCCATCGCGCCATGGAAACATCGCATCTGTTCATGATTTTTTTTATTTCCACAGCCTAGTCGCAACTTTCATGGTTCTTTGAATTTGAAAGCAAAAACTATAGAACAACAACTCTTCAACAATTGTCAACTACAACGCGAGGATTAAGAAGTAAGAAAGAGCCACTTTAGGTGTGGGTATTCCATAACATTATGAAACTTAAAAATTAGTTAAATTGTTGGATATTTAAAATATACATGTATATTATGCAAATTCTTGATAACTTTAAAGTTCAGATCAGATGCATGTCATGAATCAGGTTTTCAGATACAATACCTACTTGAATATTTGTTGTTTTTTCCACGTTAAATTCATTTATGACTTACAAATCTATGAGAATCGTAATAAAATCACACATTTAGGATATTATGAAACAAAGTTTCTAATTACTCTTTTGGAACTTCACAACTTTTCCATCAGGCCTGAATACATATCACTTTTTAAGCCCTAACAGTCAACACTCAACATCAAAGTGTGTTTGTTTATTTTCCTTTTACTAGTCAGCATCAGAATTAACCATAACGGCGAAAGTGACCGAATATATCGGTACAAGGCCATAAATCATGGGGCAAGGGCTTACGAGAGTAATGCGATTCAATTGACCACTCCGATGCTGACTGTGACTGTACAATGTCATAAGACTAATAAGGCAAAAATATTTTAACACAAAAGGTCAAATATAATTTCTAGCATCAATATTGAACACAAGAACTTAAAATACGAATTAAGTAAAATTTAGGATTGATTTTCCACCAAGAATATGCAACACAATGGGGTATTTTCATATTTTTAACATTACACTGTAATTACTTAAACTATCTTTTAATTGGCCATCATGTTAAGAAAAGTATTTGTTTAGTTTGGTACCAACCATCAACCATCAGTTGTGTTATGGAGACTAAACATAATCATTAAACCTATTATATTTTGAAATTATTGTAGGAATTACAAATACTACAAAGTATTGCATAATCTGTGAAAAGGAACTGTAACATTATCAATCACATTTTTATACTAGTAATAAAAATGAATCAAAGTTTGGCTATCAGCTCTAGCACATCTTGAGAAAAAATCATGGATTACTTCAAAAACTGTTGGGTACACCTAACTTTTGGATTGACCTAAAATTATATTCCAAAAGATGGCAACCCTACCACCAAGTAACATTATCCAATACTCACAATGAAGCTGTAACCGTAAAGATACTGTAAGTAACTAGTGTGCTTGAGTGTACTAGGTTTGTGTTATGTCCATCTGTGCTCATACTGAATCAATCACTTGAAACTGGCTTCACACATACAAACCTGAACCTCATCACAATATCCATTTGGTTACAATTCATTAGCCATTACCTGGTGACATAAATCTGTTCTACAGATCACTTATTCACAAATAATTTTGATATTTTGAAACTTAACACTGAAATAAATAAAACGCAACTCCTTTTATACACGACAAGCACATTCCGAGGGTGTTCGAGCGGGTTTTCTGGGTGCTGCTAGCCTCTTTGAAGCCCCTGTCCCGTACTGGATGCCTGATCCTATTCTCTCAGGGTCTAACTCACCTGTTTCTATCTTAGCAAGGATTGTTTTGGAGCATTTCAAAAATGCCTCTTCTACGTTCTCACCTGTCTTTGCACTGGTTTCTAAGAACACCAACTCTGAAATTATTTAAAAACACTAATGTAATATGAGCAGAAAAATATTACTTGTTGCAACAATTGCTGAAAGATTGGTAAATAATTTTATTGTTATAGCCTACTGTAATATCCGGGAATGGACTGGAATCACAAGTGCAGCGGAGCTTTTCAACCTGGCCAGGGACCGTGTAAAGTATGCGGAGCTGACTGCCAACCTTCACTAGTTGGAGAGGCACCATAAGAAGAAGAAGAGCCTACTCTACAAACTACACATTTCTATTTCATTAGCCAACATTTCTAATGCATCATTTAAGGACCTTCGTCTTGCACAATACTGGGATAAGGTTTACAAATGACTAATAAATGTATAAAAGCTAGTCACCTGGACTCTTTCTACTGCTAAATACATTCATACTTTTGCTGTAGAAACCTATAATTAGCTTAACTATTACTTACCATTTTCCTGAGCAAATTGACTTGCTTCCGTAAATGTGACTTCTCTGGAATCTTCTAAATCCTTTTTATTTCCAACAAGCAATATGACAATGTTGGGGCTAGCTAGAGTGCGCGCGTCTCTCAACCAGTTAGCTAATGCGTTAAACGAGTCCCGCGAGGTGATATCGTAAACAAGTAGTGCTCCAGCAGCGCCTCGGTAGTATGACCGTGTTACTGAGCGGAACCTCTCTTGACCCGCAGTATCCCAAATTTGCAATTTAGTAGACTTCCCTCCTATATTGACGATTTTGGATCCAAACTCTACCCCGATAGTATGACATCTATCTTCTTTAACTACAACCGAAAAATAATATTAGTTATTTGTATGATATTGTTTTTGTTTATTATTTTTTATATTGTGGGTTATAAATGTATATTTTTAAGGTATTGAATTAATTTCATCAATATGTACCTATGCATAAAAAAATAACGAAGTACACTTACATTTATTACCAATAAAGTTATTAAGAAGGCTGGACTTTCCTGTGCCCGCGCTTCCGATCACCAAGAATTTGAATAAGTATTCTGAAATATAAGAATAAGCACATTTAAACAGAAACGCTGAGTGGGAAAATCCTTTAAAAAATTATACGCAAAAAATGTATTTACAACCCACGTAACGTACCATAAGTTTCAGACATTGTTGCAGGATAGCATAGATTTTTTATCAGAAGGTTATTCTTTAACACATATACTAGTAAACCTGATATCACACAAGCAGTAAATTAAATAACATTTCCAGATACTACGATCAAAACAAGAGTCGTTTCATTTGCCGAATAAAAAACCCATCACATCATTTACAACGACCACAGATTAACTTAAGAAAGATTATGAAAAAACTTGAAATTAGGTGAAATGTAAAGAGAAACTTTAATTTAGATGAAAAAAAAATGGGTTTCAAGAAGCCAACCTAGACAAAGAGACAATTATATTTCGTTTTATAGGTTTGCTAATGAACCGTGGCGTTATCTGTGCAAAGTTAATTTAAATGTTGCCATGCATGTGACATACTCCCAAATATTACGAGAAATTAGTTATTTCTTCAACTTCAACTTTTTGTATAATGGCAATAGTTATTTCTTATCTGCGACGCCACTTTGTTCGTTTGTAAATTATTCCAGTTTAATTACGTGATAAAGCTACCATCCAAACAGTAATGAACAAACAATAATTTACTTTGCTGAGTAGCGGAGTAGTCAGGTAAATATTTTTTGTTCATTGAAATGGACCTCAGCAAAGTAATGCCTGATTCAATAAAATATTCAAACAGTACGCTTACTGAAAATCTTATTTTGCTTAAAAAATTAGAACTAACAACAGATTTAAAGATGATAAAATTCGGTGTCTAGTCTACCGATATGAAAACTTAACGTATGGAAAGTACCTGGGATTAACCTTTTACCAGTAAGTAAACATTCGCGGTTTGAGTTCGGTAAGCCTGTCTCATCACGCTTTTTAAAGTTCCTGTTATCTTAAGTGTCAATTAATAGATGATTCCCTCCCTAATTCTTGCTACAAAACTGACACGCTGAGTGACGACATCACAGATAACTGACACTTAAGATAACAAGAACTTTACAAAGAGTGGTGAAACAGGCCCTTAAACTACTTTAAGTATTTAAAGTATGTAGCGTGTATTTGTCGCATGTACTTTTTCAGGCCCCAGGCGTCTACAACCATGCCGTATCTATAACGTCCACGACCACACGGTTGGATACTGCAAGACGAGTAACGTAGCCCCAATCCAGCCCATACCTTATTTTATACCGGAATAAAACTGCGGCTTTCAATATATGTAGATGGCCACCCTTCTTACGTCAAAACCGTCTAAATTAAGCCGCACGTCACCTTACATGTGTCAGTGTCAAGTCAAATCAACTCCACCAACCAAAGAGTTGTCAATTGTTATTTAATCACTTATAGAGTAACTTTTTATAATACTCGTAAGTATTACTGCTACTGAATAGAATCTCTGCCATTTATTTAAATTAAGGAATAATTATTGTTACTTATTTAAAAAACATAATATAATTCTAGTCTTCAGTGGTTAGCGGCATAAGTCGTGTTTGACTTCCTGGCCCCAGACAATGACATAAACTACAGTTTAGTGGTTCAACATGAACGCCGCCAGGATTCGAGCGGGGGTTAGTAATAATAATATGCAAAACAATTTATGTTAGTATTTGCGACGCACTAACTTATTTTTAATACAAATTGTGTGGTTATATTTGCAGAAAAAACTCAAATCATTATGCTACCTGACTCTGGGAGGTTCAGTGGCTTACCAGTTTATTTATTTGAAAAAGGACTTCAATGGTTATTATGACAATGTGCTGCAACCCATAAGCCAAACCATCAATCCTGAGTGGGCGCACAAAATTGGAGTCTCAGCTCTTAAATATGGCATGTTTCCAACTCAAAATTTTGATGATCCTAAAGTCTTAGTAAGTGACAACCATGTGAAGTTCTTTCAATTTATTTTGATTTTGCAATGGTGTTTGTTTATTTCATATTTAAACCTGCCTATTTGGGAATACTTTAAATTGATGATTGAGATATAAATTATTATAAATTTACAGTTTATAGAGATCAACACTTTTATGCTCTTACTTAATATTCCAAATTTCCAGAGTACTAAACTTCTAAATAATCAGCTATCTAATCCAATTGGTATTGCTGCTGGATTTGATAAACATGGTGATGCTGTAATAGGCTTGAAGAATGTTGGATTCTCTATAGTTGAAATTGGATCTGTAACTCCGCAAGCTCAACCTGGCAACCCCAAGCCTCGGGTCTTTCGTCTGCCAGAAGACAAGGCAGTCATCAACCGGTATGGGTTCAATAGCGAAGGACATGACCAAGTATACAATAAAATTAAAGATTTGGACAAAACATTGTTGGATAAATCTATTTTAGGCATAAATTTGGGCAAGAACAAACTATCCGATGATGCTGTCAAAGATTACACATTAGGTATTCAAAAATTTTGGGATGTTGCTGATTATTTTGTCATAAACATAAGCAGGTAAAAAATATATCATCATATCGATGTTTATTTAAAATTTAAAGTAGGTACATGTATAATAAAGTAAATGATTCACTTTTCTTTTCTAGCCCTAACACACCTGGTTTGAGATCACTACAAGGCAAAGAAGAACTTTCTAAGCTTCTGACTGAGATAAATAAAGTAAGAAATGCAATGCAGCCTCAGAAAAACATACCTTTCTTGCTCAAACTTGCGCCAGATCTGACTGAACAAGAGAAAAAGGATGTTGTGGCTGTGATTAATAAGAAAGAGAGCAAAGTAGATGGATTAATCATTTCTAACACAACTACAGAGAGGCAGGGCCTGGTCCACCAGGATTTGTCTAAAGAGGCTGGAGGCCTCAGTGGAAAGCCATTAGCAAATAAATCTACCGAAATGATTAAAGAGATGTACAAACTGACCAAAGGTTTGTGTTTGAACAAAAATTATATTATGATTCTTACATTTTTATTAACCTTTTCGCCGCCACGTCAAATACGAGAGATGTCACCCATACGCCAGACATCTTTATTGCGATGCCTTAAGTTGAACCTAAACCCAATTAATAAAGGTTGCATTGAAGTAATGGACGTATATATAGGTCGTTGGCGTTGAACCTGCGGTGCCGATATATGTGTCGTTGGTGTCGAAAAGGTTGAATCATTTATCCATAGATATCCTCTATGTATATCTTTGCTCTTGTACAGAAAATGTCTAATGTTAATGTAGGTAATGACACAGTCGCATCTAGCGCATTTAAGTTTTTGAAAAAAAATTGATAAATAAAATTTCAAGTTGTGATTAATAATTGATCTGTATAATCCAGCCTATTTCAAACCAGGAATTTTGATAAATTAAACTTGTACAATCTTAATTTAAACTTTTGCAGGTAAGGTACCAATAATAGGTGTTGGCGGTGTATTCACCGGACAGGATGCCTATGAGAAGATTCTAGCTGGTGCTAGTGCAGTACAAATTTATACTGCCTTGATATACCATGGCCCTCCAGTTGTTGCCAAGATAAAGCAGGAACTAGCAGAATTATTGTTAAAAGATGGATATACCAATGTGAATGATGCTGTGGGCAAAGGTGTTAAATGATAAATGTTTGTAGTCAAAATAGTTTATTATTTGTTTGATTTTTTAATGGTAAGAAGTTTTGGTTATTTGTATATTATTGATGGGGAAGACCCAAGATCTCCTATCTTGTAATTTCGGATTAATGTAAGATAGGAGCTATTGGTTCTCTCAATAGAATTCAAACAACAATACTTAAAATTTGTAAGATAGGAGATCTTGGTTCTTCCACATCATTATAATTGAATTTATCTCATTATGCATTTATTAAATGCCTTCTATGTAGTTTTTTCATTCACAGCATCTCCTGATTCTGTAAAATAACAAGATTATTTTTATACTTAAGTTAAGTAACATAATTAAACTGTGTTCAAATGTGTTTCATGTTTATTACATAGTTTCATATAACTTATACATATAAAAGTTATTTTAGATAAAAATAAAACTAATTTCAGTTAAATGTACCTTGTATTTTACAGTTGGGTAATTTTGATGATAAGTATTGCTTGCAATCTTCCATGTTGACAACATTTGTTAGATCAAACAAGACTAAGGTTTCCAGTTTGTGCAAAGCTGCTAGGTCCTTGATTCCTGCGTCACTCACATCAACACATCTTGAAATTTGTACATGAGTCAGTGTGTCTTGACCAAATGACAGCCCCTTCAGAGCCCTGTCCTCAATATATGAACTATTGTGCAGTATTATTTTATTTAGCATTGTACAGCCCACTGTAAATAGAAAAAAAAGTCTGAGATTTCAGTCTATGTTTAATTGTTAAATACTGATTATGTGAAAGATAGGTACTATGCCATTAAGATAGATATATTTCTCAAATCACGTCTTTATCCCTTATGGGTAGAGAGAGCCTAAGGTAACGAGACCTAAAGGCCACATTTAGCATTATAGTGGGTGTATAAGTCGAAAGGATGAATCAAAATAGTGATGGGTTGCTAGCAGCATTGCCTATAACATAATTTGTAAAATTTCCGCCAATTCCCTCAATGGGCTTTTACCATCTGCGCGGGAAGAGAAGCAACTGGTACATTCTATGGTTTTCTTTACTCCCAGCCCAGCATTGAAGAAAATACTTTAAACTATTATGCAATTTATTGTAATGCTCATACATACTTAAATGTGAAAAGCCATAATGTGATATTGAAGCATCCGTTGCGTCAATTACTGCCAGTCTCGGGACCTTGTGATCGTCAGATGGTAACATGTTGTAGTCGGCCAGTGTCTGACCACCAACCCACACCACCTTGCCACCGTTTCGGAGCACCCATTCTGCACAAGCACGGTCCGGACCCACATGTCTTATACGTTCTGGGTCCGGTTTATTAAACATCATGTTCACATATTCCCAAAAGGATCTAGTTTGTCCAGTCTTTGATATCGTTTTCGGAGCACGTAAGGGCTGTAAAGAGCAAAGTAGTCATAAACAGCCAATCTTTGTACATGACAGAAGCATTTATTAAATATTATGTACTTACACAACGAACTACCGTTGACCACATTGTACTGGCAATGGCAAATTTTGGGAAATTTATTTTTATATCAAAATTTTGTAAACAAGTCTATGACGTAATCAGTAAGTGTCAAATGAAAGCCGGCAAGCAATAACATTGTACTGCTGTTTAAGTAACATTAGTCGCCGTAGTTTGCGTTTAAAACCATTGCTATACCTTACTACTACTATGTGCTATGTTGGCTAGCCTCTATTTTAGTTCAGTTAGTCGATGAGTATAAAATTAAGTTTAAAAATTTAAAACCCCCCCACGCATTAATCAAGTAATCATTTATATATAAAAAAAACAATTTATGTCAAACATGCCTTACAACATTCTGGAAAAGAGCTGATGCCCTTAAAAAATTGCTAAGAACACCGCAAAGAAACTGGCTGTCGAATGAAAAAAAACCGCATCGAAATTAGTCCATTCGTTTAGGCACTTGTCCCACCGCCGACGATGAGCGATAAACGAGTAGAACGATAAACTAGAAACGAGTGGGCGAGCGGCGAGAAGCGAGTGTTAGCTCCAATAGTTTTGTCGCTCGGCTATAGGCGAGTGTTCGAGTGCGACGGGCTATTACTCGCGTCAGCTTGAGTTCTAACTACCAAGCGAGTATCGCCGAGCGAGTATCGCTGAGCTAGTTTTATCTTATCGCTCTTATCGCGGCGACAAACTAGTAGAGCGAGTGTTCTCGCCGGCAGTGTGAACAGCCAGCGATGAACGATTAGTATACGTGTCTCTTTTACTAACACAGGATCCTTATCTTTTGTTCGTTTCTTGGGCGAGAAAATCGCCGATAGCTAATCGCTTACTCGCTCTTGGTGGGACAAGTGCCTTAAGAGCTACGATGCAGACACACACACACACACTCAGATCGACGTCAAACTTGTAACACGAGACGTTTTATGTCGGGGGATAAACATAATTGGAAAATACTAATGCTATCTGTCAGCTCTGTTAGTAGCAGTTACGTCAAACAAATGTCAGTGTCAGTACTGAGACTGACTGACTGCCAGTAGTGTCAGTTTAATTGGTTGTTGGTTTATATTTTTATTTATTTGGCCGTGGACTACGAATGGTTTTTAGTTTACGTATTGGATTATTTATTGATTGAGTTGATATTAAGGAGTGAACAATTACAACAAAGTGAAAATGAAAGCGACTCTGATATTTGATAATGTCAATGATTTATTGTTTTCAAAATGGGACGAAGAATTTATAGAACGCATGAAATCTCTAAGCGAACAGGTAAAGTCTAACTGGTTCTAATTGTTTTAATGATTTAGTTCACTGGACCAACATTATAATTGCTTACACGCACACCAGGCATATATATCTATTTCTGTTTGTATAATTATTTTTACTAATACGGTTCTATTCTAATAGGATAGCGAAACGGATAATCTGACGGATGGTTACAATGTATCGCAACTGCTTTCGCCGATCATCACGTCCCAGCGAGTTATGGCTGCTCAGTTTGGGAACACATATTCTTCCATGCAATGCAAAGATGACACAACCATAGTATTTGACGAGGTAATTTGGAATGGCGTAAATACCTATCACTAACAAAAAAATTATGAGTGCATTAAGATCCAGATTGTGACCTTAGGCATAAGGCTAAATTTTCAACATAAATTATGCTGTTTTATATGTACATGCAGCGTAGGGCAAATTTTGCGCAGCGTTGGGTAATTTGAAGCTAGGCTGGATACTTTAGCCTAGTTAATTACATCATCTGAGATCTGTATGCAGTGGAGTGGAATGCATATTAGAAAGCTGGTCTACTGCAAGTCTGAATTGTGCACTGCGGATTCCACACATACTGAATTAAATAATCCAATTAAGTTGAAATTGGTAACACATGCGATTCTGTAAAGTTAAGAAATGGACAGTTCAGTGAAATGTTCAAGTCAGTGTGATTGTATTACGGCGTAGACAGAGCCTAGGGTTACAAGAGGGGGAAAGAGGAATAAAAAAAGCGATGGGTTGCTAGCCGCATTGTTTATACCTAACATAATTTTTAAGATTTTTGCCTATTCCCTCGATGGGCTT
Organism: Pandemis cinnamomeana; assembly: GCA_932294345.1. NCBI lineage: Eukaryota > Metazoa > Arthropoda > Insecta > Lepidoptera > Tortricidae > Pandemis > Pandemis cinnamomeana. The sequence goes on from OW028711.1 coordinate 7,262,433, forward strand.
TTACCATCTGCGTGGGGAGAGAAGCAACTGTTACATTCTCTGTTTATTCTTTGCTCTCAGACCAGCATAGAAGTCATGATAGTATTACATAAGTAAATTCATATTGAATATTGGCTAAGATGTGGAGTGGGGAGTTTCCAGGATAGGCAGCAGGCGGGTGAGGCACCACTATTTGTATGCACTGCCTTTTCTCAAAGTCTCCAACACCATTGACTAAAACTTTGCTATTTATTATATTGGTGGACACATTCATATCAGTGGAGTGATTGCATTTTCCAGTGGCTGGATCATGTTTTCATGATCATCAGCAAGGAATCTGTGGATGATGCTGAGCGAGAACTACTTGACTGCAAGACATTTGTGCAGCACATCTGTGGCGAGAACATTAACTTGTGAGTGTATTATATACGGAGTTCCTTGAAACGAAATTAAAAACAGGTAATCCAGGCATTAAGACTAAAAACAAAATTTGAAATAAATATACATATAAATAGAAATGGATGTTGCTAAGTGCAACAAGGGTCTAAATTAAAGTACTCTTAAAGAGTGAAAATGTAATATTGAAGTATCATGTTGCGTTCCCAATCCGCACTGGCCCGCGTGGGAACTATAGCCCCAGCCCTCTCGTTCTGAAAGGAGGCCTGTGCCCAGCTGTGGAACGTATATATACTGGAGATGATGATGATGGTGAAGTATGATGTTGTAAGTTTCGTCGCAACCGAAAGATTCGACTGCTTTTTGGCTGAAAAATCAAAAGTTCGGTCGGACACTAATTATAATTCTGATTTAAAATAGCATTTTTTTTATTTTTTAACACATTAGGCATTTAAGACCCAAATTAGAAGCATTTTGCGTAAAAACTCAAATGGTTACTAGGTGCTTGACAGATTAATAATAAACTGAATACCTTTGATCTCAGGCTTCAGTCTACTGTTTATCGCAACTGGCTGTCAGTGCTTCTCGACAGTCGAAGCAAAGGCGACTCGATACCAGGGGCAAGCGGAGTCATAGGCGAAAGTGGCGCCACCGCCGCCGCACTGAACGCGCTCAAGAGCGCCTCCAAACAAATCAAGTGCTCACCATACCAGCATTATCATGTCATGCTCTTTGTGGGTGACAAACAACTGGCTCTGTACTCTAGGTAATTTTGAAATGAAAACATACGATTTTATAAACCAATTTTACTCGCTAAAACTGCCGCCAATATTGCTTGTGGTGTTGAGTTTCGACTTAGAAAGTGACAGTGATGAAAATAGGTACGTGAGATATAGCGTTTTTGGCGATGACAACTTACGTTGATAGCGAAACACAAAGACCATCTATATATTTATGTATCAATAGGTTCCCATTTATACTTACGGTATGTACTGTAGTGCAGAGGTTCATAACTGACAAAAGAACTAGAAAGCACCTATTCCTTTTAAAGTACCTAATGCTTGCGTGATAGGAACAAATAAAGTGTGCCAGGCTTTGTTAGATATCGAAATCTTTATTATTTGTTTTGCAGCCGTGGAACTGAAGAGTTGACGCCTCCAGACTTGATCCTGATGAGTTTACAATGCATCGCCGCGCAGGAATATTGGAAGGAAATTGATGAAACTGGTGAAAGAAATGATGACGACCCGACTATGATTTTACCTTGTGAGTGATCAACATAGTTTTTTTTATCATTGTTGTTGTTGAAGCTCAAAAATATGTAGTTGAACTTCGTCTCTTGCCTTGTCATTAAAACTTACATGTTGTGCGTCAAACTGTCCTAGTATTATGTTCAGTGCTTATACTTCAATATCCTTGATTCTGGTTTGGATGTTCATGCAACTCGCTCTTCAAAATGGTTTATTTTATCCGCAGGGTTGTCCTCCGAGAACAGCGCCATAGTGCAGTTGTGCGCGGGCTTAGCGCGGCAGCCGTGCGCGCCACACTCTCTGCACGTGGCGCAGCTCGCGCCCAGAATCGTGCTGCTCGTGCTGCAGGACATGGGCCTCAGGTATGCTCCTCTTTAAAGGCATCTCCATTACTGAAGGTACCGTCAGTGAAGACATCGACGTACATACAATAAAAAAAAGAGAAGAAACAATGAACAAAAAAATTACCTTGCTACTCCGCTACTCACGTGCAAGATAACCAAGCCTGTGTGAAATGTATATGTTTTTCATGCAACCCTCCCTCCACTACTGCCAATAAGACACATATAAATCCCACAAATTATCCCTTACACCACACAAACACTGACGCGTTTCGATCCCTCTACGGGATCATTATCAAAGTTTAATGCGCGATTACTTTGCATTCGAAATGCAAAGTAACGTCTGATTTAATAAAATAAAAGAAACAGTGGATTTACCATGAACGATACAAAAAAGGATTTTATTTGCTTCACAGAGAGGTTGGAATTACGACTTACATGTCCAGCCAGATACTGTCTAATCTACGTAGACTGCTGCTGCAGAGAAATTTGGAGCTCCTGCCAAACACACTTGATGCACTAGAAGCTGCTTTGAAAAAGGTAAATCACGCTTTATTCTGAAAATGTATGCTCTAAAATTTTTTAAACTGTCTGGTAAATCTGTTCATTCACAAAAGCGCGCTTCTCCAAATTTTATGAATAACATGTCTAACATATCTGTGTGCGTTACACAAACGCACACACCAAGACGTCCTGTAAGCAAGAGCTTTACTGTTCTATTGCTCGTAAATAATTTGTTGTGGAGGGATGGGCCTTTGTGACACGCGAACGAAGATTGGTGCAATCATAAGTAAACCAACGTATAAACTTGTTCAGACAACGGACGCTCTCCGCAAAAACAAATCGAACGCAAGCATCTGCGCCCGACTATCCAGCCGTATGCTGGAACTTCGCAAATCCTGTACAACCACCACACCATTGACACCAGAAACGACGGCTACGGCCATGCATACAGCCTTGGAGACGGTTGTAGAGTTATTGAAACCAGACATACCTAGCCTGAAGCTCTCGGCACCTCTGAAGGAACTGAGAACCGCTATAGCGCCATACGTTGAGTTCCTGAAAGTCAAGGCTATGAGATGTTTCAGTATGGGATCATATCCTTTTCAATTATGTATAGTTATAGTTTCCTACGCAATTTTAACGCCATGAATTGCGCTTACGTAAAATATTTTGACCCTCAATGATCTATTTCTTCCTGTATCCAAAATTCTAGAAAGCACGGTTCACTTAATGTTGATGAAATCATATTATTGAGCACCAGTTTCGCTTACTAGGTAAGTCCTATACAAATTCTATAAGACTAGTTTGCCATAAGATTTAATTTAACTAATTACTAGGTACATTTGAATACGAATTGTATTATCATAAATATCTTTTTATGGTATCTGGAAGTAAAGCAAATACATATAATATACCAATTGCTTCTCTTCCCGCGCAGATGGTAAAAGCCCATCGAGGGAATGGGCATAGGAATAATGTTTTAGGCGATGCGGCTAGCAACCCATCACTATTTTAATTCTCCTTTCCACCTATACGCCCACAACCATTTTAAACGTGGCCTTTATGTCTTGTTACCTTAGGATCTGTCTGCCCTGTAAGGCATAAAAGAGGTTATTTATGTGTATTATGACTTCTTAAAAAGGAATCGGTAATAACCTATGCCTGTTCAAGAAATCTTTGATGCAATGATTTTGAAAACATTTTTAACGACAGAATGTGACAATAGTCATAAGCTGTTGCATGTTGTAAGCAGAGAATGTGTATTTATTTTGTACCTTGCACTTTAATGTATATTTTATTTATTATTTGCCTTTTTAGCTTTTTATTTTTTGCATGACGTTTTAAAGCGGAAATTGTTTCGTGACCCAGAACACAGTTCCTACACGCCAGCAAAGTGAACATATTTATTAAATAAGTATTTATATTTCTTACCTTTTACTAAATGTAGTATCCGAACACTAGTAGAAACACATAGTTACTTTTGAATCTATTGCACAGTTATAACATCTCTTGGCTATCTACTTATAGAAAAGAACGCAATAGAATGACTCTTACCTTAAATTCCAGTTTAAGCTATATTTTGTAAAAAATACTTAATGTAAAAACTAACCGCAGTATTGGTCATATAATAAATACCCAACATGCATCATCTACAACCAACAAATAAATTTAGCACGCGTTTGTATAGTCAGCGTCATATAGTATGAAACATCCAAGGTGACCAAAAAGTTCGACACACCATACTACTTCTATGGTGTACCGAACACAAGTGGGTCGTTCTTCTTATTTACCTACTTACAATAGGTACATTCGTTTACGTACCACTTATTACAAAATTAGAGTGATAGAGGACACAATTACACGTCCGTCCGTTTGTACGACATTATACCTGGGTGAAAAAGAAATGCCCACTTATATCCCCAAAAGATGAAGTCACGAGACAATTTACTATTGGTGTGCCATTTGAATCAATTATTTCGCTTAATGTGGAACGTTTGCGCGCGTACGGGCGAAGCGACTTCCCTAACGCTGCACAAGTATCTGGAAGAGTTCCCGGGACTGATACACTTCATTTATGTGGACCGGACGACGGGCAGGTTCCTCGCTCCTGACATGGCTGACTGCGTGGACATGCTGTCTCAGGATACGGTGAGTAATAAATGGAAGTTACCTCATGCGGGGGTGTGTACGTACGCCTAAGGCTGCTATTAGCCGTCACCAAACCGTGGCCTCAGGACAAAGACTTATCGTATCGCCTGGACGCCCTACTAAGTTGGATGGATTCGGGAAAATCAGGACTACTTTTCAGATTGAAGAGCTGTGCACCCTTGACCAGAAATAAATAAAGTAACTAAAACAAACTTTTAAATTTCGGTTGAGAAAAGTTACTGCAGTTTCTCGATTCAGACTATTAATTACCTATTTGTATACAGACAGTGTTAAGCCCTTAGTCGTTCTCAGTCGGTATCGGTACCCACGGCGTAACATGTGCTGTATTTGTCAATTTTCGGAAGCGATCGTACTCGCGACGGACCACTTTCGAACATTTAGACCCTTCGTAGACAAGGCTATATACGCAAATCTGCGATACCCGACGATTTTGTTCTCCAAGCGACTACCGCAATACAAATTCATAGAGGTTCGTACACAGGCACGCGTTCGTGACGTGCTAAATGTACGAAGGGCCTCACGTAGATGTAGCAGACGTCGCGAGCGACGGGCCGCTACCCGCCACGGCTGCCGGCTGAGAACGAACACGGCCAGACTTCGACAGTTCTATAATGTCTCCAATTTAAACCCCCTTATTCATAAACGCTCTGTAGGCTTCTGCCAACTTAGCAACCGTTTGTCCTTATCTGTCACTTCGACATTTACCTTTCACAGATAAAGACAAACGATAGCTAAGTTAGCAGAAGCCTACAGAGCGTTTATGAATAAGGGGGTAAAGCAATAGCGCACGTATCCCAGGTCCGCAGCATGTTGTCCCGCTGCTTCGCGCTGACGCGCGAGGGCTACAGCGCGGCGACTTGGCGGCGCGGCGCGCTGCACGCGTGCTCCGTGCTGTGGTGGGAGCGGCGCGGCGCGAGCGTGCGGCCCGCCAAGCCGCCGCACCCCGCCGCCGTGCGCGCGCTGCCGCCGCCCGGGGACCTGCGCGGCGCCTTCTACAGGTCTGCACGAGGACTCTAGCTGCTGGCCTGTCACTACTGTGGGGGAGCGGCGCGGCGCGAGCGTGCGGCCCGCCAAGCCGCCGCACCCCGCCGCCGTGCGCGCGCTGCCGCCGCCCGGGGACCTGCGCGGCGCCTTCTACAGGTCTGCACGAGGACTCTAGCTGCTGGCCTGTCACTACTGTGGGGGAGCGGCGCGGCGCGAGCGTGCGGCCCGCCAAGCCGCCGCACCCCGCCGCCGTGCGCGCGCTGCCGCCGCCCGGGGACCTGCGCGGCGCCTTCTACAGGTCTGCACGAGGACTCTAGCTGCTGGCCTGTCACTACTGTGGGGGAGCGGCGCGGCGCGAGCGTGCGGCCCGCCAAGCCGCCGCACCCCGCCGCCGTGCGCGCGCTGCCGCCGCCCGGGGACCTGCGCGGCGCCTTCTACAGGTCTGCACGAGGACTCTAGCTGCTGGCCTGTCACTACTGTGGGGGAGCGGCGCGGCGCGAGCGTGCGGCCCGCCAAGCCGCCGCACCCCGCCGCCGTGCGCGCGCTGCCGCCGCCCGGGGACCTGCGCGGCGCCTTCTACAGGTCTGCACGAGGACTCTAGCTGCTGGCCTGTCACTACTGTGGGGGAGCGGCGCGGCGCGAGCGTGCGGCCCGCCAAGCCGCCGCACCCCGCCGCCGTGCGCGCGCTGCCGCCGCCCGGGGACCTGCGCGGCGCCTTCTACAGGTCTGCACGAGGACTCTAGCTGCTGGCCTGTCACTACTGTGGGGGAGCGGCGCGGCGCGAGCGTGCGGCCCGCCAAGCCGCCGCACCCCGCCGCCGTGCGCGCGCTGCCGCCGCCCGGGGACCTGCGCGGCGCCTTCTACAGGTCTGCACGAGGACTCTAGCTGCTGGCCTGTCACTACTGTGGGGGAGCGGCGCGGCGCGAGCGTGCGGCCCGCCAAGCCGCCGCACCCCGCCGCCGTGCGCGCGCTGCCGCCGCCCGGGGACCTGCGCGGCGCCTTCTACAGGTCTGCACGAGGACTCTAGCTGCTGGCCTGTCACTACTGTGGGGGAGCGGCGCGGCGCGAGCGTGCGGCCCGCCAAGCCGCCGCACCCCGCCGCCGTGCGCGCGCTGCCGCCGCCCGGGGACCTGCGCGGCGCCTTCTACAGGTCTGCACGAGGACTCTAGCTGCTGGCCTGTCACTACTGTGGGGGAGCGGCGCGGCGCGAGCGTGCGGCCCGCCAAGCCGCCGCACCCCGCCGCCGTGCGCGCGCTGCCGCCGCCCGGGGACCTGCGCGGCGCCTTCTACAGGTCTGCACGAGGACTCTAGCTGCTGGCCTGTCACTACTGTGGGGGAGCGGCGCGGCGCGAGCGTGCGGCCCGCCAAGCCGCCGCACCCCGCCGCCGTGCGCGCGCTGCCGCCGCCCGGGGACCTGCGCGGCGCCTTCTACAGGTCTGCACGAGGACTCTAGCTGCTGGCCTGTCACTACTGTGGGGGAGCGGCGCGGCGCGAGCGTGCGGCCCGCCAAGCCGCCGCACCCCGCCGCCGTGCGCGCGCTGCCGCCGCCCGGGGACCTGCGCGGCGCCTTCTACAGGTCTGCACGAGGACTCTAGCTGCTGGCCTGTCACTACTGTGGGGGAGCGGCGCGGCGCGAGCGTGCGGCCCGCCAAGCCGCCGCACCCCGCCGCCGTGCGCGCGCTGCCGCCGCCCGGGGACCTGCGCGGCGCCTTCTACAGGTCTGCACGAGGACTCTAGCTGCTGGCCTGTCACTACTGTGGGGGAGCGGCGCGGCGCGAGCGTGCGGCCCGCCAAGCCGCCGCACCCCGCCGCCGTGCGCGCGCTGCCGCCGCCCGGGGACCTGCGCGGCGCCTTCTACAGGTCTGCACGAGGACTCTAGCTGCTGGCCTGTCACTACTGTGGGGGAGCGGCGCGGCGCGAGCGTGCGGCCCGCCAAGCCGCCGCACCCCGCCGCCGTGCGCGCGCTGCCGCCGCCCGGGGACCTGCGCGGCGCCTTCTACAGGTCTGCACGAGGACTCTAGCTGCTGGCCTGTCACTACTGTGGGGGAGCGGCGCGGCGCGAGCGTGCGGCCCGCCAAGCCGCCGCACCCCGCCGCCGTGCGCGCGCTGCCGCCGCCCGGGGACCTGCGCGGCGCCTTCTACAGGTCTGCACGAGGACTCTAGCTGCTGGCCTGTCACTACTGTGGGGGAGCGGCGCGGCGCGAGCGTGCGGCCCGCCAAGCCGCCGCACCCCGCCGCCGTGCGCGCGCTGCCGCCGCCCGGGGACCTGCGCGGCGCCTTCTACAGGTCTACACGAGGACTTTAGCTTTTCGACTGCTACTACTTGCCCGCTCAGCGAACCAGTGAGCTTTCTTCTCGCACTGTGAACGACTAGCCCTCTCTTAAGGACGGCTGGGAAAAAACTAGTTCGCAGTACAGTACGAGAAATACAGAGTGCGCCGTTGTTTTGGCTGTATGGTCTTCAAGTTTTGTCTTTTCCACCGAAAAAAAAAACAAATACACGATTCCATACATCACTATTATTCTGTACACTTATAATTTCCCAAGATGTTTCACATGCTAATTCATCTTCACATACGCACAATTTCAGACTTGTTGAGGAAAATGTTTTCTTTTACAGACAACTGACGGAGCTCGCGTTCCCCAACGATACTCAAGGGGTCACCATCAAGGAGCTGATATGCGTGCACTTAGGGCTGCTCCCCGCGACCACGGCGGTGCAACAAGCCCGCAGGCTCGCTCACACTGTGCACGAGTTGGCAGGTGACAACCCTGCCGTTGCTGCTGACTTACTATAACTCAGTTAAACCAAGAACCAGTGCCGGCGTTAGGGGGGGGGGGGAGCGATGGGGTGACGGCCTGGGGCGCTAAATTTGGGGGGCGCTGAGGTCTGGGGCCTCGGCCTCCTGGCTCACCGGCTGTGTACCCTCAATACTGTCCTTAAGTGGGCGCCTAAATATTACTGCCCTGGGTCTCAGTGGCCCTAACGCCGCTGCTGCCAAGAACTATATTCAGTCGTACGATAGCAACGTGTTTTTTGTGTTGCTTGAAAGACTAGATGCAATAGTATTAACAGAGGCCTTAATACACGTATGTAGCTCGCACATTTTTGTACAAGTAGCATGAAATCTTGCCACATTTGCACGATGTGCCACATAGATACGTAAAGCGGTACTTGCACAAAAATGTACAAGCTACAGGCGTATGTATTCCCGGCCTAATTCGCGCGCTGTCACAGTCGTGTTCAGCGTCTCTTTCTGACATCGTAATATTCAATATCAAATCAGTTACCGATTGGTAGAAAGGCAAGTTGATGCATGGCTCTTGTTCTACATTTTCCATTTTGGACGACTTGCATATCACTATGCACATTTAATTATTGGTACATGCATTACATTATGCGTAAAGTTAGCATTTTCCGTGTTGTAGCGTTGTGTACCTACCTTATCTTAAATTAAGTTGCCCATATCCCACCAATAACTTTATCGTGTAGAAATTATTTAGTGAGTGCAACATATACTTATTTACTATCAGAAAATATGGGATCTCTATCGTAATAATAAGCTAAATTATATAATTACTTGATAAGTCTAATTGAAGAGTCTGAGTGACGAGGCGATGTGTCTCTCTCGGGGCCGTAGGTGCAAGTATTATATTCGACTGGGAGTCTTATCTGGATTTCGTGCCAAATGCATATATGAATCATAAAATTGGTCACCAGTTATTAAAATTAAGATGACGTTATTGCTTAGAAAGCGAAGTAGTGATATATGTTTGACTTTTGTTTCTTTATACACCTAATAACTTCACTTTTACAGCTGCCGACATACTTTCTGAGCATTAAATGACGTGGGACTAAGTTTTCACATTAAACACAAAGTGACGTTAAATTCGCTTCTGCACATATCTAGATCTTACCTCGAAGTATGCCAGCCACTGTCTACTGGTGATGTATTCAGTAATTAATTACTGATTAACAAATTGAATCCCGACCCCTTCTGGAACCTTTCCTCAGTAAATGCCATAGTGACGTTACATTGAATTTAAGACAAGGGAAATTATTCTGACCTTTATTGTGAGAACGTTCTATGGTAAGTCAGGTCAGGAATCAATTTGTTCAATAGTACCCTTCTGTACCTATATTTGTATAATGTGCCATTCCATTGCAAATGTTTTCGATATTATAGTTGTTTTTTATTATTATTTATACTGAAATATACCGTTATTTACTATTAGGTATCAGTTGTTTCATTATTTATGAAGTGTAATTAAAAAAATATCAATAAGCATAAGCCTTGATGCCTTGATATAAGAAAAAACAGTTCAGGGATTTCTAATCAAATAATTACAAACATTCTGTACAAATCGTCTGTTTATCGAGAGAATTATCTGCTAATGGTAATCAAATTATAATAACAAAAGAGATAGAGAACAAACCAATATACCTCCTGAATCCTATTATGTTGAAAATAAAATGAAAAAGTTGTCATAAAGCTAAGCGTCAATTGCCAAAAGTTTGTATTTATATAAAGGTATGACTCATAACATAATGCAAACAAACGTGTGTCAAACAAGAAGCTGCAATATGACCTTCCGATAATAGGATGGTATGCAAAACCGTTGCTATTTCACACAAGTTCCCTTGCATAGCAAGTCAAGCTACCTAGCTCACTTAGCTAGGTACCTAAATACAATTAGCAGAGCAGTTAGTGAACAGGTCAATGTTTAAACCTTACAACTCGATTCTCTATAGTTGAGAGGGTAAGTAAAAGTGTGTGATTGTACTGTTAGTGATCAGTGCCCCAGGCCCCATGCCTCACTGTGCGAGCGAAGTTCTATGTCATAGATATAGCTCTAACGCTAGCATACGCATAGCTAAGGCTAGGGTCACTGTCACTGGTACCTCTGCTGCATAATCATTTTAAGCTGTAGGTATTTTTAACGATTTTCAGACTACAAAACTTCGAGTCAATCTTGCAGTAACAAAAAAAATGCATTTAGAAATAGTTAATCTTAAAATTACTTACTGGGATATGAGTAGGTTCGTACAGGATGTGTGGTGAAATGAGATATTTATCTGAACTTTTAAAAATTCTGCCTTTTACTTTATGGATATATTTTCACCACACACCCAGTACAAGATGATAAAGGTGATACAGTTCGACATTACATGTATATGTTATGTACATAAAATATGACAAAAATAATCATTAAGTAACAGCAGTATGAAGTTCATACATTTAATATTAATATCAATGTTAGTCACAAAGTAATAAGAAAATATTAATATTCTTACAAAATTAAACTTTAAATGCAGATTAATTAATATAATAATATTAGGACAAATTTGGAATAAAAACGAATTTTAGTTTAAAAATAACAAGGGTACTGTACATGGGCAGTTCATGTTCCACACAGCATGCCTAAACAAGAAATGCACATAGAAAAGCAGGAAACTTAATACATAGACACTTGAATCAGCCCATCTGTTCTATTTTGTCTCAAATCTGACATAAGAAACAATTCCTATGTGCATTCTTGTTGTAGTCATACTGAACTTAGATAAGATAACTTAAAATAACTCTTAATATAGGGGTAAAGGCACTTGTCAGTACTCGGGGGAACTATCACCAACATGGTGTTTACCATCATCATTGATTACAACAACCTGCTTGTTAACTTTGTTCTTTGTTTCTTCTACATCAAAACTAATGAGGTCTTCAACATAAACGTTGGATTTCTGAAAAAGCAAAGTCTATATTACATTTAAGGAACTATGTAAATGGATTTTGGAACAACCAAATAGCCTAGTGCAGGGTAGGCGAACCAATGGCATGCGACACAATATTTTGGGCATGTTGCCGATCATAAAACATGTGTAACAAAAGTGTTAAGTAAGTATAAAGAGATTTAATAGTATTTATTATTATTATTTTCCAAATAATCAGAAAGTCAATATTATTTGATGGCACATCAACAACCCCATTAAACATTTTTTAGAAAAAATGGCACATTGATGCATAAAGGTTCGCCTACCCTGGCCTAGTGTATAGAGAGACTATGAAGCTAGAGGTCCCGGTTTCAGAACACATTAGGGACCATCACCACTTGTAAGGTGAATATGAATGTTTATACCCAAGTAATGGATGTTGTATGCATCAATATATGTAAGTACTAGCTGTTGCCCGCAACTCCGTCAGAGCAGAATTCGCTTATTGCTCTCCCGCAGGAACTATGGGACTCAACCTATCTCTGTACCATTTCATTAAAATTGGTTCAGTGGTTTAGACATCGACAGAGTTACTTTGGCATTTATAATATTAGTAGGGATGTTTATCTCTTGGCTAGTACCTTTAGTACAAGCTTTGCTTAGTTTGGGACTAGTTTAGTTGCTGGAAATTGTCCCATAATATTTAATTATTTTATTTATTTATTTATTGGAAATCTGTAGCCATACTTACACTTGTTGAAGGTTCAGTATTATTTTTCAAAGCCGCTGCATAATTCAATTTAGGTGGTTTCACTGAACCTGACACCAGTATTGGGCTTGGACTTCTATCAATTTCATTTTTAGATATAGCCAAATTATCAGTATCCATCAAGTTATTACTATTGAGGAGCACACTTGGAACACTCAAAATATCCAACTGGGAAGGCGTTACCAAAGCTTTGACACAGGCTTCTGCCATTTCTGCTTCTCTGCTCATGAATTTCTGTTCAAGATGTTTGTTGTAAGTGATTTGAAGGTCGTCAGACTGCTTGTCAGATAAAATTGCATTCATTTGTTTGATTTCAGCTTCCAACTCCCTGATTGTGCCTTCGTTCTTGGCTGCTATTCGTGCTTCCTTCAGCAGTCTTACATCAACCGCTTCTTGGATCCGAAGAATTGCTTCACTTGTGTTATTACTCTGAACATTGCTTTCCTTAACTATTTTATTAAAGGTGCTATTAGGAGATAGCCTATGAGGCTTCCGGTATCCTGTCAACTTCTCACCGAGGTTAGCCGTCACATCTTCAATGTACTCGTACATGTCAAAGCAATTGATCTTACCAAATCTGTATGTAAATGTGTGTGTGGAGGCCGAAGAAGATGTCTTACTAGACAGAATGCATGTAGCAAAGTTTTTCCTTCCATGATTCTTTTCAAAATACTTCTGTAAACCTTTAGATATTAACTTGTCTCTGAATGTAGGTTTAATCGAACTATTTTTACGGTACTTGTACCATCCAACAATTTCATTTGCTGTATTCGAGAGTAACTTTGAGAGTTCATCTTCTTTTATTCTCCCAGTTGGTAAATAAAACAATGATACAGATGGCAAAGGCAGGACAGTTCTGATGACTATTTGAGTGTCAAGCCTGGCGTTATCGCTTTGCGAATCAGATATGTGGTTAGTTATTTCAGAAGTTATATCCCCTATAAGAAATCCCTCCTGCAAAAACGAAACACATTTAAGTTCTGAATGCAACATCAAAATAATATACAAGACTAGTAGAGAGGGACATACCTGGCAATTCACCGAATTTACACATTCATATAACAAAAAGGATAAGGCGGTGCCGCTGAGTGACACTTTCTCTGTATAAGCCATTTTAGACCACACTCATTTATTTTTGGTGTTCTAGCTAGATATTCTATTTTTCAATCAAATTTACTATAAAAGATAAAGACGCGAAAGTGAATAATATGACGTTGTTAGTTGACATGACATTTCACTTTTTAATTTTCCCTAGAATCCCACAGGCAAGACAAAGTTTCCGTTGAAAAAAATCACAACCGGTTTAACTTAAGCGCGATTAAAAGTAGAGGTGTATCCGACTTGTTGCATAGAGTAACTTTTTATTATACTACTACCATCTGTCCGCGACTTCGTATTAGTTTTTCGCTATCCCGCGGGAACTATGCAATTTTCCTGGATAAAAAAGCCTATGTGTTAGTCTAGGGTATCAGCTATCTCAGTTCCAAATTTTATCCAAATCCATTCAGTAGTTTTTACGTGAAAGAGTAACAAACATCCATCCATCCATCCAACCATACTTACAAACTTTCGCGTTTATAATATTAGTAGGAAGAATATTACTTGTGGGCACACTTGTAGGTACATATTTTTTTAATTAATTTAAATCACACCAATCGTCATACATAAGTGATAAGTTCTCCACGTCGTTTAGGTTTAAGGAGGTAAGGAGATATATAAAATATAAATGTTTGATGGACACTAATTAAAATTGGCGGCAGCCACAGCAACCCTATCTACTTATGTCACCGCATGTAACAAATCCAAATGCTGCCAATTTAGTAACTAACAAAATTTTTATCCGCGGCTACAATTTCAACCGTTTCAAAAATGTTAGGCATCTGTTCAAATTATTTGGTTTCCTGACATGGCAGCGTAATAGGGTTGACAATATTTTTGGCTTTGATAATTAATTATATTTTTTACAGGGTATTTTGTAAATACATCCACTTCGTGGAACGAGTGGCGGCGAGTTTACTGATTTGTGAGTTTTCCAATATTTTTAGCAGTTATCAAAAGTTTGTTGGTAACACCGTTTTTTGTCTGTCAATCAGATTGTCAGTGCAGTGCAGTGCCGTAGCGGTCGAGAGTGCAAATGAGTTTTTGCGGTACTCGAATACTCTTTTGCTGATTCACTGAATGTAATAACACAAAGCCACAATAACTTGCTTTAAAAAATTCTATTGAGCTTTTAACAGTTCAATAAGCACAATTTTAGGTAAGTCATACAACTTTACTATTATTGTTTCTGAGTCAGCAGCGAAGGAAAGCTAAATTTAGTATTTATTCTTGAACAGCATTGCATAAACTTATAGTTTTGGCTTATCTTTGAAAACTACGGTTTATCTAATTGCAAATAAAGTCGGTTATTTAAGAGCCGTAAACTAAGATATATTTTACTTTAAAGTTGCGTGACGCCGCAGGTTTGAAAATACAATATTTGGTTAAACTATTGTTTTGAATTGTTTTAGGTGCATTTATTAAAATTGTGCATGTTCAGTCTTGCGAGAACTGTGATTCTTCCAAAGATACACCAAAGAATTTCTTGTCTGAATTATATATTCTTTAAAAAAAAGATAAAGGAAGAGAGGAACATGGCAGGCTGTACGACTGAAGAATGTTTGTCGATAGAGAATCCCAAGTCCAAGAAGTACTATCGACGTGCTGAGCATAGGTGAGTTTAGAAAATAAGTATAAGTATTCTATTTGTTGGAATTAGCCAATTAATCATATGAACAACAGAACTGCACATTTAGGACTCTCTGATCAAATTGTCAAAAGTTTGTTGTATGAACACTGCTACTCTGTTACTGTTACCACACATGCCAAACAGCTGGATCTGTGTAACACAAATAAGTTCATATGCAAATCCACCTTTTTCTTCACAGAAATCAGCCATACCATACCATGACCATAGAAAACATGTAAAATAAGTTATTCAAAGTATTTATGGGTGGGTATCCAGCCATCCATTAAAATATGATTGTATGAACATGGCAAATTCCTGGCAGAAAATATATGTGGAAGGGAGTGAAATACTAATGAGTGTAGTGTTTGTATTAATATTTATGCTTTATTTAAGTTAAATATGAATGTAATTATAATTAGACACTATCAAATAAGTTTACAAAATTATGGTATGAAAATTCTCACCATGCATCTAACAAACTTATACCTTATTCAGTTGCTATGGCCATTGTTGCTAAGAAGCAACAGAAGGTGATATAATTAGATAGTGGTATCAAATATATTCACACAGATAATAAATTTGTATGTAAACATCAAGAATCCCAAGCAATAATAGTATTTTTTGGAATAAGACTGCAATAAACATGTAAGCAGTAGTAAAACAGTAGTTTCAGAAATATTTGATGAACCTAGCAATCTAATTTTTGCTGGTTATTGAATGACATATTGAGGTAATCTTCCATGCTGGTCTGGGAGCAAAGAAAAAACATAGAATGTACCAGTTGCTTCTCAAGATAGTAAAAGCCCATCGAGGGAATGGGCGAAAATATTAGGAATCATGTTATAGGCGATGAGGCTAGCAACCCATCACTATTTTGATTCCATTTTCCACCTATATGCCCACAATCTTGCTAAATGTGGCCTGTAGGTACCTGTTACCTTATGCTCTGTCTACCCCGTAAGGGATAAAGATGTGATATGTGTATGTATTCAAGTGATTTTGATTATTACACAATGACATTATTTCAATAATTCTATTTTACTAAATTGTGATTTGATTTCACACTTAATCTAGAAACCATCATTTTACACTTTTATGGCTGTTCATTAGAACTTTATTTTTAAAATTATGTTTTTCAAATTAGCAAAAACTTAAATATTTGTTTTGCATTTTCACAAAATAAAAATTAACACTAAGTTAGACCAAGAAGATAAAAAGCCCCGGCCAAGTGCGAGCCGGTCTCGCGCATGAAGGGTTCCATACCATTATCTATAAATATCTATAAACCAGTGTAAGCAGAGCCCTGCTCCAAAGCAAGATGTTCGCAGTTTTACTATATTCTGCAATAATTATTTACGTTGCGACTCTAAGCAGCGACCGACCTTTAACATGATTATCGCGCGGGCGCCTTTGTTTCTATCTAGGGTACCAGCTATATTCTTTCCAAATTTTATCCAAACCCGTCCAGACGATTTGGCGTGAAGAAGGAAGAAACATACACACTCACATCGTTACTCACAACGTCACATACTTTCGCATTTATTATATTAGTAGGATAACCGATTGATGTTTTTAATAGAAGGGAATTTCGTGGTAAAGATAACAAAATTAAGTGACGCAAACATTCTAACAAAAGATTGGTAATACTATGTACGATTGTACAGTTGTCATCCAAATAGCCACTTGGCTGATAAGAATGGCAATTCAAATGGCGATTTATATAATACCGAATTCATAAAGCTTGAAGCATAAAATACGTAAACCGCGCTAACGGAACCTAGATTAGATATACATATTATTTTGTTTAGATTGGGGTTTACGGAAATCAGTTTTAATACTTGCGCCTTTATAGTCTTTATACCTACCTGCTACAAAAAGGAATGTTCAAATATCTAAATTTCAGCCAGTCATTTAGTCCAGTCAAATGATCAAAGTTTTTAATTTTATTTTTGTAGTAGGTACAGGGTGTTTGGACGTCAAGTGAAGTGTGTGACTTAAGGATGGTAGATATTTCGTTCGCATTGGTTTTCGATTCAGGGGACACCGGTTTTTAATATAATATTAAAATGAGGTGTAAAATGTTCAAAATTACCCCTCCGTTTCTGAAAATCGCTATACTTGATGACTAAACCCCAAACCTGTAGATTCGTCAATTTGCGGGAATATCCTGTACAAAAATACAGTTTTTGGCAACAAACGACGTAAAACCAGGCATAATAAATTGAGTAATTAATATAGCCAACTAACTCGTCATTTCTAAAAAGTAAAATAATTGAATTGGCATAGCCAACATGACTTAAAATTGCACCAAGATAACAAGGTTTCATGCTTATGAAAATACATATTATAATTTTGTTTTTCCGTCGACGGTTTAAAATAAACTGGTCGTGCTAATGACGTATTTGCTGAGCAGTCTGCCCGATTACATCGCGACCGGTCAAAAGTTTATCACCTGTGGGGGTCATTGTTTACTTCACTACCAGAGTTCGATCGCCGCACTAGTAACTTGAAATCTTCGCGCCGCAGTAGTCGTTCAAATTGTTATTTAAATATACGTAAATCATGCCTGACGCGTTCGAGAGTGCGTATCCACTGTCCCCTACAGTGAACCCGCAAGAAATTCGCGCACGCGCCAATTCATCCTCAAAAACGAAACGGCCATCGGTGACGTTTTACACTGGTGATGAAGCCGTACAAATACCGGACAAATCTATTGTTGGCATTGACAAGCCACTCACGAAAAGCGATAGGAGCGAGGTGGAGCTAGACAGCTTTGCGGAATCAGTCACCACCATGCACACCACCTGGTTAGACAAGCGAGTGGCCGAGCACAGGTGTGTAATTTGTATTAAGAGTAGGTACTCATGTTTTGTGTATTAATATCAGTAGAGTGCGGAATTTTGCGTCTGTACTATTAATGTCCGTTGCCCTAGCTAGCGCATTTACCGTGTATATGTATCTTTTACGCGAGCTGACTTGATAGAATTGGATATATGATGATATCGGGACCGAAAGGTGCTTTAAGAGATCTGATAAGAAGGAAGGCAAACAAAGAAGTGGCCCCCGATTAATCTGATGTTTTTTATATGTTTGCTATTTACCTCAAATCTAACACTTGATTCGGATATTATTTTAAAATAAAATTGCCTCGATCTATGCTACCGCATAAGTTGATGCATTAACTTATTAAGTATAACCTATTGAAGTCGTGTACTTACGTTTAATTATGTTAACGTATGTATGTAAGCCGTCCAAAATTTGTTTTTTTTAAATTTCAATTACGATTCGTTTGAGTAAAGAAATCAAGTGTGGGATGGTACCTACTTACTCATGGCGCACATGAACGTAAAAAAGAAAGTGTCCCTTCATTACCATACCTACTTAACTTACCTTCGAAATAAATGCTTTTGGTACTTATTCAACAAACAATTTAACTATAAATAGATACCTTAACGTCCTAAACTAGCACTTCACCGTGTTCAAGGTGCAATTTGTGAAGTTAAAGGACAAGAGGATCCACTTTCATTCATTGAATGAATGAATGAATGAATGAAATATTTATTCGCAGTAAATGTTGTACAAAAAAGATGTCATGGATATTCTAGTTTCAAACATTTCAACATTATAGGCCATTGTGTTAACTTCTCATTTCGGACGTACAATGACAGTTTGTCTCGGAGGAATGAGTTAATAAGTCGTATTCCTCCAAACATTTTGGATGCTAAGCCATGTTCTCGGTCAACACGCACTTAATCCGTGTTTTAAATCTTTTGATTCCCTAGAGTTCCTTCAATCTTAAACACTTAAGAATCTGTAAGATGTTTGCCAAACACTTCGTCGGTTTCGTTTGACTGCTGTGCTATTAAGGGTATTAAGAACCATTTCAGTCTACACTACTCTCTAGGTCATTTATAGTCGTAATATTTTATTCCTTAATTTACTACTCGTAGGAGATTCGTCACGCGTGTTGCTAGAGTTACGTGAGCTTGTTTAACTTTTTTGTCCGACGCTTTTTATCCCAAGGGAGCCTTTAAAAAGAAAAGCAATAAGTGAAAGGGCAATCTTACATTTTATATCCTTACTAGCTTCTGCCCGCGACTTCGTCTGCGTAGAATTATACATAAAAACCTTCCTCTTGAATCACTCTATCTGTTAAAAAAAAACCGCATCAAAATCCGCTGTGTAGTTTTGAAGATATAAGCATACATAGGGACATAGGGACAGAGAAAGCGACTTTATTTTATACTATGTAATGATTCCGCATGTCTGAGAGGTTTACCGCGAACACACAATTTAAACATTATGTTTATCAATGACCACTTCTCTCTCTCATACATCACTTTTAATTTCGTCAGATGAACACAAATCGTAACATTACAACGCATTTTTAGCTTTTTTATTCTGGCGGTTCATGAGATGGCGGGGAGAGTAGATTTTTGTTCTATCCAAACGGTTATGATCACTTCCATCACTGTCTAATACAGTTTTTATTTTATGAGCCCACTTTACTACTTTTTTGTGATGCAATCGCGTCTCATGTAAAGGTCATATTCACGAAAACCATGAAAATATTTCACATTACACGAGATAAGCTGACAGGCGAGCACATCGTTTATTGTTTATGGAAGAATAGTAATTGGTAACAACAACTGTGGAATATTATCACGCACATTGCATCATAAAAGGTGCTTATCGCCGTTCAATGACGACATCGAGTTTATTTAGCGCTAAACTGTTTGTAGGAAGGAATATTTACTCGTCTTTTTTTCCACTTGGAAATACGAAATTAGTTGTATTATTATCATCAAGTTATCGATTATATACATTTCCGGCTATTTGAAATCAATTCGAATGCGCTCGATAAAATGAAGATGACCTATCAAACGTGTCATAAAGTCGATTGGCTGATGTCGGCCATTATCAAGGAATGTGTCGGAATATTTTGGCCAATTACTTTATCGATGCAATTTGCTCCTTATCATAAAGATTCTGTTGTAAAAATGGCCCTGTTATTTTTGTATGATGTTACCAACCGAAATTGTTCAGTGCCTAGTCAGGAAGTTGGGATGTTTGGTGAATAACTTTGTGTACAGGATTCTGTGGTTGGTTAGCGAATGAATCAGCTGTGTGTGAGCCGTCGGCGGCGGCGTCGTATCGGGGGGGAGCCGTGTTGTAGGCACCGGGTATAGTATAGGCTGCAGTCAGCCACGGCAGGCCGTCAGTAAACGCGAACGCACTCGCCACGCCGCCCGATAACGCTCCACTAATTGATTGATACGATATCCCTACGATCTTGATTAGTGACGTGAAATTGTGAGATTTTTGTTCAAAGTGCACGGATAACCATTGTTTTAATGCCTTTAAGTACAAACAGCCGGGAAACGAAAGTTTGCATCAGCGTTGCTCGGTTTCTGTGTTTACATTCGTGACTACACGAATACCTACTTTGTATTTCGAATGGATTTCAGTAGACACCTACCTCGGTTGTTTCATTTACTAGGTCATAAAGTGGTAAACTTTAACGTCTTTACTTAAAAACCTTTTAGTATGTTACTTTATAGTATACCTATCTATTGTAAAAAGTATAAAAAACGGCGTCTAGTCCAGTCTAGCGTTGGCTCTTTCTAATATTTCTGTAGCAATAGGTCTTAAGTCCTTTTTTTTAAATAAAGCGATATCACTGAAGTGAAGTAAAAGTAACGTGCAAAAGTTTCGCAGTGTTCGAAGTTAAGTTAGTACCGAGTTAAACCAAACGAAAAGAAAATGTTTCGTTATAGTTAGGCAGTTTTAGATAACTGCCAGTCGTAAATTATTGTAACATGCTTAATATGAGTATAAGTAAGTACAGCATGATCACATTGAGTTTATCACCAGTCGAGTTGGTTGTAAATATTCAGTCTTTGTTGTTGTGTTCGTTGTTATTCGATGATTTGGCGCATTGTTTTATTCTTGGCCAGTGTTAACGACTTTGAATTAAAACAAAACAAACTTCAGATGCGCAATTGCTTTGTTATTTTATGTTGATTTAGCTTTGTTGATTATGATTCATAAGAAAATACAAATTATTGATAAATTAAAATCGTTGAGAAGTCCCTAGGACAATTTTATTCGTGACACAAAAACTTCTATCTGTCATGTCTGATTATGATTTATGATATTCACCAACCAAAACAACTGACTAGTCGCGTTTCTAAATCTACATTAGTTGTTAATTAAAATCGGTAGCAATTTTTACGCTCGTAACGTAGTCATTTATCTCTAAAATTAATAACGGAAGGTTAACTTTCAATGTCAACATGTGCATATTACATTATTAAAATATCACTATTTATACCTAAAAGAGTGCAGTAATATTTGGTGGTGGCCTAAATTATATCGATTCATGGGTCCTGGCAAGCGCTCCCCCATGCGCCCTGCATCCCGGCTCAGCTCCCACTGGGGAGAGCTCTGGGAATTGAATCCTATCAAATGAATCATAATGTATAATCCGCACAACAGTACTTGTGCTGATGTTACCTGAGTATAAAACCCCTAGGCCCTAGGGCGTCGTTATTCCACTGTATACTTATCTGTATAATGCTATAAACCCTTTTCGGCATACGTACCTAACCTATCTACCCTAACTAATTTAGTAGGCTTATCTCAAAGTTAACATTATAAATGCAATAATCAATTACTTGAATGATATCATCGTTATATTTTTGGATTCCCATCCATTCCGGTGTGTCGTGTTCGTTCGATGAATTTTAATTCTCCATATTATAATTAATTTCTCGTGTTGGTACGTGTGTAGCGCTTAGGTCATAGAGCATCGGTTCTTTTAGCTGCCGCGGTCTGAACAACCTTGCTATTGTCAAGGATAGCCACTCAAAATGCTTCCTGCGCTCGAGTCGAGTAACACGGATAACGTGTAAACAGAGCAACGTTAACGCACGCGTTCGTCGAACGCTACATTATGCGCTAAGTACTACTTACTTTATTATTCGTCTTTCAAAGAAATTTGGTAGTAGTTAGTGAAAATAAATTTTGAACTATCACTAAAGTTGTGCATATTATTTAGATTTTTGGTAATGCCATGAAATTTGAAGGAGTCATGGCAAACGGAATGTGTGAAGTGTTTGTTGAGAATGTTGCAACTAACGGAGCATCTTATGGGAAAGGAGATAGGCACACTGCCGCCCCTAACGAGTAAGTTTACTTCAAGGACGATGAAATATGTCGTCTTTATTCTTCAAATATAATCTTTTGTTGTTTACTTATTTCTAAGAAACATATAAACATGAGTGGTGACAAATGCCGTTAAACATTTCCTCGGATATTTACTTCGGAGAATAAGCCGTCACAAAGTTTTTAGTCAAAATAGTTCGCTGTCGGGTGTCGGTCGAATCCGTAATCTAATCGAGATAAGCTGTTACGGATAAGATTAGATTACGATCATAGTAATTTTAAAACAGACACAAAAGCAATGACGCATTCGATTTTGAATTTCTGGGTTTCTCAAGCAAACTGTTGATTCCTACATGCGTCTGAATCTGAACACTATTTTGGCATTAGCACTGTAATTTGTCGCGGTCACCATGCGCCTCCATGATATATAATTATTTATCTGGAACTAGAAACACCCACTGACGCCAATGTTTATCTCCGGATTCGCACCTGACTTTGAACACTCAGTGACGCTCGCTGCATTCGACACGATACGAACCTCGACGCACTCGTATATTTTTAACTGTCCCGTTGAAATTGAGAGTGCGTTTGAATGGTTCCATCATATTTATTAATGAGCTTTATGTGTATCTGTAAGAGATTCGAATATGCGTTATTGAATTAGGCTTGAGAGGTTCTGATATAAATTGCTCTGTCTAATCAAAAAATCTTGTTACTTTTTATGTGAAATACCTATCATATATATCATAAGGCATTAATAAGTCCAGGTAATCAAGCATAGCTTGTTCATTACGGATAGTGGTTGATTTATCAGTAAAGCGTAATGAAAATTAATAATAAATATTCGAACCTTCCCCAAATGGTTCCAATAAACTTGATCAACTGCGCACTTTATTCCCTAGCGCACGAAGTCACGCCTGAGTTCTTACTTTGCTCAATCGAGCGAACCATACAAATTCTAACGAGAAATCCGAATACAAGTCCAATAACATGCTGTGCTTCGCGGCACGAATACTTATTGTTACATCGCATATCTTATCTCTATCTTACGATGGTTGCCAACCGCTGAAAGGAGGATCTATATTGTCACCTCGTCGGACGAAACGTATTCAGATTTTCAGGATATTTTCATAGTGAAGTGCCTTGATAACAAACATCCCTACCTGAAAGCACCATTTAACCTTATTGTCCCTATATGCCGCCCAAAGCCTGACGTAACTTACCCTTATCCACTTCAGCCTCAGACCGGATAGTTGCGTGTTTGTACATTGTTAACTGTTCAGTTTATTTTCCCCTCGATCCGTGATAGCTATGTGGAGTTAAATCACTCCAACCAACCCAATCAAACTTTTCATGCGGAGATTGCGTCTTAAAATAACACTTGCGCTTCTGGCTTCTGGAAGTGTTTAAATAAACTTCTTGTTTTTTTATTTATTTGGATGCCGAATACAGCTAACTACCGAACCGCTCCAGTTGCAAACTGGAGTTGTTATCGGAAAATATTATAATATAAGAACTTTATTGTGAAGGATTGTACGGACACAGAATAGCAGAAGTGAGTAGAACCATGTAGCGATGAACTTGTAAATTTTTTGCTTATCAAAAATGATCACAGAGTGAAACAACCTCAATGCTACTTCTAACATCGACCACCTATGGACTAATAATACTTTATCAGTTTACGGCGAAGCTGATTAGAATTGGAAATTAGGAAAACTGAGTCCAGTTTGTAGGTCAAGTCATTTCAACTTTCGCCGGCGCGCGTGCACGGAAACAGTTACGGAGGCCTTGCAATTAGCTGTTCCATCTTACAAATGAATTTACAAACACGGAGCAGTCTCTATGCAGTTATTAATACATATATTGTTATGTTACTTCGGACGATTGCAATAATAATAATACTTATATGAATGCATCCTGGATTCCTATGCACGTAAACATGATCTCATCTCTTTGTTTCAGGATCTTCGTAAACAGATCTCTTCATTTGGAAAATATTAAATTTTATGGGTTCGATATGGACTACACATTAGCTGGTAAGTGTACTTCTATAGAGTAAAGATCTTTCCTGGATTAGCTACTAATGCAAATTACTTTGATTGACATCAATATTTTATTTTATTTGCAGAATACAAATCGCCACAATATGAAACATTAGGATTCAATTTAACCAAAGAAAGATTAGTGTACAAAGGCTATCCTAAAGAAATCTTAGAATTCGAATATGATCCGTCTTTTCCAGTAAGGTAGGTTTTAGAATATGAAAATAATGTTGAGCATAGCTACTGCATAAATTGCTGGGACAGCGGAGAGGGAGAAGTAATTTCGACGCCAATTTCGTAAATTTTTGGCAGAGTTTTAACTCAAAACTACGCTGAAAAGGAAATCCTGGCTTACAGCACTTACAATTTAGTCATGTGTGTTCGTGACTTCTTCCATTGAAATGTTCTTTACACTGCAATTATGTATTTCAGAGGCCTGTGGTTCGACACACTGTACGGTAACTTACTAAAGGTAGACGCCTACGGTAACATTCTGGTTTGCGTGCATGGATTTGAGTTCCTTAAACAGTAAGTCTTCATTAACCAAATAACAATAATACCTTCTAATTCATATTCTCGTTTTAATACATTGCTTTCTCTTTCAGTTCACAAGTATACGAATTGTATCCGAATAAATTTTTGACATTAGACGAGTCAAGAGTTTACGTATTAAACACATTATTCAACTTGCCCGAGACATACTTAATAGCGTGTTTGATTGATTTCTTCACTAACTCGCCGCAGTATACGAGGTAAGTGATTGTACGAAATGATTGACGCTTTTTTGGCTTCCTTTCAGAAGCTGCCAATATTACGAACATTCGACTTGAGAGTCTGATTTCCGCATTCGGAGATGTCAAAATTTATATTATCTGAAAATGAAACGACTAGGATATTCACGTAAATCGACGTGTTTTCGACCGGCTGTTAATGTTTAACTCTTAGCCTAGGACGGCTTAAAACCTCTTGATAAGATTAGGCTAAAGACTACAGAAAGCGTACCCCGCAATACTTGACACGTGCGGAGTAGGTACCTGATAGCTGCGTAATTGGGAAGTGTGTGGGCAGGCGGGCCGGGCCTTATAATTGCATAACAATGAACATTCTAACTGCTGTTACTCAACTTCCGGCCCACTAACTACTTAAATATTCGTTGTATTTCTTCGATAAGCCACGATTCTCGTCCCCAATGTGAAAAGTGCGAATTAGGTCAACGACGCGCCGCAATGACACTCTTTGTTAGACTAGCTTTATTATTTTAATAGTTTTACACCTTGTCTGTCTATAGTGCCAGTTGACGCTTCGAATTATTAATGCTTTTGTAATGCGTAATAGTTTTTTTGGGCTAGCAGCCCATAACTATTTTGATTCTACTTTCCACCTATACGCCTACAGTGTCTTGTTAAACGTAGCCTGTAAGTCGTTGCCTTAGGATCTGTCTACCTCGTAAGGGATAAAGACGTGATTTGTTTAAGTGTGTTTTTTTTAATAAATTTCCATAGCTGTTATCCACAATTTCATCTGCATCCCGCACCGCATCTGTTTCCCGATATAAAAAGTTCAATCGAATTGTGTAGTTTTCAAATTTCGAAAAACATTTAGAATTTATTTGTTAGTGCAGAAATTATTTCCTAAATTCAACCAAATAAAGAAAATTGTTTTTTTTATTTTACCATCGTATGTAGATTAGTATAAGTAGATTTCGTCTTATCTACCTACGCCTACGCACTAACTGTCGTAACAGCCATCCAAGCAAGCGTAAACTTTACACTCTTGCTAAAATATGATGATGCTTACATAGTTCGCACTGTTGTAATAAAATAGTAGATAGAATAGAACGTAGAAAAAAACGACTACGCTTTAGTAAACACGTTCCATGATTAGATTTAAATAAATCATAATTTCTAAACGTATCATGAGCTCATTGCATGTTAACTTTGATATTATAATGTATTATCGCGATGTTCCAAGGCTTGTGTAATAACTCCAAAAACTTTAAAAATAAACATGTTTACGCTTCAGAGTGAAAACTGGGGTGCGAGCGGGCGATTTGGCGATGTCCTTCAAATCCATCTTCCAAGATGTAAGAAACGCCGTCGACTACGTTCACATTCACGGAGACCTTAAAACGAAGACCATAGAAAACTTGGAACTCTATTTAAAGCGAGATGAGAGACTGCCCATGTTTCTATCCAGGATAACAGAGAGTGGAGCCAAGGTGTTTATTCTCACCAACAGTGACTACAACTTCTCTGACAAAATCATGGAATATCTTTTTGATTTTCCACATGGAGCTAAGGTAAATAACCGGTCAAGAACATATGTGTTTACAGTGATAGTGAGTGACGACAGCTACAAGCGAAAATATCTTGTTTACGCCGCGTTTATCGATAGTGTCGCAAATATTTTTATATACGGTTCATATATTCTTAATCCTTGTCGGAATTTGTGAACGTGAATAACTCTAAATAATCTGCTTGAATGCAAAATAGATTCGACGAGAAAATGACTCAGGCTTTATCATTTTACGGGTAGTTGAGTCTCTGATTACTATGCAAATCAAAATTTGTATGGGCCATAAATTCGTCTGACTGTTGGCAATTCACCCAGTTTTTTTTTCTTATTTTAGACTAACGAGCCTCACAGAAACTGGAGGACATATTTCGACTTCATCGTGGTGGATGCTAAGAAACCTTTGTTCTTTGGTGAAGGAACCACCCTTCGGCAGGTTGATACCAAAACTGGAGCGTTGAAGATGGGCCACCATGTGGGACCTTTACACGAGGGATTGGTGTACTCTGGAGGTATTGTTTCTTGTACTTAAAGTTTTTAGTAAACATCCAAATTGGTCCAGCGGTTCTCCAGTTTTTAAATTAGCAACACATTTTGAGATTCGTATTTATTTATTTAAAAATATAGGGTTATTTCTCTCATTAAAATAAGACTCACCTTTTTTCTACTAAGTATTTTGTCTATAGCCGCACAGGAAGGACCATTCATTCAACGCAGTTTATCTTAATGTAGTGTCAGCGTCTATAAACTGATAAGAACGTGTTAGTTAAACTCTGAACTGACTTAATTTGCACACTGTTATTCACTTCGAATTCTAATGAACTAATGATGTCTTTCATTACATCAGTCAAAGACTCACCTATAATCTCATCTTCAGTAAGCGTATTGAATAGTCGTATGGTGTAATCAGAAGACAAATATATTTTCCAGGGTCCTGTGACGTATTCACGGAACTGATCGGAGCGAAAGGCAAGGACGTGCTATACATCGGTGACCACATCTTTGGTGATATCTTGAAGTCGAAGAAAGTCGGAGGTTGGCGCACCTTCTTGATAGTACCTGAATTGGTTCAAGAACTGCACGTGTGGACTGACAAATGCCAGCTATTTACTCAGCTACAGAGCTTGGATGTACAACTTGGGGATATGTATAAGTAAGTACCTTTTTAACTTAAGAGCTGGAGATTTCGTCTACTTAATCTTATCCAGCCACTTGATAAATATTAAAATTATCGCTTGCCTCTTGAAAATTTACTAAGAGCGCCGCGTTTCTGCTCACAAACACACATTAAGCAGCATTCAAGTGATTGCCTGTACTCACAGTCGATACGCCATCAGATACTTACTTCGGAACTGTTAAAGCTCAAATTATTTGAACACTACCGGGCCGTGTTCTGAATCGCCCAAGTTTTTGTTGATTTAAACCAGGTAAGAGTAATCTGGGATTATTATTACTGTAATGTGCAACAGTTACGGTTATAGTTACGGTTACTACCCGCATTTACGTGCCTACAGGTGTACCCACAGATCAGAGACCATATTGTATTTATAACGTACTCTGAATCGCAATCGAACTCACTATTTCTTGTTGTCTTAGGCGTTAGCCTGAACACCTGACACCACGTAAACTGTTTTACTTAGATTTAGACTATACATGTGCTCGCTACCAGTCTCATATTTTTGACTTGACTTGATATCGACGACGCGAAGCTGTTACCGTTAAGTATATTGTAATTGATAAAAAAATGTACTTATTTCCTTTTTTTCCTGAAGACGAGAGGGTTTTGTTTGAAGAGCATTATAATGTATTGAAAAAAGAAACAAGTAGTCAAGTATGGAAAAATGTTCTATCTCTTAAAGTGTAAATTAGTGTTTCAATTGAACCTAAAAATCGTGCGAAGCCGTTTTAGAAGCGCCACCTTGCACTCGGCAAAGTGTTTCAAAGCCGTTTCTAAATATCGATTTGAAGCGGAATCTAAAATGGAGAGAAAAGAGGAAGAACACATCATCATACTTTTGATTAATTATAATTATTTATAATTTTGCCCTCCAATACACGGAGGAGGCCTATGCCATGAGGCACGCCGAATTACGCAACAATTTAATAATAATAATAATAAAAAAAAAAAACAACAACAACACACTTACTGAAATTGTAACGAAATCGGAATAAAAAGGCTATATTATTATTATTATTATTATTTATACTTTTGCAGAGACTTGGACTCGAGTACAAAGGAAAAGCCCGACATATCAAAGTTGCGGGTTGCAATCCGTGACGTCACGCACAAAATGGACCTCGCGTACGGAATGTTGGGTTCCCTCTTCAGATCTGGATCTAGGCAGACTTTCTTTTCTTCGCAGGTAAGCCTTCTAAATACATATTACTCTTTATTGAACATCATTATTCTATTATCAATGACACAGAACACAAATTTAAGGTGTTAACAATTTTAAAGTGTAGGTACTTGCTTACTTTACATATTTAAATTTTTTATTGAATCACTATTCGTTTTTGTAAAGAAAAAGTGTTTCTTATGTATTGTTGTCAGTTGGGAAAGTTTTAGGGTTCAAAAGTACCTCGAAATGGTTCGTGTAAATATATACAAGGCATCGTCGCCATTTCCTTTTACTTTGACCTTGACTGACGCTTCCGCGTGTCTAGATTCACTACACCTGTAATTACGACTAATACGTCAAAAAAACGTTAATCTTATTATTTGAAAGAGTAAATACATCCACGGTAGTGACATCCATGTAAGTGACAGAGTGCATAAAGAATAGAATAGAACAGAAAAACTTTATTGTATAATCTGTGTAGGTACAAAGATGGTGAAAATGTTTTACAATGTTTCAACAGTTACCCTTCCGGGCATACAATGTTTTATGTTCTTAAAATCGAATTCACAATTTACAAGAATAAAATTCTTTTAAATTATAAAAAGCCTTCTCTATTAGCCATTTTTTAAGTGTTCGTTTAAAAGTGCTATCATCTATACTTTTTATATCATTGGGAAGATTATTAAATACACGAATAGCTGATATTAAAGAAAGATGATATTAAGATGAGAATGATCCATAACACGTGTCAGGTGGTGAGGTACGCGGACCTGTACGCGGCGTCGTTCCTGAACCTGATGTACTACCCGTTCTGCTACATGTTCCGCGCGCCCGCCATGCTCATGCCGCACGAGTCCACGGTCGCGCACGAGCAGCGGTTCACGCTCGGCGCGCCCGCCATTGACAGGTTACCTTACTTTCATTATTATTATTTTTTATTCCAGTTTAGGTTTACACCATTCTTCCATGCTTATCTGGGAGTGAAGAAAAAACATAGAATTTACCAGTTGCTTCTCTTCCCGCGCAGATGGTAAAAGCCCATCGAGGGAATGGGCGAAAGTCTTAGGAATCATGTTATAGGCGATGCGGCTAGCAACCCATCACTATTTTGATTTCACTTTCCATCTATACGCCCTTAATCATGCTAAACGTGACCTTAAGGTTTTGTTACCTTAGGCTCTGTCTACCCCGCAAGGGATAAAGACGTGATATTTATGTATGTATGTTTGTATGTAGGTTTATACAAGGACACTGTTGACCTGAGCTTTAGTCACGGAACGTCCGTCTAGGACTTCCCATTGACACTCGCCATTTAAATCTGTTTAGTTAAAGTTTTATCCACCCTTTCTTCCATCCATTCATCCATTTTTTTTAGAGATTGATGAATGTGGATGAAGCGAAAGAGGTAAGACAGTGTTGGCAACACCAACCACAGTGTATATTTGCATTCATTCATTCATTTCCGTGACCGAAAAAAATATAATAAAACTTCACTCTTTCAAC
This sequence comes from Pandemis cinnamomeana, assembly GCA_932294345.1. Lineage (NCBI taxonomy): Eukaryota > Metazoa > Arthropoda > Insecta > Lepidoptera > Tortricidae > Pandemis > Pandemis cinnamomeana. Next base: position 7,292,606 of record OW028711.1, read on the forward strand.
TGCAATGGCTGTGTTTACTTGCTCCAATTATAAATCCCGTCTTTGTTCCACCTAACTAATTAAATTGAACTAGCGCAACAGTCTACTCGCCTACAGACAGGATCGTAGCAAGTGGGACAAAGTGGTTCCTGCCGGGCTTGCCTTTTGTGCAACCCTATTTTAGTAAAATTTAAAGTGCAAATCGCAGAAAAAATCTATTTACATTCTTACCTTATTAGGTAAGGGTAGTAGTAAGGTTATATTACTCTATCTATTCTGTGAATTGAAATATTACTCTATCTATTCTGTGCCAATTAAAATTGACTGATATGACAGTCTACTAGGGTTGACACTATTGTTGTTTTTTTTGTATTCTTGTAACAGGTTGTATGTAACATTAACAACTGTCTGCAGGTCGCGTCACCCGAGCGCGCAGCGAGCCTACAGCATTGCGTCGGTCACAGAAGATACGTCAGACGAGGTCGTACCCGGCATCTCGGAGCCAGTCGACGTAAAGGTACTGTTTATCATATCTAGTCGTGGATCATATGCATGAAAAAAAAAACGTATCCGTTGGACTCTCAAATTAGTTAATAGCCGTTAGAACAAAATTCAATTTAGAGCTCGAGAGGCCACAACAACTGATACATATGTATGGTCTAACAAGAGTAACAAGATAATCTGAGGCTCGATTTTGCCTCAGTTGCAGATTTTAAAAAGATTCGAATTTACAGAAGTTTGATGTTCATGTGTTTTATGTACAATAAAGATTTATACATACATGCATACACATATTTTGTTGACGCCTGGCAACCCTACAGTTAGCGTAACCAAAATAATTTTGTTACTTTCCTACTTATTATTTAGTGAAATATTTTGTTGTTGTTCAGGCGTCTTCTGTGATCGTGCGCCATGTGCGACCGGAGACGCCGCGCCAGCTCACGCACACGCACGACGAAGATTGCTCCGACGAAGACGAGGGCTGTAAGGCCCAGGCCAAATAAAACAACACGATAAACAGTTGATATCCCTAAACGACCCGCTGTGTCAACCTTAATATCCGTAATGTACAAAACCGTTTGCAGGACCAACAAGTAAGAGAAGAAAACGGATTTAAAAATAACTAAAAAAATCATATAAAGATGTTACAATAAATGTTACAATTTGACAATTTACAAGGAAAGCGCTTTATTCTGCTCTTGATTGTCAGACTGTACGCGGCATAAAAGTATGCGTCTTACAATCAAACCGCGTATCGTATGCATCAAGAATAATGATCTTCGCCTTCGATTCGGCGTCCCGTTCTCACACATTGATTCAGTTTGTGTGAAAGGGCAATGAAAATGGTCGATAGTTCTGGATTGCAATGTTTCTTCGTTCAAATACGATCTTTAGAAATTAAGACTTTTTCATTGATGATAGATATACTAGCATCTTTTAGTCTTGTTAGATGTCATGATAAACTCGAAGCCTTACCTAATTCTAGCTGTTAATACTAGGTTTTCGATCAATTCTGCCGTGCTCTTAGCTCAATATTAATGGTCTGATTAGACTAAATGGTTTAACGTGAGATTATGTAACGCGTTGGTCGGTATAAGATGAGTTGACCACAAATATAAGAGTTACAGTTAACGGTCAATTGTGCAAAAATTATAGGAATAAAAACATGTTTTATTCTCATTATATTTGTGGTGAGGTCCGTTGATAAATATTTATATCATAAATAATTTTCCCTGAATGGAGAAGTCTGATATCGGTGATGATTGTGTATTGTGATTTGTAATTAGTACCCAAGTGTAGTTATAACTTTAAGCTTTTGTGGGTGCTATTACATTATTAGTTATACATATTAGATAGTAGTTATATCAGAATTATAAATCGCTGTTCTTATATTTATAGTGCGATCAAGTTTTTACCTATAGGGGTCATGTTCTATGTGGAAGGACTAGTCTTGTTTTGTGCGGTTAGTTTTTTTATCTATGTATGTAATCGATAAGCATTGATGTCGATAATTTAGTTGACATTTAGTTTGTTTTAAATAAAGATATAGTGCATTGGGGTAAATTCGAAATTGGGGTAATTTCGATACTCGTGGATATTCACTAAACGGGGAACAATTACATAATATAGCAACGCTTACCTAGAAGCTCCAATGTCTTTGGCTTCTAGATAAGGGTTGCCAGATTATGGAATTGTTCCCCGTTTAGTGGATATCCACGATTTTCGAAACCCCCAATTTCGAATTTACCCCAATGCACCTTATAGATGTGTTGCGTGTAACGACTAGTATACGTTACGTTGTTGAGGACAGGGATTAAAATATAATTAATTGCGAAGCTGTTGAGACAAGTAATTTTGAGGCTATAATGTGACTAGATAGATTATGATGATAAATCCTTATACGCATTTCGAAAGTTATTGTTATATTTTGTGAGAACTGTATGTATCCGCTTCAGTACTATCAGTTTCTTACTAGCTAAGAAAGTTATCGTGTTTTGAATAAAATATAAATAAAAACTTAACACGTTACACGGTTTTAGACAGTTGTTTCAATAGTATTTGTTGTTTTTTTCAAAATACGACTATGTCATAGCTATTTAGAGACTAGTAGAACTGTATCTTTTGTTGCGATTTTTTTGTGAGTGTAGAAGATGTTATTATTTGAGATTTTATTTATGTTGTCATTGGTTATTTTGTATGATTAAAATCTGATAGTATCTGCTTTTAAGATAATGTAAGTAAAGGTACAAAATATAATAATGTTGCCTACTAATTTAAAAGATAGATGTTTTGTATCTCTGGCAATTCCACTTTTTACTAATACACAATTGTAGTTAATATTAATAATAGAATGCAATAAAAATAATATACCGAACAGCATAATTGTTATTTATTTCATTGACTGCGCGATGAAGGTCTTTTCTCCATTACGCAGATCGCAATACAGCTGATGCCAAAGTAAATTGCCCAAATATTTTGGGTTTAGAAATAATATAACTTGCTACCAAACTAAAGAAAATATTACACTTCGAACCCCTAATATTAAGTCAAGGCAATAAAGTATACGTATGTGAAAATGCCGTTAGGCTGATTAGAGCAATAAGTCCTCTAAATATTCAGCGAATTCTTCTTCTCGTGATTTCTCTTCAACTTCTTGCACACCTGGAAAAATATTGAAAACTTTGTTTCAAAAGTGATCTTCCCAGATTATCCCTAAAAAACAACTAAGACAACGTCTAACGAATTGAACTAGCGAATGAAAGCTAGTACTTCACACTCTTATGAATTTAAGACTAAAGGGTTTTCATGTCAAAGTAATAGAATTATCATGACATACATAGATATATACATAGGCCTATAGGTAAAGTGTAAGCGCAATATGAATTTTTCTTTACCTTTCTTCCAAAGGGATTCATTGGTTTCCATCGGTTGTTCGGAAGTGGAAGCGACAGCAACTGACTCCTGTGGGGCACCTGATGGCTCATCATCTTCGCTCTCTTTCTCTGACGAAGATTCCCTATCTACCTTCTTTTTCTTCTTTCGGCTCTTTTTCAGTCTTTTGACTTCACGTTTCTTTGATCTATAGTTAAGTTTGTCCGAACATTCCGGGCATAAGCCTATGGAAATAAAATTGGGTTATGGAGATGTTATTACTCTTGTTTACTTCGGAGTCGGACCTAAGACCAGCAGATCTTTTTTTTTAACGTAGTGAAAACTAATATGTTATGGGACTTATATGGGGTTGTGTTTAAGGCAATGCATTATTTGGGTACATATTTAAGCAGGTTTCAGTTATTTTATCTTTTCTTTGTGTGCCTATCTGTTATTATTTATTTCTAATAACCTGTCACACAAGAAACCTAGGTATTTAAGGGTCAAGTTCGCTTCTGCACAACTTTTCATGTCCTTAACTTACCTACCTAGAATAAAGAGTTTCAATTAGTTAAAATACCTAAGTACATACATTTGTATATTATCGTATGACGTAAACTCTACAAATACGAGTAGGTAGTCTAATGGTCTAAATGTTACAGTGAAATACCGACAGTAATTATTATTAACACCTCGCATGACTAATAGGCGGTTGTGGCCTACGCATTGCATTGCATGGTTCGACGAAAGCCGAGGCCTCACACCACATGAAAACCAGCTGAAGCCTGCCTTATTACCATCAACACAAGGTTCAACCTTTGAGCGTGGCAGACTATTTAAGGCCTGGCAGAGTGCCAATAGATAGCAATACTAGGTTGTGGCGAGTCCTTCCTTCGGGAGGTAAACTAAATTTAGCCTTTGGCAGCTGCTGGTTGCAACGATACAGGCTTTTATATCTTCACAGTTCATCTTTGCCAAAAAAAAAATTGGACGATAGGTAGCCACTTTTTTTTTAAATTGTCTAATGCGGCAATTTGTGCTACTTGATAGGGCGGACTAAGCATTGACTCTCGACCGACATTGTTTTAATGGTCATAAATCTTACGCACGCAGTTTAACCAACGCGTTTTTCTTTTCCCCGTCCTCGAAGTACGCGAAGTTGACTTCCCAGGAGCGCAGGCTTGTGGCGTCGCTGCACCGTTTATTCCCGCATTGGAACTGACCTTTGCCTAGCACCACCTCCTTCTCGACACGCCACCGTAACGCTACCTATAGACACAAAGCACGGTATCTGCACTTACGTTTCAAGAAACTAATTTTTAGTCACAAAATTTTTGCAACTGATTGTGAAAAGGTTCCACTAAAGTTTAGTAGAACTTTGTCACAATCAATTGTATTTGGCACTGTTTGCAATATTATACGGAGATATTGCGGAAAGGTTTCTCAGTGGAACCACGCCAGTTCTTCGTGATTAAAGTAGATACTTTGCACCATTTGTTACTTATCTATCTATTCAAAATGTGAATACATCTAAATACATACCTACACCTACCAAAAGCCTAACCCAATGAGTGTTGGTAAAGCTTCTTTCATGAAACCGTAGCATATCCTAGATGCGTCTGTTAAAAAGTTATAAATAACTAGCTTATACCCGTCGCTTCGCCCCAATGTAACCATAAAAAATATACCGTTCCCTATCCCAAGGGAATTTTGAAATATTCCTTCTTTAGTGCATCTCTATAATATTATTAATATTCAAAGAATGTGTAGGCATGGTAAACGTAGGTAGGTAAATTGTTACGAAATATTCTATCTTGCTACTTATCAATTCCTTATCCCGTGAGAATTTCACAAATCTTTAGCACAGTTTTTAGCAGCTGTTATACTTCCTGCTTTAAATTTGAAGGAGATTTGAAGAGTCTAATTATTATTTTTATTGAGATAGAGCCACTTTGATGCGAAAATACAAATCCCCTTCATTCCCTACCCCGTGGGAATTACGAAAATTCTCTATGATCCTGAATGTCTGCCAAATTTTAAGTCTCTAACTTAATGGTTTAGTTAGGTGCTTGGTCGTCTGTGGGCTTAGGCTGTGCATTGTCTGTCAGTCAGTCACCAGGCACGCTACTTGACAAATCAGGGACAATTTATGTATTAGATTAAACTAATTATTTAGTTAAGCCCGAGGAAAATCTCTGATATGTTATAATCACAGTAGGTAATTTGTCTATGAATGTGAATATCTACCTATCCCACTCAATTACACTTAATGAAGAGCACTGAGGCCTGAATTATTGATCATCCATTTTCTGTATCATGGTAGAGTGCACCTCAGGCACTTAGAACTCCATACTCTCCATTTTTTACCCACTAATTGAATTTAACTGGTGAAGCTCGACAGAGTAAGTAGGTGGAATTAAATAAATATAAACCTAAAGGTACGATAAAGCTAAGGCTAATTTAACAATTTACCTACCACCTACTTACCCAAAGAATGGAAAATATATTGTATTTATCTTACCTCCCGGCGATAAGCCGTTTATAAATAGAAATCTGATTCACGGGAGGCTGTAACTTTCCGTTAGAAGTTCACGCATTGTGTTTGTAATACTTATTTGAATTTTAAAGAGGCGAGGGTTCGCTCGGGCCGATATTCCGTCAGGCTGCGCTCCCATTAAATCGAAACATCCTTTATAAAAGCCGGAGCATTCACAACCGACAGATGTGCGCTACTGTTTAATATCGCGGCTGTGTGCCGGGTTCTATATTTAGCTTACGAAAGGCACTATGGCCATTCATTGTTGCACTCCCCAGTAAATCACACAAAGGAAGGTCTCTCGGGCAAAAAAGGCATTAGAGTTATAGGGGAGCGGCCCCATCCCAGCCCAGCCTTAATAATGTTAGGGGAGAGTTCGATCAGGATTCATCTATTATTAACGCAATGCATATTTTGTCTTTAATTATTATTATTATTATATTTAGGTAAAAATAAACTATTCATTTAGGAAGAGTACTAGGTAGACTACCAGAACCGTTGTTTAAGTACCTATGAAGTATCTATGAACAAACAGTTCCTAATTAGACAGATAGAGTTATGTAAATTGATCAAACAGTGTACCTACTGGACAAAATGATCTATTGTTGTTGGGTAGGTTAGCTTTATTTCAGTGCAACAGCAGCGGATACTCACTTGATTTTCTTTATATCGGCTCAAGTCACAAATACAGTATTCTTTGAAGAGTTTATCATAATATTTCTTAGCCAATTGTTTCTCCCATGTGTCTGCGACATCGTCTTCCTCCCACAGAAACTTGTGGTTCTCCCTTATTACGTCAAGGTCGGTTCTATCCCGGGACGTGTCCCGAGTCAACGCCGCCGTAGAACCTTTCTTATTGAGACAATAAACATTAACTAGATACTTATGTAGCTCAAATGGATTTAGATTACGCAACCTCGCAGACATCGCTAGCGTAACCTAGAACAAAGGGAAAACGATGCGTTAAGATTAAAGAAAAAGAAACTCTTGAAACAAACAACTCTTTAATAAAATCGAAGATTATTACATTTTCAATAAAACAGTTCTATTATATTTTATATCAAACGGATCTTAATTCTAATTGTCATGTTGAGTTTACAACAAGGTGCATTTTAGGTACTACAACGTGTACATAGTACTTCAAGTATGTCATATCAATAAATATTTGTGCAAAGTTTAATATCTACTCTGAATATTATTGTCAGTCTTGTAGATTTTGTGTAATTTTTCCACTTGGCTCAATTTCAAATTCTTAATTCTACAAACAAGTCATGCAGTTAAACATCTAAATATTTTTTTAAATACAATAAATATATTAAAATATAATAAATCCATAATTCTAATTAAAACTACAAAATGTTCTAAAATATTGACAACCAGTTAATTGAAAAAGTGGCACAATTTAAACATATGAATAGCTTTGGTTTTATAGCCAATTGTTAATTTTAATAGTTACACACTAACATATCTTTGGGATTTATTTTTTGTGCCTGTGGCAAGTCTATTTCACAAAGAATAAGAATATAAAATATTCCGAAATGTACACTGAGCTTCTTCTTATCCATCAACTACTGTAAAATTATATGTGCCTATAGTAAATACTCTTTCTGACTAAAACATTTTAAGTCATAATATTTGTGATGTTTTGTTGTCATTGTTAAATAGTCTGATTAAATAATCTTATTATTGATAAACACCTGCACTTAGTTTATATTTGTTCGCTTGGCTTAAATTAGTATATAATATAACTTGAGACCATCTGAAAAGGATGTTAAAAAGTATTACCAATTAATTGAACAGCTAATTACCAAATTAAACTCTCATTACATTAGTTGAAACTCACAAATTATTACCATTTGTATAGTAAATATTGAAATCCATTATTTTTAATATTTATTTATCTATGAAATTATTTGGTATACTGTCCTCATAAATGTATCATAATGTAAAGAATAGGCACATTAAGAATATTATTGCTTTGGTTACAACACAGACACAAGTCACTTAAATTACTTATCTAAAATTTGGCATAGGTGTCCTTTACAAATTACTGGTATTTGGTTATCATAAGCTTGTAGGGGAAGTGTACAAAATACATATTTATTTAAAGCTCTCTTAGAAGAGCAGGAACAATGATTAGTTCTGTTGACCCCATTAGTCGTAGGCCTGAGCTATCTAAAGCAAATACAAGCCTATCGGAATCTTTGGACATTTGACCTATATTACCCTCAAGTTAAAATATCACTTTATCATATCTAAAAGGCAACTTTGGATCGAGATATGTGTGACCTTAATATAGAGCACCTGTAAAGGCATTTTCCTAATATACTATAGTATCCCAAACATGCATTTATAAATCGCATAAATAATGAAATTCTTAATCTAACTGAAAGCAGCAGCACACCTGAGTGGGGACACTCGCATAAACACACCATAATGACTAAATTATTAACTAGATCATGATTTTTCTCAATTTGGTATAAAACAATGCAAATTTTTAAATAAGCAAACATACTTGACTAAATTTTTGGCAAATAGAGAATCGGAAATGAAGTTTCCGTGAGAAGCATCTTGCATGGTATATTCAGTTATAGAGGTAAAAAGGCTTCTAAAATACATTAGTATATACGAAATTTGGTACCATGTTCGATGCTTGTCACAGTATCAGCCCTACTAATGATGGTACTCCTGTCACCCGTGAGTCTTTTCATGTTTTTTCATGTTGTCGGAGCGAGTGAAAGCTTTGTCACAGACTCCACAGTAGTAGGACTTCTGTTTTGTATGCACTGTCATATGTCTTGACAATTCACTCTTGGTTACAAACTTCTTCTCGCACACTGTGCACGCATGTTTGCGTACATTTAGATGGAACTTCATGTGTATGGACAAAGAACTAGACTGCGAGAAGGCTTTGTGGCAAAGTTCACAGACAAAAGGTCGCTCTCCGGTGTGCTTGCGGAGATGATTCATGAACCCTGTTTTAGTGTAATCTTTTTGACAGAGATGGCAGAAACTAGATTTAGAATCAAGCATTCCAGGAAAGTGGCTGTTTATATGTTTCCTTAGTTCCCAGTAACTGGGGAATTTCTCAGCACACACATGACATGGATACTTTTTTTCTTCGGTGGGTTTGGCATTGCAAGGGTGTGTTGTCAACAATTGCTCACTGGTAAACATTTGATTGCACTGGCTACACACATGACTAGCCTCAGAGTCAGTTGACAAAGTGACCTCCAAGTAGTTTTCTATAGACATCACATTCCCGTTAGAACTGTCGGCGTCATCGTTCTGAACTTGGGATGCTAGGTCTTCGGAAACTTCTTTGGCATCCATTTTCTCTAATAAGTTTCTAAAATCTAATGAGTCTTTGGTCAAATTGTTATTGTCGGGCTCTACGAGATGCAGAACCGGTGACTCGCTAGGAGCGCGTTCGGGGGACGTCGTTTTTTCGTTGTCGGAGTGCTCGGGCCGCGAAGACGCGTTGTTATCAGATTCCCAATCATTTTCCACGATTTCCACATCCGAATCGGAATCTTCGGCACTAGATACCGAATTTTTGACCAGATGGAAACCAATGTCATCGAATCGCAGCACGTTAGTTGGTAGTTTCACCCCCACGATAGCCTGAATCGCCTGCCATGAAAGCTCCTGGGGGTTGTTCTGCATATTACTCGCACTACTATAACCTACAAACGAGTATTTACTGATTACTAGACTTATAAACCCTCATTAAAAAGTTAGTTGGTAAATATAATAAAAATACAAGTTACCTGATAACCGTATGCGATTTTAAGAATAATAAATAAGTGGATGACACTATGATCTACATCTAAAAATATTATGCACTGCACAACTCTTGCTCTTTATGGATGCGTCTTTGACTTGACTCTTTGTCATTTCATTTCAACTCAACTATACTCCGACAATAAAGAGTAGAAAACGGAGGACAGTGGAACTAAAAAGTTTATACAAAAGTTCCCGTCTATGGCATTTATATTGCCAAGGATTTTACTTTAAAAATGTATGGAAAGTGGCGTCGTTCAATTTCTAGTCTTTATTATGAATAGTGATTTTAGCACTTGTTTTTTACAGATGGAATTCAGAAATTAAAGTACAATTATTATTTTTTACAAATTCATATAGAAAACATTGTGCGCAAAGAACTAACGTTCTAACTACCTTGATGAATTAAAATATCAACGAAAAAAGTAAAAATAACCATAGAGTAAATGATACCATAAAAAGTACCCACCCCCTTTATTAATGATAAAATAATTAAAATTGGGAATGGATGATTATTTTGAAAGTGCTTGGTGATTTTTCTATTGATAGGAATAACCATCCTTAGCTACGGAAAAAAGTTTCAGATTTTTCCGTCGTGCCATATATTTTATAAAAATAAAAACATTTTACCCAGTCACTTGGCGGCCCCTATACGGAAGTAAGCAGTACGCCAATGACATAATCAAATTAAAAAAAAAAATGCTGCTTGAATCTGTGGTACACGATAGCATTTGTAGCTAAGAAAAGCAACGGCTAAGTGGCGCCGTCTGTAGATTGTTCGTGTTACTAACCAAACATGGGGAATTTCAATAAAAATGACCATAATATACATTTTTTCTCAGATTTTGGAATTATTGGGTTATTTCTACTCCGAATCAAAAACACTACTGAAAGTTATATGAGAAATGTATGGTAATTTTAATGAAATCCCAAATAGGTGGTTTAGTACCAACAACAATCTACAGACGGCGCCACTTAACCGTTTCTTTTGCTTGTTTTAGCTTCCGAGTGCGGTGCTATCAATCAATGTCAGTGACAAATGTCATTGTGTACCACAGATTCAAGCAGCATTTTTTTTTTTAATTTGATTATGTCATTGGCGTACTGCTTACTTCCGTATAGGGGCCGCCGAGTGACTGAGTAAAATGTTTTTATTTTTATAAAATATATGGCTCGACGGAAAAATCTGAAACTTTTTTCCGTAGCTAAGGATGGTTATTCCTATCAATAGAAAAATCACCAAGCACTTTTAAAATAATCATCCATTCCCAATTGGCGCATCAACAGCAAGTTAACTTAGAACTTATTATCTTAAGTGACGCTGCTTGAATTATTTCACTACAACAATTTTTTTTTGCTCTATGACCTACATTTTGTATACTTTTGAGAAGTTTGACTTTCGAAACCGCAAGTAAATTCGGTATTTATACAATTAGGGGGGTTTTTAAAGTGGTATGGGTATTCTCCCGCCTATTTAAAAAAAAACTGTCAAACACGGTGTTGCCCTACAAGTCATTGTAGTCAAATTAAAAACTATTAAGCTAATTTAATGTAAAATTTTAACCGATCTTTTTTTTTCTTTTCAATGTTATAAAAGGGATATCGGCATGGATATAAGAGAATTTAGTATGAACATTTAACATTTAGATTCTTCGGAACGTTTATCTGCTCTTCAATTTCACATTAACTATCGAAATACTCAATAGTAAATATGTACCAAATAACAAAAAGTTTCTGACTTGGTTTACAAATTCTACATCTTAGAGAATTTAGAGTTAGTCCTTATTTATCTGAGTTCTACGTGCAGGTACAGTTCCGTTTTTTGCTTCAGAATTTGGCAACACTTCAATACTATGCGTCAATGTCAACCATTGTCAACGTCAAGTTGACAGACAAGTCAAGTCACTGACACTTATTACAGTTATTACATTGCAATCAAATAAAGCGGGAAATGTTTTAGTAAATAAGCACGTATTATCGTATTGTTTAAAAGGATTAATATTTTTTTGTAATTAACAACTCAGCCATGGACTCATTACAAGCTTTACAAAGTTTAATCAAAACTAAGGACAACTTCCGAAATTTTGTGAACTGCTCCGATGTTCCTATTGTTTGTAAAACCGAAGAATGTATGCTTGGAGTAGACGAGGCCGGTCGAGGCCCGGTTTTAGGTTTGTAGTACGTGCCTATTTACAATAGTATAACAAATAAATGATCTTGTGAGTAATATTTTTTCTTGCCAGGTCCAATGGTGTATGGTGTGGCATACTGTCCACTAAGTCAAAAAGAGGTCCTAAAAAATCTAGGCTGTGCCGATTCTAAAGCTCTGACGGAAGAGAAACGGGACGAAATATTCACAAAAATGCTAACAGAGCCAGAATCACTTAATAATGTTGGATGGGCAGCTGAAATTATTTCTCCCAACTACATATCAAATTCTATGTATCGACGGGCTAAACACTCATTAAACGAGGTACTTGATAGTGTGTTATGAATATTCAGTAAATAAGTTAGTTAATGCCAAACATTTTATTTATCTATTTATTTATCTCATTCAACATAATTATCATTACAGGCAATGCCCAACAAGCTAGCTTAAGATTATTGTGGTTATTTTTTTTGTTTTTTTTCGTTGTTTAACTGGCTAAACGAACTACTCTGTAAGTCGGGGCGTAGGGACTAGTGGCCATTTCTGGAACATATTTTTGACTAGTTTGCGGGGTGGTCACCAAATGTGTATGTATGTACCAGTATATATGGCTTGTGTAATCTATTCTAGTTAAATGGGGGTCACAAATTGCAGTGTATATTTTTAGGTATACATGTGTTATCAGTTTGTCACAATGAATGTATTCTTATTGGATTTTATTATGTATGATGTTGCCTTAAAATGCATGACAGTTTTGATTTGATGGTCTTTTTAAAAATGATTGTAGAATTACATTGTAATGGGTGATAGTTGATAAGGGTCACTAAGAGACCACACAAAAATCCACAAATGGGTCGAAGTGTATCTGTAGGGACCCCTAGATTAAGATAAGATAAGGGAGCTACTGGATCTCTTGCTAGTCAGTTTCAAAGAGTATTTTAATCCTCAATGGGAATGGTATTTATTGGCACTAAAAAAAACTTGATGATTTTTCTCTAATATTTTATCAAAAACTGTGAAATAACAATGATAATTTCTTCCATTGTACTTTGTAGGTGTCAATGAACTCTGCAATAGACTTGATCAAGAAAGTGGCAGAGTCTGGAGCTAACATCACGGAAGTCTATGTGGACACGGTGGGCCCTCCTGAGAAGTATCAAGCTAAACTGAGTGAGATTTTCCCGAACTATAAAATAACTGTAAGTAACTCAAAATTTTCAAAGATTAAAAAAATATATGAAAATATTTATGAATGTTTAAACATTTTTGTTCATATCAAAAATAAGAACCAAGGATTAAAAAAATGGTTACCCACCATTTTTTTAGGCTAGAAGACACCATAGCCATATACATACACCAAACCACGTCTTTATGCTTTGTGGGGTAGACAGAGCCTAAAGTAACTAGAGCTAAAGGCCATGTTAACACAGCCACATGCCTGTCAATTATATTTTAATGATGGTTACAAACCTTCAAAGAGATCCTTTTAATTCTAGCCCACTTTCCAATTGCTAATTTGACACAGTTCTATCACTCACTTGTCCATATTATGTTACAGGTGGCAAAGAAGGCTGACTCAATATATCCCATAGTGTCAGCAGCCAGTATAGTAGCCAAGGTGACCAGAGACCATGCATTGAAGGTCTGGCAGTTTCGGGAGGGGCTAGAAATGGATCAGAGTGAATTTGGGAGTGGTTATCCTGGAGGTAATATATATATATATATACTGATACTAACATAATATGGATTTATAATCTGAAATAAAAACATTTTTTTTATTTTTTTATTTTATATTTTTTAATATAATTGTTCTAACAATGGTGATATTGAATTCAATATCGAATTTATACACACACACATACACAAATCACGTATCCCTTATGGGGTAGACAGAGCCTGAGGTAACAAGACCTAAAGGCCATGTTTAGCATGATTATAGGTGTATAGGTGGAAAGGGGAAACAAAATAGTGATGGGTTGCTAGCCGCATCGCCTGTGACATGATTCCTAAGAATTTTGCCCAACACAGGAAATATTATTATAAATTTTGAAGTTCCACAATACACATACAATAGTTATGCCCTTGCTTATCGAATTTATGCTTTTGTTATACTCGTAAGCTTTACCCCTAGATTGCTAGGTAGAATTAATGTACTTTTAACAATCTTCCATTAATTAGGCAGTCTTACATTATTCGTAAAAATGTTGAGTCGTATTGCGCCTACGACACGAACACATAAAAGTATCTTAAAAATTAGTTTGATATCCTCGACATTCAAGTTTTTATGAGACTGAATCCTGAGTGTAAGTATGTCGCGAAAGTTTCAACCTTGAGTCATTTAATACAGCATATTTAAAAAACACTAGTACTTAAATCAAACTGTATAAATTTTCATTTTCATTTCAGATCCTTTGACAAAGAAGTTTATCAGAGAGCAGATAGACTATGTGTTTGGTTACCCATCACTTGTCAGATTCAGCTGGTCTACAGCCGAGCTGATGCTGCAAGAAAAAGCAGCTACCTGCACCTTTGAGGATGTTGACGACGACAGTACCCCAAGAAAGAGAGCTGCAGCTGGCAGCAAATCCATCAGCTCCTTTTTTTCTGTGAAGTCTGAAGATGGAGAGGTGAAAAGGAAACGTCATAAGTTTTTTGTGGAGAGGTATTTGTTTATGGATAACGCCTTTGAATAAGTTTTAGGTAAGTCAAGTATTGTTAAGAATAAATGTTGGAATCAGTTAATAAATAATTATTCAATGCCTTGCAATCTGACTTGTAATTTGGAAACTATTGTTTTCTATTTAAATAATTTTCCATCAACAATTTACATGAATAAGAAAAAATATTTTTTTTAAGTGTATTTAGGGTTCTACAGGTTAACTATTGACAAAATTCTTATTCGAAACTATATACTTTTAGTTCGAATAACATTTTGAGATACTCGATCTCCAATTCTCGTTTGACCCATACATACTCTTAGGGACAGCCTGTACCTACTGGCATCCTACTGAGAAACTTCGTACAAAAACAGAAAAGAATGTGCAATTTATTTTTGTTTTGCAAGTGAAAACTGTCATCGCATTGCTGATCAGTAGAAATCAGCGACAATGTAAATGAATACATTTTATGTATACTATTAGTGTCTCCTTACGTTTAACAATGTACGTATGCTTGCGGTATTTTATACGACAAACCGTGTTGGCTGCGTACCAAGTAAGAACACTTGAATCGTAATGCATATAGGTTCCCAAAAAAGTTATTCCGTGATTTAAAAAATGATATGATTTACCCGCAATACCCGGCATATAAACGGACAACTAGAAGAAAGGGTATGAAATACAAAAAGTATCTATTACTCGAAAAAATATTGTTAAGTTGATGTATGGTTCCCTATCGATTGATTTCGTATTTGGTTAGCGGTAATGCTTATTACTAACCATTAGCACCCGTATTCGAATTGAATCATCCCTTCAAGCAATTTAGAACATAAACTCAACTTTCACGGCCAATTTGCTGCCCTGTAAAGTGGTAGTAACGTTAAGAATGGGTCGTGGCTCATCCAACAAGGTTACTGGTGGTCGCCCCATCTCTAACGCGTATTAGCATGCACACCGCGCCCTCGCGCACCCACTTACCATGAGCAATGCGGAACACAGGTCACTCGGAGAATTTAATTGTGTTCCATTATCATATTTAACTTCTTTTACGGTAAGTCAAAAGTGAAAACTGAATGGACGACGACGCTGTGTGTCATTCGTCAACTGCGATCGATGGAGGCAACTTCTTTCGGAAGGAAGCTCAAGAATTTAAAGCCGCAACATGGCATCGTTCGCGCGTTGTATAGCAGTATTGTCGTTTTGCGCGTGTGCTTCTGCGATCTTAGGGCCGGCAGGAAATGGCACTAAATCTATCAAGACGGACACCTATCTGGATGCTTATTCTAAATCGCGCGTCGAAGCTGAAAAGGCTAAGAAAGGAGTTATCATAGTAACCGCTAAAGATGGAGAAAAGAAGATTTCAAACCGTGACGACAGTTATTCGAGCTACGATTACTCTCCGTCGTATTCGAGCAGTTCCAGTGGTTTCAGTTCCTCCAGTCCATCAGGATCTGGCCCTCCTTCGAATAATTATTTGCCATCTTCAGACCATGTCAAGTTTGAGTCGGAAATCACTTATAACGCCCCAACGAACAGCTACGGACCTCCTCCCCAAAAGTACGGACCGCCTGCTCACAGTTATGGACCTCCTCATCAGACTTATGGACCCCCAGCTCCAGCTTATGGGCCTCCAGCGCAAAGTTACGGCCCCCCTGCACCTGCTTATGGACCTCCGAAGCCACTGCCGCCTGTTTACGGACCCCCAATCCAACCTTCATATGGGGTACCTTACACGGCTCCAGGACTAGGTTTTCTAGACAAACTCTCCTTGAAATTAGACATATTGACGATTGCAAAACTGTTGCTCAAATTATTTATTTTCAAGAAAATTGTGACCATGATTGCTGTAGTCTGCATGTTGCTGGTGATACCGAAATTGATTTCGTTCAAGAAAACCGATGGGAATAGCATTGATGAAGACGAGAGGCAGTTTGGCAATTTTGGCAGGAGCCATGGTAAGTTTTTAAATACACATTCCTAGGCAATATATAAATTTATTTTCTTGTCTTTCTGACTACAGCTAATATTCTTAAGTTAGAAAAATCACTATCCGCGTGTACGGGTGCCTCGCAAAATTTTAGCGCAAATTAACCAAAATTGAATAATCCTAAGGTCCAACAAGGACAACTTTTGTTTCTTATGCTTAGTGTAAGTGTGGTCACAAAGGTACACCACGAACACCTTTTCGTTAAAACGTCAAATAGCTGCTAGATATGACAAAAGTTTGTTGCCGCGTCGATCCGCAAATGGCGCTGCCAATTTTGCCATAGTGATTGAAACGAATTACGTGAACACGTTCGAGACGTTTTTTTTTCGCTCAGAATCCGTTTATTACTCACCTGCATTTTAAATGAATGTTATTTAATTTTGGTAACAAAGGGCAAATTATAGGTTAGCTTTCGGGAATCAAGTGTGTTCACAAGTATCTTGAGACGATTGAGAATGGATTATCTTTCAACATAGTTGCTTTATGAAAACTATATCACTTGTTTTACTGTTTAACAGTGGAGCTAACGTCAGCACAACAGTTGCTGGAACGCGCAGTTTCCGTGTACCGACAGCAGCAGTCCCCCTGTGGTGTCACGTGTCGAGTCAGCAGGGTTATCGATGACATCTACGATTTTGAACCTTACGTCAGGTGAGCATACGACAGGCACTTTCCTCTATTCAGTAAACTTGTTAATGTTAATGTTATTAGTAAGTCAAGGTACTTAAAACAATGGTGTGATTAATACGTTTGATGCAATATGTTTCTAACGGGCATTTTGTTTTCAGGCACGACGTTTTAAGAAACTTCAACTCGTGAGTGCGGTGGAAATGTAATTAGGTGCCATTTAAATTGTTAGGCTGAAGTCATAAATTATTATTAGTTTTAAGTATTTATTCTATTTATTTTAATATAAAATTTTTTCGTACAAGGAAGTGTTTATTTTGAATTAAATCAATACCTATCTAAATTAATTCTTCCAAATTAAGTTTAAATTTCTTAATCGAAGTACTCTTGGGTAGTGGGAAGGACAGGCCTTTTGAATCTGGATTTCTATCATATGGAACTGTAACATACGATATGAACCTACTGGGCCCATAACCTGTAAGAGCGACATGACATTCAACGATTGACGTTTATTTTTCTGAACAGATTGTGCAACAACTAAATACACCATAAATGTCGTATTTCAATATGCTTTTTGGATAATTTAGATTTATCTAATCACGCGTCGCGGTGCGGGACTATAAAAATACTTACATATCCTTGCATTTCGTAACACTCGAAACAGTTTCGCCTTTTCTGGTGAAATCTACTTTCCCCGTATCAGTTTTGGGATCAAATACCACTCGTAATTCTGTATACGGCCGCATGCCCCTAGCTGCATACTAATGCAACCGTCAATTGTTATTGTGTTGACGATTTAGGAAATTAGGTGAACGCCGAGCACGCTTGCTATGCGTATGCGCACCCTTTGAGAAAGTATTTAGGTGTCATTTACTTTTGTTACTATTTTGAGATATACAGGGCGTCCCACGGCTATGCCACATGGAGGGAAAGTACCTTGAATATTGTAGATGGAACGTTTTACTGAAAAAAAAAACATATTTTAATTTAAAAAACAATCCAAACTGCATTCATAGATTTTTAAATAACTACATGGTTGAACCGGGAGTCGAACTCGCTAAACGAGAAAAATAATTACCCTGTAGCTTTGTCATACCGACCAAAGGGTTCATCTTAAGGATAATTTTTTGCTAAATAACGTAGTGTCAGAAATAAAAGGGAGACCATAAATTTTAACATTTGATGTGAAATTTTGTTCGGAAAAATGAAAAGCTTACATAACTAATAAAAGAATAAATAAATTATAATTAGGAAATGATGCGTACCCACTTCTCAAGTGGATACTGATTTATTAGTAATAGGTACTTATGATAATGTCAACATTTTTCTGAACAAAATTGCCGAACTTAAAGGGCTAAGATAAAATGCTATTTTCCCGGCTGTCTTACTCTCCACGCCGGAGCACATCAGTACTAGCTCTGCTGTTTAGCGGCAGGAATAGCGAGTAGTAAGATGGTTTTTCTATAACTAATTGACTACCTATGTTTTCAGTTAGTAAGTACCAAAGTTCAGGATAACGAGATCTTGTTTTTCCTTTATTTATTTCCTAGTTTACTGATTAGTTTCTAAGAATTAGTACACGAACTGTTAAGGCTATTCTTGCAATTGACTCTGTGAGATGAGCAGACAAAGTTAATTCAATCCAATTTAAGCAATTGTAGCGTTCTCCGGGCGTAGAGGGGTACAGATTTGGGTCCAGCATTATTTATGTGTGTACATTAAAAAAGCGTGTTGTCGTAAGGATTAAATAAGATACTAACCTATGTATAAAATATGCAAACTTTCCGCTAAAACTTTTATTGTAAGCAGGTATTTTGAAAAGATATATATAGTGCATTGGGCTAAATTCGAAAATGGGGTATTTTCGAAACTCGTGGATATCCACTAAACGGGGAACAATTACATAATCTAGCAACGCTTACCTAAAAACTCCAATGTCTTTGGTTTCTAGATAAGCGTTGCCAGATTATGGAATTATTCCCCGTTTAGTGGACATCCACGATTTTCGAAATTCCTCCAATTTCGAAATTACCCCAATGCACCTTAACTCCGATTGTGAACCGATTTTATTGCATTTTTGTTGAAGTTTCATTATGAGCCTGCTAAATATGTGTAGGTACTAAAAGGTATTCGTCCTACCACCCTAATACCTTATCTAGTACCTACTTTTATGGTATACTGTCTATGTATATCCTGTTGTCGATGTCATCTAATCTATACTCGTATCGAACTCTTTATGTTGTGTTTTACGTACTAATAGGTAAACGAACGTTACACGCTCGTCAGTGATCGCTATTTTAGCGCGTGGCCTTGCAATTATTGAAGTGTTGATTGAAAATGATATCGACGTAGCTATCGTTGAAGGCTCTTGACCTAATTGCTGTGCACTTTCGAACAGCCCATTCTTATTTTAGAAACGTCGCTTTCTCATTATTAAAGATGTACATGTACACACAGCCAAATAATACGGTTAGCATAGCACACAAACGTCGTCTATGCGTTGAGTACCGACACGAACATTGCGTAGAATGCACCTGTGAATGTGTGAGTTAGTTCCATTATTTAAATACCCGCTAAGTTTTGCCCGGATTGTTTTAAGCAATAACATCAATGAGGAATGTCGCTGTAAATGATTTATTGAATGAACAACAATAATAAAATATCAATACAGAAAATGACAAAAAAGTGTCC
Source organism: Pandemis cinnamomeana (assembly GCA_932294345.1). Classification (NCBI taxonomy): domain Eukaryota; kingdom Metazoa; phylum Arthropoda; class Insecta; order Lepidoptera; family Tortricidae; genus Pandemis; species Pandemis cinnamomeana. Next base: position 7,312,387 of record OW028711.1, read on the forward strand.
TAAAAACATTTTTCCTATTATCTTATACATTGGATATCGTCATCGCTAGTGTAAGCGAGAGAAGAATCGAATCTTCCTTCGACCCTAAATCTTCAAATTTATACAATCCAACGCATTGAACTATTTATTATTACTAGCGTAGTAGTAGTTGCCATCTCATTCATCCGACGTGTTATATTTTTATTTCTCAACAAGTCTGAGATTCTATTCCAAACAATTTTTATCACAGCTAGCATCGCCATCCTAAGAAAGAACATCAAAACGATATTTTTTCTATTTTTTTCCCGTTTTCACCGGACACGAACTCGGTTCACTTTAGAGCACAAGTCAAGCCTTCCACCTGCCATTGACCGCTAGGCCACGAAGAACTTAAGACAGTCGGTGAATTTATGAATTATGTCTAATCATTGACTACTGTATTGAAATATGTAAATTGTGTTTAATAGGCTTTTAAATAAGGTTGAAATTAGAATTACATTTTATCCTCGGAAATATAACTGTTTAGCTTATTACTGTTTGTAATATTGCTATTATGTTTAATTTTACTCGTATTGAAATATGTTAAAAACGACAAACGCATTGCGTTTTCTGTTAATATATTTATTAATATGATTCTTCTTACTAGTTTGAGTTTGAAAGTTGCTAGCTGATGGGCATTTTGTTCCTTATTGCCTTAAACAATATAAAGTATATTCTACCCTCAAATTATTAATAATATGACTTTGTGAACAACCCAATGCTAGCCGCCATTCGTTACGCTATACTTAAACCCTTCGTGTGTTACACCTCCGAATTGTTTAGTTTGCCTTTCGAATATCTACTCTGTGATTTACAAACATGGATAGTCATTTATCTATGCTGAAAAGAGCAGAAATTGTTGTTCTTCACGAACAAAATATTTCAATAAAGGAAATCGCAAGGCGTTTATTGATATCGGTAAGTAGACTACGTATTAATATAATAATTATTTCTTAATTTACTCAAAATTTATTTATGTTTTAAAAAACAATGATTTATTATTTTATGGGTAGGTATAATGTTTTTAAATAATTTCTTTTATTTTGCAGCGAAAGACTGTGCAATTATGGGTGCATCGTTACGCTGACTTCGGGCACGTTAATAATATACGTCCTGGGCCAAAACCAGAAGCCCCTTCTACACGCCATTTGGACATAGTTGCCGCACACGCTAGTGACCCATTTCTCAGCACACGGTCTTCAGCAACTCGACACAACGTTACAATGCAAACTGTGCGAAACCACCTACATGCTGCAGGATTGCATTGCCGCAGACCAGCAAGAAAAATTGCGTTAGGGGAACAGCATAGGAGAAATAGAGTGCGTTTCGCTCGTGAATATCTAGACTTCGATTGGAATAACAATGTAGTAATTTTTAGCGACGAAAAAGCATTTAAGTCTGATAAAGATGGACGAAAGATATTGTGGAGAAAAAATGGCGAACGCTACAATAATAGTAACATTTTACCGTGCCGAACGAGTGGTCGTATTACATTAGGCTATTGGGGTTGGATGTCATCCATGGGTCCTGGTGAGTTAGTGGAAGTTGGGAGTCGTAATAACAGTCAAGGATACTTGGAAGTGCTAAAAGACGTGATGCTCCCTACGGTGCGGACCGCATATCCCGATTCGCACATATATTTCGTGCATGACAATTGCGCCGTGCATCGCGGACGCATAGTCAGAGACTGGCTGAGCACCCAACAAGATTCCTTGACTGTTATTGATTGGCCTGCTAAAAGCCCCGACTTAAACCCCATAGAAAATCTATGGGGTCAAATGGTTCTCAACTGGGATCCATCGGATGTAAAATCCAAAGCAAATTTAAATAGCTTGGTAACTTCAACTTGGGAGTCAATCCGTGGGACGGACCTTTGCTGGAATATGGTTAGGGGAATGAGAAATAGACTACCGCAGGTCATATATAGTGATGGAGCACCAATTCGTTATTAATATATGTAAACCTACGTAAGTAAACCCGTAATTACAAAAGGTCTCTTAAAATTTTTCTGGAACATTTCAGCGAGATTGATTCGGTTAGTTTGACAGGGTATTCAGCCCTACAAAGATTTTAAATTTATTTTTTTGTCGCGGTCTTTGACGCAGGTCACTTTGAACGTTGATCAAATGTATAAAAACATTTGACAACTAGGTATGATTCAAAAATCTTAAGACTATTTATTTTCCAAAAATCTTAAGATCTATTAATTAAATGAAACTAAGCCAAAAATCTGCTGAAATATTCCGTAACAATTATAAGAGACCTTGTAGGTATATTAACTAACAATAAATTGGTGCAAGTATTATTTTTTAGCCCCTATTCCATTATCGCCCCTACCACATTATTAGCGAAAATTTATTTAATCCAGTGTGCAAATGATGTTATTGTTAATGTTGTCCTTTAACATGTCGATTCATTTCACTACTGACTTACTTGTCCGCAAATAAAACGTTTCGTTTGTCTTTATCAGATTTAAACTGAATAAATCAGAATATAATATTAACTGTGTGGTTCGGCATTTTTTCTAAACAGTGAAGCAGTGATCTTAGCAGTGATCACAACCCCATATTTTAAAATTTATGTTTTTGACGTAAATCTTTTTAAGTTAACCTAAAATCATACTGGCCACTAAAGAGTCATAGCTATACCTACGCTTTAATTCGTATTAAAAATATATGTTGTTCTTCTTCTGTCAGAAGGAAAAGCATGCAGTTTTATTTTGGTAATTTATGGTTGTTATGACCTAAATAAACAATTTGAATAAATAATTGTATTTTATTATTTTGTTGTTTTACTTCCTCTTTTTCTTGTTGTGAACATAATTTTATTTAGAGAAAGTTAAAAATTATAAAAAAAAATATTAAGCATAATACGAAGTAGCAAGGTTTGAACCGAGGTCTTAAGTTTCGTAGTCCTATGTTAGAACGGTTGAGCCACCGCGCTTGCTATCAGCCAAGACGAAATTATGCTTCTGTTGAACAAAATACGAGCTTGTTTTAATAATTATACAATATGAAGGTAGTCGAAAACACGATTAGCTACTTAGGCCATGTTAATGAGTATGCTCGTGTGGATACTGAACCATTTTATTGTGTGTGTAATTAAGGCAGCGGTTAAGCGTGGATGTGTGTGTATAGAATGACACACATGGCAACTAGGGTGTCTATCGATTTGCTTTGCTGTGTGTACATACATACAATGTCTCCATCGTGGGAATTAGATTATAATGGATCCTGCACAGTTAGTAAAAGTGCAAAATAAATTGGATTTATTCAATTGTTGGCTTCAAACTTCGTGCAAGTATAGAAGGAGAAGGACTTTGTAGGTAGGTATTTTGCGACTGTGCTTATGGTAATCTCTGCGTTGGTTCGGTAAGAGCGACTTCAATGAAGGATATTTCATATTTCTCTCCAAAGACTACAAAAACGAAAACGAGTGTAAGAGAAACTAAACGCTTCCATATGAAATTGTTGCCCTATTCTAGTATTTTAAGTTTAATTTCTACTGTATTGTTTGGGAGTATAGGCATACATAATATAAGTGAGAGGTTAATCTCCAACGACACGACTTTTTCGATCACGCTGTGCGTTAGAGAGAGACACATAATGTCCTGTAAGGTCCTGTATACCTAAGTGGAGTGTGCTTCGTGGGTTGTAGGGCACAAGCGTTTGACACGACAATGAACTTGGCGGAAACCATTGTCACGCCCGCAGCGCCGAACAATGCCCCCGCCGATAGCGACATTAGCTATTCTACCACCATCGTATTTGGGACAGTCTCGAGTACTACCGGTTGAAATTTTTTTAGACATTGCGGTTGCCTTTGCCTTTGCTGTATTGCGGGTGCGGTGTCGCGTTCGCTTGTCGTAGTCGGCAAATCACGTGCGTGATTTATTTAATGCGGAGCTATTATGGTGTAAGTTTTTGACACAAAAAAAACTAGAATTGTTTGCGTTGACGACTCAATTACCACGGGCAAATTGGCAGCACCTTCAAGTGACACTGTTTCTAAAAAAATATACGTAAGGATTCATATGCACTGAAGATTTATTTGTACGAAATGCAACGTTGTGTTCACAACACAATGTGCCAAAATTTTTATTTACGATACGACTGTCGTAGGACGGGCAGATGACCCAGGTTTCATACTCAATTATGACGGAAACCTCGTTAAGAAGAATACTGTTATTTGCCTTGATTTTGGTACCTTTCGGTTTTGAAAACAAAATAAAATTTACAAAGAAAAGGACGATGTTCTTTCTATTGTCTCACGACCTTGCTTAGACATGTGAAGAATCTGCTCTAATCAATTACGTATGAGTCAATTCAATACACCTGCGAGCATTACTATGCAGATACCTACGTAGTGAGATTTTCCTAAGATAACTGGCTTGGAATCTTTCGATTATAATATCTATTGGAAAAAAACAATGATCAATGAAAGAAAACAAGTCAACAATATAGGTATGTAAACTTGAAGAAGTTGGAGAAAAACCATTGCGCAATTTGGTTATTTATTCCATGCATCATGGCTTATGTTACCTTTGTAGTAATCGGCAAATAGCGCTATTATGCATGGTGCTCTATTTAGCGATGTTATAGAGCCAGGATGGGCAGGGCACAACAGTCAAGTGCAGGAGCGCTCGCTCGGAACGGAGAGCTTGGCTCACTGTGGTGCCCGCAAGTGACGTCTACACACGTGCGGATGACGCACCAAAACATTCGCAACAGGTTACGGATTCGCGTTCCATCATGTGGACCGGCAACAGTGTTATAAGCCTTCTCTTCTATACTAGTGATTGTAACAATCAGTAGTCAAGCCTGTGTTTGTGCAGTTTATGGAGATTGTGCACATTCTGTAGGATGAACGGGTAAGTTTTTTTTCAAATTTATGAAATTTGGCCCATATATTGCTACGACTGACAAGGAGTGTTCACGCCGTGTCTTAGTTTGGTTTAAAATTAAATTTCTGAAGGTAATTTTCTTTTACGGGAAAATTTTTAAATTGCGGTCAGTCTCTAGTAAATTGTGGAGAAATTGTTGCTAATATGCTTTACTTTACACCAATTTTTATGAAAATTGGTAAAGCGATAAATGGCAAGGTCTCATTGGACAAGGGCTGACAAGGCAAAGGATTATCAATACCGGAAAATGCGTATTTCCCGCGGGATATCCATAGCCGAATTCTGCTCAGACGAAGCCGCGGGCAGCAACTAGTTTCTAATAAATTATACTTGTTTGTTGCTAATGTAGCGAAAGGAAGGTAGGTACTATGCGATACGAGATCATGATTTCATGGCTGAAAAACAATAGAATCACATATTTACACATAAAACCTAGTTGGCCAGCGAACCGTAGGGTTCCGAGAAAATTATGCAAGTAGGAATACACACTCTAATCCTTTGTTTAAAATGATACAGCATCCACACTTTCACCACAAAATACACACGAACTAAACACAACTAACTACTAACTACCTCTTAACTACTTATTAAGTATTAATTAACAACTAATTAATAACTTTTACAACTTACTAATAATCTAATTTATAAGTTTTTTCTTACAACTCGAAATTATTAATGCAAGTAAATAATTGAAATTATATGCCTAAGCTAGAACAGATTGTAATAAATATTGTTTGTAGAAGACCAACATTTAAGACACGCCTAACATTATTTCAGGTGAAATTACTTTAATTATTGGCACATAAAGTTTCAGCTCTCTAGGCTGGCAATATAATCTGCAATCCTCTGGCGTTGCGAGTGTCCATGGGCGATGATACCACATCAGTTACCTACTCATTGGGCCGCCCTGTTTCATATTTAGAATAGTGCGGTTTTGAATAAATCTTTATTTTTCGAAATCGACTTGCAGAAAGAGCTGTAGGTACAAAGAAACGAAGTTCGAAGGAATTGAGAACCTCGTATCAAAAAGAGATAAGGCTATTAACATAACCATTTATAAAATAAACATTGCCTTCTAATATTTTGACGCTATATAAGTGTATAATAAGAATAATAAGTTATTTTGTCCATATTATGGGATAGCTTGTTGTGATTCTATTGCAATGCAACTCGCTATGAAGAGCTATTGTGTCGCACCCGGCGTCTGGAGAATTTTATCACATCTTACATGATAAATGTTATCAATTGTTATCACAGAATTCACAGATGAAATATTTATATAGGTACACAACAAACATTTTACGTCTAAATTCAATTCTACGATGTACTGTACGTGTGTAGTGCTCGTCAAAAATAAGTAATCAATTAAGTGCCTAATTTAAATTACAAGCAATTTTATCAGATAAAAGAAATGACTAATTGTGGGCTTGGCTCATATTATTATATTAGTTGGTGACGAAGAGGCAGGGGCTCATTTCTTTTTAATTAATTGATTTAGGCTCTTCCTATATATACTATTGTCTAGACAAGGGAATAAATAATACAAGTAAGTAGAAACTGCTGAACATATACTAATTTGGTATCTAAAACTTGTTTGTTTTTGTTCAGTTCAGACGTCAGTCATACGACGTACCTAATCGAAATGAATGTACCTACCTAAGTAAAATAAATATAACTGCACTTTGTGCATGTGTCTCAGTGTTTGTTAATTGTATTTTGTCTTGTTTATTTTGCACAATAAAGAGTTTACATACATACATACATACATAACTGGACAATGTACATAAGGTTGGAGACTGAAAACCAGCATGCCTGCTGAGTCTCCTGTCCTATTTAACTAATGCATGTATGTGTCTAATGCTTTGATAATGAATTTTTTTTTGTGTATTGGTAAATAAAAAAATCTTTTATTTATTATTATTATTATTTATTTATTTAGCAATTGATCTAGTCCCATACTAGATAAAGCAACAAAACAACAATGGGAACAAAACTGTACATAACATGTAAGCTTCCAGTTCGATAAATTAACTACATTAACAGAACTGTACAACGGAACTAGGTAGTTTGAGTAAAAGCCATCAGCAAAGTTACCAATACAATGAGATTTCTCACATAAGTGAAATCGGTTTTGTTTTTGTAACAGTTCGGCAACTGTCCGGGAAACGTACCTACACAATTCCTTATTTTCAAGATTGGCATCAAATGTTTCGATACTTCCGATGCGAGTCGGAGGTGGTTAACAGTTAAGGTAATATGTAATCGTTGGCTACCGGAGGCAGGCAGCGGTATCCACCTCGCTGTCGTTAGGAAGGACGTAGTTGAAGCTACTGCTATTATAGAAATCGTAGTACATCCTAATGGGCATCATAATGTCACAGAAGAGAAGATAACTGATCGGAAGTAGGCAATAATCATTGACATTGTTTACTAGGTGGTCGTACCTTGGTCGTACCGATCACTAAATAGGCATATCTCCTGTAAATACAAAAACTGGCGCAACTGGCTCATGAAACTAATAGGGAGTTTTATAAAGCCCTAGTATCTAGTAGTTTAAAACATCTAAAAAATAGGTAGCTGTTATCGTATCCTACACCCAAGGGCCTCGCATCGTTAATTGCCGTTAAGGCAATGAAATTAACTCCGAGCAATGACCTCTTATTAGAAAATCTTTTTAAACTGCGTCTTGTTCCTGTGCAACTGTGTAAACTTATTCTCAATTCTGTGTTTCCATTTTCCAGATGCTAGTGGAACAGGACAAGGCGCTTAACACCATAAAAAATTATACCAAAGAGATTACCAAAACTTGTAGGTACCAAGTAAATTTATAAATTATAAATCAAAATGCCGGAGATAGGGCCAATAATGCGGGCGTTAGAACTGCAGCGATTAATAGAAGACAAAGTGTCTGAGTGGCGGGAGAGGTCATCGCGGGTCGCAGGGGCGAGCGTGGCCGACTCTTATCATCAACCACTCAACTTCAAACGACATACAAACAGACGCAAAAACAGCGCTGAAATAAACAGAATTATCACGAAGTACTCAAAGCCCAACAAACGGGCACACGAGCCAAACGTTGCGTTAATTCTGCTGCCGCGTGATAATGCACCGGCGCCTCCCCAACGCCCCGTCCGGCTCAAGAAGATCAAATCTAATTTAAAATTATCCAAGAGCGAAGATAACCTTGTACAAGCGACCATTATGGATCACCCTGACCCCTCGGCGGAAGTCAAATCTCGATTCGATTTTAGCAAATACAATGCCAGAAGCTGCGAGGACATAACTGCGTTTGTTGACATCGATCGCAACAAGAAAAGCAGAAACTTTGAGGAAAATAGCATTTTGAATGCAAAGGTCGTAACAAAGGATGTCCAGCTCAAGAAGCTACTCAGCATCAGCGAGCATTCTTCGAGTACGTCGGAGCTCAGGGATAGTGGTATAGAAATAAGGCAGGTGCCGACTTTTGCTACGTCCACTCCTATTTCTAGGAGAAGGGTTGTAAGTGAAAATGTGCCCGGTTTCGAGACGTGTTCTAATTATTCTAGTGGTGTTAGTGCTATTCGGAAAGGCAGTTCGGAGCCAGACATTCTTAGTGCGAGTCCAAGTGAAGAGTCGATAGGGACAGTGGGTTCTAAAAAGACTTTGAGGAGTCGGTGGAAAATGTTGAAGCCACCATTCCGCAAAGGAACCTTGGACTGCTTGATCCGGTGGCGAGGGAAGAAACCGCGTGCCCAGGAAACGAGGTGAGTCACTATTTATTTTAACCTATGACGTTACTTTCATATATCTTTCGTGACTGATTTTCAGCGTATCGTTCGCGTGGTATTATTAATTGACCATGTTTAGTTGATCGTAGCTACCTAACAATTTTATTCCATTCTAAGTAGTGTGGTTTAATAGCATGTGTTCAATAAAATATGCGAATTCTTAGGAACAAATGAAATACACTAATTTGTTATGCAAGTGAACATCTACTATACCTATTGCAATGAACAAAAGATGAATGCGAAAGTCGTACCTAACTGGCGTTAGATGGATTAGTTATTGTTAGTAAAGCTTAGGGGTAGTTATTTAGTATGTAAGTAAATTTACTATCGATTAGCCTAGATTTAATAGTTTTTCACGAAGAAATACGTAGGTACTCTTTTACTCTTTATACATTGTTTATCTTTAATTATACAATCACTGTCTGACGTAGGCACAGTTATTAACTGTTATCATACTAACAGGGTCACTTTTACTTCTTTTACTTACTTCTTCATATTTTATACTTACTATATGTATAGCACATGTCGTACAACTAAACTCGTACCAGCTACATCGCTGACCACGAATCACATTATACATGTTTGTAAAGTACATAGGTACTAGAAAAATGCTGAGAAGACAAAATTAGAGGTTAGATATCAGAAAAGTACCTAGGATATATAAAGGTACTGGTACTTTAAGCCGATTATGTTATTTTTCAATACCTTTGTATGCAAATGTTACCACAAAACTACGCGGTTAGCGATTTGTTGGAATAGCACATTTCTAGGTACTTAATGGATAGGTATTCTTTAGTATCATTGACAGTTGTAGTAGGTAGGTAGGTACCTAATAATTATGGCATATGGACTTGGACGCTTTGTTCACGCAGTGTGTGAGTACTTAGTTACGAGTAATGATTTTATCATGCGTAGAAACAATATTTATAATATGTTGTATTATTTAGATAGAAGAGTTGTACTTGTTGTACCTAGATAACTACATATTGTAATGTGCAACTGTGATTAGTGCAATCGGTTTGAGTGGGTGCTAAATGTAATAAGTATTGAAGGTCGGTATTCAAATTGTTAATTTTTGGTAAGAAAATAATCACCAAGTTTACAATTTCTTTTACTACTACAATTGAAGAGGTTAAAAGTATTTTAAATCAAAACTTTCCTGTTTGATTATCATCCTGAGGCAGCAGTTATGTTTATGAAGTAAACGTATTTTGATTAGTAACTGTCAATGTGAAAGAAAATAAGATTTTTATTGGTATGACAGTTTGCTCTTAAATGTAGGGTGACCACACATCGGAACTTTGATTATTTATTATGTTATAACATAGTTAAAAATAGCTAATTTATCAAATCTTCTGTATTATTAATGAAGTCAACGTCTCTATTTACAACTACGAACACTCAGATAAACATACATACTAACTAAAATACCCCAGCATGTTGATCTGAGTCAAGCTTTGTGCTTCAGTAAAGCTACTGGCGCCATCATTGCGGCTAACTACTTCTGATGATTCACTGTTTCGAATGGTTGGCTTGGCTGCGTAATGAGTTCAGGGGCCTGATTTTTGGAAAGCACATGTATGAAAATACCACTCGAAAGTGGTATAAATCTGTTTATATCTTCAAAACTACTGCTCTAATCAAATTTTTGACTAGGTCACAAGATTAATGAGAGCCCTAAGTATTTTCTAAGCTACTCGTATCTCAAATTCAGCACAATTTTTCACCACTTTCGAGTGGTGTTTTCACACATGTGCTTTCCAAAAATCAGGCCCCAGTTCGGACATTACAGCCTGTTACGCTACGATGGAGTTTGCTGCGTATCCGGTAGATGGCGTGACCTGTACAAAAAGGAATGCTAGCGTACATAATTAGGGTTTAGGGACATTAGGGACATTCACATCACAACATTTCTATGCCGTGTAGGGTAGGAGAAGAGTGTGTTTCAAATTAGTGCACTTTTGACACTTCTGATCCGATTTTGCTAGATATCTACTGTGGTATTTATCTACATATCTATAAATTAAACATAATAAATAGGTAGTAATATTAATTCACTTGCTGAATTAACTTTGCTTGAAAAAAAAATCAAGTCACTTATCACATTCAAGTAGGAAATAATCTGCTTGTTTTACTTAGATAAAATAAACTGCGGCGAACTGAACTGTTAGTACTCTTACTTATGGTTATTTAAAACGCAAAATATAATTATCTGCTAATGGTTACGACGATCATTACGAACACTTAACACGAAGACAACTAAAAAAGGTGACCTCGCTTTTGGCCATAATGCTCCTTATGCCTAGTATATTATAAGTCTGTATACATATGTATAATATTAACATAATTAACAAGATGGATTTCCTTTGATAAGCAGACAAAACTAGGACGTCTATAACATATATATAATATGTTTTGCTAGGTTCGTTAATTAGAAACCACCGTGAGCTCTTTAAGCACTGTATGTAGGTAAGATACCTCATTTATCTTCGCTTTGTATTATTTACTTTATTTTTACGTAGCAGTGTATCAGTGAGGTATTTTTTATCGATACAGACAAAGGCTCTTTTCAGTAAGGCCTGTATCGAGTGCACGACACGTAGGACCTACACCTCTCTGGCATCATGTAGGTATCAATTTTTTGTAAACAAGTCCCCTGTACTCTTTCAGTGAAAAGTAGGTACATATTTATTAAATTGATTAATGTTTCGATTAGGTACTTAGTCCGTCCAGTTATTTATTGTCATCGGAGTAAAAAGTAGAGTTCAAAAGCGGATCTCGAATATATTTCCTTAGAACCTCGTCATTGACGTTACAAGATTTTGGGTTTGGTTTTACGCACGTTAAAACCAAATCCAGGAAAAACCTGCCCAACGATGAATGAAATAACCTACGTAACATTTAGTGACGTCGTTTTATTGACTTGCGTAGCACTGGCCATTAGCATTTATCTCTGCATTCGTACGCATATTGACGCATACCCGTGGCCTCCCCACTGTCCTATGATTGAAGCCTTTATGTTTTGCATGGTCGCCTTCATAATTATTAGCTTATGGTCCATGGTTAAGCCGTCTTATCACGAAGGCATCGTGATAACCCTTGTTTACTCGAGTAGATTAAAGATGACATGCGGGAGCTGTTTCATGTTTACTTTCAGGCAGTCTTGTTATGAATCAGGCCCCTTGTAGATACCATTAGGTAATCGATTTGTAACATGATCTTAAAGTGGACATGTGTTGTTACTGTTCAAGTATGAATCTAAACATTAGGAAACGAATAATGCCTTTTGAATGAACGAGTTATTTGCTAGTGTCTAGCTAGACCATTTGGCTTTGTTTGTTTCTTTTTATGTGTATATGTACCTAGCTAAGTAGATATGCATGCGATTGAGCATAATCTTGCCTGGTGGTTAGCGTAGATGATGGCCAACCCAAACCCTACCCTAACCCTAGACTTCGCTGTTTCCATTTTAATTCGTGACTGTTGATAAAGTAATTTTCATAGATGCATATCAAGTAAAGTACTGACAAAAAGTGTAGTTGGTAAAAATGAAGCACGTAAATTCGTGGTTGTTATTTCATGTACTCCTGTTGAAATGTTGCTCCGGAAGATAAAGCGCCATTGTCCAATTTTTTTAGCCAGCAAACAAAAACTGCCATAAAAAAGATTTTCATCAACAACACATCGAATAAAATATTCGTCCTTGGTTCTGCACCTGTGAATATCTAGATTTGTCGATATTACATACTACTTAGGTAGTTAGATGTACACAGAGATGTGAGATGATACATTGCTCGCCTTTAAACATTGTGAGTGCTTTGTCATTCTCCAAACAACATCGCTTTAGTTTTTGTGATGCTAATGAGCTGGTATAAAGCTTCATCCATGACTCACGAGTTGTTAGTGCTCTATTTTTAATGCCTGGACCAATTTTATTAATGAAACACTTTATAATATTCTCGGGGTTCCATCTAAATGAACACACATTTTATTAGATATTGCCTGTGTGAATTTTCCGTGTGGAAGTCCCAGTTTCACGGGTCTCTGAATATTCCCACAGTAATTACATCTTATAGTTAGCGTTGTAATTGCTTAGATCAAGTTTTACCAAACTGGTTCTGTATTAGTAAGTATAATTATTGAAGCAGGCAGAACAAGAATATTTACAAAAATCTCAACAAAGATTGTCAAAGGCGGTGAAGCGTGTTCAGATATTATTGAACAGCCTGTCCGCTCAAATATACCTCTGATGGTGACATGTAAAAAGAAGGCTTGAAATATAGCCGTACCGTATCCAATCACATCACAACCATCAAGACGTCATTCTTGATCTCGAGCTCAGCCTTTTTGAAAAATAAGTTTTTTAAAATGGTTGAATACCAACTATCTACAGGAGCTGATGTTTTGCTTTTTATGGTAAAAAAGTTTATAATATTTCTGAGTCAACGAATGAGACGTACGTATGATGTATTCCTCGAAAAAAATATTTCTTCAGAAAATAATTTAAACAGGATGCAATCATTGGCACATATACATAATATTAATATTATGTATACAGGGTGATTCGGGAGACGTGAGTAGGACCAACCCTACCAGGGTCAGTATTGTAGGCTACCATTTCATACTAGTAATAGCGAGGTCAACATTTTTTTCTATGTTAAAAACAAAAATTACATACACATACATAATCACGTCTATATATGCCTTACGGGGTAGACAGAGCCTATGATAACAAGACCTAAAGGCCACGTTTAGCATGAAAGTACTAAATTAATTTATCAAGTGCATGGTCACTCTACAATTAAGAATTACCGACGTAAGTCAAATACCGATGCTCTTTGCTTTATCTCTTGTGTACCCATACCCATCAACAACAGTTGACATTGTCAAAATGTGACTTTCTTCATAATTAAAGTGCTATCAGAGGTTTTATCTTTATTATAGTAGGGCGACCATTAGTAGAGAATTAAAATTCAACTGGGCTAGAAAGCGAAAAACAAGAAAAAAGGGAGTGTTTCACTTAAATATGACGGTGAATGCATCTTCCTCTTTCACTAGTAATTCTGTCGTTTTTTATGCATAGTAATTTTATTTTTTGATCTAGTTGACTAAATTATTAATAACATAAATTAAGATTCTTGTTTTCGTCCGTAGTTATCTTGCACTATCCTATTTTTTTTGTGTTTCACGTGCACTTGCATTTAGATAAGGACAGTGTCACTCTGCGTTGTAATGGAAAATTAAATATGTGTATTGCCACTGACTCTATTTTCAAAATCTCCATTACACTCGCAAAAAGGGATCATTAACATTATATAAAAACTGGCGGGTTTTCTATTTTCCCCTTGAACCCAAACAGTAAAGGCAGGTAAACCTCACGCAAACAATGCTGAGCACTGCAGTCAGTCTCAAACGCTCCTCGCTATGTGAAGCCTGAAAGATTGCACGACTTGTGCCTTATAAATTAAGAAAAAAACTATTTTCTTTATTGGCCTGGTTTCTGGACCTTTAAGCCAACTATTCCCTTCAGTACTCTGTGCAGTGTGACAAGACCAAAAATGAGTTTAGGAATGATGTTACATAAGTCAAAACACCATGACGACCCTTGGACGTATGTGCTCAAGAAATTGCGAGAAGCGGATATCGTTAGTAAAAGAAAGTAAGTTGTTTGTGGAATGTGCTCCGGGGAAATGTTTTAATAGTTTAGAGATAGAGTTTATAAATATTTAATCGTAATAAATCACTAAAATTCATGAAGTTACAATTACTAGCAGTATTTATCTGAGCTGGCAGTAGTAATTAAACACATTTTCGAGTCGGTAATCAATCGGTCGATTTGGTGCATTTCCTTAAAAACATTGGACAGCCTAGCCTATATTTTGATGGGCAAAATAAAGTTCCAAAATTTCCTTTCGATTTAACGGACTGAATTGACCATACAAACAACGATACAGATTCCATGAGGAAACAATACAATCATTGAAATACTTTGGTATGCTTTCGATTTAGAGGGTTTTAATCTTTGGTTAAATTACTTATGCAGAACAAAAATAAATGGAGATTAAAAAATAGATCTAAACCATCTAGTCATATTGTTTTTATGTTGATATTATTGTCAATCTTGGGAATTGCCTATTGCATTGAAATTGAGATAGTACCTACCTACTTGTTATATCTATACATATAATGATGTATAGTAAAATTTTAATATCTCACAACATCGTTACTCTCAATGCCTCTATTATATGTTATTACATATACCTGTATAGATTTAGTGTTTATTAATTAGTTGATGAGAGCGAAAACAGGATGAGGCGCTGTGCCCTGTAGATACGATACGATACGCTACGATAGCCTAGACTAGCATAACAGCTTGGTTAGACAAGTGACACATGTAAGTACGCTTCGAAGCGTTTCGATGTCGACATACGCGCCAGTAACTACCATTTGTTCCCTAGATGGTGTTTGTAGGCGTATGTCAATGCCTTACTATTTTATTCTATTCTCTTAGCGTTATCGATAGTCATAACTCATAAGTAACTTTATCTTGCCACACACGTTTAGAGATCGTTGCTTTGTGAAATGTAACACAAATTCAAAGGCTTGAGTTTAACTCGAATGGTCCTTGTTGAATTCGGTGATACTTAGTAGACGTCCCTATCACTATCACTATCATCACTAGATACATAGTATAAAATAAAGTCGCTTTCTCTGTCCCTGTGTCCCTATGTCCCTATGTATGCTTATATCTTCAAAACCACACAACGGATTTTGATGCGGTTTTTTTAATAGATAGAATGATTCAAGAGGAAGGTTTATATATATAATACATGCATAATATACCGTGCGAAGCCGGGGCGGGTCGCTAGTAAATTATAAATGAATCAAATGCAGTTATCAGCTAATTAAAGATTACACGTTCAAAATAGCTACCTACGTCTGTACGAGACTGGACCGTGTCTTAAATTTAATGCGGAATATTGAACAGGGTTAGTTGACTGAACACCGCTTAAAACGTTTTCAGATTTTTTTTATTAAGGTTGAGAAATGTTTCCGTACGATGGACGCTGTCTAATAAGGTTTAGTTTCAATCAAACATTTCAAGAATAAATTTAACATGAGTGTCCAATTAAACTAACCCTACTAACTTATTAAATTTTAACACACTAGTATATGTTTTCTCGCTGAGCCGACCCTCCGACCGCTTCCAACAGTGCACTGAACACTGATAAAATGGTCACATAAATCACTGTAATATAAAACAAAGTCGCTTTCCGCTGTCTTTCCCTATGTATGCTTAGATCTTTAAAATTACGCAACGGAATTCGATGCGGTTCTTTTTAATAGATAGTGATTCAAGAGGAAGGTTTACATGTATAATTCTACGCACACGAAGTCGCAGGCAGAAGCTAGTAAATAATTAAGAACAACCTCGGGAGCGAGATCAGTCAATTGATCAATTCCAATCTAAATTTACTTTAACCTGCAGGGATATCGATCATGCTAAACGTAGCCTTTAGGTCTTGTGACCTTAGGCTCTGTCTACCTCGTAAGGCATAAAGACATGATTTATGCATATATGTATATGTATATAGGGATATCGATAGTAATATAGAGAACCAGTTTGTAATAAATCAGAGGGCTATACCTAGTATAAGTTCAACAAACTGATTCATTTAAATAAACAAATAACCCTAAAAGCGTAAAAGCAAAAACATAGGCGTTAAAAGGCATACCCATAGCCTTGAATGGGTTCGTGACGTCCGGCCAACCTTGACGTTAAACTCCATTTTACATCATAGTTGTTACACCGTAGCGTTACTGCGGAGTTACTGCTTTGGTTCAGTGATCTAGTTGAGTTCTTAGATAAGAAACAACTTTTTATGGTACTTTATACATAGTAAAATGGTAATGTACCTCTGAAAGGTTTGACTCTTTGACTATAATCTGTTTCATGTCGGATGGGATAGGAATAAATCAGTTTGAATCGATGAAAATGCGTGAATATCGCTAAGATCCGGGGTCGAAAGTTAATAATTTTAAATTGTCTTAGAAATTTATTATGTGCTCTATTTAAAGTAATTAAAAAGTGGTGTCGTCTGCTCCTCCATGTGGGAGTCTCTATGAAATGGAAATAGTACGAACATTATCGATTACCACATTTTTGAAGTAGGTTGTGGTCAACCGGTGCTATGTCGTCTACGGGGCTAATGGGTCTATACCAATTATCATAAGAAAATCGTCCTTTACAACTACACACGCCATATTTTTCGCACTAAAATAATTAACTTAAGATGTACAGTTAATATGCAATTTAAAATGTGTATTTCATGTTTTAGCTTCGCGGGGCTATTGCGTCCGTCCTGTTGGGGCTATTGCGTCTGTTGTAACGCAAAGCCCCATTTTCTCACGTCCGAAACATTTTATTTTAGAATAATATTATATCTAACTTACATTATGTCTAATAAAGGAATAAATTTGTAATGTGTTCCTACAATACCGCAAAGAACCCAATACTTGCTGTTTAGAATTCATGTCAGTTTGTCGGTTTGTTTTTATCAGCATCACGTTAAAACTAATTCAATTAACGGGTTTCAATGGATAATTTTTAATTTGGGAAAATTCCTCCTGTGAAAAAACCTAAAAATTTCACATAGGTATAATTTTTAGGTTTGCCAATATGGTGCGGCACTACAAAAAAAAAAGAAAGTAAACACGATGCCGTCATATTCTTGTGGTCTTATAAATTATACGTGATTATTGATTTCTAAGTGGTGGTTAAATTTCAATATTATAATATTCTATGATATAATTGTTTTGTTTATTTGTTGATTCAATATAAAATTTTCAACTAAGAGATGTAAAAAAACTCGAACCTATTATTAGGAGATAAAATTGTTTGGTACCCCTGGAATCTAGGAAGGGGCTAATGCGGCCATAAGAAACGAGGTCAATTTGATGATATAGCCCGATTATTTTTGTTCAACTAATTACCTTAAACTAAGGCTAGAATTTAGCGTATAACATAATAATAAACTTTATCATGTGTTCTTTTATAAAATTATCTCGACTAAAATCATTCCGATCCATCCGATCACATAATACTAGCAAAAGACGCTTACACCACACCTGAGGTTATAGCGTCTAAAAATTCTAGCATTACTTGTGAGTGTATTTCATGATGTGATGCCTCTTTATTTGGTCTAGGGCTTAGGTCACTAGAACCGCTAAAAAGGTTATAATGCTATTTCCTAGAAAGGTTTTATGACAGTAGTTATGATTCATTCATAGTAGGTAATAAAATCTAATGAGCTAGTCTAGACTGGTGGTGATAATATAAATAACACAAACCTAGATTTTTGTAACTTTCTTGGACATTTGGTGTGGTGTTCACTTACCATCAGGTGACTTGTTCGTTTGCCACCCTATGTTATTAACAATGCTTTTTCATCTTAATATGGACATTCTACGGACACCTTTGTCTAATAAACATTATCATAATATATCATAATAAAATTCGTTAGCGACCTTCAGTCTATGAACTCTGGCAAGGCCGTTGAGGTGACGTAATGCAGGGAGAGAATAAAATTGCTTGTGGCGTTTCATTAGTAAAATCATTATTACAATCAACCCAAGGCCCACAGTTTGCCACATTTGCACACAATGTTAGATGCTAAGCGATACAACTACTGTCTTGTTTCTGACAATATTTTAAGTACGTACTACCTACGATTAAAAAAGTAACTTGAAGACTGTGACCGACTGACTGATTAAAAGACAGATGCTTGAGAATAATAGAGATGCAGTAAGGGTATTTCAAAATAAGTAAATTTATTTAGGATTAGATATTAATTTTCCTATGACAAACTCCGATATTAAAAATGCCGCTCTAATTATATTAGATTAAAATAAACATTAACCTTACGCCTCCAATATGCGCATATCTTTGCCGTATGCTGGCTAATTATCTCATAAACTGTTGATTAGTAATTGGTTACGTTTATGGAAGCATTAGCGTAAAGTCTGTGGTAAAGTATCTGTCTACTTATACAATTGTTTGACTTACCTATAGGTACAGTGCCCTTTGTAAATAAGGGTACATTGTTAACAAAGACAATTCGTTCTACCTTCATAACACGTGATATGACTGGGTAATTTGATAGCGAACAAAGATCTCGTCCTCCAGCCTTTAATTTGTACGTACCGAGAACATTAGTGTGATCAGTTTACGGAGGAAATGCAGATTAGACGAATAGGTTCACAAATGTTTACATTATGATTGTATGACATTAAAAAGCACGTGAGTTAGTGCAAGCAGACAGTTGGTGTGCTGGCACGTTAGAGTGCGGAACGCCCCGCCGGCCAGTCTTGGATTAAATTACGTCACGTTCTGCCTTTGCCGATCGTGCAGCCAGTCATATTCGCGCGGCTGCCAAACAAAAAGCAAAACAAACGAGTAAATATTATTTTTTCGCGCTGCTTTTGTTTCGGTGACGATATACCTCAAAAGTGCAACGCCTACATACGTAGAGGTACCGCTTTTCTCAAGTCAGTGACCTCGTAATGTCGAGATCCAGTTGATTCAGTGTTTGGTTAACTCGAGACGAAGACGTTTGATTCCGCTTAGGTTATAAGCGTCCTATGAAGTTTGCGGCGTTTACGTCATTGACTGGAAGAATCTGTGACTCCGCTCTGCAGTGATTCACTATATCTGCATATTGTTATGGTAACCCGAAGTGCCGCTTGAGTTGAACTAATTCTGCCGATTTTGTAAATAAAACCTAGATAATTTCAATTTTAAAAGTTATCGGAAATAGTCAACGAAGATGGATGAAGAGTCAATGTGGAAAGGTTTCTACGATCAATTGCAGAAGCAGAAATCAATAGACGAACAAGTGCACGAGAGCAAGTGAGTTTTTATTATTTTTGTTCTCCAAGTGGGGACATAATTAAAAACGTTTACTAAAATGCAGTGAGCGAGTTGGGTATACCTACATACCTGCTTAAAGCTGTAGATATTATGTCAAGTGTAGGTAGTGTGAATAATAAGATTATTGCGATACAGGTGCAGTGATGCATAAAATTAGGTAAACTTTTCTTTTTATAGGTAGGTATGCAATTGTTGTGTACGGGTAGGTATTTCAAGTAAGTTGGATTACATAGCATTAGTGCCCAGGTAGGCTAGTAGGTGTATAAGTAAGAACCGGTAGCATTTTGAGTACTTTACCTAAATGTAGAACATAATATAGTTTAATAGTTCATTGCTTTGTTACCTAGGTAGGTATAGTGTGTAATCTATGCGGACCAAGAGCTTAAAAAAACACAAGTTGACTGTTTTATCTTACAAGTTTTCTTTATCTATGTATACACCAAATATTGTTCCTGGAACACAGACTATTCGTCATAAAATAAACCACCGTGTTGAGTATGCCTGTGTTCGCTACATACCGTCGCTAGTGCAGCGGAAAAACCAAATTTGCATCTCGCTCCCACGCATTATCGCTGTTTTAGGAAAAGTTAGTTGCTCGAGGAAAAAAAATGTTATTTCAGTCTTATTACGACTTCGGGGCCAGTAGTCATTAGGTAAACCTAACTACATGACAATGAAGTCTGTTATTGAGTCTCATGATCTCTGCAGTCACACAATGATACCGTCTCAGTGAACCTAAATTGGGAAATGGAACAACGATTAGGGTAGGCGAGCTGAGCTGGTAATTTCACTAATCTTTGAAAAGTAATTTAGCTATATTTTTTTAAACATTATTAGGTAAAAACGTTAGTACGTTAAGTGTGAGGTGTTGAATATGATTAACTACTTGCGCGTAGCGACATCTGTCGTCATCTACACAAAGTTGAATCATTCAGAAAAATAAGTCAACAAAGTACATACATACATGTACTTCCTATTCTAGTTTAACCTGTATTTTATACATGAATGAGTATGATACAAATATGTTTCATTTAACCTCATTTTGCATTCAGAACATATTATGTCTAAAAATGCTAGTATCTAAAACTTGTTCTCTGGCAATACCGGGCACGTCAGATTTGACACTGACATCGACATCAAAGCGCTCAGCTGATAACGATAAAAGATTTTATTCTGACAGATGATTCAGATAATTTGCGGGCAAATTGTCTTAAATTTCGATCCAGTTGAGTTTTATTAAACTACTATCATTCAATTCAAGCGGGAGCGTCGGCCAGCAGTCGCGCGCGTGTTGAGGTCTTATCAGTGCACTATATAAGGCAGTGACTATGGATTTATTGAGAGTTAGTGCTGCGAGGCATTTCCAATTGTTTACGATAAGCTGCAGGAATATGCATCTTTTAAAAAAACAAGCTTATGTGAACGGAGAGTGGGTGCAGGCGAGCAGTAAAGCCGTGTTTCCTGTATTAAATCCCGCAGACGATAGCGTGATCGCCGAAGTGCCGGATATGGACGCTGCGGATGCCAAAACCGCGGTCGATGCCGCATCCAACACGTTCAAAACATGGAAAAGTACGACTGTTAAAGAACGATCCTATATCCTAAGAAAATGGAATGATATCTGCCTGCAAAACGTCGATCATCTAGCTGAAATAATGACTGCTGAATCAGGAAAGCCTTTGGCGGAATCGAAAGGTGAGATCATGTACGGAACATCTTTTCTGGAGTGGTTTGCGGATACTGCGCGCCATATAAACGGGGAAATTATTCCTGGCCCTTGGCCCAATAAGAAAATCCTTGTCACTCGGCATCCACTGGGTGTTGTGTCAGTTATTACGCCCTGGAACTTCCCTTTTGCAATGATAACTCGTAAAGTTGGAGCTCTTATGGCTGCGGGATGTACTTGTGTCATCAAACCATCAGAAGATACTCCATTAACAGCACTAGCTGCTGTTGAGTTAGCTGTACAGGCTGGAGTACCAAAAGGTGTCATAAATGTAGTCACTGCTAGTAGAAAAAATGCTGCTGGTGTTGGCAAAGTGATGTGTGAGGATCCTGCTATTGGGTGCATATCATTTACAGGCTCTACTCATGTCGGAAAAATACTGTATGGTATGGCCGCAAAAGGTATCAAACGAGTATCTTTAGAGCTTGGAGGAAATGCTCCCTTTATTGTGTTTCCCAGTGCTGATATGGAACATGCTCTGGATCATGCAATGTTGGCTAAATTTAGAAATAATGGGCAAGCCTGTGTGGCTGGAAATCGGTTCCTGATACATGAGAGTGTATTTGACAAGTTTGTTGAAGGGTTCAAGAGTCGCATTGGCCAGAAATGTGTGCTGGGACCAGGAAATAAGGAAGGAGTGACATGTGGCCCCCTTGTCAATAAGGCACAAGCAGAAAAAGTGAAGGGTCTAGTTGACGATGCAGTAGTGAAAGGTGCGAAGGTTATACTTGGTGGTAAAATTGCCAAACATCTAGGAGACAAGTTTTATGAATCTACACTGCTTGTTGATGTGAAACCTGATATGGCTATTTACCAGGAGGAAGTATTTGGGCCTGTTGCTGTTTGCTATAAATACAAGGATGAAGCAGAGGCTTTAGAAGTTGCGAATAGTACTAGGAGTGGTCTGGCTTCATATGTGTTCACTAAAGATCTAGGCCAGGCATTTAGAATGTCAGACAAATTGGAGTTTGGCATGGTTGGAATCAACGATGGAATATTATCATCATGTGAACCACCCTTCGGTGGTATCAAAGAATCTGGTATTGGACGAGAAGGTAGCAAACATGGTGTTGAAGAATACACTGATCTGAAATATACATTAATGTCTGCTCTGGATAAATAAGTCCATTAATATACATTAATGTTTCCGTTATGTAATTATAGGTGTAGGTTTTTGGCATACTATTTTTACTTTAAGCGAAATTCTTATACAAAAAACTTTACTATATTTGATTTGTTCTATTGTTTTAATTATTGTTTAAACATTTTATAATGCTTACCAAGTGTTCCTTTATCTCTGTTTATAAATGAAAATAGTTACAGCAGAGCACTGCATTCATGTATCATATATTATGTATTTATTATTGTATTATGTGGCCCACATAAACGTTATATAAGATTGCAAATAAGAGTATAAATCTTATCTCTGAGTATATGTATTTGTATCATTCCAGTCTTCCAAAACATTGTGATTTAGAATTAAAATTAAGATCATGTAAAATGTTTTTGTAAAATAGATATAGAAAAATGCAAAATAACTTTGGCGTTATATTAATTAAGTTACTATTCTAAGTCAAATACAATATACTCAAGCATTTATAAATTTACTGAAATGGATGTTGCATAGCCTTTTATGATACATCCTTTTAGTTTTAGGAAATAAAGGAGGTCAGCCATTACCTTCTGTTTAGTGAGCAACTGTTGCAATGGTATTGAATAAATTTTTGGCCTTCATTTTGTTTTTATTTATTAACATTACAACTTAATACGTTAATCCTCAACAAAGTAACAGCGACCACAAAATGGTAATCCTCTTTATCTTTACTTTCATTAAACAAAATAATATCGCCATTGCAAGACTAATAGGTAAAGCACTTTTTTTATTTCAGAATACAAGAAGTAGACGACAGTTTCTTTGAGAAGTTCGGCTCAATTTTAAAGCAGGCATCACAAAAAGCCGCTATAGAAGAGTCGACGCCGCTGGCTCCTTTGAAAGAGGTGGAAGAGCAAGATGGAGAGAAGGTGGAGGCAGATCTTCAGGGCGAAAGCCGGAGCCTCGCAAGAGACTCGGACAGTGGAAATGAGACTCTTCTGGACACTGACTCCGAACCTGATGACCCTGAAAAGATAGACAGACTTGTCGAAGCCATCGGTTGGAATGTGAGTACTTTACTGACACAAAACATATTAGGTACCTACCCACCTTTCTATTTGCGAAACAAGAGTTAGGGCCTGTTTCACCACGCTCTGTTAAGTTCCTGATACCTGAACTGTCAGATATCTGTCATGCTGCATCAAACAAAAATCAACAGTTTCATGGATATCTGACACTAAGGTATCAGAGAATAGTGAAACAGGCCCTTAGTCTTAGACCAAATAAAAAGTCGAGATAGTACGGCGCGAACTGCAACTTGCAAAGTGAGGCCACAGTGTGGTCGCCACACTAAATTACGCCTTGCCGCGTGCGTGTGTGCGTATTTTAACTAGTTTCCTTGGCAAAGGTTATGTGCTGGCAATTCTGTAAGCACATGGCGAGAAGTACTTTGAACCGGCCATACCTTCCCGTTCGCAGTACTCCGTCTCGACTTTTTACTTACTCTGAGTCGTGAGGAGTTAGATATGTTTGACAGTCTCAAGAAAATCAGCTTCGTCGTAAATTCCTCATGTATAAGACTAAATTAACGTAAAATATGAAGCCAATTGGTAACTAGGATGCCCTTAATAGCTGGTGTAATGGTTTTTCATATTTGTTTATTGTAACACAGTTCTTTGTGTAGTGTAGAGTACGTTGTGTAGGCTATAGGAAGTTCTAATCTCTTTATGGTGAACAGTAAACTTTTCACCGTCACGATAATAGCGGAGTGGTGACGTAGTAAGGGCCGTGCAATGCTGTATATTTAGACGTTTATAAGCGGATAACTCGGTCAGATTTGTTTTTATCCCTCACTGAACTAGACATTGAGGAATATGAATGCTGGTGTAAGTGGGCCGCGAGACATTCCTAATGATCTTATAGTCTACCAATGTGATTGTTTACATAATTTATTCATTCGTGGTTTCACGGGCGTTGTGGGAAAACTGTGAATAAATAAATCAACTGTTTGTATCTGCAATATTTTCTTTCACAAAAATAGCTTCCAGAAAACTAGATTAATGTGTGCCTGTTCGATAAAAGAGCAATCAAGAACGTAAAAAAATGAAGCTTTCGAAGAGCTGAGGAGCTTTCAAAGCTTGTCCTTAAGTATATACCTAACTGTTTTTTACCAGAATCGTTCAGTGATTTTCCAGTATAATAACTCTTTAGATGACATAACATTTCTTATGTGTAACATGGCGCAATGATTTATCGTCATTTCTTTATCGAACTAATATAAACAGAGGTAGCAATGATGTAATGGAAATAAAACAATAATAACAGCATAATCAAGTAATCAGTTGCCTAATAATATGCAAAAACCAAGTGGAAGAGTATAGCTATTTTAGTATTTTCTTGGTAAGAAAATCCTTACGGATAACTATTGTATAAGAAAATCTGCTCTCTAATGAGTCTAAAAAGGAAATGATGCATATCTAACGTTTTTATATAGCCTTTACGTGTACTTAAGGAGCAAACCACATCGGTAGGTTTCCATTCCCAGTTCCGTCGTTGCCATAAGGACATACGGGGAAAGATAGTCTGATAAATCGAAAGTCGGTAGGTTAGATTTTTTTTTATTGTTAGACTGCGAAAGTTGAACCTGGTTTTTTTATCTTGCTTTTCCGCTACAAGAAAATACGAAGTATTTTTATGACATTGTTAGACAGCCATACAATACCTATCCCTACTAATATTATAAATGTGAAAGTAACTCTGTCTGTCTGTCTGTTACCTTTTTACGCTTAAACCGTTCGACCGATTTAGTTGAAATTTGGTATATATGTAGATAGTTTGAGTCCCGAGGAAGGACATAGGATAGTTTCTGTCCCGGAAAATTGCATAGTTCCCGCGGGATAGCGATAAGCGAATTCTGCGCAGACGAAGTCGCGGGCAACAGCTAGTAATCTCTAGAGTGGTATAGTTTGTTTCATTTAAAATGACGAAAAGTATTTAAAACCAGCATCTATTGTCTAATTGTTATCTTCAAGTGGGGTTGTAAAACAATTATGCAGGTAGTCGCAAAGTATACCGTGAACAAACAGGTACCTACCGATACACCTGCATAATTGTTTTACAACCCCACTTGAAGATATCAATTAAAGAATAGATGTTGGTTATAAGTACTTTCGTCATTTTAAATGAAACAAACTATACTCTCCTTAGGTAATGAATGGCCTTATATACCTATTTGAGTCCATCTATAATTTCGTTCAATGACAACCAATGTACCTACTCTTATATCACTTCCGAAACGTTTCGTGGACGACACAAGTCGCGATTCACAATGGTTCGCGTATGGCTCGCTGCCAGTTCTTACTTTCCTCTGGCTATTTTGTCAACATCCCGCCAGGGACGTAGAATGACCAACGTCATTAGGGAATGCGTTCTCGTTTCATTCCCAATGTCATTCCCCTTTACATTTATTTTCCATCACTTTCGTACGTAAGAAAATAATCTTGGCAACTCGTGTTTCGTTTTTGCCGTTTACAAAATGATAAAAGTTGAAAAAAAATGATGAGAAAAGTGCTCTGTTTGACCACCGGCCAGCCAATTAGAGTGCACGAATCGCCACTGTGGTCTGGCAATTTTTATCAATACAATTCCTCTCTAGCTATTGGTTAATTCCTCTACGTATGTGAGATCAGAAC
Organism: Pandemis cinnamomeana; assembly: GCA_932294345.1. Taxonomy (NCBI): domain Eukaryota; kingdom Metazoa; phylum Arthropoda; class Insecta; order Lepidoptera; family Tortricidae; genus Pandemis; species Pandemis cinnamomeana. The sequence continues at coordinate 7,338,516 of OW028711.1, forward strand.
GCTTACGTCAGTAGTGACTGCTGTCTTTGTTTTATTAAACCAAAGCACTAAGAATAAATACTTATACACTCTTGTAGTTCCTGTAAAACTGCATTTTTAGACGTGGAAAGATGACACGGTGCAGCATCAGTTCGCTAGTGTCGGATTCGTTCGAGAAATTTTCTTTGATGTGATGCATTCTTGTTTCCAAAATAGTGAGCTTGCTCTGTTTTCAATCAAAAGCCTATTTCAGTGCAATGTCTAGATTACTCATCGGTTCTGTTCTGCGTAGGCTCAAGAGTTGCATTAGGAGCTTTACTATCACACGTGTACATGAAACGAGAGATAGCTTACGGATATAATCTCCTTTTATTATCTTGTTGAACATTATTCCAGTTATTACCAGCGACTTGTAAAGCTCGGAGCTTGTAAAGGTTAAAAATCAAAATTAAAATTTTATTTTTGCAAATTGGCCGCCGAGGACTCTTTTTCATGTCTTTTTTGATACTAGGTACCAGCGCATTCGGAAAGACCACCATTGCCAAGAAGAATGCGCCGCAAGAAAATGGCAGAAAGTAATTTTTCAAAATAAAAAACACTAAGAATACTTAAAGTCTACTTAAGTTAAATACATTACACATTATACATTTATAAAATGTACGAGTATGAGGTCCCCGAGCCTTAAATTATATTAGTCTATAGTAGAGATGTATAAAGTCTCTACTAGTCTAAATATGAAAGTGATAGATAAATAGACAATTGAATGTTAAGTTAAAATAAGCTTAAACGCTTTATTAATGAAGGAGTCATAGTATAACAACTTGCTAGGCCCTAGCTAGCAGCTGGGGTAACAATTACTGTACAACCAATCGTACAAGTCAATTAAGTAGGTACCTGCCTACATAAGTTGTTTTAAAGTGCTCAGTAAAGTGAAAAATATTTAAATGAGTCTTGGCAACAAAAATACAAACCAGTACCTACTTGTCTAAGTAGTCTGGTTTCTGTATATTGCGTGGCGACAATTTAATTAACGATTATGCAAAGTTTACCTGATTACAAAGCATAGCATAGGTATAACACTCTTTTATACTAAAATGCCAAAAATACAGCGCATAGGGTCAAATTTTCTTAAATGGAAGAGTATAGCTACAATCATCAATTGTCTTTACTTTGCTATCTCCGCGATATAGTGAACTCAAGTCTCAATCATCAATACCTATCAATCAAGTGCTGCCAGTTATTTATTTATGTGTTGACATGCCGTCAAACTTTATATTTTATTTGTATATTTGACATTTTGCTTTTCTGAGTTAAATTATACTACTTACAGTCGCGTCTCTCATTACTGGAAGTCGGTACTCATTAAGTAATTTTTGACCCTAGAGACAGCTGCACGGAACATGGATCTACCGCTGATTCTGAACTACGTCCTTAGATTTTTGAGCCATAAGATTACATTACAAAATCATCTCATTATCTCCAGCCTATATACGTCCCTACTGCTGGGCACAGGCCTCCTCTCCGAATGAGAGGGTTTGGGCTATTGTGCCCACGCGGGCCCAGTGCTGATTGGGAACTTCACACACACCATTGAATTCTTTCGTAGATGTTGCGAGGAATCGCGATGTTTTCCTTCACCGAAAAGCTCATGGTAAATTTCAAATGTAATATCGCACATAAATTCCGAAAAGCTCAGAGGTGCAAGCCCGGGCTCGAACCCACGACTCTCTGCTTGAGAGGCCACAGGTCAAACCACTAGGCTACCACGGCATTGCGAAATGACTTTAGGGTATTAACTGCATATTGTTTGTAAAATTAGTGTGCTCAAATAACATCAATATTGCATCACATTAAAGGCTATTAAAATGGTGGTTAGAGTACTAGGACTTCTTGAGAGGTTGTTATGATTTCTGCAACAATAACATCAACGATCTCGTCAAGTAGCTACACTTGAGTTCATCGTTGTTTAGTTCGTGTAAATAAATCAGCTATTATGATCCTAACAGTATAGTTTCCGCTACACGGCAGTGTAAACCGAGTGGTGTATAAAATAAATAAATCGTTCGGCACGTGCGCTTTTGCGTGGATCGGGAACCTTGGTTTTATGCTGTAACGCTGAAATAGTTTTTTTCTAAATTCTATTCGACTGTAAAACATTTGCACATATGCTTTTACCTATACTACAAATATTTTAGGACGGTACCTAATGAAGATACAGGGACGCCAGGTAGGTATAAATAATGTTAAATGATACTCTTGTGGTCTGTATGATCATATAATAATATTAAAATTGTCCCGTACCTATTTGCTTTAAAGGATCTTAGATGAGGAAAGTAGTCTTAATTTATACAATAACAGTGACAATGGTGACGTGATTGTTCGCAAAACACGTGTTCAAATTATATCTATTCATTGTTCTATATTAATTATTTGTGGTTTAAAGTTTTCTATCAAATGTTTTGTTGTTGTGTTTCTTATTCACGTCAAAACGAAAACACTAAATGGACGTATATTTATCTAATAACCTTAAACTAAATTCACATAACACTTAAACGCAAAATAGACGGTAATAAAATATAATTTAGCTCATAGACTTTCAGCTCAAGTGTCTAAATAGTTTTTTATGCTTTATATTACTAGCCTGGACTGTTTGTAGAGTTACATTAAACGCCCATATAACTTTTCGTAATGTGTTTTATAGGCGTATTCAAATAATTGAAACGATACCTACATACATCGAATCTATCTATTAGTGAATGCATTAGAGCGACGTAACAACCGCTAAAGTTATCCCGTGAAATTACTGTAGCCACTGGAAAGATTATTTAAATATATTGCTATCTAATTGATTCTTGTTACTGTAAGCTGCATTTAAAGATATTATAGAGAACTTACTAACTAATGTGTAACGTTATAGAGTAGCAATCAATGCGACCGTAAAACCAATTCTGGGTTATCAACTTATCACGAAAACTTAGACATCTGGGAACATTGTGTTCAACAAAAGTGTCACTATAGGGCTGTGTACGACGTGTTTAAGTTTTCGCATTGTAACTTTATACCGCAGCTTTATACTTATGCAAAAAGCGCAGATCGCTAACTAATGCAGACATCTGCTAAAATTGACATTCCGAAGTGTGAATTAAAGAAACTTTTTTATTATTTGGTCGAGTTCGCATTCGTCTCCGCCGGCGGCGTCCCGCAAAAATAGAATTTGGCGGTAGTGTGGTGCGATCCCGAGTCCCGGGCGTTTGGCTTGCCAGTGCATCGGGGGGTCCCCACCTGACACGGTCTTATCACAGACGTCTTGACTCACGTCCTGAGGGACTTTTATTAGTTTTTAAATAGTGTCAGTGAACTCAGTTAGCTTTTGAGCTTTCAGTTATGTGGTAGTGCGAATAGTGCAGTTAAAATGAATGGGACCGGCACGTTACGGACTAAGTTCAGGGGCGTCAAGAAAGAGCTTTTGGAACGTCAGACAAGCCTGCTCATCCAGTCTATGACTGTATGTTATTTATTTGTTAGAATTTAACACATATCGTATCCTATACTTTAAGATGAGATTATAAACTTCGATAACAGTGTTAAAGGACGTTGTAGAGTTTGTGTGAAATTAACTAGATTAATGTTAAAGTTTGAATGTAGTTTTTATAATACTTTTAAAGACTTACGTAAGTAGGTCATTCACAAAATCGTACCTGAAAAAATATTGTTTTTTTTTTATAATCGCTACAATACAAATACCTAATAAAAACGAAATAAGTGGAAGAGAAGACTGCCAAAATAAATACATACATAAGTTTATTTGAAGAAAATTAAATATTTACTTAATTAAATACATAAAAGTAACCAGTTGATTTGAACATCCGCTCGAAAATATTCCCGTACTATATTAGTGTTATTCCAATAAAATTAACATAACAGTCTGTTTACTAATATCAGTTTATTTATTACCTTAACCACAAGGCGTGCAGATCGAGCTCGTAATTATGATCTTACTCAGCGCCAATTTGACATCAGTAGGTATTCCCGCATCATAGATACCATTTTTGTTTTTCTTTACAAGAGGAAGTCCAAAACGTCATTTTGGCTCCAATTATAAAGGCTTCGTTTTGAGTACAACAATATGAATCATACCGTGAGAAGCTTGCCTCGTGAGGACTCTACATTTGCGGTTGAGTTGAACTTTACAGTACCTCAGTTAGTAGTGATTCGAGCGTGTAACAGAAAGCAGCACCGAGCCGCTACGAGTAGATCAATAGCTTCCCACCAGCGTGCAACCCTACCGATTTAGGGATAGCCGATAACGCAAAGATGTTATCGTAGTTCGTGACGTTTCGAATTGGTCGCGATGTGTTGTGGTTTGCGCCTCTGGTACCGTGGTAACCAGATGGTACATGTACGAGGAACCTACCGCTCAAGCTATACTCAAACGGAGGTATTGCTTCGCAGTTTAGAAGACAGTATTCGTCGGAGTACAGTGGACCGGCGTCGTTCTATGAAATTGAGATATTATTATGAATCTTCGGTATGTAATGCCTTTATACTTAAATCACAAGTACCTACACCTACTTACTTAAGTTACTTCAGGACCGATGAAATTAATGTTTTTCTGACTTGTTTTGGGCGTAAGTTTAAACACCCAAAACAAGTCACGTTAAATGAATTATTTACATGTTGAGTAATGACTTCGTTAGGCTTGACACAATAGTTTCAGTCGTTATTTCAAATTGATAGACTATGAGTAATTTTCAATTATAGAGTATTATGGGTGGCCTTACATGCCAGTGTGATAAATTTTATTTTTCTGTGAACGTGCTATAATAATTAATAGCTGTTTCTTCTCCTTCCTTCCTTAATATTTAATAGTTACACTTCATTTAATTTGGAATTTATTCCAAATTCAACCGGGCCGGGCTTAGAAAATTTCTATAAGTTAAGTAACTATGTATTTTTCGAGACCTTAATTGGTTTTAGTGGTTAATTGGGGTTTTAGTGGTATTAACATAAACAATCCTTTGTTGTCAATGGATTTGAACCTCGTGTGCCTGTGCCTAACACTTAATAAATATATTTAGACATTTATTACGAGTAGGTATTCCTGTAATAAAATAAAATTACATGGAACGATAGGTAGGTAATTTATGAGCCTAACGTGTACCACGAAATCCCGGTCAAACATTTGCACAACGCAAATGGAAGACTCGGGAGATATACAATGTTTGTTCACGTGTGTACCTATCCCACTAAGTTTATTAATTTTAGCAAGTATTTGTAGCTTATCAACACGTGTTACTTTATAACAAAACTAGCTTGCGCCCGCAGTTTCACTTTTAGAAGATTTTAAATTGGTTTTGAACAATACAATACAAATACTCTTTATTGAACACCACAAATCAGTACAAAACAATACAGAATCAAAGAACAAAGTAGACAATAGGCGGTCTTATCGCTTGATAGCGATCTACAACATCTTGAACATTGAATAACAAAATATATTTTCATCTCGACATCTAATTTAAATGAAACGAACGAAGCCTACAAACCGCATCAAGCTAAGCATTATCCGCAGTATCCGTCCAGTAGTGACTATGATTCGCGTAAACTAGCAGACAAACAAGAATCTTCATTGTATTTGACGTATAAAAAACTGCTGATTTAAGTATTGTAATTGTGCATAGCTAGTTATATTATACTATGTTTTACTGCGATTAGGTTTCTTGTCTTTGTTTTATATGAACATTTTAAGAAGTAAAGATGCGTACTGCGCTGGTGTTTGAAACATACTCGTACCTAATCGTAACAAACATTGTGTAAAACTCACAAATATCCGTTAGTGACTAAACTAACTTACCCAGGTTAATTCCCGATTTTACAGATCGATGAACTCTACTTGGAAATTCTTTACGAGATCTTGCACAATGTCGGCGGATGTGACGTAGGCTGCGAAGCGGGGCGGCACGCCATGCTGTCATACGTCCAAGATGCCTTCAAGATATCCAACGACAAACACACAGAGCTGCTCACACAGGCTGAGGCTAAGGAGCCTCCCGAGTTAATGCTGAATGTGGAACTGATAGAGGCTAAAGACTTGGTGCCAAAAGACCCAAATGGTTTGAGCGACCCTTTTGTGACAATGTACATGATGTCCAACTCTTCGCACAGGTATAACACGTCAGTGAAGTCCGGAACGCTCAACCCGGTTTGGGAAGAACATTTTTCATTGTGAGTATGATGATTTGTTTTCAAATACCTATGAACTTTTTAACAATTTTAACTAGAACTCTTTTCGTGCATAGATGTTTAATTTTGTTAGATAGTAAACATGATTCAAAAGCTCTCAAGTGAACCTCAGGCTCACAGGATGTATCGTAGTTGTCTATGTCAGTAAAATATTCAAACGAAGCCACGCTTCTTAGGCGAACTCCTACATTGACTTTCTAGCTATTTCGGTGTTTTAGTAAAGTTCAAACGCAATCGCATTAAATTCACCGAGAATGTAGGTAGGTGGCGTATGCGAAACGTAGTTTTACGATAGCACGCTTAGCGCGTCGGTGGCCTTGCTCTTGTCGAAAATCAAACAAAACAACGACTTTGAAACGTTTGTGTTGTTAATTTTTACTGGCAAGTGTAATAGTTAGTTAATTAAGGTAGATAAGTAGTATTAATGTGGTACGATGTGGTTTCAGGCCGATGCGGGAAAATCATCAAGAAGACTCCCTTTGTTTGGAGGTCTGGTAAGTTAAATACACTTTAACAATAGCTAAGGTTTTCATTGTATAAATTTATTATTCATAATTGATCACAAATAGGCAGAATATTAATTCACAATAAGACAGGTTTTTACATGTAATGTAGGTGAAATAATAGGTTCAGTTCATACGGTTATGATCATCGATTGGTGGTGTCAAATAGTTACTCTATTATTATTTTTCTTCAAAATATAATAATGAGGTTATTGTACAACTGTACCTTACATTTTTCTCTTAATTTTCAGGGATTTTGACCCAGCAGAGACGGTAAAAGAAAAAATGACGAAGATATTTGAAGTGAAGGGTGTGAAGGGTCTTCGGAAGCTGATGAAGGAAATAGCCATCACTGCTTCGTACGGGAAACATGACAACGAGCTTATTGGCACCACTAATATTCCACTAAAAGTGAGTTTACCTTTATATGTATAACTGTTTTTTGAGTCTGGCAACACGGGGCTATTAGTCAATGAAGTGATTTATCGCAAAGAAAAAAATCTCATGTTAAGTTGGACTCCTTATTCGACATTCTGGCTATACGATCTTAATATCATATAATAAGGCTAAGTTCAGATGACCGCGCGGCACGGCGCGGTTGTCTCGGCGCGCGGTTCAAGATTGTAACAAATCTATGTTGCTGTGTACATGAGCGCGCGGAGCCGCGCGGGCCCGCGCGCGCCGCCGTGCACCGCGCGCAAGTTCTTGTCCCGCGCGGCAACATAGATTTTGTTAGGCTGAGTTCAGATGACCGCGCGGCTCGGCGCGGTTGGCTCGGCGCGCGGTTCAAGATTGTAACAAAATCTATGTTGCCGCGCGGGACAAGAACTTGCGCGCGGTGCACGGCGGCGCGCGCGGTCCCGCGCGGCACCGCGCGCTCATGTACACAGCAACATAGATTTGTTACAATCTTGAACCGCGCGCCGAGCCAACCGCGCCGAGCCGCGCGGTCATCTGAACTTAGCCTTATATAGGTAAAATATGAATCTATATGAATGCATTAATATTTATAAAACGAGTTTAGAACGCTCTTCTAATTTTTTTAAACAAGTTGATGTAATTAATTATGACACTCAATGGCTATAACTATAATATATGATATCTGCTGATCCAATTCTAGTACAATGCTTGTATTGACCTTGGACTAGCCAATTAGAGAGTAGCAATCAACGCAGTAATTTGGCGGTATTATTTTAAAATAATATATAACATTACCACACCATCCATAAGCTGTATGAAAAGACTAATGAAAGCTTACAAACGTTCCTTTATTCTAGTCAATCCCGGCACAAGGCATGACGATGTGGTTCAACCTCAGCAAGAAGAGCAAGTTGCGGCGACAGGGCGTCGTCAAAGTGAGGCTGAACTTCTCTTCAGAGAAGAACTCCCAAGTGGCTGCGCAGGAGCACCGGCATCTCCTGAGGATATTACTCCTACACGAACTGGAACACTCAAAGGTAACTAAGAAATATGTACCTATACTGACGAGTAACAATAAAGGGACCCAATTGAAACGACTTTGTATTCAAAATGACGCGTTATTTCTGCTCTTGAGTGGACTGACCGTTATGGAAATTAATATTAATTGGCGAATATATTTTCGCAACGTTTGTTAGATCGCAAAAAAAATCAGGTTAGGCCGCTGCTTTTTTGACAGTCTCATTTCAACCTGTAGGTGTTCAGAGTACCAAAACATACTCAATTGTACTACAAAAGTTGCTACCACAAGTGGATAAGACAAATCCGTCTTCGTATTAAGGTTGTGATGGTAATCGACTAGCTGCGTGAACAATTCAAAATTGATCTTTCTGTTATCGAAGCATTTTTTCTGTATGGCAGTTAGCTCAAGTTGTTGGTATTGACATGTGAATAACATGGATTTATAATAGCTTAATGACTCTGACGTTTCACATTAAAGGTGGCGCCTTACTGGTGGTGTGGTAACTTCAGCGGCCCTGCGGAAGCTATACTCACTCAGCACGCGGCTCAGAGTGGCCTCACTCATACCGACAACGCTTTAGCGCAGTGGAGTGTGTACTGCGCGCTCACCGTCGACCATCCGCTCAGCTTCGCCCTCTTCACTATGCTGCTCGAAAAGATCACCAAGCCGCTACAGTCAGGTGAGTCACTCTGAGTTACCATTCTGATCAATGACAACAATCTAGCGTAGTTGAGTGTGCTATGCGCTCATCAATCTGACAAGCAAATTCAGTAGATACTCCATCAGGTAGCCTTTGTTTCGACATTTATGACATTAATTTGTCTTGATTTCCATCTTAACTAATACCACAACTTTTCTTTTAATAGGGCAAATGTCCCTGTTTCATTTTATTAATTTGTTTTATTTATTTGTTTTATTGGTTGTTCTGTAGAGATCGCTATTAAGCTATAAGATCGCCTATTGTCTACCTTGTTCTTTGTTTCTGTATTGTTATGTACTGATTTGTGGTGTTCAATAAAAAGTATTTGTATTGTGTTGTATTGTAATACAATGTGACGATGATGCCATATTTTCATCATATTTAATCTTATTTGATCAAGTCTTTTGGGTAACTATGCTAAAACAAGATAAGTATCGCTTACAAGATAATAAGCTTTATTTGGTACATGTCTTAGGAAAGATAAGGGTAAGTCTGTTTGTGACTGTACAGCAAGTAAACAAACACAAAATAAACCTCGTATTTTTCAGAACTAAATAGTCATCAAAATTATCTTTAAATCTGCAGGTCTTGTCAGCGAAGAGGACGTCAAGCTATTCTGGGATGGCGCTAAGAAATTGCTGCCTACATGTTATGCACAAATCAGAAAGCTGAGGAAGAAAACTGCTGGCGACAAAACCGTCATGAAAACACTACGAGAAGTCATGAAAGTTCTATACAGACTATCAATGCTTGATGCCCCGGAGTCCATTGATCTATTCCCGGCTAATTTATACGGATGGTTGAGGAACACAGAAGATGGGAAGTTGACGATTCATGAGGTTTTGAACCAGGCGGCTATCCAAGGCGCTTCCGATTGGTTCGTCCATATCTTAGACAATAATGAGTGCAAGGATAAAACCGAGGAGTCGAGGTTGCAGCATTTGATACGAGTGATACAGCTGGTGAGGTCGGATTTGCAGAGGGCTATAGAGTACCACGACAGAGTTTTTATTGAGTAAGTATTATATTATAGGCCTTCATCGAGGCAAACGATAGGCAATTGTTAAAATGACTTTTAACACGCCAAAACCTAACTCACTGCCAGACCACACAAATGATTATATTGGTCCAATTTTTAAACGAACGTTTTTTGTTCCAGAGTAATGAATTTCCCTTACTCCAAAGCGCTTTACGGCCTGTACGAGAACAAGATAGCCTCACTAGTAGAGCCAGACGTGATAGAAGTGTGCAAACGTCTCAAGCGGCTGAACTATAACGAGGGCTCGACGAACAGCGTCCACCTCGCAGGCGGCATTAACGGAGAGACGGGGATGGGGGCGCCTCAGGTGGGCGACGAACCTCTGGCTATGGGGACCACGTTGTTTGAACTCTACTTGGCTTTGCAGCGGTTTTTGACGTAAGTCTAAAAGGATCACAATTTAGTAGGTACAAAAGAAAGCCAAAAGAAGAAGACTAGGCAGATGTTTTTTTTATAAAGTTTGCTTGTGTTTGGCCTCTAGATGTTAGTGGAATTTTGTTCATTTCATGTCCTAAACAATATTATACAACTAAAGCTGTAGTTACAATTTGGACATTTTGTCGACTTTGTTTGAGGTGCAAATGTATTAAAAACTTGAAATTAATACTACAATGAGTATCCGGAACGAAATTTTTTGCTCGTTCGTCTGCTCTGCACTCGTGATAACTAAAAAGGTCGATGTAAATGAAGCCCTTATTCATCGTAAAAATATCAAATATTTGCCCACGTGTAATATCAAGATAGCACTGTTGATAAGATCACATTGCTTTTGTTGAGCGTGTATTTACTCAAATTCGACACACAGGCATTAGTCTCTTCTTTGGATATATGTATGATTGACACAATGACACACTTATGAGAAGGATTATTATGTATAGTACATAGTAATCAAAATCGCATCCACCATTTTTTTCTGTCAATTGATATAGGATAAGGGCATGTACCTAAAAAGAGATGGTAAATGCGACGGTGCGTTCTGCTAGAACTGACATCTACCTTTAACACAAACAACTCACTAAATCCTTATTAACACACTTTTTTCAACTTTGCAGACTAGGACAGGGTCTGAATGAAACCGACTGGAGTTCCTACGCTATATCTAAATTCCACTGGTGGTTCTTTGGCGGCGTCGCACAATGGCTAGACATAGCTGCTTATAAAGCACTGACGCGTATCGAGAAAGCAGTGGACTTGGACACCCTAGTCGTACTCGATACTAATGTTAAATACAGCAGTTCTGCGGTTGATACGCTGCAGATATTCTATCAGATTAAGATATTCTGGACGCAGCTGGCTTGGCCCGATGTGGAGGGGAGCTACACTTTTGTGGCCAAGATTATCGATGTAAGTTATGGTTTTTACATTACAATTTATATAAACAAATCTTTTAACAAGTTGTTTAGCGAGGCTAAAATGGTCCCTAATTTATTTATTTTTTGTGTATGATACAACTATTCAAGCGGAGAAGACAAATCGTTCTTATTGATTCGATTATCACCTCGTTTAAAAGCGAGATGCGTGTTCGTTTGATCACTCGTGTCCTGTAACATTTAGTCTGTACGCCAAAATATTTTTACGCTAAAAAATTTCTTCCAGGATATCTGCCGCTGTTGCGTATTCTACTCCGACCGCATGTCAGGGCGAGTGGACAACGTAGGCAGAGTGAGCACGGTGTTCGAGGAACGTTTCGAGGTGACCAACGAATGGTGTGTGGCCATCAACAACATAGACTACGTGAGGCAGAGCCTCGAGCCGTTCGTCGAGGAACTGGGCATGGATGACATCATACAGAAGCTTTGTGAAGCGAAGAGTCCTGTTGAAGCACAGAGGTGAGGTTAATGACTTGATAAAGTTAGGCTTACGAGAGGCAGGCTTTGATGAAGGACAAAAATGATACAGTCGGTTTGGGAAGGAGTTTTTACTGAGATGTCGTTAGAAATCAAATGAAATAGGTATTGTCTTATATAAGTATGCACAATGGACTTGCGTTTAAGATACGATATGAGATGAAATACGCTTGTCTAACAATGCCTATTGATTGATTAGCTAGAGTATGAAAAACCGATTCGTTGGGTCAATTCATCAAAATGTTGATATTAAACAAATTTTTACTTTAAATTATTTCAGGTGCAAGGACACTTTGCAGTGTGTCATGGCAAATGCCATAGATACTGTAAAAAACAAGATCGTAGAAATCCTAGAAATAATGGTCAAGAAGGTAATTCACACACTTTTTAGTTAGGGAGCTGGCGAGCATTTCGGTATATGATTTGCACACGTTTCACGTTGAGGTGGAGTGCAGTTTAAATCATTACGAATCGATTTGGTTCAATCAATTAAGGTCCTATGTCGCTGCGTTTTCGCGTTACAGCGGATTGAAGTTGCTTAAAAAAATGGGGGTATTAAGTCATTTGCACATGTCTGCCTCTGGAGTTCATTGGTCACAATCATCTTGAAAACGAAGAAAATCGAAGAGGCAGACATTCAGGACTCTGCATTATCATGGGACGGAGTCTTAAAAGTGTAAAAAAAAAAGCTCTACTAAGTCATTTGCACACGGTTCTCATTGCGCCCATTCGATTCACTATGACTCCGTGGATTCGAAAAAAAATGTGGCAGACACTTTGCTCGCTGATTTTCACCTGTGTAACTGTTTGAAATTCACGGAATTAAGGGACAGCAGGCATACAGCAAAGCTATTCGGTAAGCAGGATAGATACGGCGCGAGCGTGCGTAGGTGCTTACCTGATAATATTGCCGTGTGTACCTATTGCATGGGATTATTGTTATTTTTTAGTTTTATTTATACAATTTTGTTTAATTATTATTCTCTAAAAGCACGGCAACGACTAAACTTCTGGAGCTGAAATCTATGCAATCATATTTTTTCTCAATGCCAACCAGAAAAAATCAATTCAATTCAGAAAAAAAAATCAAATGGTCTGCCTTTGGAATATCAGAGGCCTAAACGTCTGCCTCATCGATTTTCTTTGTTTTCATAAGGAATTCAAACATCAGTCCAAGAGGCAGACGTGTGCGCATAATATAGCACACCTTTTTTTTTTTTACATTTTTGAAACGCTGTAAATTTACAACGCAGCACCACCATGATGGCAGACTATTTTTCCGTGGTTCTTCTCATTGTTTTTGATCGAACAATTCAAGTCTGCCAAGTGTGCATTTCATATACATTTTTTTAAATCATAAAAATAAATTAAAAAAATTAATACTACAAAAGTCAGAGCCCTGGATGTCTGCCTTTTCGTTTTTTTGTGTTTCTAGGATGACTGTAATCATCAGGCCCAGAGGCAGACGTGTGCAGATAATATAGCACACTTTTTTTTTTTTACATTTTTGAAACGCTGTAAATTTACAACGCAGCGCCACCATGGTGGCAGACCGGGTCCTTGATGTTCCTTAGGGCATAAATATTACTATTAATAACGTCTGCCTTGTGTGCTAATCATATAGAAATTTTGCTCGCCAGCTCCCTAGCTATTTAACACTGATTCAGTTTATTATGCATCAAAAGATTTTTTTTAAATTAACTGTTATAAAAATTTAATTGGAAAATTTGACCGGCTATTTTCAGATGATGCCATCCATTACTCGTTTCTTAATGGAAGGCGCGGAGCTTCTTCACCAAGATTGTTCGAGCATGGACCGCGTTATGCGCTACCTAGAGGCCAACCTTGACACTTTATACCAACATCTCAACAACGACAACTTTTCCAGAACGCTTGACATTGTATGGGAACAGTTAGGCGAGGTTTTGTACGAGCTAATACAAGCCAATTTAGAGGTACGATACTTTATTTGAATTTAAGTATGTTTTTATTTATGTTTTTATTAACTGTTTTATCTTGAATCACGAAATCTTTTTACTAATTTAAATGTTTGGGATCTAGTGAAAGATCAATGATAAATTATTGAGAAGTAGTTTTTATTACTTTCACTAGATCTTCGATGTAACTAATATTTCTGTCATTCGTAACACTAATTTGAAATTAATTTTGTATTGTAGAAAGAGGAAATCTTCACACGTATCCGCTTGATTAGACGTAGGTATTTCGAGAAAAACAAAATCTCCCCCCATACCAACTTCACCCTGTTTCGGGTAAATATTGCATTTATGACACGCTACTGCAATATTTGAGACTGCACTGATTATTATTTAAGAGTGTTGTTACTTGAATTCTTGTATTTGTTTCTGCAAAATTATTTATCAAAATTATTTTTTTCACTAGCACCGAAAGGTAAAGATAACTCGGTATATCAACCCAAGGCGTCTGAACAAATCGGCAGCTGCCAATTTAGATGCGGTAAACATAGTTCATAAAAAGCACCTTGTTTTGTTTATGTACCTACCTATTATGTTACATGTGTTGAATGTATAGAATTTCTTCTTTAAGAAATATGTTGCTCCTTGCCCCCAATAGGAATGCAGTCGCCGTGAATGTGACCTTATTGTGAAAATGTGATCCTCTTTGTTCCGTTATGAATGTTGCTTTTAGTACCTACCTACTGAATACTTTGAATGTCTGGTCAATTTTCGTGAACCGTATCTACAATTAACTTGTAAATACTTAACCGTAGTCCTAGATGAACGATCGCTGCCTCAAAACAGTACAACTACTGCAAGCCATTTATTCGAACTTGGCTTGTAGATCAAATGCATTAATCTAATTTAAATAATTTACCAAATTGAATTTCTTCTCATTGCATGTTATTCACGGTTTATTTTCGACTGTTCTTATTACTGGTATAAATACAGAGCTTATGCATGTACGACTCTGCCTAAAGGTTATGGGCTTTTTTAACAATAAGCTTTTAAAATTTCTTATAGTAAGTTTTTTAAAGTTAATCTTTGTCCTTTTTCATTAATATAAATTAACTGGAAATGTCATTTTAAAACAAGTAACATAATAATAAGAAAGAAAACTTCCATGTTATCGTATTAATGTGGTATTAATAACGATTATAACGATTAATTATGTTGTCCTTCTTCTACTGCTCAAAAATCCCACACTTCAAGATTGCTGCTCTAATTAAATAACAAATATGTCTACCACCGCAAAAAATATCGTACCTACCAGTGAATGCTGACTGACACTCTCGATAATCTTACAGAAACGTCGTCCGCCATCTTTCTTCTCCAATCTTCACGAGTGCTTGAAAATAATGATACGATCCTTCCGCCAAGACAACAAAGACATTTACTCGTCAGAGACTTTAAAAAGGGTCGAATACTTATTGAAACTTCATGGCATGGAAACTAGAGAACTTATACATCAATATCACTTGGAAAGATGGCAGGAGCAACAAGGAATCACAGAGCCTAAGATGGGAATCCTAACCGTGAGAGCTCAGTTCTATGAGGACAACTTGAAACTGGAGATTCTGAACGCTAGGAACTTGGTAGCCACGGATTCTAATGGTGAGTTCTGTTAGATGCTTTTTGTCCTAGCACACACAATGTAAAGGGTAACCAGATTCTAGTTTGTTTTATTTGAAAAGACGTATATTTTGATTTTCTTTAACTTTACTTTGGGCGAATACTTAAAAGTTGTTTTTCCAGGACTTTGCGACTCGTACGTGCGCGTGGCTTTTCTCCCCGAGGATTCGTTCGCGAGCGTGCTCAAGCCTAAGACGCAGACGCACAGCAAAAACCTTTTCCCTTTGTACGACGAAATGTTCCAGATGTGAGTAATGACTATTATTAATGATATTCTAAAACAAAAAAAAGCTGTATTGGCACCGAATGTCTATGACTTGAAAGGCTTTATTTAACTTGTTGTCCGGAACAAGATAACGATAGGTATACCGACTATCACCGTATGATCACAACGGAAAGACCTATGCTTAGAGTATTTTTACGAAATCGAATCAGACTCAAAGATAACTCTAGTTACCTTCCCGCTAGATGGACAGACGATCTGATAAAGATTGCGGGAAGCACAAAATTGATCGTTGTGGAGATCCTTGGGGTAGGTCTCTGTCCAGCACTGGATCTGCCCTGGCTGATGTGATTTCAATCATGTACTTACTATCATTGACATATCAACTAGGCCAATCGAATTTTACGTTCCGTAATCGTATGAATGATCCTCACTACTAAAATATTTCATGGACACTGACCAATTTAGATTCCTCAGATTAGATTTCTTAGAAGGTATGAGTAATCCATCCTTTTCTTTTTAGTCCCTTGACCAGCGAGCAGCGTCGAACGCCAGACGGACTGATACAATTCATAATAAAGGACAAAGACATGTTCAGTATGAACAACGCGTTCGTAGGAGAGGCGTATCTAAACTTCAGCGAGGTTCCGGAGACTCCTGCGCCTATCAGCAGTCTGCCGCAGCAACATCTCTTCCTTATGAAACCGAGTAGCATAGGTAATTAATATATATTATATTCTATTCTATTATAAAAACTATTTGTTTATATATACGGTCAAGTGCAAAAATAAGTATTGATAGGAACTTCTCAAAAACATGTCCCACGACCTTATTACGCGGGTGTAAGAGCGTATGGTACTTATTTTTGAATCTTTGTCTAGATCCATATTATTACACTTGACTGTACCTACCACCAGTACGCCTGCTTAGGGATAACTAAATTTTATGGTATGAAAAAACTTTGATAAGTGTTTTTATAATTATTTTTTTGTTGTAGATGGAGATGCAATCAAGGCTCTAGAATCACGGCAAGGCGACAAACAAGCACGGGAGTTCCTCAAGAAGCAGCGTCAAAAGATGCCCAGCAAACAGTTCTTTTCCCTAACTTAAGGCTACTCATGAATAAAATTCTTCCTGTCTTCTATTTACGTAGATGATTTTATCATCAAGCATAATCTCAGCTGTGTATCAGCGTTACAAAATGTTTGTAAATTAAATTGGGCTCCAGATAATCTCACTTCGAAATACGTGTTCTAAGTGTTGCGCGCATGACCACTGAATCAATTGGCAGGAACAAGTTTCTCATCTCGCCGCTTGACTGCATCAACTCTCACCCGACGAATATGTTTAAAATGCAAGCTTTTTTCATTTAATATTCCGAAACCAGCAAAAATGCTGTGGATTTGTATGAAAGTGTGTCCCGGCTGATCATCGCCAAACGCCGCTTGCATTCGAGGATGATAAGGACTTGTCGATCAAAGTTCTAGGTCGACTGACGAGAATTCGTTCTATTCATGTTGCATTGATTCAGAGCGCACGGCAATTATCAGCTGCACATTTTTTAGTTAAATTAGTCAAACACAAGAAGTCAATATTACTTAATTAGAAAAAAAAATCAAATAATAATAGTTACGGAGATAGGACCTTTTCAAAGTAAGAATATAAAACCCGCGGAAATTTCGGAAAGACCTGAAATTTTTAGCAGTTCTGATTCCTTACTTGTGTGCCAAATTTCAAGACTCAGTAATTATAGTTACGGAGATAGGACTTTTAAATCCCATTTATTTCCTATCCCAAAACAACTTTCGACTCCCTTTTTAACCCCATTAGGGGATGAATTTCAAGAAAATACGAAACGCGTCTTCCATCAATTCGAAGTAGACCGGACCAAGGAATCACGTTGTCCCATACAAACTTAGCCCCCCTTTTTCGCTCCCTTAGAGATAGAATTTCGGAAAATCCTCATCGGATGGCTACGTCATGCAAAGAACATATCCTCTAAGTTTCAGGTCTCTACAATCAGCTGTTTAGGCTGTCCGTTGATCCGTCAGTCAGTCACTCAGCCTGTCATTCAGGACAAAGCGTTTTATATGGTATAAAATAGAGATAGATAGATGTTGTTGGCAGTTTGGAGGATTATGGATGGAAATCGGTTGGTACTAGCCTGAGAGCTCGTGGAACGACTATGTTTATGCCGCATTTTTAGTTTCCCAGAATATTACATCATCATTAAAGTTTTCATAAAATTATTCTTTGGGGCATTTGAAAAGAGTTAAATTTTGTTTGAAAGCAACCGAGTCCAAAGGAGCCTTATTAGTGTCCATTTCGTCAGTGACATTAAGCTTAAAGTTAAATCATAAAAGCGGTAAAATACCGTGTATTTTTTAACGGCTGCCTTAATGGGGGTCATTACTACTATAGTCACTTCGAGCATAGCAATAAATGTACATTGTAAGCTATAATTTATGAAAATTGTGCTGAAAGTATAATCAAGCTGTTGTATAATTATTTCAATGGGATAATTTTTGAAAATACACGGCTAGTCAATTTGAGAAAAGCAATAATGTGTAAGTTTGTCGGAATGTTGACAACATCAGAGCAATAATAGCAAGGATAATGATACATTTACCAATGTTATTACTTGATGCGATCTCCGCAAGTTTTTTGTGCTTCTTTGTTTGTTTGGAACAAGTCAAATCATTCATGAAATAAATTTAAGGGTAATTTCAGTGTTCTTATAGACTGATTATTTGCGTAGCCGCAATGTATCTGCCAACACGTTTGTGTAAATTTAGTGTAAACGGAGCAATAATGTGCTTATATATACTTTTCGGTCTGAATCTCGCTTATAAATATAAATAGGTACTGAAAATCTTTTCTTCCTTTAAGAAAATCATGCACAATCTGTAAACACGTCTAATGTGTGCAACTGTATTTGTAATACAATAATTAAATTCAATGTGTTGCTCTACCGATCTGCTTTGTCGCATTGGAATATTTTCTGTTATTCATTGAAAACAATGTTACCATAAAAACAAAGAAACAGAGTGTAGTTATAAACATAGGTAGATAAATACATGAAATTCTTCCTGGTATAGTTTAGTGAGTATATTTACACTGAGTATTTACGATAGGTAATTATAAATGCTTAATACGAGTGTATGTAGAGAATTTTATACTACATAAATATAACGTTTTTATTTTTTTAAAGAATAAATCAATAAATTTAGTAGCGGCTATGTTCTGTGATAAAGTGATGTGCCTTACCTTTATTTCTATGTCTTTACCGACTCTTTAATGATAAGGCATGTTCTTCTAAAAGTTTATGTTCCATTTTGCCAGATATGTTGAATATTTATTGTCTGATGTAGATTATCTTCTATTATTTTCACATTAAGTAAATGCCAATAAATTTGTATTTAATTATAGAATGTTTTTTGTTTTACGTAGATTTTTCACCTTTGTTATCTATTCACATACCTACATAGCACGTCTCAACCCATCACTATTTTGATTCCCCTTTCCACCTATGCATACCTACATATATATCACGTCTTTATTCCTTACGGGGTCTACCCCAGAGCCTAAGGTTACAAAACCTTAAGGCCACGTTTAGCATGATTTAGGGCGTATAGCTGAAAAGGGACATGAACATAGTGATGGGTGTATCTATTCACATTGTGGTTAACTGCTTTGGAAGACTCATTATACATTTACTACACAGGATAGCTTAATAAAATTAACAAAACGTCTTGGCAACAAACACAAGAGCCACGCAGCAGGGCTCTCGGGCGGGTTTTACATAAATACGCAGTACGCACGACCTTTGAAGCCAGCTTACTAAAAATACCTGCCTAAGATGTGTCTAAGCAAATATTGCAATTTAACATAGAATAAATTAGACATGATTGCCTTGTTCCACCGACCGAAAACAAAATCAACATTAATTTATATGCAATTTTCTGCGGTTACATTAAACATCTTTTTAAGTAGGCCATTCCGAACCTTAGGAAATTACATAGGTAGGTACCTACAATGTATCCATACTTACCATATTTATGTAAATATTCATATGTTTGAAGCACTTATTCGTAACTACGTAATGCAAATACATTTCAATCGAAATTCAAAGCACGAGCCAAATTCAATAAAATTTTATATTGCGTACGATATCAAGCCGACGCCTTAAGTAGGCGAGGTTTTTACAATAGCCATTACGTTAAACACCCTGCTATTTTGCTGGCAGTAAATACCAATGTAACTTGTAGGTATTTACATATGGAGTTAATGGAAAATTAATTACGCGACGCAGAGTTGCCGAAGGTATACCACTAGGGGATATTGCCTCATGCATATAAAGTAAGCAATAACCCACTTGGTACGCACTATCGCGAGGGTCCATTGCTATGTGCGATGCGAAGGCCGCGAATGATAAACTTTCCTGCCACTATCCAGTTCTCAAATTGTTCATTTCAAATAGAAGTTGTATAGTTTGAAAAGAAATTTCTTAGAAAAGAGTTACGAGTGTTTTAACTCGTGAAATGAGCTCGGCGCATACGAACCTATGCGCATTTTATTTCTCAAATATTTATTCATAATTATTAAATTATCTAGAGCTCTATGTGTTAAATATCTAGTGAAGCTTCCCAGTGATAAATACTGCTTTGAACAGATTTAAAAAGGATTTGTTGGTAGGTAAGTACCAATTTTTAATTTAACCCTTGTCACTATTCGGATTTGTCGCACGTGTCACACAAAACTAATCGTATTAATTAAAACGTCAACGCACAAAGGGCGAATTAAAGCTAACGGTTGGCGGTGGAAACAGAATCGAATGAAGCATCGGCGGCGGCGGCTTCTTTCATGTGCCTCCCCCCGCTTTGATCGGTTGCCGACAATCCGGCCGGCTACTTATCGGTTCAGATTTATTGTGATTCGGAGGCTGGGCCGCGGGGCGCACTCTATTCGCCCATTCGGGCTCCGCTTACGACGCTTATTCAAGCGAGCACTGCCGCTGGCAAAAGTGTTTCGATATCTTGATTTCTTCGATTTGTTACAGCATTATGTCCTGTCGTAAAAGCTAGGGATAACCTGTGGATTGCTTGGATTTTTTTATGATGTAGGCTATATCTACCGTCAGAAATATTATCTACTGAAAGACTAACTTTAGTCCCATTCCCTATTTTATTCTTGACCTTGTCCTTATTCCTTGTTAACAACAGAACGAAACATAGAGCGGAACATTAATTTCCAAAATTTTAGCTCTCTAAATAGGTCATAATCTTCAAATCTCTAAGGCCGCTAGTCTAAGGTCTAGCTCTAAGGTCACAATAGGTCGATTTTCAAATGCACATCACTCGAAAATACCATTCAAAAGTGGCGAACAATTGTGTTGCACTGGAAATACGATCAGAGCAGAAGAGTATTACAGCTCTAATTAATCTTCTCCATTAAATGAAAAAATAATTTGAGCCGTAGTTTTGTAGTAAAATACAGAATTTTACCATTTACAAATCAAGAAGACACATGAAAGCCACAAATAAATGACTTATGACTTAAGAAAAAATCCTGATTCATTTGATAGTAATTTACAAATGACTAAATATTTTGTGATTATTGTTAATACTTACTTACAAATGATCACGTCTTTATACCTTACGGGCTAGACAGAGCCAAAGCCTATAGGTTGTTTGGCTTCACAATACCTAAATGCCACGCTTAGCATGATTGTGGGCGTATAGGTGGAAAAGGCAAACTAAATAGTGATGCCTATTTATAATCATGATTCCTAAGATTTTCGCCCTTTCCCTCGATGGGCTTTTACCATCTGCGCGGGAAGAAAAGCAACTGGTACATTCTATGTTTTTTCTTTCCTCCCAGACCAGCATGGAAGATTTAAAAAGAAGTTTATATTTTAGAAATTTAGTAAAAGAAAAATCTTATCTGGCAAGCGATGCTACCAGCAATAGCTAAGAATAAAGTAGGTATCTACTTAGGTAAGTTATTGCTACTAG
Source organism: Pandemis cinnamomeana (assembly GCA_932294345.1). Taxonomy (NCBI): domain Eukaryota; kingdom Metazoa; phylum Arthropoda; class Insecta; order Lepidoptera; family Tortricidae; genus Pandemis; species Pandemis cinnamomeana. The sequence goes on from OW028711.1 coordinate 7,360,113, forward strand.
CAATAGCTGGCAGTTTCGCTTACCATTTCCCAAGGGAGCGGTGTGTTCGAGAGAAATGTAGCACAGTACCTATCTATTCCCACGTCCCTAATGACGCACTCGTAGACTCGGTAGAAACAATGAGATTGTTGTAAAAACAATCGAACATGACAGCTTGTTGGTATTGTAGAGGTTCTGTGTCATATCTTATTACTAAGCTATGGTGGTTTCACGCTGATGTACCATAGTCTATGATGGTACTAGTGCGTCAACGCTCATGTACTACGTGGATACTTTTTACATGATATCAAATACGCCAACAGCGTGCAATAAAAACAGTTGAGCGCTAACGAGTGTACCGCTTGAGTCAGAGACTCGGACAATGGCGATAACCTTTTTGCCCGGCTCCACATTAGCGTAAAGCCCGGTAGCTCAGAAACTTAGGTAAAAACGCCACTTTTTATTACCTTTGGAACTTTTTGATTGATTGCTTCTGTTTCATCCATACTGGTCTGGGAGTAAAGAAAGCGCATAGAATGTACCAGTTGCTTCTCTTCTCGCGCAGATGGTAAAGGGCCATCGGAATGGGCGAAAATCTTAGGAGCCTATCCAGGGGCGTGCAGTGGGTTCTGACAGAGGGTAGACATATTGACATCAAAACCCGTATTAGTACGAAGCATGGTGGGCACATTTACGTATGTTTACAAGCACTGCTTATATGCCTGTAAGGGATAAACGCGTCTGAGCCTATCACTACTTTGATTCACCTTTCCACATATACGCCCACAATCATGCTAAACGTGGCCTTTAGCTCTTGTTACCTCAGGCTCTGTCTACTCAGTAAGGGATAAAGACGTTATATAAGTATGTATGTAAGTATGCTTCTGTAGCATCTAGAAATGACTACACGAAGCGGTAGTGTATAGGTTGTTTGGCTTCGCAACTTCGCTTTTGTGCATACCTACTGTACGAACATTGTCATAACAATGTACACTCATTAGTATCTTATTGCTGTAACGTCAACAATGCATGAGCCGCTACAGGAAATAGTCAGATGAGTGCTATGAAGACCCTTAATCGTGTAAATATTTATGGTGCTGACTGTACTAATGTACGAATGAAGTTAGACCAGGTAGCATTAAAAAACTTCTGATTAGTTTTATTCTGCAACTATTCCCACACACACGCTTTCCAAGGAACGCATAACCTGCATACTTCCTCAAGCTTCATAATCACAATTAGTAAGCAATGGTGACATTAAAATATGGGCTACATTATTTTAAACATGTTCTAGTTTTCTAACTCTGCATATACCTATTACAGCTAAGTTTAGTTAGAAAACAGATTCAATATTTATTTACGTTATTTTACATATTATCTCTACCTAGAGCAGTATGTCAGTTCAAAACACAAAGAAAACGAGACACTCAAAATTAAGCTTACTATTCTAAAGAATATAAATAAATAAGTTTCACAGGACAATTCACACTAAGTAATCTAGTCCCAAACTGTACTTGTAACTTCATATCACAAAACTTTTTATTTGGCGCTAAATATACCTATTCCATAATTCAGTGAAAAAAAACATTCAAAGAATGTTTAAGTATTCTACGGTACACGGTAGTTTATCGTAGAATCGGAAGAAATGAGAATACATAAAAATAAATAAGCAGATGCGTATTTTTATATTCATAAGGACATGATTTAACGAATTGGACAAAAAGTTTCGTTCTTTGTCAGGTAAAACGAGCCGTATAATAGACTATTATATTAAAACGCATTTCAAAAGACCGTCCTACTAAATTCTAATGGAATTGAATAATAAGCTGTAAAGGTTTTTAATGGCTTGAAAGGTTCTTTGAATCTGGCCGTAGTTATAGGTACCATATCTAAGTATGTACCTATTTTATTTGGATCCATTCATTTACTATCAGGCCAGTGTTAGCATACCATAGAAAAGTAATTCAGTGCCTAGTAATGCATAGTACATATAAAAATCTGGAGGGTCTCTGATAACTTGCGATTTTGATACTTTTTTAGGGCTCTGCTTTAAAAGGAAAAAAGGTTCCTTATAAGACCACTTTGTCGTTCGTCTGTCTGTAACACTTTTTCCTAGGAGCGCTTACGCTTGTGGTCTCTACCAACCGTAAAAATTAAAGTATCTAAGTAAGTTCACGAGATGAATGACTGAGAAAAATGGTCTAGGCAAACAGACATAGACAATATAGACACAGACTGTCAGCCGGACGAAGAAATCCCATAAGGGTTTATTTTTGTTAATTACCGCAAAAACATGGCAAACCGAGAGTGGGAGTCAAGGAGACCCTACCCCTCCCAATAGTCGTACTCAGTCATTGACAAAATCTCAAACCCTTGACTGGTTTATACTGGTACACGCTTTGACTGTCAGCCAATTATATTCTACTTAACTCTGTGTCTGTGTATTACTAGACTGCGGTCAGAAAGGAGAAAATATCTGACATTCCATACACTTCCCAAAAAATGTGTAGGTTTGTTATAATTACGACAGGTCATGGACAGACCAATCATTCTTATTCTGAGCGCTTAGTGTAAGTTTTTGTTTAGTAATAATAAAAACGGAGGGTACTCGTAATAATTAATGTCATGGGACAATTAACACCAATTGATGTATTCCCAAATTAAGCACAGTTTTTACTATGGATACCTACCAAGCCACTGATAAAAATCGTACTCTTATACGTCCAAGACATGAGAAACATTCGTATTTTCATACATAATAATGGCCCCAACCAGAGATGGAGCCCAGGACCTTAAACTTCGTAAGCAGGTTGTCTAACGACTTGGCTATCCGGTCGTCATGATATTCGAAAAAAAAACGCTTACGGCTTAAATATATACTCTACAGCTAAAACTAAAAAAGCTCTAGGAGCTAACATTATTTCAGAAATGAACAACAATTACCTGCTTACATACGAGTGAGTGTGTTCGAGCGCTTGTGGTATATATTACTTTGTTATTCCGCCCCCAGCAGGTGTTGGGAGGCCGTATCTCATCTCCATGACCGATTCGCTCTTAACAGGGCGCGCCTTAGTGTATTAAATAAAATTACTAAGTGAAAAAAGTAGAAGAGCCCCGAAAAACATCATAATTTGGCAGTCTTCAGGTAAACCTTTGGAAATGTTTTTTAGTAAACTTGTTTTGCCTAGACTAGAACATGTTAATTGATCTTGTCTACGAACTTAAGTGCGAACAGACAGAATTTAGCAAACGGTATCTAATTCGATTTTTCAGACATTTAACATAGATTCGGTTAACTGTTAATGACTTTACGTCAAATTTAGTTCTCTCAAGACATTAAGATCAGAGTAAGAATATAAAACGTAAACAGCGAAGCGGCCCGGTAGCCGGGCTTAGCAGTGCTCGCCAAACAGAGTTATAAAATTTTATGAGGTGCCAAAAATGTTCAAAAGGAACATGTGTGTAATGCGTAGCTAATCAGAGGAGCAGGCAGGCGCGGGCGCAGGCAGTCCCGAGGGCGGTATGGTTCCTTAACGAGCCATTCATTACCCGTCGCGGGCCACTTTGCTGGATGAGACTCTACATTTTAAGGAAACCGACCAGTTTCTTTGTGGATCGAGGTTGGTGACCGTCAAAGTGGTTGTTGGATAAAGCATACCATGTTTTATTGTGTCGGGATGCCGTTGACAGGTGGTGGAGCGCAAGGGCGAGCGCGGGGGAGGGGGCAGCCGGCGCGGCGCCCGCGCAACTCGCGTGGCCCTCTCGCTTGAGTCACGCGCGCCTCGTAATGCTTGCATAATAATAATGACGGATGCCGATCGCGCGGCGGTGCCTTTGATCTGCGGCGCGTTTGATCTCGCCGCCGGAGCCGGTCCCGCTGCCCCTGCGCACAAACGAGCCGCCGCTCGCCTTACCTTTATTCGGTCCGACGCCGCGCGGCGAGAAGTTCGGCCCTTCGCTCTAAATAGAGGCTTTATTTTGTAAACAGCGGGAGTGCTACCGTGCGCTGGGGTTCGGAGTCTGTTGGCGTAGTGCAGTGTGTTAGAGGCAGTGGAACGCACGCGCTGGTTAGGATGGGGTGTGCTCGCTCGCCCGCGCCCAGTGCCCACGCGCCTGCCCAGCGCTGGGCCCGGCAGTGATGCGTGCGCGCCGCGCCAGCCTGCTGCGATACGCAGCCATCGCATGGATACTCTGTGTACGCATTCATTTATTATTTTGCTTACGCGACGAGTGTTTGTTTATTCTGTGACGTTCGTTAGTTTGTCTTGCAATATGATGTGCCTATATATTGATAAAAAAGGCCGAGAAAATTACTTCTATTTTTGTTTTTAAAATAATTCGGATTGAAGTTTTAATGTAGTTTTAAAGTTTAATTTTAGCTTTAATATGTGGGTAATTATTTTAGATTTTGTTTATCAAGAAGGTCAAATTTTGATTGAGCAATTCAGGAATCATAGCATTGAATTCAAGCACTCGTTTCATCGGTTCTAAGATTTATTCTCTAAATCTATTACCTACAAATATATTATTGTCTCGTTTTTAGTTAACTCTCAAACGAAATAATTATTCGAGTAAAAGTAGAGATTTTAAAGCGTACCAATTAGATAACGTCTTGAAAATTAGCGACATTATTTCAGTTCGTTATCTCAGTATTGAATCCTCAGGAAGGCATAAAATTAAACGGAGATTTTCATTTCAAGCAGTGCTCTGTTCTCGCTGGTAATTATAATAAATGGAAATTCGAAATCAGGATAAATTAATGCTCTGGGAATATCCGTCGACGGTGTAACTAAGTAATGGACTCCAATGAAAGCGGAAACAATTAATGTAATAATGTAATTTTACCGTTTGCGAGTGGATATTTTGAGAAAAAATATTGTAACGTGTACTGTACTGTACTGTATTGTACTGTATATTATTTTGCCTCTTTTTTGCAGTGGACAATAAAAGATTTGAGTTTGAGTTTGAGTTTATATCATAATAATATACTTCATTGTTGTTGTTCTGGCTGGTATCTCAGCATTTGGTAGAGCTGATATGAATGGTATTTATTTATAAGAAGAATTTATTGAGAAGTCTTAGCTTGTAGGTACTGGTTACATTTAAAAATATTTGTATAGTGAAAAAATAATGTCTTAACCTACATTACAAATCAAAATTTAGAGCTCGCAAACTAGTTTTCGTCTGTTATGTTAAATATATTTAGCCTACTTATCTATTGAAGATTATCATTTGATGTGAACGATAAGGTACAAGTGGGCGAATCTTTAGTGTTTTCGGTACAAACAAAGCCGTCATTGACCTCTTCGTTGCGGTATAACTATAGCAGAAAAGTTTACTTTAAATAAAGGGATCATTAAGTATTTTCCAAAAAGTTTTTTTCATGACCATGCTGTTAACTATACAAAGCGTTTGCAAATGCAAATTGGTTATTAACTAATTGAGTAAGAGACATAATGTTCCGTGTTCCGATTCTTTGTATCTTCTCTATTAGGTAACTGATTGGACCTTTAGATCCCGTTTATAATATTGGACTTGAACGTTCCTTACATCAAGGATTGGTCATTTTTAAGTTAACAGGGCATTTGCAATTAAAATCCTAAAGTATATCATTTTAAAACTTATTTTCAGACGGTTTTCCTGAGGCACAGTAAGAGCGCAGCTCCTACCGACAGTTTGCGTCTCGTGTGGCTCGCCAACTCGTCGCTCGTCTGCAACGATGCTTCTTCCGCTGGGTAGGTTGTCAGAAATTAACCACGGCTGCGGCCGTCCGATGTCCTTGGATTGTCAAGTTCACGACGAACTAAATAGTTCATCTACCTTGGGAGACTAAACTTAAATGGGAGTTTAACATAATAATATAACAGTCCTGTACACCTTCTATCTGTAACACACTAGTAACAACATTGCTTATAATTTTATTATTTTGGGACATTGTTTCGCATTGGTAGTCCACGAGCGTCGTTAAAAATATCCTGAAAGCGACTGAGAATAGTTTTGCTGCCCCATTTTTCAGTGGCTTATCATGATCGATGGCTAAGCTAGGTTTCCGGCTAACTAGTTAAATAATATAGGTAATTAAAAGGATATAGACAAATTTTTATTACACTTGACTCTAAAAACATTCAGCGGTCCAGCGCCTTCGTTCAGCATTATAGGGCAAGGATATAGAGACAGCGAGAATGGATACCAAAGAATGTGTTATTGTTATTTTTCAGGTACTACATCCGGCGCGGGAGCAACAGTGAACACTGGGTTGTGTACCTGGAGGGAGGCGGGTACTGTTGGGACGCGGCGTCGTGCGGCGCGCGCTGGCGGCGCCGGCCCGGCCTCATGTCTTCGTCCCGCTGGCCGCACGCGCGCCGCGCGCCGGCGCTGCTGTCCTCCGACCCCGCCGCCAACCCGCTCTGGCACGCCTCCAACCACGTCTTGCTGCCATACTGCTCCAGCGATATGTGGGCCGGCACACGCGCTACCAGAAACGGCAGCTTCACTTTCGCCGGTCGTCTCATCGTCCGCGCTGTCCTCATGGAACTTCTCCACATCGGACTCTCTGGCCGACTTCTCCTCGTCGGTTCGAGCGCTGGAGGCGCGGGCGTCATGCTACATGCCGATGCTGCAAGGAGAATGCTTCGCCCGTATGGCGTCCGAGTCGCAGCCATCGCGGACTCCGGTTGGTTCCTGGATCGGCCGGCCCGAACGCGACGCGCTTCTTCGGCGGACTCCGTCGCTCGCCTCGGCCACTCTCTGTGGCGCGGCTCGCCTCCAAGTTCATGCGTGCGGGAACACGTGCAGAAACCCTGGCTCTGCTATTTCGGCTACCAGCTGTATCCACACATTCGAACCCCGCTATTCGTATTCCAATACCTTTTTGATTCGGCGCAGCTGGCGGCGGAAGGAGTGCGTGCCCCGCGAACGCGGGTCCAATGGGATGCCGTGCACGACACCGGATCGGCAATCCGCGCTAGCTTGAAGCGGGTGCGCGCCACTTTCGCCCCGGCTTGCCTCGCGCACGGCGCGCTCGCACGGCCGGAGTGGTTGGCGATTAACGTATCGGGGATATCGTTGCCGCGAGCGCTGGGTTGCTGGGAGCGGCGGCTGTGGGGCGGCGGGGCGCGGCGCAAGGGCGGCTGCGCGCCGCGGCGGCTGGTGGAGCGCTGCTCGTGGCCGCAGTGCAACGGCTCGTGCCCGCGGCTGCGCGACCCGCGCACGGGGGAGGAGGTGGCGCTGGCGGCGCTGCTGCAGAGCTTCGGGCTGGACGTGAGCGGCGCGGCGGCCGCCATGGGGCTGGACGCGCGCGCGCTGGCCCGCATGAGCCGCGCCGAGCTGCTGCCGCTGCTCGCGCCGCACAATTGACGCTATCACAGAGACTGTTTGTGCTTCACCGCACGATTTATCTACCTCGTTTTTGTTGTACAAGTACAATTTTAATATTAGATATTTATTGTTTGCTGATACTATTGTATCTTATTTAAGTAAAAAACTGAAACAGCATCATTTTATTTAACTGCCTACACGGATCTCGACTGCAAAAATGGCGAAGCTCGTAAAAAAACACTAAAACCTAAAATCGCACGTCAAACGTTATTTAAATGTGGGGAGAGTAGTAAAATAAAAACGAGCACATCAGTTCATTGGCACAAAGTATATATTATATATTTTTTTATGTACATATTTTTGTCGTTTCTGGTCAACGACAGACTAGTTCAGATACAATACTAAAATTATCTCACTATTGTCCATGTCCATGGACGTTAAATTAAGAATGTCAGGCAGTGATGCTATTAGCTCAGCGGATATCTTTGATAAGCTGGCGACGGGATGTGGTCGGTGAGGTACAGTCGATGCGCCTGCGGTTTGTGGCGGATGCGGGCCTGCGGGAGCCAGGGGGAGCGGAGCGCGGCGCAGATGAGGGGTTTCAACTTTGCGTTCACTAGCAGACCTCCACTGCGGGCGCCAGGCCTGCTGCGTCATAACAGGGGGGCCCTGCTGCGTTCGAGACTAACGGCTATGGATAGATCTACGACATCGTTGGCTAAGAAAAAGTCGCTGGAGACGATGTTGGCGTGGTGCCGCCAGCGCGTGGCGAGCCGTTGCGTCACGTTGCGGTTGACGGCATCGGCGTTCGCACGCAGCGAGCCTCGGAGGAACAGTATGTCGAGCACGGTCGGCGTGGTCTGAGCCATCGCCGAGTGCAGCGGCGAGCGCGCGTTGGCCTGCGGCGACGAGGCGATCGCCTGGTCTAAGTACCGGAACAACTCGGTAGGATTATTCGTATTCGCCCATAAGTGGGGAAGAATTGGCCATAGCCAATTGTTTTCTGAAACAAGGGAATAATGAAACGTTATGTTTTAATCTTAGTTTAGCTCGTTGAGTTGTCTCGTTAAAATATAATTGCTCGACTTGACGGGGGCACTGCCGTGACCCCAGAAAAGACACGGCAAGGCGAGCGGGTAAGATACAGCCCTAAAGCGTATTCGATAATTTAGGTTAAGTAATTTCTGTAAAAATTTGGTAGGTGTACATAATGCAAACATTTATACCTTCATCAGTTTCCTCATCTACGAACATCTACGTATTATTCCCTTACTTTTACAATAGAGCTTCATAAATTCACATTTAATAATTCAGTCAGAGCTTATTTCAACGAATTATAAATTCGGAAGTCAGATATAATTGCTTTATACTTTTGTAACAGTTTCCTACAAAATTACTGGGTTGTAGCACTCTTCGTGTCAGGGCCACGAGATGCGTAACAATTTCAATTAACTACGTATTTAATTATAATTTGACATGTATTCAACATCTATTATGAATATAACGTATTATTAACTAGCTACCTACCTACTATCATTCGTGCTTGGGTATAATTTTCAGCAAAACGGCAGCACTGCTTACAAGGAAAGCAAACGTGCAAGTGGATCACCTGATGGTAAGTGAACACCACTACCCATGGACAGCCCACCATTCAACTGCGTTGAGCTGCGTTGTTGCAACCACAGCGTTGAGAAAACAGCAGTACCTACTTATATGTACAGCCAGTAGTAGTGCAGTTGTATATGTACCTTAGTATATAAATAGCTATCTTAAGTGTTGACAGAATATTGTGTATCAGGCTGTAGCAGTTGCAAATACATTACACCTGTTTATTGTTGTTGTAGGTAATGGAAAAAAAATTATCCATCTATCATCGTTAGACTGTCGTGATAATCTTCAAATCAGTATTAGCGTATCTATCCTATATACGCAACCGATAATTCGAAACAGATTTTGTGTCAAATCGAATGAATTATATCTATTCATCAAGCTAATGACTACCAAATTGACGTGTCAGGGAATGGGGGGGTTACCGTATGTAAGATAATGTTATTAACCTGCACCGGTACAAGACGATCTTTCATTTCTGAAAATACATAGTGGATTTGTTCCTATATAATTTACTATATTTAATTTAATCTAAGGATTTTTTATGAACACAGACAATTCCTCCAAAAGAGGGGAGTTTTATTCACTGTGCCGAACTGGGACCAAGATGTCGATCGTAGTTATCTGTTTCCTCATTCTGGTGTCCTGCTTGACCTTGGGCCAGCCCAGGCCGGAGACTGCAGCAATCACCGCAGCGACTTAGCGAATAATTTTTATGACATTATCATTCTTTTGGTTAATTCCTCCGTGAAACCAACCAAGCAAAGTGAAAATGGATAAATTTAATATTTACGTCCATCCAAAAGATAGTAAAGTTAATAAATTGTTTGTTTGTTTGCTTGTAATCTCTTGCCAGTGAAGCTTGACCCATTTTCAATGGTGAGATTGTCTTTAAAGTTGTTACGAGTCTGAAAAGTCTAATGTGCATTGCCCTCATCCATCGTCATAAATGCATACAAAAGCTTCTAATTGATTAAATCAAGCATTACTTCATGGGGATCTCAATGATAACATTTACTTGCTACTCCGCTTCCACTGCTGTGTACGCTGTGTTAGTCAAGGTAAATGTTTTTTGCTTACCTATTGTTTAACTAGCTTTAGATGTGTCAACACAAACTCATTGTCCTTTAAGACCACCATTGTTAAAAAAATCCTTAACGTGCGTGCGCACAGTTTATGCAGATAAGCACAAGATCATCGGATAATACCCATTGTTTCACTGTAAAACTTAGGTATTAAAAATAGAGATGGGCCGACTACCTACTGGCCGAAACCATTCGGCGGTTTTTGTGGTCGGCGACTATTCGGCGAAGAATGACGACTAGACTGTTGTTATTTTTAAGTAAAAATACATACATAAATCACGTCTTTATCCCTTACGGGGTAGACAGAGCCTAAGGTAACAAGACCTACAGGTCACGTTTAGCAAGATTGTGAGCGTATAGGTGGAAAATGGAATCAAAATAGTGATGGGTTGCTAGCCGCATCGCCTATAACATGATTCCTATGATTTTCGCCCATTACCTCGATGGGCTTTTACCATCTGCGCGGGAAGAGAAGCAACTGGTCCATTCTATGTTTTTTCTTTGCTCCCAGACCAACATGTACCTAAGTAAAAATGGCATATAATTAAAATCGAAAGCGAACGATTTTATCGGAACGGCTGCGAAAACGAAACGCAGTTCGTTTTGTGTTGACGAACGCCTAGAGTGATGGCAACGTCGACTAGTCGGCCGACTATTCGGCATTTTTGGAGCCGACAACTGACGTAGTCGGCAAAGCCGTAGTCGGCCCATCACTAATTAGAAAATATTGCTCACCGGATACAATAGCGTTGTCTACGTAACTGAAGAGCAGGCGCTTATCAGCGTCTAACAAGGACTGGACGGTGGGGCCTCGGGTACCCGCGCCTGTTGCAAAGTCCCGGGCGTAGGCCAGGTGAGGCCCCAACTCCCTCTGGACTAACTGGATGAGACCTGCGTGTACCCTCCGGATCGGAGAGCCGTCAGGCTCGTAAAAGCCGATCGGGAAATGGTGTGCGTCGAGAAAAATTATCTGCAAAGAAAACGGTCAATCTTCATTTGAGTGTCTACATAGTGTAAAAGTAAAAATAAATAAATATATTGGGACAAATTACACCAATTGACCCAGCCGCAAACTAAGCAAAGCTTGTACTATGGGAACCAGGCAACGGATAAACATGCTTATATAATGTAGATAAATACAATACTTAAATACATACCACATACATGACTCGGGCACAAACATTCGTATTCAATATACAACTGTCTACCCCTACCGGGATTCGAACCCAGGAACTCTAGCTTCATAGTCAGGTTACTAACCACTAAGCTAGGCTATGCTATGCGGTCGTCAAAGTAAAACAAAGTCGCTTCCCGCTGTCTGTCCCTCTGTATGTCTGTATGCTTAGATCATTTAAACTACGTAACTTATGTTAATGCGGTTTCATCAGTAGATAGTTTCTTCGATAGAGAAATAAGTCTATAAGCTAGCTACGGAAATAGGTATATAATTTTTAGAGCAACGAAATCCCTCTAGTTAGTATGCCATACTATCATTATTAATTAATTCGGGCGCCTGGCAGTTTTTCAGCGATGGTTTGTACGTTTGTAATTTAACATTGTTTTTTGTTAACTTGTTGAAATATTCTATGAGATGAGAACTTTCATCGAAAATGCTGTCTTATTCGTTTGAAACAGGTGTACCTAATAAAATAACGCACGATAAAACTGTTTCTCTTTATCAATGAAATATGTCTTTATTATACTGATAGCAATCTATAACTATTTTGATGTTATTAGATTTGTCACTCCATACAACATTAGGTACATAATCTACATTGCACTCGTGCGAAGCCAGGTCGGATAGCTAACACGTTAATAAAGGGGAAACGCGTGTATTGTAACAATGAATAGATAATTTACCTTATCTTTAGCATGTAATGAAAGTGAATCATAAAATTACAAAACCTATTTATAGTTGATATCGCGATAGGCAGGTATAAGCTGTTCTAATAGACTGATGGACGTAAATTGCATTTCTATGAAAAGTTAGTACCAACCTAATAATATTATTTAAACTCACGTGAGATAAGGTTTATAAAAACTACAAAATAAACAGTTTTACTCACGACTAAAAGTCGAGGACGATTGGACTAGTAGCGATCTCATCGAAAGATCTTTTTCAAAGATAAGCGGTTTCACTCTGCGACTTTAACTACAATCGCGAGTTAAACCGTTTCTTTTTTAGTTTATATATATTCAAAGACCTACACGCATGTAAAGGGGAAATCACTGAAGCTAAATGAAAAACAATTTAGCATACTGTAAAAATTAGTAGGTACCGCCGCAATGTGTACCAACTTCTATAAAGGATCCTTTAAAAGTCAAAGGTTCTGTTTGTGCTCTTCAATTCAATTATCTGGTCCCTTAATTAAGCAAATATACCCAAAGGTCTGCAATCGCCAGAGGTTAGCATCTAAATGTACGTTAGAGGTTAATATGGATCATTAAGGTACACGTATAAAGTGTAGGTACGCGATTCATGAAACATTTGGAATCTGACTCAAAAATGAACTTTTAGATTTTAAAATTACTGTACTTGCTCTATAAAGGATTAGGTAGGTACAGTCATTATGTCAAATATTATGTGTCACCGACCTTATTGTTTGTGATGTAAAGGTGTATAGATAGATGTTTTTGAGGTTTTGGTAATAACGTATCTACATATATATGCTCTTGACTGCATCTAGTTACAGTGAAATGAAATCGGTTGTCATTTAATTCTATGTTTTAGTAGGCTCCTTAATTTTTGTATTTTCTCATTTTGTTTTTCTTTTGCACCAAATTATAGTTTTATCATTTAAGAGTTTGTTTATTAAATGGTAAATTATTCTAATCTCGACAGTGAATCATGTTTTGTTTCACAGAGAGATTATATGTATTTGCTTTTAAGGCTACCCTGACTCCGCTAAATATGATTGCGATCTAGCTTTTAATTGTTTTGTTAGCCTTGATGAAACTTGTTTTCATCAACCTACACATTTCTACACCCATAATACAATAAACAACGTATTTTTTGATGTTGAAAATTACTTTGTGATATTCTAAGATAGTTCGTCGAACATTGCTCGAGATCTCGTAATCCTTTGAGCGACAGAGTGCGAGCAAGCGAAATAGGTTTCTAGGCCGTCAAAATTCTTGGAAAAATATTTCATGAACTTTTTCCGGCTGGTCTTTATTTTATTCATTGAGCTTTACCTTTTCACGTTGCGAAGAATGTGATAGGCATATTTAGGAGTACTTACTTCTTTTGTGTTATCAAGGAACGCTCTGATTTCTTTCAATAAAGGTACTAATGGACGGACTCTTATTAAGTTGTGATTCAGCCAATATCTGGAAACAAAAATCGTATACACGTTGCAGTAAATTGATGGCCGTATAATAATTAGGGAAACAGAGAACACGAAACAAAAAAAATGGCTTTTGTCCAAGTTTTAATACAATATAACGCTATTCTCTGTACTGACTATGGCTGATTGTCTATTGGTATCGAATCAAGGCATTACGTTTAGGTCATTAGGCTCGAGTTATGCAAGATATAATCGAGGAAGCCATGCGAAGCCGATTACCTGCACTGTTTTCACGTAACTCTATAATATTTATCTGAGTTCGTGTGCCAGATCATAGTCCAGTGAGACTATTATTTTTAACACTTCTGGGGACTATTGGCTGAATTCAGTATTTTTTTTTCATTTCAACCAAACATGCTAAATAAGGAGCTATAGCAACCGATAAAAAATTGCCACACGCTTGTGTGTTTATACTGACCTGTGTGACTGTAAAACTGGCTACTTAAAATAATAGAACTAACTAACTGACTTATTTATTTGACGACACTGAATTGAGTATACAGAAAACTCACCTATCATCCTCGTTGGGATAGAAGTCATAGTAAGCGACTCGGAAGTCGAAGTATCTGATGCCGTGCACCAGCTGCGCCCAGATGGAGCGGTCCTGGCAGAGCACGAAGCTGTCCCGTTGGACGGTGCTGATCTCCGTGTCGAAGCGCCAGGCGCCCGCGTTGTGGGTGCCGGCTAGCGCCAGCTCACCAATCCGCAATTTGTTTATTTCTCTGAAGACAACGTTTTAAAATTATCCTTATGTTGAGAGCGGTAGCAGCCATTTTGACCAGGGACAAAAAGCACACGGCTTGTTTGGCATTTCACAGAAAATTATTACGTCAACCAACCACAATAATTCTAAGAGGGATGCCTGTGTCCAGTAGTGGAACACGAATAGGTAAAAGACGTGTTTGTCTAATCCATAACACATATCAAAATGTCCTTTATTACTGGTTGAGATGTGTATGTAAAAGTACCCATTTAATTTGCACTGGCGAAAAAGTTGCCATTTCGTTTTTCATGCTCATTTTATCATATCAAAATATGGCAAGTAGGTGCTTTCTAGACCAATTTTATTTACGATGGAAAATTGTGCCGCTCCGTGTCATTAAACATGAATTGATTGGGATTGGGGTAATTTTCCAGCGATAACAAGTAAATATTAAATGACATGGAAAGCATTTCACTACCTACTTAAATCAGCCTGGACTGTAAATAAATTATATATATTTTTCTATAATTACATTTATATTACATTATATATATTTGTGTTTAGAGCCTGGTATTGAAATTGTTAAGAAATTATCGTATTTTGGATAACTCACATAGCAAACATTGTAAAGAAAGTAAGTACGCTACGTAATACTCCCTCTTTCTTACATAACATAATATCATAAACATACTTCCTTAGTCGATATTTATAAGTAGATAGGTGTCCTTTCCACAATAAATGATCCACTTGATTAAACTACGTTATTAAAAAATGTACAAATAAAAATATCAAGTTTTTGAGTTGCAAAGGAAGATCATTTTTAATCCACATTAGAGGCTTTATTACTGTTGCGTAAAAACCCCTAAAAAAAGAGCCATTCGAGTAATGAAGAATTGACATTGTTCGTGGAATGCTCTATCCTATCATACCTCTCTGTTATGAAAGCAAGGAAAATCAGTTATACAAAAATAAATACTTACGGGTTATCCTCCATCCAAGAGGGTTGTATTTTGAGACAGTTGTAGGATGTTATTTGCGCGTCCCCGGCGCCTACCCACGGCCAGAGGCAATGTGGTCCCTTTAGACCTACTCCGTTGTCCCAGCCCGCGGGCAAAGCGCCTATTCCAAGGGACACGTTGGTGATCACGTAGCCCTCTTCTGACTCTATTGTGTACACTTGGAGAGCGTTGCCCCACGACCCTGGCCGGCTATCGAACAGGCCAATCTGTGGACAGTTGAACATCGTACCGTTTATATTTTACCAAGTGACTAGCTCTGTTGCGTAGTGCTCTAATGTTATATTTGGTTCAGTTGCGGTGTTTGTTAGTATATACGTTCTAAAAATTACAAATTATTAATATACTCTGCGGGAAAATATGTGGCCCTCATAATGTTTGCAATTTAGGTAAATTTGCTCTGGTCAGTGGAGACTGGGCCGATTTTTGTGCCGGAAAGTATACTAATATACATAATGACGTAGTATGAACAATATGCATCCTCGTTTCGAAAAACATTTTCGTTTCACAGAATTTGTACCTAACTATAAAGATACACTACACTTTGCATGATTTAATAATTCACGGACTGTAGATAATTATTATACCAAAAGAGAGTTTCAGTGAAGTGTAAATTAGATGGTATAACAGTTCCGCGTTACGCGGTGGTAAGGCAAGATAATCGATCGTGAAGTAATCAGTACCACTCTCATGGAATCGTCTAGTTTAAAGCGTCTCGTGTACATAATCATGCATATTCCGGTAGGCCACTTCGTGTAATTACATTAGAAAAAGTGTGATTAGTGTTTTGTTTCCAACACGCGACGCCTGCACGACTGTGGACTGTAAAGTTGATTGAATACTTCCACTGTTATTAGGTTTCGTAACTGTATGAAGGTGTTGAAGTACAATAGTAGATGACAGAGTCCGACCTACATTGGAGATACGAGTGGTAAATAAAAAGTGTGATCTTCAATTGACGTGTCACGTCCGATTGACGAGTCATCATTATGTAAGGGAAACTAAATATGGCATGTTTGGAAACTACAATCCGTGTTCGTCCGACTATGTGGTCTATGTGAATTGTTCCGTCGCAAATTGCTATTGGGTACCGTCGTAATTCTTGTCTCTTACAATTGGAATTGTTTTCGTTGGAAATTATGACGGCTCAGTAACCTTGGTATTGAAATACGTTCCAAAGTCAGTCAAAGGGGACGACGGCAGTCGTATTTTTCTTTATTATTTACTTAAAGACCCTGATTAATTTAAACAGGCCGGGCTGCCCGTAGCAATTTATTGGAATTTATTACTGTTGTATTCAATGACAAGAACAATTGCGACGAACACTTTAATGAAAACAAATAACGAGCTATTGTTATTATTACTCTGATAAGTTACTTTGAAGCCCGAGAAAGATAAAAAATCAATATCAGTTTTTTTTAATATTTACGTCACTTCATATGAGCTGACGAAATCAAAGTGTAGAACTTCCGAAGATAACTCCCTATACCTAATTAGGCACTACGGGAATATTATCAGCTTCATCAGCGGCAGCAACAACAAAGTGCTCTCATAGTATCAGACAATTTAACGTGTTTGCGGTCGATAAGTTTGTTGCGATATAAAACTTAGAAACACTAAAGGCGCAGCGCAAAACGGTAACTACGTTTTTTGTCGCAAATAATGTCAAAGAGTCAAATACTATGAGATTAGTTTAGCACGTAGCCTCTAGTGCGGCTGCTAATTTTCTCGTACTAATTGAAACGTTCATGCGATCGCTTCCCGTGTCAAAAATTTAAACTAGAGAATTAGTGAATTCGCGCGACGCGACGTCGCAGCAATCGTACGTCTAAACAATAATAATAAATAAATAAATAAATATCTTGGGACAAATTACACCAATGAACCCAGCCCCAAACTAAGCAAAGCTTGTACTATGGGCACCAGGCAACGGATAAACATACTTATATAATGCAGATAAATACATACTTAAATACATATAACATCCATGACTCGAGCACAAACATTCGTATTCATCATACAAAATGTCTGCCCTTTCCGGGATTCGAACCCAGGACCTCTAGCTTCATAGTCAGGGTCACTAACCACTAGGCTATCCGGTCGTCAAAGGTCAATAATCTGTTAACCTACGACAAGTTTACCTGGTTCGGGATAGCACAGTCAGTGAAGTCCCAGTTCAGCTCAACGGCATCCACCAGCATGACTCGGTTGCCCAGATTTATCTCAGGCGAGTGCACCGTCACCCACACTCTGCCGCATGACGACTGCTCCAAAACTTGTTTCTCGGCTGCCAAAAAAATGTCCTTGCCAATATAGTAAATGTGAAAGTTAACACTTATTTGTTTGTACGAGTATATAGTTCGACACGATGAGAGCATGCAATTTAATTCCGGTATACGAACAAGGGTTAATTAAAGCATATTTATTGATATTGGTTTAGGTAACCGTCTATTATAAACTTTGTTACTACGTAAGTTTATAAATCCGATAAAAATAAGATGTTTTGGCTTGGATGCTGAAATGTACAATGACCTGCGTCTTACTGATAAGTGTGAGATAGAAGAACGGGAAGTAAGAATCTTGGAGTATAAAGATATCAATCTATCTAATCTAATCTATCTAATAATACCTTTAAACAAGGAATTCTTGTATGTATATACATACATACATACATACATACATACATATATATCACGTCTTTATCCCTTATGGGGTAGACAAAGCCTAGGTAACAAGACCCAATGGCCACGTTTAGCATGATTGATTGTTTATATATGTTCTATATAATATGAGTCTCGGAAACGGCTCCAACGATTTTCATGAAATTTAGTATGCTGGGGGTCTCGGGGGCGATAAATCAATCTGGCTGGGTTTTATTTTTAGAAAACGTACCAAAAAAATACCGAGCAAAGCTGCAGATTATCGTACCTATTTTTAACTACAGACCCTTAAGTTGCGAAAAAATACACTCAACGCAAAATTACAATAATTGTGTTTTTCAATATTTTAAGTACCTTCCTACTAAGAATAACCAATAGCAAACCTCGTTTTCCTGGCTCCTGTAATCTATATTAAAAAAATGAATCGTCGAAATTTGTGTACGCACATAACTTGCAAACGACTTCACTGAATTAAATAATTAGTTTTTAGTTGCGCTTGTTACTGTTTGGACAAAGTTTATATAAAATTAAAATTTTGAAGAAAAAAAAATTCTCGTGGGTGAAGCCCCGGGAAACAACTAGTAACCTTATAAAACTGGACTTTACCAAAGCCTAAAGAAACTTCCTAATTCAGCCTTTCGTGAATTTCATACCTACTAATAAAGTATAATTAAAGTCGACAATTGGGATTGTCTAAAAAAAAATACCTATCCTTTTTATATTTTTTTTGTGCAGAATAGTCAATTATAAGAAACCAATTTCAATATTTTCTCATATAACTCGGTATTTTTTTTACTATTAATTATTGAAAGTATTTTGGTTGATGACGTCAGAGTTTCCACTGCCGGTGACACACATCTGCTTATTGGATAAATTGGTCATAAAACGTATGTGAAGCGCCGCCATTAACGTCTTTTCTATCTGTGGTGAAGTTGGCAAACTGTCATCAGTATCAATGTCAACATGATTCAACAATAACACAGGAAGATTCACGCGATCTTCTCCTATGAATTTTGTATTTTCACAACCGTTACACATACCATAACATTCTGCGCGAAGCAGAAAGGTCCATAAACACATACCAGGTATGATCGAGACAAAACAGGACCCGGAAATAAGTCAGTAAACTCAGTAGGCGAAAGTAAACTGAAAACGTAACATTTTCGCTCTTCATTAAAATATTTAGCGGAAAATCTTTCATGTGAGCGAAGCACATCGCTGTGTGGTTACACTCTTGCCTAATTATCTACCGAAAGTACTTCTAAATCTAAACTATAAAACAATAATATGAAAGTAAACAGTGGAAAAAACAAGAATGACAGTAACAAGATTGCACATTTGCTTGTCATCTGTCATAAGATGAATGAAATGTCAGATTGCGGGTCCAAATTGAACTCCGTAGTATAATCCACGCGTAAATAGCATAGAATTTGTAACCTTTGCAAATAAAGTACATTTTGGACCGTCTACATCATGTCTGGGAATGTCAAATGAAGGTCATTGCTTATTTTTCATGTAATAAATTCATTATAGTAAAATAAAATAAAGTAAAGACAGAAAACGATTTAAAAAGCATTTATCTCGAAATGGTTTTCGATTTACTATACATTGTAAAAAAATAGACAATCCCAATTAAAAAAGGAAATAGCGTTGATTGCGCCGTTCCCTAAACGCTCAAGAAGTCACCGTGTCAAGGGAAGTTCTAAGAAACTCGGATCCAATTAAATTGTGCGTTTGATTAAACGCTTATATAATCTTGTTAATTATTCCTTAGTTATGTTACACGAATTATGTACATTTGATTGTATTCAGAAATGCGTGGAGCGCTTTAACATCTCAAATACATACTTGTCTTACACACGATTTAGTTATTTCAGAAGGTTGTTGAGAAAATTGTGCAGCCACGGTTTTTCATACAAACTGCGATAACGGTTTCCAATTCTTAATAGGCTCTAACCAATTTTGACCAATTTGAGGTGTTGTTAGTCCACCACGTCCGCATAAAAGCGTTATGTATGTTTTGAATGTACCTAAATAATGACTTGACTATCCTCGTTTTGGTTAAATTGGTAGAATTGATGAACATTTCGAGGATGGAAAATGTTATTCACTGTCGGTAAGAAAAGGCTAAGTTTTATTTGTACTACACAATGCTTTTTAAAGTTTGCCGCCTTGATCGTTTTGTCTGTACTTAAATATTGCAAAGAGATGGGCCAATTTTAATTTTTCACTTTATTGTTGCCAAAAATCATGACTAAGATTTATTTTCTGTCAAAAATTTAACGCGTATAGCCTGGAGGGCGATTCATGAAATCACACCATTGATTTAAAATAAAATACCATCCGAAAATAGTAAAAAGCTGTGTAGCATTTGGTTCAAACTCACGGCTTGAATAAACTTCACATTACTTTAAGAAAATAAATAAGCGCGTGACTTGTGTTTTAAGTGCAATGAACAATTTAATCGTTAGAAAATGGTACGTACGTATTATGTGTTTTAACAGGCGTGATTTTAAAAATTTACCCTTTATCCAAAATGTTTTTATTAGAAAATAGTTCAAGGTTTTCAAATTAAAATTGGTTCATCAGTTTGTCACAACAGAATGGCTGACGGCCAGTGATTATTTTCAAAATGTGTTCTTGCTATGTACAAGAGCTTGCCACCGCCACCTTTAGGTGCTATACCTGTAAACCGTAGACTTACGTACATACACGTTTAAGGGTTCTGAGTATGCGACTCGTTTTTATTGTGGTATCTGTGGATGGCTGGCGGTATGGGACGAATGTCACTGAAAATGCAGATGAAATGGTTATGGGGTAAAACGTACATAAAATAATGAATAAGTAATAAAATGCTTAAATAATAAAAAATCTGAAATAAACAAACAATACGTGAAGGTTTTTGTTTACTAAATGCATCGTTCGAGAGAAAAATTAGACGCTTTCGAAGTAATTAGTAAGTAAGGTGAAAAGTCAGATAACAAGTTTTTTTTTGGTAAATTGGGTGGCAAACAAGCATGTGGTGACGTGATTGCCACTCATGGACACCCACAACACAAGAGAATTGCAGATGTGTTACCATAGCGTGGTTGTAAGTGTTGGAAAATGATTGATGGCAGAAACTAACGTCCATTGAGAAGTCCACTTTAAAAACATTCCGGGCATCAAAATGCTAGCCAAATTCAAACCCTGAGCTGTTTTTTCTTTTGAAGTGAAAAATTCACACACCTTCCAAAATTACCTACAACACAGTTCCTGGGAAATAATCTGCTGTACCTAATTAGTGGCGAATAGCTACCTAGTTCTTATCTACTTACATACAACTTATCGATTTTATTACTTCGGCAAGAACAATACGTCACAGAATATAGTTCACCAGCGGCTTCTAATTTTGAACGCCCCAATTAGGAATGCGCAATCAAAATGCAAATGCTACCCCAGTTCCAATTAACGGTGGCGTAAGCGCAAGGATGTCGCTGCCTCCACATTGCTCGTAAACATTAGAATGCCGCACGCAAAAACCGCGTATTATGTAACTGTCCGAGTAACCGCGCTGTTTTTGTCTGCGGTCACGGAACAAAACAATACAACCAATTTTTAACAAAACCATTTAAACGTTTTTTGATGTGCTTAAGGTGTGTATGATGTAATTATATGCTGGTTCAAACGGTTCGTCGGTGTCATGGCCAGGGAAAAAGTTATAACATTGATCCTTAACATTATCTACTTAAAACTATTCTAAATCTAAATCTGTTGAGATTTTTCAGATGAATAGTTGTGAAGAATAATCATTGCGAACTATTTATTTCGTTATCTACCTACTTAGTCTTACGTAAAGCTGTATTAATTTTAGTAAAATTCAAATCAGTCACAATCTAAAAGTTCATTGTCATTGGGTAATTTAAAACATTTTGAACTAGTTTTTATTATTTTATTTACCCACGTTCTGAATATGATAAAAAAAATCTAAACGACATTGAAAATTAGAACACAGAAAAATCCGAAAAGTAAAGCTATGGCCGGGAATCGAACCCAGATCCTCGTCACTTCGTGACACTCATAGAAGGTGGATAAGCCTTCGAATTTTTCTATCTGTTACTAGTTGTCACGTGACCTTGTTACTATACGAATTTTTGTCGCTAAGCGTCATCTGTTTGAATGATGTGTCTGTACGACACAATTACAAACTCCCGTGGAACATCCACTGCCCATCAGGGACGAGAGAAGGCACTGTTTTTCAAACGATAGGTACTTACTATAAAAATGAATCAAGAATTTTTACTTCTTGATTTTTTATGTTTTACCTTTACGGTTTTACTGTTAGAAATTAAATTTCTAAACGACACTGAAAATTCTGTGATTGTGAGATTTTTCTGAATGTGTTCTATGTAATTTTACAAATAACCTGGGGCCCGATATTTGGAAGCACATGTGTGAAAATACCACTCGAAAGTGGTAAAAAATTGCGCTGAATTTGAAATAAGAGTAGCATAGAACACAATCACAGCTCTCATTAATCTTGTGAACTAGTCAAAATTTTGATTAGAGTTGTAGTTTTGGAGATATAAACTGATTTATAGCACTTTCGAGTGATATGCTTTCAAAAATTGGTGCCCTGGTCGAATAATTAGAATTTACTTAATTACTTAAATACGCTTTTTTAATCAATTTTGAATTACGTATCAGAGGTTGGCGACTTTAAAATCACCTTGTACGTCACCAGGTATATAATTTAGATAAGCGATTGAGCATAGGCTGCCAGAGGAGATTTATTAGTCTGAAAACATAAAAATATCCGGCCCACTCGGATATCTGTGACTGACGTCCGGATATAGTCGTAAAACCAACAGTTTTCGCCCGAAAACATCCGCGGCTAATAAAATTTGAATGGCAACGCTCATCCAGAGGGATCGTGAATTATTTATAAAATATGAAACATTAAAGAGCCGGGAAATCGAGCACTTAATTATTCACGAGACAAAGGAAAGAAATTGGACAGGTTATGCAATCAAGCGTGAGATTCAAAATGACGGTTAAAGATTTGACCTAAAAATAAATTTTGTAACGTCGCATTAAAAGCTATAGTATTTTACGTTTTTTTAACACCACAAAGAAATGTCAATGCAGCTAAAATATACTTAACATTTACAACACGTGATGTAGGTATTCTATTCTACGTATGTAGTAGGTATGGAGTAGTAGGTGGTTACCAATGATATTTATGTAATGTCTGACTAACCTGTACGCTTTAAAATATACCTGTACTACACGGTATGTATCCCATTAATATCTCTAACTTTATACCTACATACTTACTCTCAACTCAATTAAAACTTCAATGTTCAAATCAATTATTACGAAACTATAATTTTTCAGGATGTTATGACCGTATATCACTTAAACAGGACAAGGTTTGAGTACGCCAATGAGAGTACAAATTAAAGGGGCCGCCACTTGTATCGTAGATGTTACAACTATTTTTAACACTTGAATATGGCAACAATTTTAATTAAGAAAATTTAGTGTCTTGTTCATCTGATTTCCACGCTTTTCTTATTTTTTTTTCGTTTCGCCCCGTTCACGACTGTGTGCATGGTGGTGGGGCATTTTTCTCTCTATCTATGCTTCAAACTAGGTAGTTACGTCAGAAATGCATTTACGTTAAAATGTCAAATACTATGAGAACAGTTTGTTGCCGTTCCGATCTGCAAGTGGCGCTGCCAATATTTCTACAGAAATTGAGACAGTTTTCGTGTCAAAAATTTACACTAAAGGCTTAGAGGAGCTCTCACTCTAATAGAATACCTACATCATTAGTGTGAGCAGAACGGTACTACGAAGTTCAAATTTGTAACTTCAGAGTATAAGACCTAGGGCTTTGGGTACCATGACGTCTTAATGCGATTCAATTTCTAACCAAAGTTTGATCGCTCGCTGTCAGATCCATAGTATAGAAGTGTTAAAAATTACAGCTAAAGAATCGCAATTGAATAGCATTAACACGTCATGGTAAGTAAGTAAAGTAATTATTGCACCGCTGAAACGCTTGCTGCCCAGTGGTTAACAGCCGCGATGAACGGAGCAAACGCTCACCGCGCCGCTTGTCGCTCGTAGTCGTGGCCAGGCCCTTACGACATTCCTTTAGTTAGCTTTGATCTTGTCTTTGTATGTACCACTTCTCCTAAATTCCTATGCTACAGAAGCTATGAAATATCTATCTTCTGAGAGTATTTGGTTCAAGTGTTTATTTTTTATGTTTGGTGTCGCGTTTTTTGGTTTTGTATCAAGAAACTCTTATAGTTTCGCCGTGTCCGTCCGTGTGTCTGTCTGCCTGCGCCTTAGCACAATTTGTATTGTGAAATTCACTATTTATGATTTTACACCCATTGGTCGTTGATACGTACCTACCTAATTAAATGCTCCTGTCATCAACTCAATGGCCATCTACATAGAGTTTCAAACGCGTCAGCTTTTTGAGTGACGTTAGTGTGATGGTAAATTTAAAAGCGGAGGAGAGTGAGTCGCACAGATGTAGCTACCTTGCACGTGTGGAATGGAGTAGTTGTTTTTTTCGTTCATTAAGATACTTGCGGACATATCCTGAGGAGGAGCAATTTGTTTTTCTTTCTTTCAATGATGTCTCTGAGGCCGTGACCCTTACGGTGGCCGCAGGTCATGACCATTTTGTCATTCATCTTAAACAATACTGTACTGTTCCCGGACCCCAGGCCGAGTCAGAAACTTTTATTATTTATTCTAATAATTATTTATTTTAATAATTATTTGTTTTAGCCGTTTATTGTGATCGTTAGTAGTATAGGACCCTCATGTTTGCGTGACCGTCTTTAAGATAACCCTAGTTCAACTTAGGTGGATCACTAGTGAGGGCACAAGCCAGAGTAAGGGTATCTAGGGGGTAGTAGCTGTGAAGGGCAATTGGAGTCTTAAATGGGAAACTAAAACCCATAATTGTTCTGATTCTAGGATATAGCTCATACATGAGGTAGTTTCAGGCAAGGGTAGAGCCCACACCCCGCTCTAACCGATAGGGCTCGTCACCTGACTGGTCACCCTCCTCCCTGCCTGCTTCGAGCCTTTAGGGATCTTTGTTTAAGGTCTTAGTCTAGTCTATTTGTTCTTTGTCTGCAAATGACAAGAGGGTAACGCAAGTTATAGTCACTCTGGAAGCAGGATTTATAAACCTCTCCAATTTATGCAGAGTGACCCCTAGCCTAGTGGAAGCCCTTCTAACCTCCCATATACGCCGTTATGGGGAAGCAACTCTAAGAGTGTATGTGTGATTACAGGATACTCCATAATGTTATCTACAACCAAAAAAGAGGTGCCTTCCTTCCCTCCCCATATGCCCTGCTATGATCGTCTTCATCACGCGTGCTGTATCTTTCAACATACACTTAACCATAACCATTCTTATGGACAGAGGTGAGGAACACTCGTAGCGAACCACATATACTTTGGAGACACTCGCCCCAAGCACAATTTAGAGCATTACTACAGACTCCAATATGGAACATGGACTGTAATAGATCTGAGAAGTCTGTAAGGGTACTTTGTTTAGTCTATTGCGAGCAATAATGACCATTAATACTCAATCAACTAGACTGGTACTCGTATCTGTGGCACACTAGTTCCATTCGATAGATCAACCGGGTACAATAGTCACTATAGGAGTGCGGAATTGCCTCCCGTAACGATTGTATATCCAGCACTAATACTTGGTCACATCGTAGAATAAAACTCCTATTGGCTTCCACTATACATATTGCCCCTCACTAGAGCCGGAATATGTCGCCAGGTTTAGGCCAGAAATATCGATGGGTAATTTGGAATAGGTTGTACATTCGACTAGAATCATGTCCGATCTCCATAAAGTTCACCGCTAGGATATCTGGGAGTTGTCGTAACCCATCGAAGACTCCAAGAGCACTCGGCAAAATTAATCAATTTACTTCGGTATTAATGTCGAAATAGAATTCTATTTCTAGGAATATAAAATCTAATCAAATTTAAAATATTAAATAAACTGTTGACAAAATAACAAACTGGAATTACCTTGATACTATAACACACTCGTCCGTAAGCGCACTCCGCGTTTAACAATTAACGAAATTAAATTCTCGACTGTTCAGTCAAGCAGCAGCCTTTCAACTCTTGTTATATTCCCGGATTTATTTTGGTTTGGTTTAAAGTATTTGAAAATATTTAAAATTAGAATTGTCCGATTTTATAAAAAAAATTATAAAAGATATTTAAATAAACTTGTAAATCTATTCGGAATCGCGTCTGTTTTTCAAATGACCAGTTTTCATTCATCCGACATTTGGTTTCCTTTTGTGTTCCTAAAAATTTAAATTTAAATCTTCCCGCCTGTCATCAACGTCACGAATGCTTGCGAGTATTGTAATGTCTAGTTAAATTTCACAATGACGGCTTTTTAAAATGTCAAAAATGTAAAGCGCTCCGCGCTTCTGCGCAATATAGAAAAGCGATCACTTATCTCAGGAACTGAGGTTCCACTACCCAATCGACGCTCGAAGCTCAGCCTCAGCACCTCACCAGCCCGATGACAGCTGACGTGCAGTTCTTCGAAGGTGTTCCTCCGCAGTCGTACTCCCTCATAAATTAGAGTTAATTTAATAGCTGAAGATGGCTTGTTAGGAGGTTTAGTCGGGATAATAGGGCAGTCTTATATTCATTCTCAATCGACTTAAATCACTAGTCTAGTGCCTTGTGAGTCCTAGCACTACTTAACTTATATAGGGTCCTCTTCGCCTCTCACTCCCTCGCCTCCCGTCGTAGGTATTCCGCGGTGACGTGCGATGTCACTCTCAGCGTATCCCTCCATACAGCCATATTTCCCCTGGAAAGTATAATAAACAGCAATACCATGGACTTACGGCAATATTCCATACACTTTCACTATTTACGCTAAACTACACTTTCGATTACACTAAGGTTAACCACACAATATCGTCACAAACACTTGTTATGATAAAGTTAGTGTTGTTAGTCCGTGTCACTGGGGGTTTAGGTAGGTCTATTTGTGGGGTTTCCCGAGGGATTGATAACCGATATGACACAGATTCCCCTTTCAAGTATTATTTCTACTGATGTCCCAATCTGGGCATGGGCGTGAAACGTCGCCGTCCTCCTAGTAAGGGGCCTTGGAAATACCAGTTCTAACTCGCTTTCTGTCACCCGTTCAATCTTTTGGTTAGCTATCGTAATCCCAAAATAATGTTTGGCGCTCCTCAATCATGGGCTCGTCTATCCGTGTATTGCAATACAACTCTCGTCGCTAGGGCCCTCTTGGAATTCCTGTATATTTTTCTGTCCTCAAACAATTTTCTTTAATCCATCTTTCTTCCTTGACAGCCCCCGTCTCTGTCCCCTTTTTATTCTTTTTAAAAACTCACACTTACACTGTTAAACGTAAAGAGGTTTCCTATAGTTATTTACCTTAATTTAATACGAAACTTTTAATACCTGACCTCTTGGATCAGTACAATACCCTTGATGAAAGTTTACTGTGACGTAGACGAAACATTTTTGAACAAGTTACGTTTATTATTCAATATCATTATCATTACATAGTATAAAACAAAGTCGCTTTGCGATGTCTGACTGTCCCTATGTATGCTTAGATTTTTAAAACTACGCAACGGATTTTAATGCGGATTTTTTAATAGATAGAGTAATTCAAGAGGAGGGTATAATACATGCATAATATACTTAGTAGATAAGTTAGAAGATAATCATTTGAAGTAACTTAAGAATTTAAAGGTAGGTCAGTATTCATACAATTACATGATCAGCTAGAATTACTCTTTCCGGCAATATTGCCCGGGATGAAAGCTTGTCAGGAGCATTATTGAAGATGTTGAAAATAATAAAAACCGGCTAAGTGCGAGCCGGACTCGCGAATCGATGGTTTCCCACAATTTCGGTAAGTGAATATGAAAATAGACAAATACTTATTCCAAATTAGATTTTTAGATTTAAGTACTTCATTAGTTCCGATATAAGAGCTACTTTTATAGGTACCATATCTGAAAATTCTAGGAAGCTACTTCATAAATGTACCTAACAATTTTATGAAAAGTATTTTTTCAATTTATAGGTACCACCTATATTTTTTCATACACAGAGTCGTCTGTTACCTACATTGTTTTTAATCTTGCAAGTTTGTTTTGAAACTAACTAGTCCATTCCGTAACGTCTTGATTTGATAATATCCCCGACAAATTGGTGAGATATTGTTGTGTTGCCGACACGGGCCAGCGACTATATTCCCGAAGGTAACGAATGTTGGTACTGACGAACAACAAACACAATATCTCACTACACATTCCAATTTAACTATTTAAAAAACGCGAAACTCATAGAGGTTATGCCCAATTAATTACAACTTTTGTACAAAACCCAACAGTTCGCGTTCGAACTAAAAGCAAAGTGCTGCAATTTTATTTTGCTCGTTTAAAATTTAAAAACAATCGGCGATCGGACACTGCGCACTGCAAAGCACGTAACGAGCTGCACTCGTAACGCTCGGTTATGAAAACAAATGAAACTCACGCGCTATCGATGCGCCAAGCGCGGTGGCGACGAGCACCGCTACGGCGTACCACGACACAGCCATCTCAGCCGGTGGCTCTCGCGCCACTGAACTCGACACCGTCGCCTGCGTCGGCGCTCGCCTTATCAACAACTTTATTATCATACCCCACATCCAATGCGCCCTGCTCAGCAGCAGCATCAGCTTGCACCGTGCATCAGCAAGCGATGGACATAAGATTGGATTTTCAATAGCGCTGTTTGTACAGGCTTCCGACAGCTCCCGTACTTCCGATCGGGTGTCGCGCGAAGCACGCAACGACAGCGCGTATTGTCAATTCCGCACAAGCTGTTATTGAAACTGCTTGTAATAA
This sequence comes from Pandemis cinnamomeana, assembly GCA_932294345.1. Lineage (NCBI taxonomy): Eukaryota > Metazoa > Arthropoda > Insecta > Lepidoptera > Tortricidae > Pandemis > Pandemis cinnamomeana. Next base: position 7,388,777 of record OW028711.1, read on the forward strand.
CTAACATGAAAATTAAAATGTACTTACTTTTTGTTTCGAACTGATGGTTCTTTCTGCTTACGATTAATGTGTTTTTTTTTGTCTACTTTGTTCTTTGATTCTGTATTGTTTTGTACTGATTTGTGGTGTTCAATAAAGAGTATTTGAATTGTATTGTATTGTATTGTAAGATCTCCTTGAGAAAGTACAGTAGAGTAGATGTTGTAAAAATATTTGCTTAGCTGCAATTAACGTTGCCAAAATTGATTACGCTACCATACGTACCTACTTACTAGTTAATTACTGCTCAGTGATAATGGATCTTTCTCGTATCTCAGCCAATTAACTACATATATGCTGAGATCCATTCACCTTCACTGTTGTCTACAAAATTACAATATACGTCTGCACAATCAGTTGCACATATGTACTCTACTTCAACACGCTTGTTTAAGTAGTGGAAAGAGATAAATTACTAGGTTTTGTCCCTTATCTTCTGTGTAACAATTTATAGAATTCAGTCATCGTCTTATACTTTAAGCTCCTCGCTATTAGGTTAAAACCTATCAATGAAACATGCGTGGCAGCCTCGTAGTTTGGCTCTCCAAGCAGAGCTGGAGTGGGCTTGCACTTCTACGTTGTTGGAATTTATGAGCGAGATTATAATTTCCCTCGTAACTACCAACAATAAAATTATGCTATCCTAGTAAAATAATAAATGAGAAACTTTGTTTAAGGACTGGACGGATTTTGACGAAATTTTGTATGCAGACAGTTTGAATTCTTGAATAAAACATACGTTACTTTTTATCCCAATCCCACGGGATCGGGAATTTATTACGCACGCAGAATTATCTTTTTTTTAATCAACCGTAAGATTCGATGTTTCATGCGAATGATGCCGCGGACAAAAGCTAGTTCGAGAATAAAAGGTGATTAGGAATAATGACGACCACAAAGCAGCAACCACTATACAGGAATCACGCCAACCAGTTTTCCATTCGTTTTTCTTCGGATGTTAATGAGCATTATGTAATTTTTTCTTCGTCTGTCCCATTGTGACGACTGGGTGATCTAGTGGATATTACAGTGACCCTGGCTATGAATCTAGTGGCTCGGGTTCAAATTTCTGTAGGGGCCAGTATAGTATGATGAGCATGAACGTTTGTACCTGTGTTACAAAATACCCCGTAAAAATATAATTAAATGTCAAAGCAAAAAATATTGTCAACCCTAGTAAACTGTCATGTAAGGAAACAAGATTATTTTAACAGAGAGGGCTAACTACCTATTTCAATAATAGTACCTATTTTGATAGTTTTCATTGTGGAAATTACTACCTCAATACAAGGATGTCATTATACTCAAATACTGGCTTTTAACAACGTCAAGGCGAAAAAAAAACATGTTGACAATTTCAAATCTTTTAACAGGTATCCTACAATTTTATTGTTTCGTGTTTTTTTTTTCAAAATACCGATGTTTTCTAACACGGATCATTACGTTGGTTCGGTTCGGTTACGTTTAGGTTGTTTCGTTAAGTTAAATCTTTTAAAACCTTTCAAAACTCGGCTTTGTTATTATGTCTATTTATCGTTCCGCGAATTAGATAAAATTGTACGTACATTCTGCGTTGTTACTCTTTGATTTTACTGAAATAGGGTTAGCACATCAATGAAAAAAAATGCTTTTTTTTCTTTTAGGGGTAAGTTATACAGTGGTACTAGGGTTCTTAAATATTGTAATTGAACTTGTTATAAGGCCACATTTAACCTCCCTTCGGCTTTAGGGGTAGTTTTGCAACACCCTGTATACATGGCATGTACTCGTATTTAACCATAAGTGGTACACATAACCTTTGATTAGTTTGAGAGTTCCTCAATTAGTGTAAATTGCCATTCCCACGGATCGCTGTTTCTTCACGCCCTAACTTGAGAACGACTGCGCCAAGAAAAAACTTGGGCCGAGGGGAAGCCGCGGGCAGCAGCTAGTATTTATTATTTATTTCGCTGTCCGTATTTACGCGACCCGCTGGCACCACGTGCATGCCCCCGGATGCGAGTGATCATCTCTTTGAGAAGTCCGAGCGGACTTTTCACACCTATAATCTGTATTTTAATCTGATTAACCTTTACAATGACCGCGTCTGTTGTACGACTCGTACGCGAGTTGTGTTTTGTTTTTCAAATAATGGGTGTACGTGCATCTGTGAGGCAATCGTGCTCTATCTTACACCATATCGGTACTATTGCTAAGTATATTGTATTTCTTCCTTTATATCAACGTGTATCGAATGTGTGTAAATAAATGTTTCTCTCTCTGTCTCTCTCTCTCTCTCTTAGGCCACACCTTCGCTTACCGTCAGGCGTGATTATGTTCAAACGCATGCCTATTATGTAATAAGCATAGTGTAGTAACTATCACACATTAAGAGTTATAATTATTTTATAAGTCAGCGACTAAAGAGTTTTCTTTGAGATATAAATGGTAACACTCACTTTCGTCCGCTGTTGTCTTTCACGTGAAACTACTTATAATTATTTAGACATCAGTATTGAATATGCCACCACCACGAATCTGAGCGTTTTGATAAGTTTGATTAAGTTTTGAAAAAATATAACATTGCATTGTCATCAACTTTACATAAGTACCTATATCAAATTTCATGTCAATTAGACCACTTAGATCAAACCTTGATTGCAAGATATAACTGCAGACACAGACACCGGGTTAGGTGTAACCAAATACAGTGCTGACGTTGAAACACTACTCACGTCTAAATTGAAGAAAAACTAAATATTGCGGAGAGACATTAAGAAAAAGTAGCACTGTACAAGCTCGTGAAATTGATTATCTTCAATATTGATTTGCACAGAGTTCGTGGAATCGTCACTGCTCGTGGTGTCATATTTATTTGTTAATATTTTTGTTTTTGATAACAATTAATTGAGAGCAATTGTTATGAATTGCTGATTCTACGTCTCAGATTGTACCTACGCAGTTGATATTTTATTATCAAGGAAGTGATAAAAATTAGCCTGTTTCATAGTTTTTTTAACTAACTTAATTGGTGATTCATTTAATTTGATATGAACTTTAATAATTACCTAACTATCAATTTCCCACACGCATTGCGTGCATAACTGTCATCAAGAATTTTTTGAATTTTGATGGGATGTTCACACTAACATTTTAATTACTTAATGAAAAGAAATAAAAAGTTCAATGCATGGTAGTTAGGCGAGGACGTTGGACAGTTATGAACTTTTGTCTTTTTTGCACAGGGAATTCCAGTAATTTATTAGTGAGCAGTATTAGAGCTGCCAAAAAATTATGAATACGCGAGTCGCCTAAGCTGTAACCTAGGTAGTACAAGTAAGTAGGTTATTAGCATAAATAAAGCATCAGTGAATCATAAGAAGTACACTTTCATACTCATTTACAATAGAGTGTGACAAATACTGTAGACAGTTTTGTAAATTTCGTACAAAAATATTATGGTTAAAATGTTTCTTGGAAATATAATATTTTGTATTTAAGTGGGTACACGGGACAAGACAAGTACCTATTAAGTAGGCATAAGTGAATAATTTTCATAACTTATTGATACAAATTTTGATGGTATATTCAATTGACCTCCCTGCCTTCAACTCTACCATATTTGCATAGAACCAATTTTTAAACAAAGGGAAATATATATTCGCTCCTTCTGTATGTTATGGTGATATAATGATTGATGATGGTTTATAAGATAGGTACTTATATTTTTCTTCAAAGCATTCGCCCTTTTCCCGTTTACTTTTACCCATTGCAAAACAGGAAAAACGAGTTAAGTATGTTATTTTTACCCTACTGCCAAGAAGGGCTATATTTTTTGCGAGCATTTATGTAGGACTACGGGTTTGTAATTATGTTATATTATTAGATACTGTTTTAGTGAATAATAAGCTCAATTATATAGCTCAAAATTAAAATCTTGCAAGTGAATATTGCCCCATTTCCAAAGGTTGGACTGACTTTATTAAGTGTGCGTAGATTCTACGACAAAGCAATAATAAAGAGTTGCCAGCAAAAATCTTCTACAGTTGTTTCTTCACTACATAGTATAAAATAAAGTCGCTTTTTCTGTCCCCGTGTCCGTATGTATGCTTATATCTTCAAAACCAGTCAACGGATTTTGATGCGGTTTTTTTAATAGATAGAGTGATTCAAGAGGAAGGTTTATATGTATAATACATGCATAATATACCGTGCGAAGCAGGGGCGGGTCGCTAATTTAACTATAATTTTTTCGACGATTATAATGATTAATGTCTGTGGAATAACGCATTTTTTTTGAGTCACTCATTCTGTGCCAACTATTAATGTCCTACTTTTTGAACTTACCCTTTTTAACTTCCAGCTAATTGAAGCTAGGTATGAGTTCAGACCATTTCCAGACTACTGGCCTTGCGTCCGAACCTTTCCTCTTTTTCATGAAAAGATAAGAAAAAATGTGTTTTTTTTTAGCTGGCAGAGGTAAATATGAGACAGACAGATAAAGATAAATGTCTTATGAAGTCAAGAGAAGCTTAACAAGCGCTTAAGAATGTGTTTGTCTGGCTTTTTAATTCACAAACTTCTCCCTACTCGCCCTAAGTCCGTAAAATGTGCGCTCTTAAATAGAAATTAAGAAGAGTTTAAAATCGTAAATAAAAAAGTTTAAAGAGTCAAATATTTTTTTATAAAATTTTCTACATAGCAACACTTACTTCAATGCACTTATCACAAACTCAGTACATTTTCAGGTGCAGTAAAGCGCCAATCTGGAGCATTATTTATTAAAAAAACATATAAAAACTGTTTCATGTTTCCCGGATGCCAGGGTTTAACGAGTGCTCAGTTTGTTAATATTTTTAGAAGTTAAAATATTAATGCGACCTTTTCCAGCGCTTGATTCTACGGTTGGATTGCTGGCTTTGAATAAAATTGCTGTTTACTCCTACGAAAAATTATGGGTTACTAAACTCTTAGTTTGTAATTATTTATTCTCGGTGAAGATGGGCAGGCGTTTAATTAGTCTGCAAGGTGGATGATGTAAATAAGTATCGTAAGTCAAGTTTTACCGACAGACTAGTCTAGTGGTTCCTAAAGTTAGGGTTCCTTACGGATACACTTCGACCCTCGTGGATGTTTTGTGTAAAGTCTAGTAATTAAGTGACTATGAAGCTAGAGGTTCCGGGTTCGATTCCCAGTAGGGGTTTGCTTGTATGATTAATACGAAGCTTTGTACCAGGTATCAGGAATGACCCTTATGATGAGGTTGTTACGTAAATTTAAATTTGTATTTATTCATTTATGAATGCATTTATCCGCTGCTTCCTATAAAGTTATACTCTGCTCAGTTTCGACTAGGTGAATTGGAATAAATTGTCCTATGATATATTTCTTTTTCAAATGTTTTACGAGCCCTGTGGCCATCTATTTTTAACTCCTTAGACTTTTTATTCAATTTTATTGTTTGAAGATACTACATACTGAAGTCATTTACTCAGTTAAGCACACTTAATTTGTTCTTCTTTACACTTTTCGTAAGTCAATTTGACATTGTTTTACTACCTTTACGTTTACATACAAAGTCAGTTGCAGTTCAATCGTCAAATATTGTTTTTCTTGATATATATAAAATCAATCAGCCTGAACATGAACTTTCTTTGAGGAAGAGACATTGTTGCACGCTAGGCTGTAGGTAGGTACTGATATTACGGGATATAGGGTAAGGTTAACCGGCCTTATAAATACTTACACTTCAATTCGAAATTCGTTTGGTGCCGTTTCGCTCACACTAACAACAATTATAATTAGAGTAAAAGGGACAGGTTCATAATGAACTCTGAATTTCAAATTGCTGAGTAATCCCTTATCGTGATTCTTTAAGAAACCTCGTCCGGGAAATGATCGCGGCGCGCAGGAAACAATTATATCTTGACCTATTCAGTCGTAGGCATTACGTGGTCTCAGATGTCTTGCCGTTTGGCGTTCCCCACGAAGAACGGCTAAACACGGAAGACACCTCACTCCGTTTAATGACTCTGAGGGAACGGATCATGTTATGATTGTCAGGCGATCGCAGCGATTACTTCACGGAAGTGTTTTGTAAACACACCTGGATCACTTGCCTAGTGAACTACTTACTCATTTTCTTATCTAGTCTTATTTTTTACAAAAGTAACGAACGCTCTTGGTCTAATTATACTAAGGCGTGCGTACGTATATACTAATTAACTTATTGTATGTTGTGCTCCCTTTTCATGGTATAAGTACATGTAATCTTTACCCAGTTTAAAATAAAGCGCATCCCAAATAAGTATTAAAGAAATAAAGAGTGCAATAAAGAGTTTACATACATACATACATACATACATATTATTTCTTGAATAATAGTACGATTTGTTTTGATGCAGTCAGTTGGAAATAACGGTCTTACTTACGCGTGATACTTCGGAGCCTTTACAAAAGCGAAGAGAAAAGTTCCTTTCCGAGCTATTATTTTTTCTTGAATAAATTCATCCAATTCCAGCCAAGTCTAGACAAACAGAGCAATATATCAGTCACTCCAAGTGCTTAGACCGCTAACAGGAACACTTTCGCTGTCTCACTTAAGTTGTATCACATAAGAATATAAACATCCTGCAACCGAAGTATCTTCTCTTTTCTTTTATTCCGTTGTTTTTAATTGATGTGCATAATAGACAAAAACATTAAGCTATGTTTTTTTTTAGTAAATCCGGCTTCCGTCCGAGTTCTATGTTTAGTAAAATTGCGCAGCATTTTTTTGCTTTTATGTGACTGTGACATTTTCATTGGCGAGACACTGACAAATCTCGTTGATAAGTACAGAGCTGTAACTTTTGTGTAAAGTGGGTTTATTTTTATGCTTAGGGAAGGCAGGATCAAGCGGGGCAAATTTTGTGCAATATAAGCAAGTAGGGTTAATTATTTAAGCTGGCTATTCACTGGCGAGCTGTCGCACTTTACGGTAACCAAAAATCCTGTCGCGGGAGGCTCGCGAGCGACGCCCACACTAGGGCTTTTGGTTACTGTAATGTGCAACAGTTACGGTTACAGCTCACAGATGAGTACCCAGCTCTATTCGACCATTGTGGACTATCATAAATAGTGGTATGATATACAGTACGGAAATGAGAGCGATTTATGATTTAAGGTGCGAGTTTATACGCAGATTACGCAATACGCAATACGGTACGGTTCGGTTGATACGCAATATGTATATTGCTTCATTCTTGAGTTACCCTTTAATAATGTTGAACATGCATAACAAACTTAAAAAATATAATATATTGTATTTTAATTTTAAAATGTCTAAGAATTATTTAAGCCGAGTTATAATAAGAATGTTATCAATGGAAGTGAAGCAGCCCAAGTTTGCCCACAAATCTCCTTAAACTCGGCCAGTCTTTTGTGAAAACAAAATACTGTCGGGGTACGACGCAAATGTACCGTTTTTCATTACGTTTCGGCGCGTCACCGGGAGATTAATTGCCGTAGCCTTCACGGTCCTTTGATTAGGCTTGCACCCTTCATTTTTATGCACAAACTTTTATTGTAGAATGTGAAAGGGCGAAAGAATCGCGGCGTGAATAATGAAAAGACAATTTGCGTTGACGATGCGAATCCTCGCGAGTTCAACGGACGGCGGGGACGGCGGCGCGGCGCGGCGCGGCCTTCAGGGTCTTGCATCCATTTTACGCACTCTTTTCGTCGCGGCCTACTAAGCATTGTTTGGACTAAGCACTTGAACATAATTTGAAAATAAGCATGGCAATCTTAGATTGTGTAATTTGTGGATTCCAGGCAAGAATACTACCACGCGACCTGGAGGCAGCGCTTTGATGTTTCCTTAAAACTATTGAGAATGGTAATATTCATTGTTCATTAGTAGTCAAAGTCACAGTATTTAAGTAACACATTGAAACGTATGAAATATAAATTACGCTTTTGAATTGTAATTACAAATTATAACTGGGCGCATGCTTGTAAATGAAGCTCAACACACAAGTCGCATGATACCATTCAAATATAATTGCCTTTCCCACTCTAACGCACACCAGAATCCCTCTCATTCTCTCCCACAGTAAACTAACTCAACTATTCCATCCCCATGGCTGGGGTACTAGTACTCCAAGCTCAGAGCGCAGGCGTGCTAAGGCTTCTACATCCCCGCCCGCCGTCAGCCAGACGTCGCAAGCCGTACGGGCGGCCGCCCTAACTCCGGCCTATCCACTCGATACTATCGAATGCGAATCCTCGAATCGATACCAAAACAAAATCGAATCAGAACGTGCCAAAACAGAAAAAGACTGCTCAAAAATTTCATTATAAATGCTAAAGTACTGCCGCAGAACAACGAGTTGTCTCAATTTTTTTAGTGCGTGATGTACAATGGATAGTGTGTGTGTTTACAAATTGATGTGCTGATTTTGAAGTGAGTACGATTATTATTTTATTTTACGACTGTTGGTGTTTTTAAAATTTGTAGAGTTTGATTATTTATTCAAGGTTTCTTAATAAAATAACGGGACGGGTGGCATCCCATACAGGTGAAAAAAAACCATTACTTTCCCTTATCAGTATTATTTATAAGTAATAGAGTGATATACGTAAACATAAGAAATATGTAACATAATGTAAGTTTTAATGTAATTTTAAGCTTTGTTATTTATTTAATTTTCATATTAGCGCCTTAATAGGTAATGGTTGAAACAATATCATTTTAAAACAGCTTTTGATTTAATTCTCATTTAGCTCCGTCTAACCAAACCAAAGGTGCTTCGAAACATAATCGTTTGGATTGGAACCATGTATTTCATTTTATTAAATTAAATTTAAATTCATGTAATTCAGGATATGTTAAAGGATGCTGTTGCCCAAACTCCAATTTATAGCCGGGATTAAATCAAAATTATGCTTACTTATCTTTAAAATATTTTTAGCAATAAGTAAGATATCTTCACTATGTTTTTAGTTTGTTTTGTTTCTTAAGAACTGACAACTAGTAATTGCGTTTATCTATCTATTTCTCAAGGAAATAATTCCTTCAATTATAATAAATATTAATTATTAGTTTAACGATTTACATCCATTGCCGTATACAAAATTAAATATGGAAACTATAGGTACTACTACTAGACAACGGGGTGCTCTGTTCGAGCAATAACTGTTTCACCCTACCATAATTAGACCAAACCTCTACTTTTATAATCAGGGTCACTGACCACATAGCTCTCCTGGAAGGACCAAAATTCTATTGGGGTTTGTTAACAAATTCCACCACACATAGAAATCTCCAGTTCATTAATCAAACACATATGAGCTCATAGGTCACACACAGTACTTTCCTGGTCGGAAAAGGGTATTTAAAACTTAGGAAATAATAAATACACACGCGAGCAATTATTTCGTATACTTTCGTGGCGATCCTCCGGTTATCAAAATATGTTATACCTGTCCCCCAAAACTATTCGTTAGTTCCCAATCTGCACATTTTTTTTTATATGAATATAAATAAATAAATAAATAAATAAATAAATAGGAAGGAAAACGAGCAAGTGGATCACCTGATGGTAAGTGATCACCACTGCCCATAGACACCCGCAACCCCAGAGGGATTGCAGATGCGTTGCCAACCTAGAGGACTAAGATGAAATGCCTCTTGTGCCCGTAATTTACCTGGCTGTCTTATTCTCCACACCGGAACACAGCAGTGCAAGCACTGCTACTTAGCGGCAGGATTAGCGAGTAAGATGGTGGTAGCGATCCGGACGGACCTTGCACAAGGCCCTACCACCCGCACATATGGAGAAGGTTTGTACCCAGCGATAGAATGAAAATAAGCTGACCAAAAGCAACGTTTATATTTATTACAAGAATGGAGTCCAGTATTTTCATTAAGTATTGTTTGCAAATTAGATTAGAGCTGTGGCTAGCTCAGGTCAACGCGTTTGTTTCCGACGTTGATTGATTAACTCTCCTTTTTGCTATCAATAAATCCAGTTTTTACCGGATTTGTTACCCTTTTACGTTATTTACCTTTAGCTGATTATGATGAGTAAAGTAATGAACAAAAAATATCATTTGTGATGTGACATTGTAGAGGGCCACAATAGAGAGAACTCTCTTATGGATGAAAACATATATATTTCGCACAGGCTTGGTTATCTCGCACGTGAGTAGCGGAATAGAAGTAGACCTCCCCAAAGTTACGCCTGATTCAATAAAATACGAGTAAAGTAATTAGTCTAGACTTGTAATTACTTGTTATTGTTGTGCTTTTTAGCAGCTTAAAGACTCGGAATTTGAAACACACGGTTTTCCTTACAAACTTTTGCCGAAAATGTTTGTTTCTTTAAATAACATCGCCATCAATACAATCTTAGTCTACAGAAATAGGTACATAAAGTATTTCCATCGTTTAATTGCATCGATTGGAATTTCTAATATATATGTATGTTGAAATTTGTTGTAACTAAGCCTGTATCTACTACTTTCGCCGTAGAGTCGTTTAACGCAGTCATGAAAAAGGACGGTCCCTCAGAGACAGAATGTCGTCAATATAAAAACAATCGAAGCCAAACGTGCAAATGCACGGGTCCTATTTATGTCCTCTTTTATTTTGACACAAATAGGATGTCCACATCTACATCAAAAAAATACGGTCTAAACTTTATAAACTATCAGAATATATGGGTTTTGCCATAATAACAAAATAGTAACACCAATATCACTTCTAAAAATTAAAGTATGGGAATGGGGTGGCTAGGTTTCATTTACTTACCGTTCTAATAGTCAACATGTTTTAAACTGGCTTTTACTTGATTTTATCCTCCAATTAAACGGAGGCCATATTATAATTGAAATCAATGTACACCTTTCTAGTAAGCTTTTATGAATTTTGGATAAGACAGCAAAGATTATTCAAAATAGGAATTTCTGAATGTCAACCTTTACGCCTGAATAATATTTACGGAAACATGACATAACTACACGTGCGTTCCTATTGACAAACAACAGTTTGCTACGTAGCCACGCTGAACTAATTATCCCTTTATTATCCCATAGGTACCCACTTGTTAATGAGAAGCACTTGAAATGCGTGAGCGAACTGGCAAGGAGCTCGATTGTCCCACATAACCCACAGTATTGAACTACTGGGTGTGTACGGCGTAATTTGATTTCATTAAACACATCGTTGGTATATTTCATATAAGATTGCTTATGATTTCAAACTATTATAGAACCGAACGAGTGTCTATATTTGAATACGTCATCGGCAAATTTGAGTTGGAAATATCTATCTGTCGGCCGTCTATGTTTGAATTATTCAGGTTTTATATTCCCAAACTAGAAAATCAAACTTCGCATCGTGCCGTCTCGCTCACACTAAACGCGTTTAGCATTAGATAGAGAGGGACGGTATGATTATGAACTTCAAATTTCTGATTTGGGAGTAGACAACTAGATCCCGTGAATTGTGCAAACTGCCATTGCCATTGCGTTAAACTTAATCGCTGCGTAGCAACGTGCGAGACTGATGGGTTTGGGCAAACACAACTTAAGGAAAAATTCAAAGTTAGGACGTCCTTATGACGATCAAGGTAGGTCGACTGGCGTAATCCACTTAAATACTGGAAGTTCAATACTTAAAGATATATCATGTCGATAATCTCCTTTACAGAGTGAAGATTATGGTGGGTTGTGAATCCTTTCAGCCACTGATATTATTCTCCCACGAGTGTTACGGCTTTCCAATACTCAAGTCGGTGATCGAATTCAAGTTCAAAAATGTGAAGTAAAATTGTTTTTTTTATTGCCATTTAACTGTATAATTGTTATGTTATTGTCTAATTTTAGTTTACATTTTTGATATCGAATTCGATCACGGATTTTCTATTTAGAAGTCAGTGACTACGCTAGCTTAGTTTAGGTTTTAGATAGGGTTCTATTTTTTTGAAGTCTGGGAAATTCAAATGATGGTGAGTAGCATACCATATTGGTAAGGATACACGTCGATGTCACAAGGAGTTTCTGAGTCGGTACTCCGCGTTACCCAAAATCTGTATGGAGCCCAGGGTCTTCAGTATAAAGTGCCTTATCATCTTAATGAGTTGCCATTGGACGTTAAAGATATTTTGGATGAGAAAAACGTTAAAAGGCAAGGGTATAAATACTTTTTAGATACATTAGGCCCTCTTTTAGAATAATCATCCGATATATTTTATATTTTTCAATATTAATTATCGAAATTATCCTGTTATTATCTTCCTTCTTGTTATCCTCTTTCTTCTATTATTGTTAGTTATTTGTCTTGTTTCTTGTCACCGGGTGCCTATGCTGGGCTAAGCTTTTCACGCCTTTTTCCATCTATATTTATACAGGCAATGTTATGATTAATCTCTCAATTAATTCAATTAAAACAGGTTTATTATTTTTAAAGCTTTATTACATACGGCGGGATATAGCTCTCGATAAGGAGATATGGAGGTCGAGAGAGGAGGTCTTTACCCAGCAGTAGGACACCAATATGAGCTAACATAATATTATTAAAAAACCTTATTATGTAAATAAATAACATATTTAAAAAAAAAAAAATATTTTGCAACTCTGAATTGGAATGAACCAAGAACAGTGACAGAATAGAACTATAAATCTAACAGTTAATATCCATCAGAACATGATGGCAAAATCGTTTCAGATAAACGCTAAATATCTTTCGTATATCTTTAGTATCTTCAATCCGTAACTATGATGGGAATGATACAATTAACATTGTCCATTGTATGGTGATGAAGCAAGGTTGCTCAAAATATTTACACAAAATAAATCGTATTCTAGGATCGTTTTCCAAATATTTTGATAATTATTTATTCAACATATCTCATTAGCCTAGAAGGTTGGCTTGGGTGTGAAGTTGAAAAACGCGTTTCTTTTTTGTTTCAGAATGAGAGGAGCCAAAGCGATTTATCTTATTTTATTTTTCGGTCACCTTTCTGCGTTGCCAGACACAATTAGAATTGGTAAGTGTTATTGTTCACATGAATCCAGTCGCAATAAAGTGCAAGTATTGTATGCCATATCAACAAATAATCAGACTTATGGACATCTAAAATGAAATGAGCTTATCCAAATCCGTTTTACCCAAGCTTATATTTTAAGCGAGCTTAATAAAAGCTGAAAGTTCTTTTTAAGATCAAAGGAAAAAGTCGACCCAAAGTTAGCGTTTAGCTCTGAAATTATTCCAAATTACTAGCCTACAAAGAACTAGCCTAGACTTGACTAAATTGGCTCTTGAACTTTATAACTCCTTGAAAAATTTATGTTCTGAAAAGCGAATTAATTCTTTGAATTTTCGCCACTGCCCAGAATCACATTTACCTATGCCGTTTAGAATTCGGTTTTTATTATTGCAGTAATAATTTATTTTATTAATACGTATTGCATTTTAACATCTTTGAGGAAATTATCAATTAGTAATACTTAATAATTCTTATTCGACTTTCAATAATTTCCTAAAAAACTTGTGCCTTGAGACATCAGTTACAATCAAACATTGATTTTCTACACAATTTACAATCAAACGATAAAGGATTAATGACATCTCTGAGATCTATGACGTCTCTGAGTTCTACCGTTACATTGTTTCGTTATTTGTAAGCCTTTTCTTGTGTCAGGTGGTCTCTTTCATCCTGAGGATGACAAGCAAGAGGTAGCATTCCGGTACGCCGTGGAACGCGTGAACGCGGACCGCGCTGTACTGCCTCGGGCCAAGTTGCTGGCTCAGGTCGAGACCATCTCTCCTCAGGACAGCTTCCACGCGTCTAAGCGAGGTATTGTATCTCAAGGCAAAAGAACAAAGACTATTCATAAGATAGCTCCATCGGTATACTACCCACCATGTCTCAGCCCTCTGTCTCGAAGACACTCTCATTCGTTAAACTGTAAGGATTCCGTTTTAACCAATTCAGGTACGGTACCTGAAAAGATATGGTCGCTCTAACTAAATTATGATTTGTTTGTGTCTGCCACAGTTACATTTTAAAGTGAGAGATAGAAACAAAATGAATTTATACTAATAGAAGCTTAACACGCATTTACAAAGGGATTAGAAGCGAATGTCCTGCATCTGTCACGCACTGTCCTTAGGAACTCAGTTTCTGTACCAAGTAACAATCAGGGTGTCGAGTCGATCAGGGGTGATACGTGTGTGCTACCGTCTTGTTTTCGGAGTTTAGCGTATTTTATAGTATCTTTATTATTATGTTTTCGGCAATGTGTATACAACATACAACTTCAAATGGGCGCGAAACGTCGGAACATTCAAGTGTATTAAAACGCGGCGTTACTTTGTACTAATTTTGGAGTGACCTTGAGCGAGCGAGCTGAGCGATACAAATCTATTTAACTGTTCATAAATGCGAGGGAAATACGAGGTACAAGATGTTTCTCAATAATATTTTGTAGATGTATATGTAAACGTGTATGGTTAAATTACCCAAACCATTTTTCTTAAAATTAATAGCAGCAAAGCTCCATTTTTACATTTGCGGTAGACTTTTCTATTAAGTCACATGAAACTGCGGTAAAATTGTTTTAAAGCTTAACTGGCTCAAACAATTCTAACTTAGAGTTCAACAGTTAATCAATAAACAACCTGTTCTATAAATTGAGTCAGTGCAGACGGCGAGAGACGAGACAACAATGTTCGGGTAGTTAGTTTGAGTTGTGATCCACTTGATGCAAAACAATCGTATTGTTTAACGTTAAACGGTAAGTGGGTATAGGGACATTTCAATGTCAGAGAGCTGGGGACCCGCTGTACCCACATGTCGCCCAGGGGTTTAGTTTAAGTGTGCTTGACGAAGACGATTGAGGGCTAGCACAATAATATAAGCTTATCCTTTTGTTAGCCAGAGGACAGTTATCCGGTGAACATTAATTACACTTTAGAAGTTTGTGGTTAACTTGCACTTATTTTAGCTAGATCATATCAAACACGAATAGGTACGTGTTGATATTATCTACAAGCAGTGACGAGCCCTAGAGGAGAATTAATTTAATTGTACCTAATTGTTTTATTATTATTGTTTTTGATTTTGTCATTTTTGTAATATTCAATTGATTTGTATTATTAAATTTAATTTACTCTTGACGATTTCAATCTAAATTCTCCTAACTTGACAATGTACAATTTATGATGTAATTTTTATTGAATGAATAAATAATCTAAATCTAAATCTATTATACCTTGAAGTTTGTTAAATAATTTAGCAACCGTCTCCTTTGACTACTTGAAGTAAGTCTACCACCATTAGTCGTCTTTATACTATTCTAAGAAGCGTTTGAAAATAGAGCTACTGATTTTTAAAACAATAACCCGAGTACCCAAACTAAAACAAACGTTGTTCTTTTGTAGGAGAGTCGGAATAGGCAAAAAAGTTGAACAAGCACGGTTAGTTTTGCTTCGCCTGTAGGTAAGTATCCAATTTTGCAAGATTGGTTGACAAGACTTACTCTTTTATCCAAGCTTTTATTTAACGTGTAATGTTCATAATGTGTACCTACTATGTAAGGATGTATAAATAGGTTGTCCTCAAAATTTGCACGTCAGATTTGACCGACTTCTTGCGGTAAACTTAAAATTTGCTATACGTACCTATGTTATGTAGGATAGATGACTATGCAAGTAGAAAAAAGTACACCAAGCAAAAAACGCTTTATACTAAATATAAAGTTTGTAACAAAAATTGATCGTGCACACACGTACTTAAAGCAGCTGTAGCCTTACATGGTTAGTTAAACGTATCCTTCAAATTAACAGCAATGTTGTAATGGCTAACCCCCTTATTCATGAACGCTCTGTAGGCTTCTAGTAACTTAGCAATCGTTTGTCTTTATCTGTGCACAGATAAGGACAAACGATTGCTAAGTTAGCAGAAGCCTATAGAGCGTTTATGAATAAGGGGGTAAGTAAATAGTTTCTCTTTCTGAGTAATGGTGATACACGATTTCGATCACAAAGGGATTTAAAATAAATACTGAATAATAAAGGTTCAAATTTCTCTTCTTTGGAATGAAACTGACTCGAATATTTCGCGTCAGTAACTTTATAAATATCTCGACACTTTAAGCTCGAAGAACTCACGTTCACGAGTTTTTGGTTATACATATATACATAAATCATGTCTTTATTGCTTACGGGGCAGACAGAGCCTAAATAGTGGGAATCAAAATAGTGACGGGTTGCTAGCCGTATCGCCTATCCTATACATAATTCCTGAGATTCCCTCGATGGGCTGCTTGATGGATGTTTTTGGTCTTGTTTGTTTAAAATAGTATGTCACCTCCTGCGGAGTGGTGTGGCGGCCATCTTTGGGCCGCAGTCCGCGCCGGCCGCAGCCCACGTCCAATCCATCTGTGACACGATGGAGCTGCCTCATCTGGAGACGCGCTGGGACTACCGCACCCGCCGCGAATCCTGTCTCGTCAACCTCTACCCGCACCCAGCTGCGTTGAGTCGGGTATGTTCAGCTTAACGATATTCATCACCAAGTTGCTGATTGAGGTCTTTAATCTTTCGAGCCGACTTGACTTCATTGCTCTTGACATAAATAACTATCTATGTTATGGGAGTTCAAAAATAGTAGCCTGTTCACCGGTAGGGTTATTACACTACTATTGTACGGACCGACTGACTGGAAGAAGGTCCATTGTGGTTGATTTTGTCGCACTAATAAACTTTTTCAACTGAACCAGTATAATGATTTAAACTACCTGTCTTTGACAGGCGTATGTAGACCTTGTGAGAGCCTGGGGCTGGAAGTCGTTCACGATAGTGTACGAGAACAGCGACGGCTTGGTGCGACTGCAAGAACTGCTCAAGGCCCACGGCCCTTCGGAACTACCTGTGGCTGTAAGGCAGCTACCGGATTCCCACGACTACAGGTAACAGTACAAAGCTTAAGAGATCATTGACAACCTTAATAGACTTCGCCCTCGAGGAAGAAATGTTTGTCTCGTGAGAATTTTCTGCATCATGGTATGAGTCAGTCAGAGAGCCAGTAAAGACTAAATGGATAACTATTTCTACTTTGCAAAATAGCGAGGTCGCCTTGAATATCTTCTATAATTGTAACCGCATGAATTCAAATTCAAGGCGAGTGCTCACAATTGGCGGAGTAAGGTGACGTAGGTAAAGTTGTCCGTTAAGTTTTACATGGTCCTGCATAAAGTACGTCAGTTACGTCAGTTAGGGCCTTTTTAAATATTGAAATTATTCATGATAGAGATGATTTTCGCAATAAGACACACTCTGTTGGTATCAATCATAATGATGGGGATAAAGCTGACCTGAAGGTTGATTAATTTAAAAATTGCCAAACTGATTCAAGAACAGGCGAAAGTTACTTTTTTTGCCAGAATAAAATTAGTATTAGTCGGCCGCAAAGACAAAACTACTTGACCTTGAAATGTTAAACCTAATCTTATTAGACCATGCTGTATATTACATGCTGACTTTGTACTCAGACCTCTCCTGAAACAAATCAAGAACTCGGCAGAATCCCACATAGTGTTGGATTGCGCTACAGATCGGATCCGAGACGTGTTGCAGCAAGCGCAACAGATCGGGATGATGTCGGACTACCACAGCTACCTTATCACTTCTTTGGTAAGAGAATACGAGTCCGATCGTAGATTTAGAATACACTGTCATTAAAGTACATTGGCGGATAACTGAGGCGAAAGCAAAAGTACAAGTCAGTGCGTATCTAAAAATTTGCTTTGTTCTTTTTGTTCATAAATACAAGCTGAAACAGTGGACAGAAATGCTTCTATCTAGATATTACGTCCTAAAATTCGCGCATCTAATGTCGCCATTTTTCTTTCATTGCCAATCTTTACGATAGTACGTTCTAAAATTTATGATATTATCTACATACTCGAATATGAAAGGTTGTCAAAGAGAGATGTTTCCTTGTGGTTGCTCGCGCCAATCAACTAGGGGTTGTCACAGTTATTACAACTGTCGGAAAGAAGATAAACTAAAGTGATCCAAGATATTGAGACTCGTGTAAATTTAACTGTAAAAATATTAGTTTTAGCTCTAAACGCTGCGGTCTAAGTGTTAACTCTGGTTAAACAACAAATAAAAGTATTTTTTGTAGTATTCTAAATGTTATACCAATACCATACTTACTTTTGAGTAATTGCCAACATTAAATTGATTTCACAGGATTTACACAGTGTTGATTTAGAAGAGTTCAAGTACGGAGGAACTAACATCACCTCTTTGAGGCTACTCGATCCTGAAAGAACCGATGTACAGAGAGTAGTACGGGATTGGGTGTACGATGAAGCCAGGAAAGGGAGAAAGCTTCAACTGGGTCATACCTCTGCGAAGGTAAGTTAAAGTTACTAGTGAAAGGAAATGAGTTTCGGAAATTGGTTATGTATTTCGCCTGCTGAATGCAAAAAGGGCCGAAATCAAAATTTTCGGTTTTTGAGTTTATCCCGGAATCGTGTTCTAATTTGATCGTTTTACCATATACATTAAAGACTATTTTCAAAAGTTAACTCTAACAGAATATAGAGGGCATAAATGCCCTTTTTACATGTGACGAAATGGCCTACCCTGTGTATGCGATAAAGGCCTTTCTTAGTTGTGCCCTTATTGCACAATCATTTGAGTTGAATTTTAAGTTGTGTCTTGTGATATTATATTTATATGACACTTATGAACATTGATTGTACATAATGAATTCACGAAAACATACAAGAAAAACAATGAGCCAGATATTATATGTCTCACAGAAACTTTAATTAAATCTGGAAATGAAACAAATATAAAAGTTCACAATAATTACGCATTGGCCAGCAGCTATTCCCGAGACCAAAATAGAGGCGGAGTCTGTATCTTGGCAAAGCCAGAGGTAACTTTTAAGGAACTCGATTTTTTGCAGAAAATGTCGGTATCGAGGATCTTTGAGTGCTGTGGTATTGAGGTACCCAAACATAATGCTGTAGTCATTTGTTTGTACAGAATTCCAAATTCATCCGCTAACTTATTTCTCGACAAGTTAGATATTTTACTACACGAATTGAACACTAAATCTAAATTTAAAAAAATAATCATTTGTGGTGACTTCAATATTAATACACTAGCAATTAGTAACGACTGTAACAGACTAATAGGCATTTCATCTTAGTCCTCTAGGTTGGCAACGCATCTGCAATCCCTCCGAGGTTGCAGGTGTCCATGGGCAGTGGTGATCACTTACCATCAAGTGACCCACTTGCTCGTTTGCCTTCCTATTTTTATTAAAAAAAAATATATAAAAAAATAATTATAATTTAACAAATCATTTAAAAGAACCAACAAGGGATAAAACCTGCATAGACAATATATTGAGCAATGTAAAAATAAAAATGGCATATGCTGCCATTTTACTTCTCGGCATTTCTGATCATGACACAGCACAAAATATAAATAAATTTCAGAAATGTTTGTCAAGTCTATCTTTTTCAGATATATGCTTAGAAAGTGATTTTAATGTCGCATTCAATCAGTTTCACGACTTGATCGTATTGTTTTAGGTATAAGCTATGTTTTCTAGTTATGCGGAAAAAATAAACAATACAAATCATAATTCTCCAAAATGGATGAAAACAGGAGTAAAAATTAGCTGCAAAAGAAATGATTACTTCGTTTTCGATATTATAAAAAACAAAGAACCGAACAAAATAAACATGAATATTACAGATACACTAAATTATTAAAAAAATGCATAGATACTGCGCAAAGATTAAATAATAGCAAATATTTGATCAACATTAAAAATAAATGCAGAGCCTCGTGGCAAATAATAAAAAATGAAACTAATACTACTATAAACACACCGCAATATACATAATTAATAAACTGGTAATAAAAAATAAAATGATAACGGACCCCTTTGAAATAGCATCAAATTTTAATACTTACTACACAGAACTAGCAGGTTCAGTTAAACAACCTCAAACACCCCAAATGCACATACATGGTAATGCACGAAATAATAGCATCTTCATAACACCAGTGTCAGAAAAATAAATGAATAGGATGTCATAAAAATAATACGAAATCTGTAGGGTACGACGAAATTAATACTGATATTATAAAAACATATGTAGAAAACAATTGATACCAATCCTAACCTATTTGGTTAGGAACCGGTCTTTTGAAAGTGGGATTTTGATTTTATTTTATATTATTAGCATTTTCTTTAATTTGACATTAATTTATTGCATTTGTATTATTGATTATGCATATGATAATTAGCATGACTTCAGGCACATCACGAAATTGCATAAAATACTTTCTGCAACAAAGGCACAACTCTAAGTACCCATGTTTAGGCCCTTACAATTTCAAATGTATATTATTATAAATGAAATTAACGGATTCATCCGAAGCTATCTATGATAAAGAAAAAGAAAACCTCATGAACAGATACGTTTTTCTAAAATAAAAAAAAATAGAGCCAATTTGGTGATCATACACCTGTTTCTCAAAACTTTAACTGGCCATTTCTCGAATTATTGGTTTTTTGACTTGTGCCCTTATTGCATTCGGCAGGCGATTTGTTAACATCTTTTTTTTCATTGCAGGAAAATATGACGTTTATTAAGGTAATTTTGTTTATTTTTATCTCGTTTCGTTACGTAAATTATTATCAAGTGAAGAGGTTGACCCAGATTATGCACTCCATCTTTAACTTCCATAGATGCGTTGTTCTCTCTATACCAAAAGATAACTTTAGATTTGTTCAAATCAAGCATGCAATTTTAAACAAACACCGTATTGTTCCTATTTAATCTAAAGGTTAATCCGTGCTTAGGCAAATTTAGCGATTATTTCAGTATTTAAAAAAAAAAACTTTTTCAAATAGTTTATGCTTGCAGCTGTTTCCTTCTTAGTGCGCCGCGATGTTGAAATGTTTGCCAAAAATCATGTCTCTAGCACTGGTTTAGAATGAACACGACTTATCATTCTGATTGTGTTTATGTATTATATATTATTATGGGTACAAATTATTAATTTAGAAGTATATTTACACAGACGGAAACAGCGTTAATGTACGATGCAGTGCATTTATTCGCCAAAGCCCTGCATGACCTCGATACGTCGCAGCAGATTGATGTTCGACCGCTCTCCTGCGAGGCGGAGGACACTTGGCCACATGGTTACAGCCTCATCAACTACATGAAAATCGTGAGTATACAAACGTCCAATTTTTGGGCTTCAGATTTTGAACACCAACGATTTTTTAACCGTTATATTTTATACATAGAGACAGGGGAGGCCTTTGCCCAGCAGCAAGATACCAAATAGGCTACAAAAACAATTGTACAGACAGAGGTGTATTTACTTAATCTCTGTTCTCGTAAAGCTTACGCACCTTGTACAATCATGGTTAAATTCACTACCTTACTTGGTTGCGTCAATTGTTATTTATGTCATTTTTTTAAGTAAGTTTTAAGTAGTCAATCAATAGGTTGATCACTTAAAGAAAGAAGGTAAATTAAAAAAACAGTAGTTAAACAAAAAAACATTTATGAAGAGCAGACTTAACAGGCATACAAATTTAATACATCTGTAGCGAGCACATTATCATATCCCGTCTGACTCATTTGCTCTTGATGTGAAAGAGACAGGATTACAGTATTTATGTATACAAGCGGAATGTTGGGGCAGACTGGGGGCAGGAGCTCGGATTAGCCGTCCCCACATTGTTGGCTGGCTTAACTACTGTCCACACCGCTACTACAATTTAGCTGCTTATATGAATACACGGAGTTAGTTTAACGTACTCTTTATGAAGCGGGTACTAAATTTACCTCTGTCACTTAAAGTACTGATTTAAATTAGTGGCGCGTTTAGAACACATGTTATGTTATTCTGTTATTTGTCAGGGCATGATTAATGTTAAGACTTTGTTAATTTCATCTACCTGGGTGCTCCATACAGTCGAAACAAATGAAAAAGCGAAATCGTTGAGTAACGTTACTAAAACTGGTTACTTATGTATAATGTATACCTACTTGTAAATATAACTGGGGTATATTTTCATATTGCGTCCAATTCAATTTACTTTCATTCACACACACCTAAAAACTTAATTTACCTAATTTGTGTTTAAACTTTTTTATTAAATTTGGTGTTAGCGAAAGTCTGTATTAATTAACAGAAGTGATAATTTAATTCCTCCACTGCTAAAACGACGCCCGTAAAATTGCAAGTTGATCGCGGAAGACCTGTTTTGTTTCTTCTGATATTATTTTTATCTCAATAAATATTTCGCATCTCAACAACAGACTCCGATTTTATGAAAATATAGCCGCCACCAGTAACAGATGCACAAAGTAAGCATCCACTAATTAACGTTTAGTATTCTGCATCTAAATACAACAAAACTCTCCCACAAGTCAACGCATCAGTTCATATTAAAAAAATATATTATGACGAACATAGACAATTAGACACGTAATCCAATTTTGATCAAAACTATTGTTCGTTATTTTATCGCATCAGGTGCTACATTGCAGAGGTGAATTTCAATTAAGTACTACTTAAGTAGCGGAGAAACAAGGTACTTCAATATTTTTTGTTTATTGTTCGTTAGTTAAAAAACTCAGTCAAGGAAAATGAAAACAAAACGGGAAAATGTCAAGCTTAATTAGCAATTAGGAATTAGTAAACACCAACAAAATTGTGTTTGTATACAAAACGGGCAATCTACACGTGCAATTCAATTTAAAGTTGGTCCAACTTGAACTTAATAGTTTAACAGACTGATTAGGCAAGTTTCACAACGCTCGTTTGTTTCAATACACAGGTAGAGATGAAGGGCTTAACCGGCGTTATAAAGTTTGACCATCAAGGATTCAGGAGCGATTTCACTCTTGACATAATTGAACTCACGAGGGAAGGACTGCAGAAAGCCGGCATTTGGAATTCATCAGAAGGCGTCAACTACACGAGGTCCTACGGCGAAAATCAGAAACAGATCGTAGAGATATTACAAAACAAGACGCTCATTGTGACAACTATTCTGGTAAGCATAACGGCCTGTCCACGAGTATGAGCGAGCGGCGGCGCGGGGGCCGTTTTCTCTGTTCATTGTGTATGCTGCTCGTTAACCACCAAGCGCCAAGCGTATCGGCTACGCAATGAATACAGAAAACGCTCGCCGCAACGCCTGTTGTCGTCATGGCTACGCCGTACCCGGGCCACACCGACATCAATCTTCTCCTTACATTTTACTACTCTCCTGCGTCCCACAAAAACTAAATTAGCCTACCCGACATTCATGTATATTTCTCTAGACTCACATAATACATAAATCACTGGACCTGCACTTACAAATCCCAGGAATTTATGACTAACTTAACAAATTTTCATTTCCGTAGAGTGCTCCATATTGTATGCGAAAGGAGGCTAGCGAGAAGTTGACAGGCAACGCGCAATTTGAAGGGTATGCCATTGATCTCATTCATGAGATATCTAAAATTCTGGGCTTCAATTACACATTCAAGCTAGCGCCTGATGGTCGATACGGATCCTTCAATCGGGAGTCGAAGGAATGGGATGGAATGATAAGGGAATTGCTTGAGCAACGCGCCGACGTTGCTATTGCGGATCTTACTATAACATATGACAGGTATAGTAAACTCATGGATACATTTTGTTCTTTTTTAATGGCATTATGAATTCATGTGAATTGTGTCCTTTTTGTTTTGCTAAACAGGGAGCAAGTGGTAGACTTTACAATGCCTTTCATGAATCTCGGAATTTCGGTGCTGTACCGCAAACCTATTAAGCAGCCACCGAACCTGTTTTCGTTTCTCTCGCCGTTGTCTCTGGACGTCTGGATTTATATGGCCACAGCATACTTGGGTGTTTCCGTGCTACTTTTTATTTTAGCCAGGTATGTTATCCCTTCGGTCCAAAAGGAAAAAGAACATTGAAAACTCTGGTATAAAGTTCCCTTGTGTTAAATTGCTAAATGCGCTAATCCAATAGGTTTACCCCGTACGAATGGCATCAGACGCGGTCGCCTGACGGGGAGAAAATGGAGAATATATTTTCTCTCGCTAACTGTTTGTGGTTTGCCATTGGATCTCTGATGCAACAGAGCTGTGATTTTTTGCCCAAGTAAGATAACTTGTAGAAGAAGAAATTCAGATGCGATTATGAAAACACACTTCAAAATTTTTAATACAATTTTCAAGCGTGGTTATAATCGCTGGAGTATAGTGAACTCAGCGAAATCAATACAGTTTGAATCAAGAGAAACTAGGGTCGGGATTGAAGTATTCTATTTCTTTAGGATACTGTTATGAATGGGCAACCTTTTCGTGTGATAGACTTCAACACTTGTTCGTGTACGCTCCGACCATCAAGTAAATGAAGAGCGATTGATATCGAGCGTGCAGTGAGTCGAGTCAAGAAGACTAAATGATGGGCGGTATTTGGGCGCAGGTTCAGTCCGTACGAGTGGGACAGCCCGAGGAACTGTGTTGACGAGCCGCAGGTGCTGGAGAATCAATTCACTCTGTTGAACTCGCTGTGGTTCACTATCGGCTCCTTGATGCAGCAAGGTTCGGATATCGCACCGAAGTAAGTCTCATCTAATCTACCTAACAGTTGGCTACAATTCTGCTCCCTATACACGGTTACCTTCGTATCAGTGTTCAGTGAAGACATCATGACTCGTGTCGATAAGGTCTTAGGTACATCTTAGTACGGAAATGTAGCCTTCGGTTACTACAAAGCTCGGATGAAGAACTCCCTTTCACTAATTAGTTTCAAAGCGACCACAGCCCTTTGTGAATTTCAAGCATCGGTAGTTACTAAGTAAGCCCACACCGTCCGGTTCGAATAGAGACGTGTCGGTACTTTCAATATGCTTTGGTTTTCACGATAACTAGTTAAGGACTTGGTAATTAGTGCTATCAACATGAATGATCAAATCAATACTGTTTTGTTACTCGGTAACTGTGCACCTGGTACGACTTCTGTGCTTGTGTAGTATCCATAGCTTGCTGCATCAAAGTTTAATTATAAATATGGAATAAGTTCGAGAGGCCGATGTCACATTGCAACACTGTTCGAAGCTATACAATGCATACAGAAAAAATGTGACATCGATTTCTTTTTTCTAAATTATAGCTAGTTTAAAAATAAGCAGTTTGTTGTAGATGAGCTAAGTAACATTTCCGTTTGAAGATTCATCTCACAGTGAAATGAAACTACTTTAACAGTTAAACGCCGTAGTTTCATTTCAGAAGTTGCGAAAACATACGATTTTACTATTCACATCACAAGTTTTAAAACACAGAAATGATTTACGCCGTAAAGTGTTGACGTATTAGCTATTTAGTTTCGCAACCCAATTAATAATCACTTGGTTTAACCTAGCAGCACTTAGAGTCGAGTTCAAAAATATATGGAGGTTCACGGAAAAAAAAATATCCAGTTCTTAGTAGCTTTAATTCCGCGGATAGTAAAGATTGATGCGTTGATATTTGACACTAAGACCCTGAAGATATTTGTGAACTCGACTGAACTGAACGAAAGTTAGTTATTAACATATGCTCATTATCTAATTGCGTTATCAGAGCAGTGTCTACAAGAATGGTGGCAGGGATGTGGTGGTTCTTCACTTTGATCATGATCTCGTCATACACGGCTAACTTGGCCGCGTTTCTCACGGTCGAACGAATGGACTCGCCCATTGAAAGCGCGGAGGATCTCGCAAAGCAGACCAAAATCAAATATGGCGCTTTGAAAGGCGGCTCTACTGCAGCTTTCTTCAGGGTAAGCATTTTAAAGTTAATATTGCAAAAATACCTACAGTTAATTTAAATATTTGCATAATAAGTTCTCCTGGTTGTTCGCGAGGTAAAGGATGAGTAGGCGGGCCTTAATGAAATGTAAACTAGAATTGGCACGATTTGTTTTTCGGGCGTCGCTTTTCCTTGGATTTACGCACTTTTGTCTTCAAGTGACCAGATGATGAATTCATTGGGGATTTCAAATTTAAATCCGAGTCTTTTACTAAAGTTAATTACAAGTAGCTTGATAGGTACTAATAAATGAGAGTATGAAGTTCTAATCTCAATTTAATTTCTTTGGGATTCTAATTGAAAATTAGTGTTGTGAACTAAATGTTGCCAAAAAAAATTGTAATAACGCGGATAACGGTCATAAGGTTGTGTAATTCTCAAATTAACAAATACCAAATCCAAGATAATTAAGCAAATGATTTTATTTTATTACTAGCTGTTGCCCGCGACTCCGTCTGGACCAAATACGCTTGTCGCTTTACGATTTTCCGGAATAAAAACTATTTTATGTCTTTTCCCGGGGCTGAAACCACCTCTGTAACAGATTTCAACTAAATTGGTACAACGGTTTAAGCATGACGAGGGGACAGACACACTTTCACTTTTATAATTTTAGTCTGGATTGCTACATCATGGGACTTCTGTGAAGTAACACCTATTTAATAAAAATTAACAACAGTTATAAATTGCCATCAGGACTCAAACTTCTCGACCTACCAGCGCATGTGGTCATTCATGGAATCGGCGCGTCCGTCGGTATTCACCAGTAGCAACAAGGAAGGGGAGGAGCGCGTGATGCGAGGCAAGGGCGCTTACGCCTATCTCATGGAGTCCACCACCATCGAGTACGTCGTTGAGAGAAACTGCGACCTCACTCAAGTGGGGGGGATGCTGGACTCGAAGGGCTACGGGATCGCCATGCCGCCGAGTAAGACTTTATGACCACTTCGTTTTTAAGTACATCTGGTGTTAAGCGTTTATGGATGATATACAGGGTGTTAGGTAATGAGTGGATAATCCTTGAACTACGGATAGAGGGCACTTAGGACGTTATAATAAAGCTAAAATAGGTTTAGTAAAAGTGGCACGGTTTCCGAGATATTCGGACTTTTAGGTTTTTTTCGAAAATGAACACCCTTGTTCAATGTTTTGATCATAGCACCATTTTAAGCTAACTTTTTCAATTTTTTATTTTTGCTCAATATTCTTGAGTACTTGTATTTTCAGATAGGCATTACTATTTTGGTGAGACTACATGGGATTTTTTTAAAAAAAATTGCAAACTTAATTTTTGCCTTTTCAATCGTACATTGACCGAATTTTCAGCTCTCACGGTGAAAAAAAAATACACTACCGCCTAGTTGCCAATAAGCTTAAAAACATGCCGGTTTATTGACAATTTAAAAATGGTAATTACCTTTTGAATTTAAATTCAAAATGACAAAATAATAATAAAAAAATACACGCTCACCCACATTTTTCCCCATTTACTTTTTGTATCACGGGCGTAGAACTCAATTTTTTTTATTGCAAAAATAACATTATTTGCCACTTATTTAAATGCAAATGGCATTTTAATAATTCCAAATTTAAAAAACATGCTGACTGCCTATTGTTTTTTTTTTCTACGATTTTGAATTTCGCTATTATTATTGCGTAATGAATGGTTAATTTTGCGTTTAGATCGTTGTGTTGAAGTTTTTTACTTTAATACTGCTTCGAACATAATACACACTGATAGAATATGCCCAAATGCATTACATTTATGGTGAGTGCCAAGGCACAATTTCACCATTCATTACGCAATAATAGCGAAATTCAAAATCGAAGTAGAAAAAAAAAACAAAAGGCAGTCAGCATGTTTTTTAAATTTGGAATTATTAAAATGCCATTTGCATTTAAATAAGTGGCCAATAATGTTATTTTTGCAATAAAAAAAATTGAGTTCTACGCCCGTGATACAAAAAGTAAATGGGGAAAAATGTGGGTGAGCGTGTATTTTTTTATTATTATTTTGTCATTTTGAATTTAAATTCAAAAGGTAATTACCATTTTTAAATTGTCAATTAACCGGCATGTTTTTAAGCTTATTGGCAACTAGGCGGTAGTGTATTTTTTTTTCACCGTGACAGCTGAAAATTCGATCAATGTACGATTGAAAAGGCAAAAATTAAGTTTGCAATTTTTTTTTTTAAAATCCCATGTAGTCTCACCAAAATAGTAAAGCCTATCTGAAAATACAAGTACTCAAGAATATTGAGCAAAAATAAAAAATTGAAAAAGTTAGCTTAAAATGGTGCTATGATCAAAACATTGAACAAGGGTGTTCATTTTCGAAAAAAACCTAAAAGTCCGAATATCTCGGAAACCGGGCCACTTTTACTAAACCTATTTTAGCTTTATTATAACGTCCTAAGTGCCCTCTATCCGTAGTTCAAGGATTATCCACTCATTACCTAACACCCTGTATTGGATGTGATAGTTGACTTAACCTTATTTGTTTCTTCTTTTATTATTACTGAGGACTGGCTTGACATTACGCTGGATCGGAAGTTGTGGAGGATGAGGGGAGAGGCTTTTGCATAACACTGGGACACCACAATAGGCTAATGAAAAATAAAAATGCTAGTTGTTACCTTACAGATATTTACATCGACTAACCTTTAGTCGCAAATGCCTAGTCTTAGTAAGTAAGATGTTCGACTGTTACTCTTAGTCTAACAGTCTTTCTGCATTGTGATCTTCTTCAAGCAACATTTCCTTTGGTAATCAAAGTATTTGTTCAGATTCACCGTACCGCACCGCAATCAGTGGCGCCGTGCTTAAACTGCAAGAGGAAGGCAAGCTGCACATACTGAAAACAAAATGGTGGAAAGAGAAACGCGGTGGAGGATCATGTCGTGTAAGTTTAAGTTTTCCAAACACGGTTAGGACAGACGACTAGCAGAATGAACTTACCCGATACTAAGCAATTAGGTACCAGAGACTAAACATGATGAAAATACCGGAAATGTTCAATCGCAAGCTATGCGAGTCGAACCTGAAATTATTCGTACCTACTCTACGATGATGGTTGCTCCCACAAGATTCAATTAACCTTTGTACGCTTTTAGAATAAGAATAACGTTATTTCATCAAGGCACTACAAGCGATTTACTGACTTTCCAGTAGTAACTTTTATACGACGAGAACTTTATTTTTGATGTTGAATAAAATGATGAGCCTTTTTCCTATGTTTTTTTTTGATATTTGTTTAGGAGCTTTGATCAATATTAAACTACGCCCGTCAGATCTGCTATTAAAACAATATTTACGTTAGACCCGATAACAATTTGTAAATTTACTTTACAGTATTTCAAATTACGTTGCTGCTTATAATTTTTATAGACAGTCCCAAATATTAAGCTAGAAAAGAATAAAAAGAAACTATATTTTTAAACAGTCATGTAATAAGCCACACGATACAGTCAGTCAGACACTCACTTTTATCCAAACGCAACAGTGATGATAAATTAAAATTACTTAATACACTGCTAAATTGAAAGTAACAAAAAGGGAATTAATTCGTCAGTAATAAAAATAAAACAGTAAACAAAGTGACATCTGAATAATTTGCGGCATGTCAAAAACCACTTACAATCATAAAATCATAAAAATAAAAATAATATATATATGAAAGTTATCAACGGTTTTCATTTTTTTTTTTTTTTTAATTTGATGGCCTGGTTTTTTATTTCTCTCTGGTGTAAAGTTGCCATTTTCAAATTAGCGCAGTGTTCATTACCGCGCTCCTACTGCGTACTTCAAGTTTGAAATGTCAAAATATGACGTTTGGATGGAAAGGGAGGAAGTTGGTGAGATAATGGGGGTGACTTTTTGACATTTGAAACTGATAGTGGAGGAGCGCCATTACTGCCATCAAAATACAAAAATGAACTTCTTCCCAAAGGATGAGACGTCGAAGTCCTCGTCGACGGCCAACGAGCTGGGCCTCGCGAACGTCGGCGGAGTATTCGTGGTACTCATGGGAGGGATGGGGGTCGCGTGCGTCATCGCCGTCTGCGAGTTCGTGTGGAAGTCCCGCAAAGTGGCCGTGGATGAACGGGTGAGCATGTCTTAGCTAAACCTAACAAAATACTCAAAAGTGTTTAAGGATCATCTATGAAAGTTGATATGCGGATGACCGCTGGAGGTTTGGATTTCTTCGTTTTTTATTTCGAAATCACGTCACTGGACGTTTATATTTCAATTGAACTTGGATTAGGGTTAGGGCCTTGCTTCAAAATGACCTAATTTTTTGTTGGGTCATACGATGAGAATAGATACTTTTACTTAATTCTGGAACTGCTTAGGCAAATCGCTTAGTAAGACAGTCTCGTCTTTGGCGGGAGCCTATTTTGATTCAGTATTTACTTCCGACTCTTTTTTTACTTTTATAACTGTTTGTATTACCATTGCCCGCGACTTCGTCTGCGCAGAATTCGCTTATCGTTATCTCGCGGGAATTATGGGATTTTCCTGGTTAAGAAACATCCTGTGTCCTTCCCCGGGACAGAAGCTATCTCTCTACCAAATTACAATTAAATCGGTTCACTCATCGGTCACAGACAGAAACGGTTTCACACACAATTCAAACACAACATTAATACAGTTCCACGAATCAACAATATTTCAGAATGGGCTCATCGTAAGCAAGATCTGATTAATAATCAAATTCGATTAGTTAAACGACTTAATTATCTGAATCCCTTGATCATTTCAAGCCGGGTACTATTACCATGTTTGTTCGCTCGCGTCAAGTTCAATTATCAAGATTTACTACAACGTTTATCTTAAATATATCTGTTAAGGAACTGTTGCTTTAATAAATACTAAGTAAAAAAAACCCGTAAGGGATAAAGACGTGATTTATGTATTATGTATGTATGTAACTAAAAGTTTACATTTTGATTGCTTAGAAAGATATGTTTTTGTATTCGTTACCCGTCAGATATTTATTTGAATTTTTAATCAGTTTCCTTAAAATAATTTATTTTGTTGTTTCTATGAGATGACGCATGTGACAATTTTAAATTGACAAAACCTTTCGTATTTACAACGTAAGAGTAACGTGTCATTTTAATTTTTCATGCATTTTTTATAGTTTCGTTTACTTTGTTTTAGGTTTACTTTTGATCAACAGATTACGTAACTACGGGTAACGTTTTTGGATTGTTATGCACATATTTAGCTAGAAGTGTTGGTTACTGGTTCACCTATGTTCAAAGTTACTTCAGCTAACTAAAATAACAGTCTTTAGTGTTCGGTCACTAGCTATAGAAATATAAATTAAATAACTCCACAAAATAGAGGTACAGGGGCCTAACCATGACGTCTTAATGCGATTCAATTCAGATTCAGCTTAATTTCGCTCGTTGTCAGATCCACACTAAAAATGACAGCTGAAACCTGAACTGAGTCGGAATTGAATAGCCGTAAGACGTCATGGTAATGAACCTGGTAAAGCTCAAGCATTATGCACACTTAGTTTCAGTCGCCTGGTTAGAGAACGATGTAAACTTTTGTCTCCACTATGACTCCGTTCTGTGTGTCTCATTCCTCCGAGTTCTGTGTGCTCAAAGTTTTTCGCTAAATGATGCTGACAATGTATGTTTTATTTCACTAACTGTTTTTTTTTATTCGGACGCTGATTCACAACGGACCAGAAAGAGGAGGTACAATTTTTCTAAACAAAACTTAATTACCCCGCTCGTGTTGCGAAACTGTACCTTGGCTTTGTGTGATCAGGCTTCGCTATGTTCGGAAATGGCCTCGGAGCTGCGTTCGGCGCTGAAGTGTCCCAGTGGGGCGTCCGGCGGGAATTCCGCCGGCCCTAGAG
Source organism: Pandemis cinnamomeana (assembly GCA_932294345.1). Classification (NCBI taxonomy): domain Eukaryota; kingdom Metazoa; phylum Arthropoda; class Insecta; order Lepidoptera; family Tortricidae; genus Pandemis; species Pandemis cinnamomeana. The sequence goes on from OW028711.1 coordinate 7,420,575, forward strand.
ACGGGGCCGGATCGCCGTACCTCCACTACGGCTTTAGTACGAAGAGCCAGCTTCACTAGCGGCCAAAATCCGCCTCCTCGTCCCCGAGCGATGTGTAGGCGACATAAGACTTTAAAAATTGCCAGTGACGGTGTGACACGTTGGTTTGCTATTACATAAACATTTTGTCTCATTTTTGTTAGTCCAATTGTTTTATCTCAAGTCTGTTTCTTTTCGTAAGTTGATCTGTTGTAAGTTGAGTGAAATTTACATTGCAGTCCCAACGACATTCAGACTCAAATGGACTTTATGAAATAAAACGTTCGTAAAGCACGGTAAGGCCAAACTAAAACTAATGCCATCTAAAATGTTGATAAGATGTCTTTGCACTTTTATTAAGTTATGTGTCATGCCTGTAACGATATTCCTTGCACGAAAAGGTTTTTTTCCAGATTTAATTAGGTATTTTGTTTGACATAGTCCAATAGGTACATTAAAAGTGTCATGTAATAATGAACCAGCGGTTCGTAGACTTGAAACGTTGTAAATATCTAACTCATATCGCGATAGTGTATTTGAATGAATTTAAGGTAAGTATATCGCTGTTGTTAGTACTAAATGCTAATCAGCAGATCAATAAATATTCATGTGCCATTTTTTTTAAACAAAACAGATATTTATAATACTGTAAATAGGTGATGTATTGTTGTTTACGAGAAATTTTGACATGCCAGTAGATTTATTTTGAAATGTTGTTAGGTAAAATGTTTATGATTGTTTATCGTTTTTATTCAATCCTAATAAGTACTCGCTTAAGATTTTGTCTCTAAATAAAATTTAAAATAGTGCTAAATTAAGTAAGATTTGTACTTGGTCACCCATTCATGAACATGTTGTAAATAGAAAGAAATACTGCCAAATTTGAGAAAATACCTAAGTTTAATTGGTGGTGGCTGTTACCCGAAAAATTACCTTTATAACTTGTTGAAGAAATTAATTAAAGATAGATAATAATGATCATCAACTCTTGTGAGAGTTCGAAATTCAGTTTAAGAATTGATGTAAGAATTAAAAGTGTATAAATGGAGCAATATGGATTACTGAATATAACTGACCATTAAATGAGAATTATGTACTAATTAGAGTAACCCTATTTGTTTATCGCCTGAGGTCTGGTCCTTGACTAAATGGCATGAATTAATGAAAATACATATTGTATTTAGAAAAAATACTAAAGTGAAAGGTGAAATCTGGCGTTACTTTTCGGATGACCATATTAATGAAAAAAAGATTTACCTTCCTACACCGTTATCAACGCATTTGATATCAGAGTAGCAAGGTAAATATTTTTTGTTCATGGAAATTGTCGCTTTTGTAGTCAAGGCTGGCCTAGCCAGGGTGTAATTGGAAACAATTTGATCAACTGCTCAAATTGTGTTAAAAGACAACTTCGACTAAATGTATTATAATATTTTGTAAGTTTATGTTCCGACCTCGATTTTAAATTAATAAATAATTTTACTAAATCGTGCCAGAGTTTCATTGGCGACCTTTGAGTTTGTGGAAATAGATTTTAGATTGCCAACTGAATTGCCAAATAAAATTGTGCTAAACATTTTAGCGTGGAATATTAAACTTGTAGCTAATAAATTCAGCGGACCTTAAATTAAGTTAAACATTTTGTTCCAACGTTTCGTAATAATGACAAATATGGTAATCCTTTTGGTAATCATGCAAATAGACTACCTTTCCCATGTTACGACCATAACATGTGCTAATAGATAAATAGAGTACCCACTCACCCCTATCGTAATAGTAAACAGCCCAAATGCAATTCATAATGGTAATTACACTTCAGATTTCTCTATTCGCTTATAATGGTGCTGGCTGAAGTAATAAAAAGTGGTCCTAAATATAAAGATAAGGCAGCCAGGTAAATGAGTTAACCCTCGTTCACGACCATTTTACTACTTTTGTACGACGTAGGTGTGCAAACTTGTTCCCGGCCGTAATTTATACGACCAGGGAGTCGTAAAGGCTAGCACCTATCAAATATTGCTTTGTCGTGTAGTAAACAGCTTTTTTTATTTTATTGGTGTTGTTTGAACGAGGTGCAAGTCGTTTCCAGTACTACTCAAGGTAAATTAATTATAGTGATTTTAAATTTTGCGTTGATTTTAAATAATTACCTAGGTTTTGGTTTTAATACACTATTGGCACGTTAGAAAATAACATAATTGTCTCTAATTTGTGATTGCACCGATGCGAACTAGTATAATCTATTCAAGAAATTTTTCATAAAAAAATGCAAATTTCATAACAAAGCTTCGCGCTCTCATCCCGTTTTTAATTCGAGCATTGTCTGTATAGCCCCCACAGGCACACGTCATATGTCTCGCTTGAATAAAACATGCTTCTATGTTTCGCCGCTAGGGTGAGTAAATGCTCGTAATTCTAAAGATAAAATTGTGTTCATCAACATCTTGAGGAAAAAATATTCCCCTTGTTCTTTAGCGGCCATCGTGTTTAGTTTCTAAATGTTTCGGCGCACGGATGCACAGATGTACTATTATTTTTATGAACTAACTCGCTGTTGCCGCCCGCAACTCCGTCTGGACAGAATTCGTTTATCGCTATCCCGCAGGAATTACGCAATTTTCCGGGATAAAAAGTAGCCTATGTGTTATTCCAGACTATAATCTATCTATGTTCCAAATTTCATCCAGATCTGTCTAGCCGTTCTGGCGTGAAAGAGTAACAAACATCCAAACATACCCACAAACTTTCACATTTATAATATTAGTAGGATTATAATATTAGTAGGATAGTAGGATATTTATTTAAGGAACTCAGAGAAACAGTTTTAATAACGCAAGCTTTTTTCGCCTACCTACGAGTACTGTATTTATTCATTGAGCATTACATATTTATAACGTCGACCGTTTAAAAATGTGCCGCTAAAACATTCTCAAAAACACTTTGTTAGCAGCGCACGTGGACCACTGATGTGAAATGATTCGCCTCAAAATATTTAAAAGTAATAAAATTGACGGCAATGTTGTATCTAGACTTCAATGGTCTAAGGTTCTGCCTTTATCGTCGAGCCTTTCAAGTCGATCCAATCACTAGAAGTGGGGGAAATTTGACTTGAAAGATTCGATCCAAACATTCAATATAAGGGATTATTCGAAGTTCCCACGGGATAAGGATTCAGCCTATTTTCTATCATACCACAAGAGATTAGCCGTAGGCATTCATAAAATAAGATCGGAGACATACTTAATGAAAAAATGATAAAATGTTTTGCCAAAATCGGTGGCGGAAAATCTTGACGATTATTTGCTTTGTAGATAAATTTATTGTACACTTTTTTGTCATTAACAATTACCGTTATTATTCTAAAAACAATGCTCAAATCTTCTAATAGCTATCTATGAAATAAAGTTTCAGCTTGACAACACGGTGCTTACAAAATTATGAATATTCTTCTTTAACAAAAACATAGTTGAAAATATATATTACATTTTTGTTTATTATGGCTGCGTAAACGTTAGCAAGTTTGTGGGCGTATAGGTGGAAAATGGAATCAATATAGTGATGGGTTGCTAGCCGCATCGCCTATAGCATAATTTCCGCCCATTCACTCGATGGGCTTTTACCATGTGCGCGGGAGGAGAAGCAACTGGTACATTCTGTTTTTACTTTGCTCCCAGACCAGCATGGAAGTGTTGCGCGATTGCAACCCTTACATTATATGCTTCCTGGAAATGTATGTTTGAAATTTCATTGTTTTCACATGCTTTGTTCGAGTCTACAAAAAAGTGTATTTCATCAGTGGGGGTTGCAGTTGCAGTTGTTTCAATGAGTTATTGTCCCAGTCGTTTGATTGTTAGGTAACGTAGGGTTCGGCAATGTTGTATTGTGTTGGCCATGATTCTAAAGTGGCCTGACACTCATTAATTTAAGGTTGAATTATTTGTTTTTAATCTGTAATGGGATAGCAAATAGTTGAGATATTAGTGTCTTAAAATAATTTGAAAGTATTTGCTTGTCATGTTACTAGTGTTCGAGATGAAGTTAGTTCAAAGCAAAATGATACCAACTGTAAGGATGATTTAGTACTAACATCCTTTTGAGATAGTGACGATTTTTTGCTGAGGGTACATTTTTGATTGCTGATATTTGTATTATTGTAATCCAGTCTATTTAGATTGCCTATTTACAATTCTATAATTGTAATTTATTATGACTACACTACTACAGAGATCTGACGCACACTTACAAAAATTTTACAAGGCAAAAATAGCTTGTAAAATATTCACCTAAAAATTATATTACACGGTTATTTATACCAAAGGATAAAAACAAACGGGCCGATAAACGCGGGCACTAAAGCGGGATAAAAAAAGCATTTATCCAAAAAGGCTGTCAAATTTCATCTACTCCACCCCACTTCGCTGTTCACAATTCCATAAACACGTCATGTTGATTCGTTAAAGCGAACACATGGGCGTGGAATTATTACGCCAAATCCAAATGTAACTTTGCTTTTGAGCCGTGGTACCGTATTATTCGCTCGGAAGGAAGGGATTCGTAGGCAAATCCCCGTATTGATAATAACGTGCCGCTACGCCGTAGCACCTGCTACGAGCGTAATTACACTTTATCGAGACATTATTTTTTGTCTCGCCGTCCTTTTAGGTCGACACCCTTTGTTGATCCGAGTGTCTCGCTCTAATAGCCCGTTTATAAACGAGATGCAAGCTGCTATTTGCGAGTTTCGTAATATGGCACTAACAAGAAAGTGCAGTTGGTGTTTTGTTCTCATTTTAAAATTAAATGAACAATTCAATAAGCGGAATATTCCATTTGAAAGCGGACAAAAATAAAAGTTTTGCCGAACTTTGGTATTATAAAAATTAAAAAATAAAGCCTTACCTTACGGTTATAATCAAGGTGTTGTATACGAACTATAGGTGAAAAACTTAAGTCAATGACCTCTTGTATGTGGAGTGTACAGAACTGATATGGGACTTAAGTAATTTTTATAGTTTGGAATGTCAGTTAGATCGTCGTCTAAATAACTAAAACAAGAGAACATTTGACTTTGATATCAATTAAGAGTGCCATTTATCTACACACAGCAAGCTAGAAAAATAGTCTCCTCTATTTCATCTCGCCCTGAGGTAAGTGTATTTCGTCGTTGTTTCTCTAGCGATGCCGATCTTTTACTATATTCTATATCAATGATTGCGTTAATTACCGTCACCCTGTTATGTAATTACTGGTGGGTTGTAAAAAATAGTACACAAAGACGTAAAAGCCATAAAGTACTTAAACTGTAAATTGGATCATATATCTCGTTAGCCGCGCAAATTGAAACAGAATTAACATACGCGTAGCAACGAGGCCCTAGCATGCTAACTTTTTCCACAACCCGGTATCATATGTCTTTTTCTAACTTAACTATTGCGAAAGAGATGGAAGACGTCGGTTTGGGATTACTGGGAGTATGCTAGAATTCTCTGATCACGTAGGAACGGCACGCGCTCGATGGAATTGAAAACTGATTCCAGTGTCGATGGGCGGTTGCAAATTAAATTGCTGGGAATTAAACCGGTTTTACTGCACACTGGGCATTTTTTTTCGGTTTGCTTATTTTTGCATGCGAAATGATAAGCACTGTATAAGGGTTTTTCCGAATAATGTGAGCTGACGTACGTAAAAACGTGCAATAACAATCCGTGGTACCCTATGGCTTCTAAATTGCTTCTAAAATGCACAGGATTGAAGGTTCGAACTTGGGCTTACGGCTCTGAACTTTTCAAAATTTACGTGTGAATTTACTTTAAATTTTAGCACATCTCTTCGTTGCAGGAAAAATTCGCGAAGAAACCAGCATATACCAGCGAAGCTGTTGTGTAAGGTATGCAAGGTAAGTAAAAAATCACATTTTTCAATCCGTACTGAGCCCATGTGGGATCTACAACAACCGAAGTCTATAGTAGTCTAAGTATAGGCCGGAGATGATATTGATAAGTTCTAGTGATTCTAGAAGTGCTTGCCCTGTAGTGTTCCAGCTTGGATGGAGGTATCGCACCTGAAGTTATTGGTATAAGAAGCCTATAGTGTCAGCTCTGTAGATTAGCAACACATTTCAAATCTCTATAGCATTCCGGGTGTCTAACTTTTATGGGCGGCGACGATCTTTTTGCATGAGGTGGTAAATTTGCATGCTTGCATTTTTTCACCTTTGAAGTATTTCAAGCAATAACTTTATCGCATCTTCGCTACTAGGTACCAAGCGTAATTGTAGTCAAACTCACACCCATTTCGCATAAAAACATTTACCACGTTTTCCCAACATAATCTTCTTTAGAGACAGAACAGGGGTAAAAGGAAATGATGTAAGGTTGTCAAACCGCAACCAACATGGCTCGTTGCGACTCATCATGTTGACTGTCCCGTGACCTGAAAACTTTCGGATGTACATTCATACTGAACTTTTATGATATGTATGTAGAGTGAGATTTGGGAGTAATTCTACGGTCAGGTTTTTTGTATATACGTTTAGTACGGATAGACTAACATTACCCTTTTTTTGGGTACACCGACAAAACAGTTGATTGTTACAGAATAAGTCCAATAAAATAAAGCCGGAATAGGGTTCCTATCTCATTAATGTGAATACGAAGAATTGTCTTTGCACACATGTTTTTGCTACATGCACTAGTCACACATAAACGCTGAATACTGACTCGGATACACGTCCAATCGAACTGTATGCGGGTACCTAAAACAGTCAATATCGACATTTGCGAGTACGTAGCACTATCTGAAATCTCGCAGCACGAGCTGGCTGAGGACCGAATTTATGGTGTATCAGTGGGACAATTGCCACTATCGCTCAATTTTATTACCTCGCTGCGGCTATAACGCACCGCCGATCTAGTTCGCACGCTTTTAGGACGCTTTTTCATTGATACTCGCCCGGAGATCCAACGTAATGAACAAAACTTTTTATGCTTCATTACCAGAGTTAATCTTGTTGATGTCTCATTTCTGAGTTGAAAACGGTTTCGTGTATCAATTACCCTTTGATCATAACTCGTGATTGAATGAAAAGTTGAGTTTGATACATGCGGGCAAATTCCAAATCGCTTGTTTGATGTTCTATGTTTTCAAACGACGAATTTTATGAAAACTACGGGCCCGACTCACAACACTTTGTTATGTTTGTTTTATCTATGATACCAGTTTTGTTTATTTTATAAGAATATCTTAAGATGTGATACACTTGGCAGAGACTGGGGAAATAGGTCCTTAAAATTTAAATGATCTCGAGCTCTAGTGCAAATTAAGGCAAGTACATACCTGCGTGGACCACAAATAGATGTAACTGTATTGCACGTGTGGAATGGAGTTTTCTTCTGGAGTAAAAACGTCATTTTCAACATAATTATAAACTTAAAAAATCATTTACGTTACTCGTAAGGCTATTACTCAAAAATCTTCATGGGCATTCACATCTACGAAAATACCGATTTATAACAAAAGGCGCATTGACAACCAAAGCGTCATTATACAACCACTCAAACTTAACAAGACTTCGATGACATTCATTTAATTTTCCCAAGCGAGCGACAAATTATAAATGACACCTACAACCGGCCTGAAATGAAAACGTGACGTTTCAACAAGCCCGTTCATTCCGAACTGCCGTGTCATGGGGAAGTCCATTTCCACACGTAGATATAGTACGGCAGGGACTGAAAAATAGCCAGGGATGTATAAAAGGACGCATTAATTTCCCGCCTTAAATGCATTAGGGCCTCGGGGCATTTTGTTTGCAAGCGGGCACACCAGCAACATTTAGCGCGGATTAATGGGGGCTCTATAATCACGTGGCCCGCCGCCGGGTCAGCATACGGCACAGAGCCGCCACAAGTCTACCATTTGAAATTTTAATGAAACCCTCGCGTGATGGATGCTGAACAAACCGCTGTAATGTTACTAAAATTAACGCAGCAAAATAAATGTAAGTGAAACCATTGGCGCTCGCTAATTTACTCCGCCAAACGCGCTTAAAATGTCAGCTATTTCATTGTCACATAAGGCACAGATAGGCCAGGAGAAGCCTATCTCGCTCAACCTCATAAAACCCATAATAAGCGTTTTTATAGGTATAAATTAGCCTCGCTAATGTATCCCGGAAAATTGATATGGGTTTATTACGTTTTATAAAAGAAGGTATCTTACGTTTTTTGAATTTATGTGACAGCATTTTAAACACATTTTTTTATGAACGTGCAAAGGCATTGCGGTCATAAAATGGTCGATCTAAAATGTAACGATACCTCCATACGGTGGTAAACAACAATGTTGTAAATAACATAGTGACACTATTTTACAGTGCAACCGGATGATTCATAACGCTCCGTGCGTTCGTAATCCGCTGTTAGCGTTATCCGCACCCGCAAACTGTTCGCGCTGAAAGGTACTTTAAATGCAAATCGTGACAAAGTTCAAAACGTGCACCGCACTGCAGTGTGGTTATTCAGAGATTTATATTAATGGGATGACTTATATACGTCGTAATTCAAAAATTTTCAATATTTTTATCATCCCCGTTACGCGTGGTGGTTTTACGACGCTCGAATTTAGACCGCTTTAGTGCGCCATAACTTCTATGGGACGCTGTGAAATGTAACAAACGTGAATCTTTTCCAACTTTGTAATTCAGGGAAAAGAAGACCATTACGTTTCATGACCGTTTGAAGGATCAAGGTGTTAGAAATATTTCATGCTTTTATTTCGTAGTTTTATTGATAGTATTATGAGAATGACTTTAGGCTAAACAAGCAGCTGCTTATGAAATTAAACGACACAAAAAACGCCTCCGCACAATATTAACATACGCTGCAGATGCGTAAAATGAAAAAAATATATGTTTAATAATAACAAAGATTAATATTAATCCGGAACACTTCAGGAAGGGATTGGTTTTTCATGACTTTATAAAATAAATGTGATTGACAAAATGTTTCCATACATTAGTGGGATTCGGTGTTCAATCAATGTACGATTAAGACAAAAAACCTTCACCGGAGCGATCAATCAAACTGATTTAACCACATAACGTAATATTTATTTCCAGAAGAAATAAAGACACCTTTTATATTTTAAATAAGTTGCTCAAAATCAAACATACTAAAATTTACCTGTGATGTTATAGCCATGAAAATCCGTTCACTGTTTATCAAAAAGTTTTCTCAGTTATTTTTGACGTATGTAGGCACCAATTATTGTGTTCTCTATACTGTTGTGTATATTATTATGTAGATTTTAGGTTTGAACTATATGCTTACAAATAGTTGGCAACTAACAGTGCCCACATCCTGTTACACGAGCGGCTGGCTCGTCCCAAACACTTTCATTAGGCTTAGTGACCGGAAACTAATCATACGCTGACTTAATGGTCAAAGCAAAGTAATGGTTTGCGGGATAATGGCCTTCGGATTCACACTGCTTTACACTGGAGCCCATACTATCACAAAGGTGAATGTTCCCAGGGACTATTCGGAAATAAGCTGCGAGTTATTCAATTGCACTGATACTTCCGGTCTAACGGAGAAAGTTATGTTAGGAGTCTCTCTGCGGGATCGAATCAGATATGGGATATCAAGGTACCTAACCGACATAGTTCGAATAGCTAAGCTTAAGTGGCAGTGTGCGGGGCATGTTCGGTCGCAGAAGATAGCCTTAGGGGCAAGAAAGTTCGAGTGGCGACCGCGTATCGAAAATCAAAGGGTATAGCAGCCACTATGTGAAATTGAGGCTCTTGGGCGTTTCAAGGGTCATGCGTTGACCATACTGAATTCCTCTTTATATTGGCTGTGACCGCACAAATTCCTTCTGCATTCCTACTTGAGTTTAGCGGGTCCGTGATCAGAAGTTATAATATGTAGAAGACTGTCATTTTAGTAAGGCCTCCTGCTCGTATGTCAGGAAGAATGATTTACTTACTGGACTGCAGAAAGAAGGCTTTTTTATACTAAAATTGTTTTTTTTGTGTAAATTCTTTTTATTCGAAACTTAAATGAAAATGTTTTTTTGGCTAAAAAAATATTCGTAGGGACGTAGTTACAAACTGAGGTCCGGCAATTTGTTTTAATTATGTTGACGCTCTTATTCAAGAAACGCTTTGGTACTTTTAATTGTTTTCTTGACGAATAAAATACAGCGTAATTCTTCACTGCGTACTTGAATAACGTTTCATTATGTTACGTACAAAAAAGTTACGTAAATACTGTAATTTTCTTTTTAGCGCGACTTTGTAATTAGTGACAATTAAGCGTTTGATCTCGAGCAGAAACATAATGTAGGTAAAAGCGTTCAAGCCCTAAAAATGTTTCTCATTTATTAATTGTGTCAATCTAAGGTCAAATATTTCTTATCTTGTCGTAAAAATAAGTCATCATTTGTTTCCCAACCGCCATCCGCCTATTAGAAATTGTATCCAATTTTTAAACTTATGGCCTCTTTAGGTTTAGAAACGACGTGTGGCAAGCAATTAAATTTAATTGTCGGTATTACTTGTAACAAGGTGTGGAAGCAATATACGACACCATTCCGCCACCGGTAACCCTAACGCCGTAACCGCAGGCTCATCCCTTCACCGTCTTAACTCATCCCGGTAGCCTAATTACACCACGCAATAGGCGGGGTAAGGGTGTACTGGACTAACATACGACGAGAGAGAACTACCTATATTACTGTTATAATACTTAAGAATGCATCGTTGTGTATTTTATTTAAATAACGCACTGCTTAAGAATTCGAATGCATTCACTAAATCACTTTAAATCACTTTATCAACCGACATTTGCCAGACGCATTCCATAAAGTATTCACTTGGCAAACCATGGTTTATTAATATTATGTGCTAATTTGCAAACGTTTAGGTATGTAATGACCCCAGCGTGTGTCTACATTTTTAAATAAAAAGATTTTCCTTCGTCCCGCTATAAGTTGTAAGAAAATATAATATAGAGACGGGGGAAAACATAACGCTCGATATCAAAAAGATTACTCAGTCACATCAATGCTCGCTACAAAGATGCGGCTCTCCCGGGGATAAAATTTCAAAGTGAGGACCAACTTTGCTAGATTTGAGCAAGATGGCGCTCCTCCTGGATCGGCGACGTGTAGCCTTGCCCGGGGGACTGTCATACTAAAGTAGTGATGTTAAAACATACCGATGATATTTATTCGTCATTTAGCAAGCGATGTACAAAAACGAGATGACGACGAAGAAAATAAAATCGTAATGTTGCAACGACTTTAAAGCTCGATGTTTTTGATAAGTTTTTTGGCATCATGTTATGGAAAAGACCAAAGAAGCAACTATTTGTAGAAAAATATCTAACACCATTACGTTGCCTGAAAGTAGATTCGTTTGTTATGCCTATGTCCTCAAGCGTTATCTGATAAAGTGATTTTTATAAAAAAATCTTTTAATTTACTCAACAAACAGCGATGCTTTACATACACAGGCGACTCTCGTATTTGTAGTCAAAGTATAAGGTCAGGTGTAAGAGATAAAGACGTGATTTATGTATGTAATGTAGAATTCCTGACGTATATTGTTGATACAGCGATGCTCATCCCTAGAACCAAATGCAGATATATTGTGACGTATCAAACCTATTTAGTTTATTGAGCGGTTGATTAATATCTATGATTTACTGCATCGATAAAATAGTTATAGTCGTATATCGGTCAACCCTATACAAAGTTTTTAGTCTGCGATAGCGAGTGACACACGATCTTAGAGGTGATTTGTAATGGTTCTATCTCAGTTTTGTTTGTTTGTTTTCTTGGATTATTGATGTAATTAGATCAGTATATTTATATTAGACATGTTTTATATGCTACGTAGACCGCAAATACCGATGAGGAGCTCCTGATCTTTCAACATCCCGTACATAACATGTCTTAACATATGTAATTAACTGTGAATAATGTTTAATGTCTGAGCTTACGCGATTTTCACTAATAAAATAAATACTGACATAAATCTAATGTATATTATTAATTGTTACTATAATTTACTCTCAAGCTATGTAAATTTAATTATTCATGTTAACTACATCAAAGGTATACCTACATTTTACATACCACGAGCTTTTTAAGCATTTTACACGTCCTCGGCATAATGTAGCCTTTGGCCTAACGTAATTACAATAATAATTCCTGCTCTCTATTCCGTACCTTGCGTTCACTATATTTTTTCACTCTTAATTTTAATCCCTTTAATAACACGTTTCAAACGTTCAAAAATAAATATTGATGCCTCGTAAGTACTTACTTAAACGAAGACAGTCTTCGCCGAAAACCTATTGATCAAACCACTGAGTTGGCAATAATACGTTTCTGCGTCGAATTCGACTCTTATTCGCGATAAAGCGGTAACTTTGTTCAGATCGGAGCAATGAAAACATTAATCTTACCCTTGCAAATATCCTTACATGCAAAAAAGCTTTCAAGCTCGGAAAAAGTTAAGAACTTAATGTTGCGCGCTGCAAGCATAATGAACTAGAAGAGATATCCTAAACGGCTGGCTAGTTAGGGAATTAGGTATTGGGATGAACTTGTTTACGAGGCGCTAATGAATGTTAAGTGGAAAAGTTTTGTAATCATTTATAAGATTCAACTCATTCTGTCAAATACCGCTTTAATCCCACTAAGCCACTTTAGAACTGTGTATACTGTGTTGTTTTGTTATTTTTATTTTTTTGTGAATTGTATCTGTTTCTTTATATTTGTACAATAAAGCATTTACTTACTTACTTAACGCTCTATAAATCGAACGTTTGTCTAAGTAAAACCTACTTTTATTTTCGTTTTGAATATACGGTTGCAGATATGTTTTAGGCTCGCAAATCAATAAACGCATCACCATGTAGATACGAGTATGAGTATAACTCAATTCTGTCGGCATGTTCTCACGCGGATTGCGGACGGACAGATATGTGTCACCATCGCATTCCGGGGCAAATAAATCACATCCGCTCATTCCCTGCTTTATTTTGTTTATTTTCTCCGTTTTAATGCAGCAAATAAACAAATCCGTTTGCTTGACAATAGGAGTGGCGGATAAAAATGGATTCGGCTACATTTCACGATTTCCGTTGTAAATAGTTTATGAACCTTTTAAATTTATTCCCCCTTTCCACCTATATGCCCACAATAATGCTAAAAGTGATCTTTAAGTCTTGTATCTTAGATTTTGTCTACCCCGTAAGGGATAAAAACGTGATTTATGTATGTAGGTATACGAGTATCTTTTCAATTTAACCTTAAAGCCACGTTTAGCATGATTGTAGGCGCATAGGTGGAAAGGTGAATCAAAATGGTGATGGGCTGCTAGCCGCATCGCCTAAACATGATTCCTAAGATTGTCGCCCATTCTCTCGATGGGCTTTTACCATCTGCGCGGGAAGAGAAGCACCTGGTACATTCTATGTTTTTTCTTTACTCCCAGAACAGCATGGATGCATGCTTTTGGTATAAGATTTTGTCAATTGGTGTCAAAGTATCATTTACCTTCATATATGAAGAAGGTTCTATATTTGTCTGTATATTTACTTTTAAAATTTATTTCTTTTGTTACGAAATTCTCGCGTAACATCGGCCATTACTCTAGCCACAATAAAGCGAGCAACAACGAACGTCAGGTTAACACACCGAGACGTAAACGTTTTTCAGGTGTCTCGCCGGGTCGGGAGTAAATCGATGGCAATTTGCAACGATAGTAGGACCTTTGCGTCTTGACATACGATTTATCAACGACCACCGCCTCATATTGGGCATGTGTCCCGCTGGGCGCATTGATTTATCGCCCGCAGCTCGCGGCCTTTCATTAGAAGATAACACCCACACGCTTACATATTTTACAAGCTTGTTACATTACTAAGTCATTTCGGCACTACGCGTGAAATGGAAATGAAACATGCCAGCTTGTTATTATTAATGCGTTGTTTACAACACTTACACTAGTAGCTTTGCTCGTAACAGAACGCGCTATAAAAGTGCTAAATTTAAATTAATTAGCCAATAAACGTGGACTTGCTGAGAATGAAGTACGCAACAAAATGACCAATTTATGTCTGTTATACGCCTTCGACGAAAGCATGTAATTTTGGGGGAGGCATTAATCATTATGAATCAACATTATTATACCCCAGAGCACGAAAATACTGTGATAATCTTATTAATGGTGACTTTGCCGGATGTAGCCCTGATCTTCCCGGAAAAAGAGCGTGATTACGAATGAACGAAATACTCCTGTGAAATATACCTCATACGAGACAAATACATAAATAATAGTAAGTATGTTAGGTACTCAATAGTTACTTGTGTCACAAGGGAGCAAAATTATTTATTTACGGCGAGGGCGCTACATTGAAACCTGAATGTAGCGAGGGATTCTAGAGCAGAATCCAGAGCGTAATGAGGGATTCAAGTGTTAACGTCCAAGATAAAAATAATTTTGTTCCCGAGTGGCTCATACAACGTTTCACACCTCTCATCCAGAAAAGTAAACTTAGCAAAGTTGAGAGGGATCAAAGTGCAACTTTTCTGTTCAAGGCTTTTCTAAGTGTTTTTTGAAGTTGATAATTGTAAAACTACGCCATTTTCTATGCTGGTAGCTCTTTAATTATATTTTGCTCCCTTGTGACACAAATAACTATTTCATAGCATGTTTTTGATGCTACAACTGTCTAGTAGAAATAGGAGCATACAAAAAGTAAGTCATCAAGCTTATGCTTTACCACAGACTCCATAATTTTGACTTTTAAACTACCTCCCAACTGTAATTAAAATCCCTACATGTACAGCTGACCAGGACTTTCGGCCTTTTTGATTATTTTATGATGTAGGAACTGTCAAATAAAAGACAAAGCATTGTTTACTACATCTGAGTAAAAAGCTAAATGCTACTACAAAGATAGTTAAAATACAAATGGGATACCCAGAAAGAGCTATTCTCGCTGAGCTTCCGTTAAGGATTTTCCGGTATGCTTAGGTATAGTACCGGTAACAGATATTATGTACGAATCGATTCCTTGTCTATGAAGAGCACCGTTTCATTTAACCTGTATATATTAGTTGCTTTTTCTTCAGCAGAAACAGTAAAGGATCTACTAAAATAAAACAATGAAATACTCGTTCACTAAACAGGTTATTCTTTTTCTCTATTCAACCCCCTTTTTACGGTTTCCTACTCAAAATTGCAAGAACAAGATAAGAATGGGTACATAAGAATGAACCGATGTCGGTTTGGTTATTACTTAAATCACTCATTGATTTTAATACAAATGCTATGACTCTACAAAAATCTTTTTAATTAACTTCATCAGGCACTTCCCGTACTGCGACTATTTCCATGAGCCCAGTTTTTGCGGTTATTGAAATATTGGTTTTTAATTCGTTAAAAGTCTGAACGTTCGTTATTGCATTTATTTTAAAATTTGAAAGCCTTTGTATTGATTTTCAAGTATAATAAACGTGCAAACTTTTTTGAGTGCCTACCTTCTATGGTTGCTTCTATTTGTTTAAGAGGATGACATAGTCATAATTATAAGCACTTATTTAAAATATCCACACATATCGTCGGCTGCAGGTCTAATTGACGTAAGGGACAACATACGCAAAATGAGTTGAGTATTCAGTTTTGTTCAGAGTGCCGCTCTTTCGAATGGTATACTTGAAAAAATTATTGCTTGAAAAAAATGTCCCTTACCCTATTTTTTTTAAAGGGTTCTAGACGGATCAGCCTCACAAAAACAATGTATCTGCAGATTTTTTTTTCAGCAATTCCCTTTACACTATTTTGGTTTTGATGTATTTTTTTCAACCATCCTTATACACTATTTTGTATTTCATGCATTTCTCTAGTCCTTTACACTGTACTTGGGAGTGTAAGGGACGTTATTGACAAAACAAATTGATGTAAGGGAAATTTAATTTCTAAAATAGCCGCAATACTTTAATAAACATATACGCATAGAGCGCTAAAATCTAAAATTATGGGTGAAATCCGATCTAAAAAAAGTTATCAAGAAAGTTATGAGCAATTTAGTCCGGAAGAAACTTTGAAATGGCTCTCCTGAAAAAACGTATTTTGTCCGTTACGTCAATTAGACCTGCAGCTGCAGCCGATGATATATGCCACCAGGCGACTATCTTGCGGTTCATAAAAAGGTCCTTTTTCAGTTCTTTTCGCGAGAAAAACAAATCATTACAAAAACCAGCCAAAACTTAAAAATAGCTTAAACCGCGCTAAAACTAATATTAAATTAAAGATAGAAAAATCCCAAATCGCTGCCAATAGGGAGCGTGCATTGCGACATTATATGGCAACCAGAGGGTTACGGGAGGCTTCTATAAGGCGCGTCGAAATATCTTTGGCCCCGAAGTTTCGAGTCCAAACGCCTAAAAATGTTAATTGAAATACGGGTTGTAAAATATACCGATGACATGTTAAAAAAAATGACTTGCTCGATTCTCATTGGTACATTTCATCGTACTTACGACATTAACTACAACAAACATAGGTTCATGCTTGCAGACTTCGATATTCCTACCTATTTGTCTCTAAAGTTGGGAAACTACGGAAAATTTAATTACGACAAATTAAAATACAATTCAAAGCTAAGTGAAATAGACAGTTACATGGGCTAATAATAGTGTTACGAAGTGCGGCGAGCGCCACGCCGACTAGTTAGAACCTGTAGGATTGTAGTTAAGAGGCAATTAACTCAACAGCTGGGCTTTGATGTAATAGCGCCTTAAATTGCTTTAAAGGAGCCACAAGTAAGAACTAAATACGAGAAAAGCTTAATACTATTAAGATCAAAACTAAAACTCGTTAGTGGAAATTGAATACGAAATTAGAAACAACTACATACAACTTCTAAGCTGAAAGTGATATAATGTTAATTTCATAGAGACCTGCAGCCCGTTAGAAGTTCTCTTTCACACACATAACCGGAACGTCTGCCTACGGGGAATTCATTTCGACACAGCTTTTGGCAATCGAGCTCTGCTCGCGACGAGCCAATTTCACACAACAATACTTGGCGTGTGTTGTCAAAGCCTCCGCTTTCCGGGAATCACCTCGGGACCAGATTGCTTCTGTACTTTGCATCAATGATAAGTGTTTTGAATCATTGTTATGCCTATCCTATCGAAGAATCTCCAGTTTTCATTACCATGTGTATCTACTTGTACCGCCAGTGGTTTTCACGCTTTTCGTTTTTACTTCGTATCTGTAACAAGCTATATTTATGAAACTGACAAAATGAATTGAATAGAAAATCTTTATTTTTCAGCAACTCAGTGTAGAACAAACAAAACTAAGCTAAACATAAAATACATAACGAAATGCGGTGAAAATACAATAAAAATATGTACTTATGGAAACAAAACAATCAGGAGCACATTCCGAGGGACGTGTATGACATTAAATTATGTAGTTTTTTTAAATGACTGTACAACATGTCAATTTAAACAACATGGAATTCATAGCCACTCGGAGCATCAATGTGAACGAACATGCACCGCACTTACATTTTCAATAAACAAGCAAACGTTGCAAAGCTCTCACATTTGCCAGTTTATTTGGGAGATAAAAACAAACATTCGCATTTGTCTGGCGCACTCACAACTGTGTGTTAGTGAGAAAAGGGGACCGGGGAACGTCACGAGTAAATTAGATTCGGAGGACTTCGATTTCACGGTAATATTCCCATAACAAGTACCCCAAATGTAATTATATCGCCTTTGTTCCATTCAATTACCCGTAAAATTAAATTCTTTTGTGAAACGGATGCCTACACAGTTTGGGAGAGCACGAAGCGACTAAATGTCTGCTTACTTAATTAAGAGGATATCTACATTTTTTTTGCGAAATTCTATTGTTGTGTAGTTGCACGAGAAGAGCCTGTTAACATGCTGTGCATTCTGGAGCAATGCATAACCTCGAATGTGAAACACGGTTCTGCCACTTCATCTTCAGGATAGACCTTAGATATCTTGGTATGTGTCGAGTTTCTTAATGTCTGTTTTATAGAGCCACCATTGTACAATGTTACTAGTTTAGATTATGGGACCACCAGACAGGATCCGCGGGTCGTCAGAAATTGGCGGCGGCATTGGCGATTCGCGATGATATCGCGATGAAGGTAAGTTGATGTCGTGATGAGTATTGCTACCCGGATATTTAAAGAGCAATACCTCCTCTAGTGGTATCTAACCTAGTCGTCGAAATTTTAACATCATTAAGACAAAATAAATAATAAAATTAGCATTTGATGAATGTATTTAATGGTATACTTGTTAAAATTAAGTTTTCCAGCGCTTTGGACTTTACTGTAATGCTGTGTAAATTGTTTGATGAATAAATATAAATAAATAAATACATAAAAGGAAGCTGAATTATACATATTATTATAATATTCAAATTAAGTAACAGTTAAAACTTGTTACATAGTTTTGCTTAGGATAATTTTAATTATATTTACAGTCGAGCATAGCATTAGACACCGTCCACCAAGAGTTCAGTATCTTCAACAATCCGATTACCAGATGAATTTCGTAAAGCTTGCAATGACTATAGAAAAAACATTAACGAAGTTTAACGCGGAGGATAAAAGTTAATGGGATTTTATTGCGGATCCGATTGTTTGCTGCTTACGAAGTATTATAATCTGATGAATACAAATTCGCTTTTCATTTTGTTGTGCAGATGTTATAAATATCTGGACATAATACCTACGTAGTACACACAGTTTTATTTTTACTTTTTTTGTAAGTAAGAAAAAACTGCCAGTTGTTGCCAGTGATCTTTTCTGCCTAGAATTCAGTTGTCTTTAGCTCGGGATAACTATAGAAGTAATTTACCTGGGTAAAAGTTATCTATGTTTGCCTACGGGTAAAGGTTTGCCTATAAGTCACATTTTATTGAAATTTGTGAAGTTTTACACCTAATTGAGCCTTTTATAGACAAATGGACTAACACATTTCCACATTTATTTATATTGGTATGTAAGGAAAAGTAGGATATAGGAATGAGGATATGATTAAGCACGGTCGTGGATTTAGGATTGAGTTTGTCGGCGATCATTAGTTTTAATAAAGATCTCATCTTTTTTAATTAAGGGCTCTTCTTGCTGCCTGGTCTTTTGGTCGACTGTAGGTACTTGCTTTATCATCCGTCCCATATAATGTATACTAAATCTGAAGTAAATCTTGTCACTAAAAGCGGGTCAACGCAAAAATTTACCTGAATTAACATAATCTACAGTTAAATAAAAGATTGTGGAAAAATATTCGTTATTTACTTATTACCTTCCAAAATATCACTAACCTTTGTGCACCTACGATCGGAAAATTTCAGCCTACCGATAATACATGCTTTGGGTATCCATTTATGTAATGCAAAGTCACTCATTTCAATCAACGGACGTATACGGAAGTATTAAGAGCCTGGCTGTATCATCGGCGTAGAGAGAACACCACCACTCACCACTTGACCTCTCGGTTCTCTGACATCAAATAGAAATTGCAACGGGAACAAATATTGTTTGAAGGCCTCACTGAAATGGCGACCGATTTCATTTGCAGATGGATCTCGTTCGCTGTTAATCAGGGTATTTCTCTAGCGGATGTTGGCATCTCCAAACGAGTAATCAATCAATTCATTGCTCTCACGCTCGTAAACAAAAGATGCTGAATAGAATACCCATTGCAGCGCAGAACGGCACCGCCATGAATAACTAAATAACAAAGCTTCCAACAAAGCAAATCTTTCATCACTCAGAAAGCTTTTAGCCCCATGCTTCTGTTGTGGTGTTTAAGTAGATCAACGGCAAATTACTTTTTTCTGAGGTGAGCTTACTGATATAAATGATGCTCGGAACCTTGGGAAAAACTTATTCAGCCTATTTGCGAAAGTCCATTGTGCGCGAAGTTTGTTCGTCCGCCCCCGCTTTTATTAATTAATCTGCAAACGTCAGAGAAATACTTAAGCATATCTCTATCTCGTGTTTAAGTTCCTTTACCTTTCAGTTTCACTTCCTTTTGTTTTTGTAACAAACGGTCACCCAGGGAAGCGGAAGGTATTCCAATTATATAAATCGGATTTAAATTCGTGGGTAAGAGGTTACAGGGGTTAATCTTTCAGTGAGCGTCAAGGGCGGGGCATAAATCTTTTCGACGCCATTAGTTTCACGCACACTACCGACTCCGGCCGTCCCGTGACATGTTGTAATAAAATATCGTTTACTGTACCGGGAAGACATCCTTATTCCCCGAGGCGGCGAGCGTGCGTTTACATTCCTGACACGGATTGTTTTCATAAGTTATGTGAAACTGAAAATCGATAAATAATCTGTACTAAATATCTACAACTTTTTTATGTAAGAAGCGTCATATTTTAGCTTTCAGAAATTGGTTTTAGATAAGCGTCTGATGATAAACGTGGCTTTTCTAGTTCATTATTATAAATAGACCTAGTGAGTCTTTATCGGATCCTTAAGCCGGTGCTTAAGTTTATCCGTCGGTTGTACTCAATTTTCTGAGGAGCTGAGGATGAGAGGTAAGGCTCTTGAAGATATATCGTAACTAGTGCAACTTTCGTATAGTCCTGTATTTAATAATGGGCTAGTTTCAACCATGATCGCTGTCTACTGTTGTCCTGCAGGATTTATTAGCTGTGCTAATTGCTGTGATATCTTCAACGCACTTGATAGGTCATATAGATCAACATATTCATTGTTTAGCCGAGCAACCTAGTACGTGGTCCGGTTTATTAACAACTAGCTGTTGCCCGCGACTTCGTCCGCGTGTGTTTTTGTGATACTTACGGCTTTTCTCGATATCAAAATTATTATTATTATGACTATTAACTTCGTCACGTGAACCACTGAAAGTGTGTACGAAACTATACTTTTAGAATTACGTCTTGAAAATAATAATTTGTGACACGGAATCTTGAAAAAAAAAACAGGTGTGAACTGGTTAATGACTCATCACATTTATTTATACCTTATTTTACAAAATAGTTTAATTTATAGTTTTTTTTATAGTTTCTTTATTCAAAAAAAGCTAAGTACAGTTTTAGTTACCTACATCACAATTAATTTCGCCGAACTATGCGCTTATTGGCGAATACTGCGCTCACTTTAACGATATTTGTACCCTGATTAATTTAAAAAAATAAATATATTCTAATCAAATAATAGGTACATAAGTAAATGTTTACCTGTTTTTACCTTACGACTAACAATTCATTTACTAATCCGTTTTAATTAATATTTTGCGACTAAATTTTTTGTAGCAGAAGTTTTTTTATTTATTTTCTTGGTTTAAGTAGGTAGCTACAGATTATTAACACTTATTATCTTTATCTACAAATTAATTACCTACAGAGGCCTTACCATGACGTCGTAATGCGATTCAGTTAAGGTTCGCTCGCTGTCAGATTCATACTAAAAGCACAAACTTTTTTCACAATAAAATTCTGACATGTTCGTAGCGCAGACGTAAACGCGCCTTTTGATTTTAATTTTTTTTGGCAAAGATATTATGATCATACAGCCTAGCGTTTCACGCCGCCCTCATAATATATCAGGTTTTCAAATAAGAGTGCGTTCAAAAACCGAACGCGTTGTGAATAATAGCACATAAATAAAAACAAAGTAACGGTATTGCATATTGAACTTTAGGTGTTAGGTAAAGAACACAATTTAGAACGCCAATTTAGGTTGATTTAGGTTTGACGAAAATGTCTTCGTTGAAAAATACCTGTACAGCATGTAATTATTTTATTAATGTTTTTTCACAATTGACACAGTTTTCCGGCTTTATGTCTTATGTACATTCGTATCTATCTATTTTCTCCGTAGTTAGTATTATTTTGTTTGTAATTATTGCCAACTACTTATACCGAGGAAAGCTGATTTTCTTGAGTTCCGCTATTTTGTGCGCAATCACCTCAAAAATCAAATTTAAAGAAAAGTGAGAAATTATATTTATCTGTATTAAATTGGAAGTATTATGTAGCAACTTTAAAAGGTTACACTTCATTGGTTTTTATGGTATAGGTGTATGAAGTTAGTTAATTTTAAACACAAAACCCTCTTTTTTGCGTCTCTGGATGAGATTTAAAAAAAATGCTAAAACAGGTACTTCTTTATTTTTATTACTAAGTATTTATTCTGAGTTTCATGGTTCTAGAACAATCTAATTTTCTTTTTTCATACAAACTTTAACCCCCCTTTTCACCCCCTTTTTCCAAAATTTTCCAAAATTTCTGTAGCCTATATCCTATTCTGAATTTATTGAAATCGATTTGTGAACATTTCATCAATATCCGTTCAGTAGTTTTTACGTGATGCTCAGTCAAACAAACAAACAAACAAACAAAAATTTTTAAAATGGTTTTAATATGTTCAGTTACTGATTTTAAGACTCCCTGGTCGGTTTTTTTTTTAAATCTTCAATGTACAGATTTTTTGGTCTCAACGATTTTATTATATGTATAGATTTTAGTAGGTAATTAATGTATACATTTATACTCAAGCCAATGCAACAGCAAGCAGCAATGATCGTTTCCTCAAGTTACACCTAACACCATGACTCTCCTAAGAGACACTTTAAAAACATTTTAGCTTAACACAAAATTCTCATAAATAATTTATCACGAAAATAGAAAAAAAAGGTGTGATAAATGAAGGCAAGGAACTCGACACGACTGCCTAAAGGCCAATTTGGACCCGGGATCTTTACCCTAACTGGCTTAAGTGCTATTATGTGTAAAATATCTGGCCTCATACCACCCCTTACGAGTTGAAACTGCGTTTTCTAATATTAGGAAAAGTGATAAATGTCTTTATTGTTGCGTAGACAATAAACAATTCGGTACTGTGGTACGTAATAAAGATTTATAAGCTGTAGGTAGAATAGTTTTACGTCTATTGTTTTCAGATTCATAGCGATTTTCCGCAGTGAAAATGCCTAGATAAAAAATACGTTCCTTCCCAAATCTGTTAAAACGACTTGTCATAAAATTTTAGTTTTTATCTGTACGACAAAATGGCATCATTCGGTTTGCAGGAATTTATCTAAAGATATTTTTTGTTGCGTTTGTACCTATTAAGAAAATGGCCACGTTAAGTTTTTACGATAAGTTGTTATATTTATTTGTGTAACCGTTTTTACCGTCAACAATAACGAGACCGTCGAACTAAAACCGTGCCGCTCTCGCACCTGCAACGTAGATTTTATGCGTTTCCTTATATTGTTCCTCGTTCCTACGATATTGTACTCCCTTGAAGGTTTACTATACAATCTTCGTGATACGAAAGTGTGAATAATAAAACGTGTGTCGTCTGAAAGACGACGCCTGCGGAAAGGCTTTCAAAGTAAATAGCAATAAAAATACCTGCAGAAATATATATGGATAAATTATACGGTTCATGTTTTCCATAGCATATCTATCATAAACAAATTAACTTTTGATCCTTATTCAAATGGGTTATGCCAGTTACTCATCGGCTAGGTGTTTTAAAAGCATGAAATTTAAGACTAATTGTGTTTTTGTAACGGTTCCCGTAGCATGCGTTAACATATATCAGTTTTACTGGAGGCGTAAATTAATATGACACCCGAGATAACGTCACCAACATTTCACTTCCTGATGGATATTAATTTCCAATATCAATTCCATAGCGTTAAGTTACAAGCATCACACATATGATCTCAACGAAACGAAGTTATGGACTTCACTGTTAATAACTATGACATGACGGGGATTGTAACGGATATTCTCCGAGGAGGCTGGGAAACGAAAATTACGTACCCTGTTTTTTCACCTGCCGTCCCTCGGTTGGGGACAACACGAATTAAACGCCTCGTCCTAAAGCAACAATATATTTTGTGAAGCTGTCTTTTGTTGTGTCAAGGCAGTACTTGACCGTTATTTTAAGAAGTTACACGTGACGCCACCACACCCTAACATTTGTTATGTACAAGTTAATAAAATACTCAGGAATTCAGATTTTTAAAATAAGAATTATAGATTCAAGGTTTGGTTCACAGCCAACTGATTTCTTTTCCAAGCATAAACATTTATTTTAGAGAGAATTAATTTTCCTTGTATTCCCTTTCGCCTTGAAATCTTATGTTGTTTCACAGGAACGTTTGAGAGAAAGAAACAGCAATATTGTTCTAAACTAAATCACCAGCAGGGATGGTCTAGCCCCGAAAACTTCTTTAATATCAAGATCTCTAAGAAAGAAAGAAACTTAGGAATGTTCCAAAGTAATCAAATCCGGGATTAATCTTATATCTTTAGCGTGGAAGGCAGTAATGTCTTTATAAAACATCTGTAGTGCTCTGACAGGATTACGCCGGCGGAGAGCGGAGAAAGCGTCGTAAAAATCACCGCTCTTAAAATCCAAAATGTAAGGCATTACGGTAATTAAAGTCGTGCCTTTGCATAACCAATTACGTTGGTACAACAAGCTAAGCGCCCTATACCGGCCCCACGGTATTAACTAAATTAAATCGCTCCAAAATAAATTTAAACGAGATACACATCGCATTTGATAAGTACAAATAAACAGCCTTTTTTACGACTGTCCTTGTCATAAAAGCTAAGTTTCGTAGTTTCAACCGTTGTTAGAAATGTGGCGTAAAATGTTTCGTTTCGTTTTGTGTGAAGTTGTGATAAATGTGTGTAATTAATCTTTAGTCAAGTGCAGACCACTAGTTAGCGCGCTTTGGGGTCCTGGATGTAAGCAGTTTATACTAGTACGTATCCGAAGGGTAGGTCGTGAATCATTTAAAAAAACTAGTGCAAAATGAGTGCAAATTTCGTATCTCTGGCCGCGGTCCAAGTGGTCGACACCACGAACTAGCCTGAAAATAAATCTTCTTTTTTCCAAATGAAGCATTATTACAAGCTTTGAGTACAGCATCTATAGAAATGTTAAAATATTTAAAAGGCTATATTTAGTTTGTGAAGAACAATTTTCCCACAGGTCAACCCTTACAGAGCAGCTCCCATAAATCCACCAGGAAATTAGTTTCCGCCCTTTTTTATAACTACGGTTTCGTTCCCAGGTGACTTTTATAAAGGTACAGCTGTCAATAGAAAGTTCGTACTAAAACTTCCAAAGAGAAGATATAAGAGAGAATAAATTGCATTTTTATTATACTTACTCGTACAGCAGTACCCAAAAAAAGCCGCAACCAAAAAAATAAATTATATGCCAAACAAGTGTAAACCAGAAATCGAGTAGAAATAATGCATTCATATTTCGCACGCCATTACAAAAAGCAATAGCGCGCCTCATTTCCCCAACTTGTTCCAAAAGTCTGTCAGGGGCGCCATTGGAGCTTCAAAATTAATTCGTCAAAAGAACAGTTTTTACGGAAACTCCTTTCAAGAAGAACTCATTAAGGGAAAAAGTTGAGGGTGAAATCTCCAAGTAAAGAGATCAGCTAAACACGACTGTTTATCGACAAAGTTATACTAAGACGTCTTAACTTGAGACGCAGGCGGCGCCGATGCGGCGTTTTAGTGTTGCGACTAACCCAAGTCTTCTCATTGAGAGAAGACAAGTGATCAGAGCGGGTCATGTCGGTCTTATCATAATATATATGTACAACCGAGTTCTCTAGTACGCAAATACGCCTGTTATGTAACATACAATAAGGTCGATGTACCTACAGATGTTAGAGAAAAATACTGTAAGTATACCTAAACTGAATTTGTTCATTGTTGTTATACAGTGGTCTCGTTAAAGTGCAACCCATATTTGCGCAAAGAAATCACGAACTAATTGATTTTCAAACTTACTAGGAGAGCAAATTGGCAATGACATCGTCAATTACACTAGTTATTTTGAAGTTCTTTAAAATTCACGCAAAAATATCATTTCATAAGTCTTTCGCCATCAAATTTAACTAGAATTCAAAGTGATTAATGTCTGCGCAGGGTTAGATAGGGAATAGCTCCCTGGGCAAGATTTTGGTGAGAAATTAGATTAGGTTCGGATTGGGTCCTCGGGTAGGGCTAGTAACGACCCGACGGCAACGCTTATACTTACTATAACGGATCTATTTTCAAGGTGCCTGGTATCTAGTAATAAGTAGGTCAAATCATAAGATTCTATGACTAAGTATGATGTATGCGTAATGTAAAATGCCGTAGGGAATTTGAACGTAAGGAGAATTCCTTTATAATCACAATGTCTAAAGCGTAAAATGACTTTGTGGGATTGTACCTAAAACGTAATAGGGCTAAGAAGCAAAATGACTCAATCTTTCATTCGCAGCTGTGCCGTGATAATTTCGTCTTTATCTATAACGTGTAGAGCATTTATTTCTCTCATTGTCATGTCATGCTTGCTGAATATTTTTCTGTCCTATTACATTTCTTAAAAGTACTTCTTGATAGAATGCTTAGGCTTTATTATTATTTATTCCAGTACCTACTTTTGTTAGTGCTTTTTACAAAGCTTGTTACAGCTTGGTGCAAAAGGGATTAAACATAAGTATAAAACAAAGGTTTACCATATATTTTGTTTGAGATTTCTCAATTCCTCATTAAAATTAAATATTACATCTCCCGTCCTGACGTTGAAACGTCAAAAATAAATTGTGGTTAAGCCGGGATGATCTCCGCCGGTCTAAATATAAAGTGTGGTAACAGGGTATGCAAAATGAGGCTTTAATGGAATGGTAAACGCTTTTCTCGTTGCAGGAACTTCAAGCAATAAAACTATTAATGTTCGCTTTGAATTAAAAAGTAATAAAACGCATATTTGTTGAAATGGTAGTTGTTACCATAATTATTAATTGCAACACTGCAGCTTAATAAATGTAATTTTCAGTGCTGAACTATGAATTTGAAAGCAGCGAACTCAAGGTATTTCCGAAATTTTAATCATAGCAGAATATTTTCTAAACCAAATCCAAGTTTTGGCAAGTCAAGAGGGTGGGATCCACAGCAAGCAAACATGTTTTTTGTTTTTATAATTTTAATATCCTAATTAGTGCGTATTCAATTATTTGCTTGAAGATAATTTAAACTCCAAGAACATATTGAATGCCACGTGTGGCAAGGAAATAAATTCTCTTTGTTTATTCTTACAATATTTTCTGATCCAAAATAACCTAATTTACAATACTATTTTAACAGAGAAGCCTACGCACACTTGCACCAACAATTCAACGGAACGTTACAAATCAAGGGAAGCGTACGTCGCGGTGTACAATTTAAAATTCATGCCTGCTTAATTTCGCTGAATATTTGTCCCATTTTATTACCCACGAAATGTGAACAGTCGCTGGGTTTCGTTATTACAGAGGCTTTAATTCGCTCGAGGAACGCCTTGACGCTAAACACCGGAATAAAAAGTAGGCTGTATGATAATCTAGATTATACTTCGCCAGGAAATTGAGGAGCGTCAACGACCCTCTTGGGGCCAATGTTCAAGCTATTCGTTAATTACTAGGAAGTGTAAAACATTTTTGGTTATGGATTAAAGAAAATTATGCATTATGCTGAGTGGGGCCCATTTTACACCATATCGGTACTATTCCTAAGTATATTGTATTTCTTCCTATTATATATCTACGTGTATCGAATGAGTGTAAATAAATGTTTCTATCTCTCTCTCTCTCCTACTCTCTCTCAAAATAAATATATTTAGGTCACCCGCAGAAAAAAAAACAAACTGACAGTTCAACGTATTTTAGACCATTAAACTGAACTGAACACTAAATTAGGTTTTTTCTAGTAAGCTAATTTTAAACTGATATCTACGTTAATATTTTATATTGCCTAATATATTAATAAAAGCAGCCAAACTTCGCTACGGAACTACGGAGGTTGAAACACAAAAAAGAGTTTTATCCACATGTCTACAATTATGTGAAGAAAGGTTATCTAATTAACCCAAGGACGCTTAACGAAATAACAAAAAATCCAAATCAACATCAGGTCAATTCCCAAACTGAAAGTATGAAAGTAGACTAGCGCGTAGGTACTTTCCGAAAAAAACGTCGTGATAAATTAAATTACTTTGTAGCTAATGAATAAAAACCTTATCATGATAATTTTCATTTCAAAATCAAAGCAACAATTTTCCGTTTCTCTAATATAAGCGGAATCCGATCTTTTAATCTTAAAAGGGTTTTATTTTTAGAGCTTTGATCAAAGTGCCATAAAATCGACTTCGGATCTAGCAAGGTGTTCATGCGGAAAAAGATTCCGGCTCTCGAAAAGAACTTAAGCTTTCTTTTGAACAAACACCATAAAACAATCTCTGTGCAGCCGTGCATGACATGCGGTGGTTCATACATCGCCTTATTTGCTACCTATATTTTTACACTACGTAGAACCGGTGGCGTATATAGAAAATGTCTAATTTTAAAGGCATTTTGAGGTAATATAATAAGGTAGTCTTGAATAGTTCAAATGTTTCGAATAGGTGCAGCAGTGCTAAAGATTTTAGAGTGATACTTGCTATATAATTGACGACAACTCTAATTCCGATGTTCCAAATACCATTGTACCTATTTGCCGTTAGGTAAACGAGGCACCATTTCAATCCCCCACTGTAATTTGCGATTCGAACATCAAAATGGTAGGCGGCAGTTCGCAGATAGCCAGCATTACAACTAAGTGCTTTTAAAGGGAAATATTTAAGATAGTAACGGCCCAGTAATTTGTAGTTATAAACGGTGGTTGGCACAGCAATGAAGCCATTTGGTGTTTTGCTATTACAATGAATATTAAATAGAAATTGTTTCGGTAAAGACTTAGTTATTTCGCACAGTTTATTTCAAAATATACGAGTGTTTTCTGTTCTTCTAGAGATGTTTACAAATTAATCGTAATGCTTTCACACAATGATATTAATACCATTGTTTTGAGAGATGGGAAATCAATGTAGCATAGAGCTACTTAGTAAAGATTTAAGCCATCAATTAAAATGACTAAAGGGGTAACAATAACTTTCATTTAAGCCCACAGCAAATAACAAGTCATAAGAATGGATGCCAAGCACACGTTGCGCAAAAAGTCTCACAGAAATATCTCCAACATCCGAAAGCAGGATTTATGTTACCCCAAATAAACAACACGTACGTATATTAATACTTGTTAGAACAGGAAGTACTTTATAATGCGGAAATGACTCCGCCCCACACACCCTTGCTAGGCGGTAAAATGTTAGAGTGCAAGGAAATTGAGTTGAGTCAAGTTAAGTTACATCGCACTCTAGCAAGATGCAAATGTGTCGTCTAATGAACATGTAAATTCATACTTAGCACCTTGACTCTATCTTAGCGGCAGCATACAAAATGAACGGAAAACTACAAGAATTTATCTTCCAAATACTAGTTATTTTTTAGCACAAGGCCTTTTTGATAAAAATATTACCTATTCGACATTAACAAAGTTTATGTTTACAGTTAAGTGATTTATAAAACGATATCCCAGAGTACGGAAAATATGTGGCTTTTGGCAACAAAACATCGTTTCCTTTGATTGAATCATTTAAGTTCATATGATGCGATACAGAGGATAAAATCAATCCATCCATAATTCAACAGGTATGTAAGGCTACGGTAGGTTACTACAACGGAGATTGATTCCAATGGTTCACGTCGACTCCTAGTAGGAATTGGCTAGAAGCCAGCGGCTATAGTAACATGTGACTTCAAAAGGGTACTTAGTCGAAACGCCAGCACTCTTGGCTCAAATTTCGTAGAAGGATACCGCTGTATACAGCAAAAGCAAGTAAGACAACCTATTTTATTTTCTTGGAAGATGTCGTTTAGGTTATTTAATTCCAAGCTCTACAGAATAGAAAAGAGGTCAAGCAGGAAGTAACAGTAGAATTAAAAATTACAAATAGGTAGTAGTTAATAAGTTTTATCTTCATGAGGCGGATATTAATATTTCATGTACATTTAAAATAAATGCAAAATTATGATGTTTCATATCACGAACTCATTCTGTTTCACTTTGATGAGTAAAATTTAACTCATTGGTTTTTTGCACCGACCGGTAGGTATTTGATTTTATGTTCGCAAATAACTTTGATCGTTTTTTTGAAATGAAATGGAATTTATTCTTGGTAACAGGCATTACAAGTCAATGAAGCTTATTCTATCTTTCTGCGAGTAGCAAATAAAAAACTCACCGTAATCATAAAAAACATTATCAAGAAGCCACTTTTTCAGTCGGCCTTCAGTTGGATGATTTGCCTTCGCTTCGATATTCAATACTAGTATTATGAGTGCTTAAACTTTTTCAATGGATTGTGTTAGATTTATAATCCCTTTATCTCATTTTGAAAATAACATTGAAGATAGTCAAATATAAGTTATTCACAAAAAGTAAAAAAAA
Organism: Pandemis cinnamomeana; assembly: GCA_932294345.1. NCBI lineage: Eukaryota > Metazoa > Arthropoda > Insecta > Lepidoptera > Tortricidae > Pandemis > Pandemis cinnamomeana. The sequence goes on from OW028711.1 coordinate 7,451,050, forward strand.
GTATTCCAAGTACAATCATTTTTGAATGTCAAAGATGATCTAAAATCGAAAATTATTTTTAAAATCTTAATGAATGTTGAATTGATAAAAATACAGTACAAAAGTAGGTACCGACACTAAAATACAATAAAATGTCAAGAGATTTCACAATTCTCCGTTGAAGAGAACAGTGAATATATCTAAAATAAGTTTTTATATAATGTATGTTAAACATACACTTGTGATTTTCTTTACGAAAAAGATTACGAGCGCTAAAGTACATGGATCATGAGCTGTACATAATATGTCCGCTTTGCTCTCAAAGCTTTCCTTCGATCAGGCTCGAGCGAGGCAGCGTAATATCGAGGCAAGCATGCAGGGAACATACCGATTTGCGTTACAACACATTGTTGATATAAAGCTTCAAAGACGTGGCTATTGCAATTCGACTTAAACCAGGTAGGGAATATTTTATTATTCCGTCCATGGTTGTTAAAATCCAACTTCTATTATGATATAGTAATATAGTAATAGAGAGGTGGTCGCAGGTTTTATGGCCGCTGACGGTTTCTTTGTCAGGAAATAGGAATTTAGGTATTACTTATGCCCATATATAGTAATCATAGAGCAAACAACCTAATAAAGTGAAAATGTCATATAATTCATACTATACTTAAAATAAAATCAAGCCATGCCGTAATTGGCGATTAGTGTACTCTGATTGGTTATTTCTTAATCATAATAGTAATAGATCGGCAACACAAGAGAACGAGCGTTATTATGCCGTCAGGGTAAGATAGATAGACGACACCGTTTTACTTATACGCTGTGAGCCTGAGAGCACCTAGTGGCACCATTAATTGAACGGAGTAATTCCTATTTCTCTTTGGTACGCGCCGACTGCTGTCAAATTTGTCGGTCATCTCAGTTATTTCAGCGCCCATCAAATCTAACGTAGTATAAAAAAGTTATACTCAACGCTTATGGTCTATATCCAGGGGTGAGTTAAATTTAGTTACTGTGTGCGTATCTTTTAGTACCAATAAAAAGATAAAAACGAATAACTGGACCAAAGAGCGTTAATACTAAAAAGGTACACCAACAATGGTCGGTAACAATACTCGAAGTGGTTTTATTTGGCCATTTGAAGGGATTTTTCCAACGATGTTACATGCCAAATCACAAATATCGCTTCGTACGTCGATTTGAATCGTTATAACCTACATTAACTGTTTGGGAAGAGGCTATTCATAGTACGATAATGTTTCTAAGCCGTTTGATACCTAAATACGAAACGTTCTATTGTTTCGCAATATCGATACTGTAACGTTTGGTTCGTGATCGACTTTATAAGTACTTCAGAAACGTAGAACTTTCGGGTGAACGTTTTACTTTATCGTAACGTCTTGCGTAACGTAATAACCAAGCTTTTAGAATCCTTTTGAATGGCTTTATGTTTTGCTAGGGTTCAATGTAAAGTAAGTTTCTAAGCAAAGTAAGCCTACTAACGTTATGAATGCGAAAGTTAGTGAGTAGTTAGGACGTTTGTTACTCTTTCACGCCAGAATGTTTGGACAGATCTGGATCATAGGCTGTTTGGAGCACTAATTAACTTAGTAATGGCCCAAACTTTACCGCAATTACTAGATTTCTTATTAACTAAGATGATTATAGAAATTACTTTTTTTTGTATGTCGAGTTGTTCGTGTCCGTTTTGAAGTGTGTAAGGCAAGATGGCGGCCGGACGTTCCCCACCTCGCCCCTAGGTCCTGTCAAATCCTAGTTGGTGTTGCCAGTGGCAACATGCTCCCCCCCATTGAAAGCCTGTCTTTCAAGGAGTTCCAGAGCACAGATTCTTGACATGGATCTTCTTATAACTCCGCCTTTTGTGCGGACGTCGACGACTCTGCAGATGCCATCTGGACCAGGGTGCAGTGTAGTGATCCGTCCCAGAAGCCACTTCATGGGCGGTAGCTGATCGTCCATTATCAGTACGAGGTCACAAACGCTTTCACATATTTGTTGTTTTCTTTAAAATTTCCTTGAAAGTGCCTTTCAGGTTTAGGCGCTTCAGTTTTACTGAATTGCAAAGTTTCCAAGACATCTGCACGGTTGCGCAGAAAAGAGTAAAATTCTTCAAGAGACGGAGAGGTTTTTAAGTTTTTTTGTTCCTCCCATCTACGACTAGTAGCACCATCCAGCTTGGATGACATTAAATGAATGATGATAGTATCCCAGTGGCATGTGGGCTCATCTAAGGCATTTAAAGCCCGAAGATTTTTAGAGTAGTAGTCTATCATAAACCGAAGCGACTTGTGTGATTCCTTGCTCATGCTTTCAAAGTTAAACAATGCTTTTAAGTGGTTATTTATTAATATCCTGGTATTATCATAGCGCTCACATAAAAGTTTCCAAGCCAAATTATAGTTGTTTGATGTGAATTCAAGTGACTTTATGACATTAGCCGCTCCAGCCTCAAGTGATGACCGGAGATAGTGAAATTTATTTATTTCAGGTATGGTCTCATTTTTATTTATCAGAGAATCAAAGGTGTCTTTAAACTCCATCCATTTGATATAGCTTCCGTCAAAGGTTGGTAATTGTATAGTAGGCAATTTTATATTGCAGTTTAGATTATTTGCACCCGATGTTGAGGCAGAACTTTGAGTTGCTTCAGGTATATTTCCAGACACAAATTGGTCGAGAAGGCACTGAGCCATAGAAATGAGAGTACAAAAGTCATTTTCAATTGATTCATGTTCACTCAACGCTTCCTCAACATTGGGTGTCGTGCTTTCGATTGTGATTTTTAATTCGTCAAACTGATTAAATAACTCACGAAACCTCGACAATTTTAATTCAAGTTCGGCGATCGCCTGTTTAGTAAAAGAGTTTTTATCGATTGCCTTCAGAGTATCTAAATATTTAGTGAACACTGTAATTCTAGCTTTCATAGATCCGCGTTTTTGTATTAACTTTTGTAAGTCTGCCATACTGACAAGAATTCAGCAAGTATTTGTTTTTAATTTCCGAAGTAAACACACGCGAAACACTTTTTTCACAACACAATAATTTTTCACTGAACAGGCCGCACGCACAGAATAATATAAAAGATCCAACCTTAAAGGGCCGGGCCGCAACTTCACGAAGTCACAACAAAATGGCGCCGGCTCAGCAAAACAGCTGTTCGCGTGCAACTCAGGTCATGCGAGGTCACGCGCAGGTTTTCGCGTGTAGTGTAGGCAGTTAGGTACCAACCACGTTCCGGCGGAATCCCGGATTCAAGACGACCCTGGAATGTTCCGTTAATATGCTAAGCAGGGTGCAAAAGCTGCGCAAAGTGCGCAAAACCAGTTAGAAAAGGGTTGCAAATTAGTATTTTAACAAATTACGAAAGAAAAACAAAGCCCTTAAAGTATAGGTTAGTTTCAAACTTTCAAGACAGAAGGCACTGGGTTTTATTTAGTTAACACTACGATATAGATTGGTTAGAGTTTGCAAGTATCGGTTTCGGTACTTTTTAGAGTAAGTAACAGTCTCAGTAGTTTTAGTAGAAAGAGAAGTCCTTTTAGTTGCGAAGTTAGATGTAGGCTGCTAAGTAAGAATTAGTTAAAAATGGTAGGCAACCTAGGGTTTATGACAAACCTAGGACTTCGAACTATATAAGAAAGTATTTTTTTTCACCTATAGGTTAGAGTAGACAGCATTTAAGCAAGAATTTTGTCTGACACAATGACAGTTAAGTAAGAGAGTTTGAGATGCAGAAACATCAAGACAAAGTAAATAGTAGTACAACGGTACGGCTGCTGTGCGTAGGTACAAGTTGATATGCCAATGCTGACAAAAGAAGCAATTATGAACACGACACTCTTTCGCACTTATCAGTTTAAAAGTTATTAAGTTAAAACCAAAACTGGGCGTACTTCCCTTTAGAGCATGACCAAAAGACAACACAAACCACCGCCTTTTTGTCACCATGTAAGCTTGTCCAGTGTAAGCAAAATACAGCCGCTGCCGTCGCCAGAGAAGCACAGAAGAAAACACGCCGTGTCGCGTGCTTGTCTTGATGTCAATCCGAGCGCATCTTGATCACGTAGGGGTCACCATTATGTTTGGAGCACTAATTAACTTAGTAATGGCCCAAACTTTACCGCAATTACTAGATTTCTTATTAACTAAGATGATTATAGAAATTACTTTTTTTTGTATGTCGAGTTGTTCGTGTCCGTTTTGAAGTGTGTAAGGCAAGATGGCGGCCGGACGTTCCCCACCTCGCCCCTAGGTCCTGTCAAATCCTAGTTGGTGTTGCCAGTGGCAACATAGGCACAGAGATAGATTGTAGTCTGGAATAGCACACAGGCTATTTCTTATCCCGGAAAATTGCGTAGTTTCCGCGGGATAGCGATAAATGAATTCTTTCCAGACGTAGTTGCAGGCAACAAGCTAGTATCTCCATAAAACACTATGTACAGGTGTCAAAAAAGAGAAAGTTACTCACGTTCAGTCGTGTATGATGTCGTGGGAATTAATATAATAATAGTTTTAGAAGAGAAGGTTCGAAAAATTCCACCTGAGCGACAGGCCCACGAGAATCTCAAAGAGCTTTCTTAGCAATTCCAATAAAGGACCAAGCTCAAAGACTACTTTAATCCTTGACCCTTCTCAAGAGTGGAACAAATTCGCATTCAGTAATCGTCTGGGTACCTACTTTTTGCAAATATTTTCTTATATTAACGGTAGATAAAGACCGGGATCTAGCGAGATTTATTCCTTAGAATAGCTAAGGCTTCTGTCCTATTTTGTGATATCAGAATTTTTATACAATGCTTCTGTTTTCTTTCCTTCACAGTCCTTCACAAATACCTAGTTTTATCGCTGTTCAATAAACGCTTAAAGTGTAAATTTTACAAGAATTATAAAAAACAAAGGTTCAATTTTGAATGACGAAATCATCCAGAGTAAGATTTCAAACTTTGCCAAATTTATTTAGAATATCCACGGGAGCGTCGGTTTTCCTTACCGCATAGTATTAAGAGGCCGAATGAGTCTGATTAACAGGCAGTAGATTGTTTAAATACCTACTTCTAAATTGAATCACCGTTACCTTCCCCTCTTAGTTTACCTAGAATAATTAACCCGGAAAGTTAGTGTTTACGATAGTACTTATTATGTTATGTTTCAGAAATTAATATTGCCTACGAAAGCGGCGGCGGATGTGCTGGTCCATAGCTTGATTAAATTTTCCATTATGTTTGACAAACATGTTTGGCTGGCATTCATCCCTCGCTCGTTTCTATCTAAAAACAATTCGGGATCCAAGATTCTGAATATTACACGAATATGCCTACTGTTACTTAATACGCAAAGTATCATAATTTAAATTACTTTTATTTTCCTCTACGGAATATTGGATAGCCCGGTAAATATTTTGTTGATTGCACAAGTTTCAATTTTCTTCAAGAAATGTTCTTCTTCGAGATTGCTTCGCTGCAATGAATGGACCCGTTAAGAAACACAGTGGAGGCAGCTGACGGTGCACTTGGCTGCACGAACTTCTAAACACGAACTCGCACCCCACATCTTTGTCTACAAGTAAGTACTTACTGTTTCCTGTCTATTAAAAACTTTGGCCAACAACTACAAAGTTCCTATAAGTTTCGAACTACAATAACCAGCGTAAACAAAATTTATTTTGAATAAAATTGAGATCCCGTAGAGGGATTGAAACGCGTCAGTGTTTGTGTGGTGTAAGGGATAATTAAGTTTGTGGGATTTATATGTGTTTTATTGGCAGCAGTGGAGGGAGGGATTGCATGAAAAACATATATATTTCACACAGGCTTGGTTATTTTGCACGTGAGTAGCGGAGTAGCAAGGTAAAAATTTTTTGTTCATTGAAATGGACCTCCGCAAAGTAACGCCTGATTCAATAAAATATTTAAATATGTAAAGTTTGAATACCTACAATTTTATCTTAGACATGTGTATGACAAAACTTTAAATTCGGTACCAGAAGATACATTTCTGGATATTAATAAATAATGTTTATCATGTTGTTGTGGACTTCGATCTTCTCAATCATCGATTGGCCAATGGGCGGATTTATAATTTATAAGTGCTCAGTAACCTTGGGTAGGTACACGCCTACACGGAGCATAACCAAGATGAAGATTATATTTTTTTGCTATTGAATCATTTAATACGCAAAAATAGCTAATATAAAAAATAGTGTCACTTCCTATTAAAAGCTGTGTGAAAAGTGACTCATTGTTTTTGCTCGTCGGACATATTGCCTAAAATTCTATTTTATTTAAAATTCTAAAGAACAAAAGCAGCAGTAAGTACTCCAAGTTGGTGATTCAGGCGATACATCAATGTTTAAAAAGCAATCGGAAACCCGTTACTGTAACAAACGAGGATCCCTCGGTGATTTGTCTTTAGAATAACTTTTTAAAGGTAGATAACATTGTTTCTATTTCGCATTTGCTTCTTGTTATGAAAATTATCTACCAACTGCGAACGCCCTTGAAAACTAATATTTTGTAATGTTTTGTTAAAAAAGAGGAGGTAAATAGTCTAGTAGTGCCTATTTTCTGTGCTTAAATGTTTTCTCGACTCAGCGAATGAATTACGCTCTAAACAGCTAAAAAGCGTAAGCGTCTCAGTTTACGTAACACGATTCTTAGTGGAAATGATTCATTAAAAACTTTAATAGATGTTTCCACGAGCTGTATTTTGGACGGGAAAATTTCTCTCGAAGAATTTTGCGACTCCGCATTGAAGTGCGAACAACAATTACGAAGTTTGGTTTGCTTGCGTTTTATATCCGCTGAGCCGCTGGCTGGTGCTTATCCTGAGTTTTCATTCGTCTACTCTAACGGGCATAACTTGGAGCTTTGAATATTGTATGAGAAGGTAAAACGTGTAACACTCACCTAAGATTTTATCGGTATTTAAATTTAAGATAATAGCGATAGAGTTTTTTTAAAGAATACAAATAAATCCAAAAGAACTGCATATACGGAACTAGGTATAAGTAAATCGACGGCGGAATATGATTTTCTGACAACTCAAACAAACGAACGTAAAGATTTAAGGACGAAATCGTGACCTCCTCGGGAGGCAATAAAAGGTATTATTAGCTTTTGGTACATTTTGAGAAAGACCGGAATAACTTGAAATTTGGTAGGTATACTTGTGCGTATGTAGGTTGTATGACAACGTAAGTAGGTACAATCAGCAAAAAGTAAAGCTAACCAAACTTTAATTATTAATTTTATTATTTTAATAGCAGGTATTATAGGTAATGCGGCTAGCAATAGCAACCCATCACTATTTTGATTCCCCTTTCTACCTATACGCCCTCAATCATGCTAAACGTGGCCTTTAGGTCTTGTTACCTTACGCTCTGTCTACCCCGTGATTTGTGTGTGAGTGTGTGTGTGTGTGTATGTACTAAGATTAAGACTTACCCTTTACTACTTAATTACAATGCTTTTACATGTTATTATCATTACCTCGTTTAGGTACGTGTTCTTACCGCTTCCAATTTTTGCTTAATTCTATTTCATGCTTGACCGTGGGCCAGCAAATCATATTGCAGCAATGACCGGAGTGGTTTATTTATTTTCAAATGTGACATTTCCCCTCTTTACGTTATAGGTATGCTCGATGTGCTTAATAATTTCATAGTAGCTAAGTAAATATGTTTTGTTATAAGTTATACATCTCTGGGGCTTCCTTCAAAAGAGATTCATTTCATATTTCTTTGATGTTCCACGGGACTCGCTCGCGTATAATATATTTGAAATATTAAAAGCAAAACAAGTAGGCCTCGTTAGATTATTTTAATGAGGATTTCTTTATGCGGCTCTGGGTCGCGAAATGATTAAGTGAAGCAACATCCAGTTGGAGTAAGCTTTTAGTAGGATTCTAGGTTTATTATATTACATGAGCTAACTGTCAACCGCGGCTTTGAGAGAAGTTTGTTTACTATCCTGCGGGAAATCTACCATTTTCCCAGATAGAAAGGAGCATTATGTCACTTATTCAATTTGGTAACATGCTTTTCATCAAAATTGGTTTACATGTACATACATAATATAAATCACGTCTTTATCCCTTAATTACAGGATAGATAGAGCCTAAAGTAACAAGACCTAAAGGACACGTATAGCATGATTAAAATTGGTTTAGCGTGAATGTATTGTAACAAAACGAAATACAGGAAAAAGCTATCAAAGTTTATAATATAGGTAGGTAGGCATAGATAGTATAGATTTATTATATTCATATGAAGAGTTAGTTCAACAGTCGAAACACGAAGTATGACGAAGGATATTATGAAATTAGAAGCATTGAATTTCACTGTGCGGACTGGAAACTTGCCAGACTGTGAGTTAATATTGCACGTTCTAATTATTTGCGTAACAACTTATCGTTTATTCGCTTAGTTTAGATAATCACACAAACGCAGTTTTTGCATGGATGTGATTGAATCATTATTTACTGAAACTAATATCCTGAATGTTATCATGTAACTTTAGCATATATCCCGAGGTTTCGAGCCTTTTCAGGTCCTCATAGTCACAGGTAGGCCAATATGAGACTGAAATTATATCAAAAATACAAAACATAAAGAAACAACGCGGCCTTAGTGTTGTACCATTATTTTGTATGTAATTTAAACTTATAGGCACAAATAATTTCGCCTTGCGATTTATGAACAATAACATTCGAAATGCAATAAAACGTAACCCAATTCTCGCATCTTGTATAAGATCAAAGATCACCCACAGTTCAACAAATTTAGGTAGGTACCTACAGCTACAGGCATTACGTTTATTTCAAGAGATGAAAATAGAAAACAAACTGGAAATGTAAATCTTTCTCCCCAAAGGATTGAACAAGAGTTCATGTTTGCCGACACTATTTGACTGCAGTAAGTGCTGCCTTTTGACAGGTGAAAAGTAAATGTAGTGTCGGCTCGGCCGGGGCTTACATTGGGCTGTTTGTCAGACTATTCTCTTTAGTGGGATTCCTATTCGGCTATGTATTCGGACATTTGGACATTTCCTACATTTCAGGTACAGCCTGAATGCCACGACCAAACTCCGTACCTCGTAGGTACTTGTAGTGTCTAGTTATTAGGGAGAAATGCATGCGATGCTTATCATATCATACTCGTTATAGAATTTTTTGCAAATTGTGACTTAGTGCTTAGATGAAATTGATACTCGTAATTGTTAATTGTTATTGTTACTTGGAAAAAGGTCAGGTCAGGAGTACCCGAAACCGACGAGCATGTATGAAGAGATTGATGACTGTGGATGAAGCGAAAGAAATATGCCAGGATCGTAGCAATTGGAACAAAGTAGTCTCTGCCTACCCTTATGAGAAAGAGGCGTGACGGTATGTATGTATGTATGTATGTATGTATGTATGAAATTGTTCAAAAATATTGATATTCATTTTTTTGGCATAACGGTGACAAATAAACTCAACTGTTAGGCTCAACTTTTTTATCACTAATTTGCCGTTAAGGGAATATGAAGTTAAACATCACAGTAAATGAACCTCCGCAAAGTAACGCCTGATTCAATAAAATATCACAGTAAATCTCAAATAAATAACAACAGCGTTTTAGTTCTCATTTTTAAGTAGTAAGCGAACCTAAACTGAATCGCTTTAAGACGTCATGGTAAGGCCCCTGGTCATTTTACGAGCACACCTTACCGCCGCAATGATAGTGCCCCAATTTCGTATATCTATTTTTATTTGACCCGATTGAGTTGGCTGCCGTGACAATGGGCGCGCGCGCAGTGTCCGGCGCGTTGCATCGGAAGTGCATAGACTCTCATCTGTGTTTTTAAATCTCGTGACGTTTGCCATGTGTCGAGTGAGCGCCGGCCGGGGACAAAGTTGTAATACGACAGCTGGGCGCTGAATCTCATTGTTCCATTTCGCTACTTTTATCCAGGAAAATCTCATTTCGGAAATGTTACGGCACCAGGGCGAGTATCACTTTTATACTTTTGTCCAAGAACTTTAGCGTGAATTTACTCTGAATTGGGTTTTCATATTTTATTATCTATAAAAACGGCTTATTCTCTTTTTACGAGCTTCATGCCGATATTGATTTAGATAATAAACTGTGTGTAGGTATCTATCAGCGTTAGTGCCATAAAAATGCGTTGGCGAATTATTTCAATTTATAATCTTATTGTAATTTTACATTTAAATAATAATGGGACCGTTAATTTTATTTTACTTTGGTACACCGAGGACATTTATTATATGATTAGGTGCGAAAGTTAATGTCTAACAATAATGCGAATTACCATCGTATGCGATCATTTCTAGTACCATTGATTACAAAATGAACTTTCATCCCTTTTTATGATCGTTTTCTTCTTTTAGTATACTGCCGACAGGTCACACAACTCACGCTCATTCATAATTTTAACAGCTAATTTAACCTTGAGTTCACTCGTATTTAATGCATGCCATGTCATGATATCAATGACCATTGACATTCAAAACCACTATTCTCTAAATTCAGAATATGTATTGCACGCCTGTTCGCTAAGAACTGAATAAAATGAAATATCGGAGCGTTATTAAATACGCCGGTCGCATTGAATATTGCTCCGACTGAATTTGTAAACAAGCTTCGTTTGAACGCTGTTATTTGGATTTTCCAGGAATAAATTACGTGACAGTTATAACAATTCTCCTTACTGCCGGCAACAGTGAGGCTGCACTTCGAAACTTCGAGACTCTTAAGACCCCGATAAATATTGGTGAGAGTACCTAAACTGAGCACAGTTGTAGCCATGGTATTGTTTGAAATTGCGTGTGGTATTTTGGTGGGCTACAAAATTTATTGACAGATGACTTTATAATATGCGGCGGAAACTTTTCGATCTGCCTCCGAATTAACATAATAAGTCATTGGGTATTTTTAGGTGCAATTTTTCCTCCGAATACAGTGACGGAGGTGGCATTTGCTTCAGCTTTGGCTCGGGCTTCTATGGAAAGTGAACACTATGCGTTTGTTATGAAGGCACTTTACGCACCGTATGAAGACAGCTTTGCTGCATCTAAAGCAGGTATTTATAAAAAAAAAATACACTTATCATTGGTAGTGGTGTTGTTACAGCATTTAAAACTTTAATGTCAAAAAAAACAAATCCAGTTTGGTATGACGATGCAAAAGATCCAGCAGATTAAGACAAACCGACGTATAGGTACAAGGATGGGCAGATAACACTAGTAGTAGGTCCAATTGGCATCCTTCGGGAATCCTAAAAGATAGACGAAAACTTGATTAAATTTTTCTGTTTACCGACTTTCATAATGAAACCACCAATTAACATTGAATGAATGAAATTCATTTATTGTTTGAGGGTGAGTATACTCACCCTCAAACAATAAATGAATAGTACATTGCATTGTAAATAGCTTAAACCATATTGAAAGTAGGGTGCCACTGAGCCAAGATCTTGAGCGCAGCATTAGTAAACCAACTCGCTCGCCGTTTTATGGCAGACTTTCGCAGTTTATGCGGGACACTCCCGGCGTTTTGTTCTTTGTCTCATATTTATGGCCAGGACCACTCTTAAAATTAACTGCTGGCTATTTAAAAACAAGGAAAAATATTGCCTTTGTGTGGACTGCAAAACTGCTTATTAAAGACTATAGTGTGGATTAAAATGAAGCTGTTCGAGTGTATTGTAGTGTTTTGCCGATGCAGTCTTTAATGGTACATTGAATTGGAATTGCAGCGTGTCAGCTCATTTCGGAGGGTGTTATCGCAATATTCGGGCCAACTGATGTCACATCTGCCTCCGCTGTCGAGGCTCATTGCAGAGCGGCCAGGATTCCTCACATACAGGTAAATGTACTACATTCCGTAAGATGCATTATTAATGTTGTTGCCATTACCGTCTAACTATGGTACGAACGTATGTTACTTCAGCTATTCCCGAATTAAAACTCGCTCAGTACAGAACTTGGCGCCTTTATTAAATAAGAGAAGTTATGGCATATTGACTGTTGGTTTATTTTTGAAGGCAGTATGGCGCCCGCCACCTGCCAGAGGTCAGGAGCTTCCAACTCCACCTGGTATTAATTTGTTTCCCGAAGCAGTAGCACTATCAAAGGCCGCTGCCCACTTTGTAAGAGACAGCGATTGGCAATCATATGCGTTACTTTACGACGATGATTACGGTAAGGAACATGGATGTTTAAATAATTGTTAATTAAGTGAAATCGTCATTTATCATAAACATTTTTGCAGGTTTAGTCAGACTTCAAGAAATTTTGAAATATGCCGACCCCGAACATAAATGGACGGTGCGGAGATTAATGGCTGGAGAAGACAATCGACCTTTACTGAAACAATTGAAATTAACTGGTGAAAGTAGAGTAATACTTGACTGTCCACCGGAAAGAGTTAAGGATTATTTACGACAAGCACGCGATGTGGAGTTTTTTGAAGACTACATGGTAATGCTACCCATTATTTTGTTTCATAAATACCTGTTTCTTCAACATATTTTTCATTGTTTTTTTTTTCAGAGTTACGTTCTCATGTCACTTGATGCACACACATTGGACTTGGAAGAGCTGCGCTATGGTTTGTCGAATGTAACTTGTTTTAGAATATTCGCTCACGAAGATTCAAGGACACGTTCCTATTTGTCAGATTGGAAAACAAGAGCTCCATCTCACGTCAAGATACCGCAAGATACACAGGATATAAGGGTCAGCATAAAAATGATTTAGGCAACTAATGTAGAAATACGTCGTGGTCATCTTACTGCTATTATAAATGCGAAAGTTTGGATGAGTGGTTCATTACTCAATCACGCCAGTATTTTAAGACACAAAATAGTATCATCCCGTTAACTGATGTGAAGGTCTTCAACGTACCTATCTTCACCATTCTGACAGTAATAACGGTAAGATGGTGGCAATATACAGAAGTGATAATAGAATTCTACGCAGACGAAGAAAGTTAGAGCAAAAACCCGTTCAAAATAATTTGATTTGTCGACTGATTCCCAATTTTTCTAAGATGAAGATTTATACGTTTTGTGTAACTTAGGTTGAAGCCGCATTAGCCAGCGACGCCGCAAGACTAATTACAGATGCGGTGGAAAGCGTGCCGGAAGGATTCGAAATTAAAGCAGAAGAACTCGAATGTAACTCCGATAGCAAATGGGAAATTGGCGAAGAATTCACAAATCATATACTAACGGTGAGCACGGAAATACAATGTTCATTCATTGAAAGCTAATTACATTTTCATGTTTACTCTCATTGTTTTTAGAATCCAATCATGGGCATTACTGACGAGATTACATTAAATAATATCACTGGCGAACGGCTCAATTTCAATGTGGAAATAATGGAATTATCAAATAGTGGTTTCAATAGCATCGCCAAATGGAATCCCGATACGGGTTTCGTGTACGCTCGGACATCGGATGAAGTTTCCGATTTACTCGCAGAGAAATGGCAGAATAAAACTTTCCGAGTTGTGTCGCGGATTGGAGCGCCGTACCTCGTCGAAAAAGTACCCGAGGACGGCGAAAAGTTGACTGGGAATGACCGATACGAAGGTTATTCAAAAGATTTGATACACGAAATCCTTACAGAAACGCTGCATTTAAATTATGTGATTGAGATCGTGCCAGGGAATTTATACGGTTCTTACCATAAAGAAACAAGGAAATGGGACGGACTGGTCGGGCATCTTCTGGAAAGGGTCGGTTGCATAAATTGTTTGTGAAACATTCGTATACACAGTAGTTATGAAAGTCTCCGTGCGCAGTTTGTTCAGTCAATATTTACCAATTTGTGAGAAATACTTTAGTAATAACTTTATTTTTTGTCTTTGCCACGAAATGCTGAATTTATGAATTTCAACTCCTGTCTTGAAAAGTTTCATTTTTCGATAAAAATGCAATTATGGACATTTTTTTTAATGGCGCAACAGCGCTTATGTAAAAAAGGGACGATTAAAATGCACTTCATGGCGTACGACAGACTAATTAGATTTTATAATTTTATTTACATAGGTATATAACAAATGAAGTTAGTTGGCGAATACTGTATTGAGGTAGTTCCTAATTTATCAATGTTTTTTTTTATTTTTTGCAATAATGATAAACTAACCACACTTGTCTTCGCGATCATTTTCATTTATAAGTCCGGTTATATAACTTTGTTGTTTTTATCATTATCAATTTTCAAATTTTTACTAACACTTAAACTAACTGCTAAAAATTGTTTAATTTACTAGGTGTATATTTCATTTGAAGGTGTATAATGAACTGACCTTTGCAGAAAGCTGATTTAGCGATATGCGACCTGACAATAACATACGAGCGACGTTCAGCTGTGGACTTCACGACGCCATTCATGACGCTCGGAATAAGCATACTGTATGCTAAACCAGAACCCCCGGTACCAGAACTCTTTGGCTTCCTCAAACCCTTCTCGGTCGATGTCTGGATTTACATGGCTGGGTCATTTTTGATGGTGTCTTTGCTACTGCATATTTTAGCCAGGTACATATGTAAAGTTTAAATCTAAGAAAAACGTGGCTGTGCTTCCTATAAATGATAATGAAGTGTGTAAAGAAGACGACTGTCAAAGATAAATAGGTACCTAGTTTTTAGTAAATGGTTAAAGTTTGGTGCATGGATTATTTTTTATGAGAAGTACAATATTATTTAACAGGCGATAACTTGTAATCGGGAAACCACAACCCACACTCTCATATTGAGAAGAGGCCTATTCCCAGCAGTGGAACCTTTGTAGGCTCGAAATGGGACGATTCGAAATAATGTCATCCGTGTTGAGTAACACTGAGTCTACATGTAGTGAAACGTCTTACGTATGCCTTATTATAGCGTGCTAAGGAATTGTTAGAGATTATTTAATTGACCAGCGGCGCGGCAACTCCATTAGATATTGTAGTATGTCAGTGAGTTTCTGTCTTCAACATAGTTATTGTTACATTTTACCTTTGTGCTTCAATTCCTATAGAGCTATATAGGGTGGCGATGACATGAGCCTTCTTTCTTAAACTTAATAAGTCTCTCGACACAATCATATTTCCGAATGTTACCTACAACACCACTGGCGTCTGTGTTCCCGAAAATGGGACCTGTGTGAAAGTTATTAATTCTCATTCGTTATTGCTTCTTACAGGTTTGCTCCAAATGATTGGGAAAACCCCCACCCCTGTGACAAGTCTCCAGAAGAGCTCGAAAATATATGGCACATCAAAAATTCGGCTTGGCTCACTATGGGTTCTATAATGACTCAAGGTTCTGATATTTTACCGAAGTAAGTTTTAGACCTAGTAAAGAGCTGAGTCAATGATACGGCCACAACGTACCTAGTTTTTATATTTCGTTTTAATTTCATTTTTTTTATTACCAGGGGTTACTCAACAAGGTGGGTGTGTGGCATGTGGTGGTTCTTTGCATTGATCATGTGCTCGTCCTATACGGCTAATCTTGCCGCGTTTCTTACGAATGCCGCAATGGATGATTCTATTAAAAGTGCTGATGATTTAGCTGCGCAGACTAAAATCAAATACGGAACTGTGGAGGGTGGTTCTACATACTCGTTTTTTAAGGTAACTTTGTCTGCTACTCCGTTATTTTATGCGACCCGATAAGATGCTTGGGAAGATAAAATGATATTTAAAATGGTATTTTATTTTTAGCGGTCAAACTTCACTACTTTTCAAAAAATGTGGGCCGCAATGGAATCGGCTCGCCCTTCGGTTTTTGTGAAAAACAACGATGTGGGTGTAGAGCGAGTACAGAAGGGGAAACGCGAATACGCGTTTTTAATGGAGTCGACAGCCATCGAATACCAGTTAGAGCGTAAATGTGATTTGATGCAAGTAGGCGGTCCGCTCGACTCCAAGGGATACGGTATCGCTATGCCGTTCTGTAAGTTTCATATATCAATCTTATTTTTATTTCTCCAGATTTGTAGTGATAGTGAATAAGTGCAGCCAGTAAGAAGCTTGTATACTTAAACCGAAAGATATTTTAGTTTTGCGCCTATTGACGTAATTAAAATTTGCAGTTTCATCTTACCGCACCGCAGTTGACAACGCGGTATTAAAGTTGGCTGAAAGTGGCAAACTTCTCGAACTCAAAAATCGATGGTGGAAAGCGCCAGAAGAAGGTGCATGTGTAGTAAGTACATGAATAAAAACTTTGACGAACAAAAATAATGTGTCGCTTTGCATGCAGCTTCGTGTGGAAAGTGACCCGTTAATTAGGTTGGTTAGTGTAAATGAGCACAGACATTAAAGTTACTGAGAAATATCCATATGTCGGTGCATGAATGTGGTGCTATGTTAATGTAGGCTACGGCAAATCATTATTTACCGGGCAATCACTTCTTCGCTCACCATCAGGTTGTTGATGTTTAGAACGTATTGAGCTTTGCACTTCAAGCTGATTGGTAGGTAGGTAGCGCATTTGTTAATTACTTTTGAACTATAGATTCGAATAATTAAAAAAAAACTCACTCTCATCTTTCACTAGACAGACTATAGCAAATGTTCTGATCATCATTAATTGACTTTTACCGGTGCTATCAGTCTGAAACTATTGCACATTTTTTAGGATGAAGAAGCAGGGGAGGAAGGAGCGAGCGCGGGTGAATTAGGAGTGGACAATGTCGGCGGGGTGTTTGTGGTGCTGGGCGTGGGGTGTGGGATCGCCGCTGCCATGGGATTAATAGAGTTCTTATGGCACGTAAAGGATGTTGCTATTGAACAAAAGGTTACGTATTTTATTTTACTTGTGGTATAGAGATAGCACTAGAGGCCACTGCACTCGGAAAGAGTGGGCTGGTACATTGCCACCGTTGCAGTAGATTGGAGGTAGTGGACAGCTGTTATTGAGGTCATATGCTCTTCGAGGAGTTAAAAGATCCAAGAATAAGGATAGATGTTTCAAGCAACACACATGATGCAGTACCATTACACCAGTAAGTAGTGGAGAGGCTGAGCAAGCAAACAAATTGGGAAGGTTTGAACAAATATATACGGTCTAATCATGCTATCCTTAAGTTTGCGGAAGGTTTAACCTTGTCCAGGGTTCAGCTGGAACGCTTCCACCGTCTCACCCGCTAAGCCTACTGCCAAACAGCACTGCTTGCGCTGCTGTGTTTTGGTGTGGAAGGCCAGATAACCGCTGAAATTACTGGCTCATGAGATATTTTTATCTTAGGCGTCTATAAGCTGACAACGTACGTAATTGCAATGCTCTGGAGTTCTGACTGTCCATGAGTTCTGATGATTCATAAAATTTTGTAATGTTTTAAAAGAAATCGAGTCTGCCTGCAATTTTTTTGATGTCGATCTCTTCATAGGTATACGAATTGGCTAGGTAAATGAAGCCTCTCATCTCTTCACAAATATGTTTAACACAAAATGTCAACGCGACTGCATACTTATCTACCCTAGCCCCAATAAGAGCAAAGGGATCGCATTATCCTAAATGGCCGTATTTATAACGCATCCCAACACCAATTTTTATTTGACGATCTTCTTACAGATGTCTCGCAGCGAGGCATTTTGGGCGGAGCTAATATTCGCGCTCAGTTTCTGGGAGACAGAAAAGCCGGTGGTGCACTCACGGCCATCATCTTCGGTCTCCAAATCAGATTCTGGCAAACTCTCTCGTGCCTCCTCAGTGCTTCGATCAGCTGCCAACCTATTTCACTTAGAAGTATTTAAATAAATGAATATACATTCAGTTAAGTATAGTGTATTTTTCATTTCGAATGATTAAATCTCTCTTTTCGCGTTTGCAACTGCATCACCTAAAATATGATGATGATAATGAAGAATGCATAGCTTGTCTGCTTGCGAAATTAACTAATAAATAAAAATAGCAGTTGCACGCTATGAAGGCAAACAAAATGAAACAAAACGTAATCGTTTAGTTAATTATTGTGAAGTGTAATTATCTACATCTAGAGTACTTAAAGCAAATAAAATACAAATGTTATGAAGTAAGAATAGAATACGACGATGACTAATTATACACGTAAGCCCACTAATACTTAAATGACAAATGCGACTATAAAAATGTGAACAGAGCAAATAATTCAGTACCAATCAACTGATGTTGCTTGTAAATGTACGTAAACGAGTACTAACTATACTCAAGAGCAAAAAAAATGGCCCACTTTGCATACAACGTTTGCTCGTCAGTGTTGTTGATATGAATAATCATACGGATTAAATTTAGTGTGAATATATTAGTAAATAACTAAAGTTAAAGTTTACAAATTTGTTCAAAAAATAGTAAATGCTAATGATTTCAATTATTCTTTTTTAATATGTGTACCTCCGGTGAATTGCATCGACTTGTCTAAGAGACTAAGCGTGGACTAAGCTACGAGTAAAAACAGGTGCCATAAAACCGTCTTACGCGCGAGCGCTTGCAGATGTTTTAGCCATAATGTTTCCACCATCATTCATTATCATTTAACTGATTGCCTTAGACAATTATGGCCTTTGGTCACCTATAGTTGCATTTTCAGTAAATATCATCGAAGTTTATAAAGGATTGTGCGGCTTTAATCACTGAAACCGCTCTTGAGTGCGACCGCTCGCGACGTTGAGAGTCAGACTTAGTAGACGGAGCAGCGGATCGTGGCGGGGCAGCCGGCTTGTTCAGCACTCGAGGGTCCAGTGACGCCTTCCATTCGCTCTTTAACGCCTCTTTAAACGTCACCTGAAACCAATTTGGGTGGTACAGTAATGTTGAAATAATTGAAGACCCTCATAGGCTTCAAAACTTTTGGATAGAACTGTTTAAACTTCAGTTTACTTTTAAGAAAATCTCATTGCGACACTCGGTCGAAGACTTCTAACCCGTTCACATCACGACCTGGCCACGTAATGAAACTTGCAGGAATTTTCTCGGTACGTCTAAACTAGACTTAACTTAACTCCCCGTAACGGTTGGCATAATGACATCTCCTTTCACTTTTATTCGGTAATGACACTAAGAGTTGCTGGAGACCTATTTCTTATGAATCAGTCAGCGTAGTTCTCGTGATTTACCTTTTCCTTAACGCAGATCTCGTGAACTTGCATTAGGAATCCAATTGTGGCTGTGATCAACCCAAGAATACCTCCACATCCGAGCACAAGAAATATTCCACTGGTGTTTTTCATTTGCACTGATCCATCGCCTTCTTCTTTGTCGTCACCCTGTAAAAATGTTTTGAGTTAAATTATGAGATCTCTGATAAATCATTTATGGAGGAGTTTGAACTGTTTGTGACAATAATGACGATGTGTCAACGGATCGATCACGTGTAAGTATTATACAGGTGTAGCATTATTGTATGTACCTGGCAATGTTGGTCAGGAGCATCCTCGTCTTTAGTCCACCATTTAGTTTTTAAATCCTGTAGTTTTCCCGAATCCTGCAGAGCCAATATTGCCTTGTTCAATTTAAGTCTATAAGGCGAATCTAAAATAAACACAACCACAATTAGATACTAACGAACTATTAACGTTATATTTTGTTTAACATGTTTTGCTAGTGTTTATTTTCTTAAAACTCACTTTTAGGCATTGCAATTCCGTAATCCTTGGAGTCCAGTTTCGAACCAACCATCGTTAGGTTACAATCTTGCTTGATATAATATTCGATTGTGGTTGATTCCATAAAGAATACATATTTTCCATTACTCTGAAGCACACGATCTTTCCCTTCATCGTTAGACTTTGTGAAAACCGTTGGATTGGATGAACTCATCACTTGCCAAATTTTTTGATAAACGGAATCATTTGATTTCTGGAATAAGATTTACCCGTTCATGGGATGAAATTTTAACAACTCATGCATAGGCACCTATTGAAAACATTAAAAAAAGTATTCGGAATTGTAAAAAAGGTATGTCATCCTTTTCCGCTCGGATTTTGTTCGTTTGGCAGCTATCAACAATAAAATAGCAGAAATTGCTCATTCCACATATGTTTAGTGCAATGGTAAAGCTCAAATACTGTGAGCTACAGCAACAATACAAATGTTTTTATTGAAAAGAAGTCTTATTAATACCTCAAAGAATTTGTAAGTGGAACCGTTGTAAACCGCACCATAGGACACTTCAGTTTGCTCAGACAATTCCTTAGCATTCTCAATGTTGTTGCTGCGCCGTTCGTTACTAATGAAAGTGGACATGTTGGCCGTGTAGGAAGCAGTGACGATCAGCGCGAAGAAATACCACGTCCCTGCGATCCATCGGGAACCATAGCCTCTGAAAATAAGTCAATAAGTAATAAATAACACACATTCACCGATCTAGTCCCGATTAATCACTTAAAAATTATTGATTTAAAACATGAAAACAAAAGTTTTTGACCAATAATGCGCCCTTCGAATTTAATTAGTGACAGTTAGATTTTTGTGTCACAAAAATACGTCAATCGATTCGGTGTAACGGTTTCGGTATTTTGGTGCGCAAATCCAACACGCATTTAACCGATTTTTTATGCTAATCACCCTGTTTATACTTACAATGACAACAAATAAGCAAGTTTTACTTATAACTTCTTCAGTAAGGCGTCCTTACTTACCTCGGCAAAATATCGCACCCTTGAGTCATTATAGAACCCATGCACAGCCACATACAGTTGTAAAGACTCCAAATGTTCTCAAGGTTTTCAGGATTACGATTGCACGGATGCGGATTCACCCAGTCATCTTGGCTCATGCTAAAAAACATAAAGCATTTTGGAAGGGACGAGTTCTTACGATTCGTTACTTATTATTATCGAAATTGTTTCCTTTTTTAACGAGAGAAATCATGATCATTTTATTTTTGTATTTTTTCAGGTTATAAATATTTATTTATTTTCTAAAGCAAAACTGTATGGTGAAAAAAAAAACGTAAGTTAAAACGGAACAATTTTAAAATTGTGATTACTGTTATATTATTATTTGTATACCTGGAACTTTTGATGCGCTAGTCTGACTTGCACTAGGTCGATTTTGCTATGTTCCATGATTAGAAAACTGGCTCCAATAATGCCCGTGTACTAGAGAGACTATACTTTGTAGGTACATATATAAAAGTTGTTCTTACCGAGCGCAAATAAGTAGAACCAATGACACGAAAATGTAAACCACAGCTAGATAAAGCCAGACATCTGTAGCCAATGGATTGATAAAAGAAAACATGTCAGCTTCAGGTGGAGGATCCACTTTAAACAGCATACTGATACCTAAACTCATAAACGGCAAAGAAAAATCCACGACAGAATTGCGATCGGATGTTATTGTTAAATCGCATACTGCTAGATCCGCTTTCTGTAAAAAATATTATGAAAAGAGTCAGGCGGCAGTTTGGCTTTGTACTCCTTATATAAGGTGTCTTAAATAGATCTGGAATATTCCAACAGGTGATTGGGTTATTTAGTCTGATTGAACACTTCTGGTTAGGACTCTAATTGTAATGTTTGATGCGAAATTAAGTCACGCTTCTGCCACTTTGAGCGTTAACCAATGCATGAAAACAGTATTTACTCGTAATAAACAACAATTAGAAAATCCTGAAAATCATTCGCAGCAGTTTTAAGTTAAATCCAACCATCTGATGAAGTATTGCCAATTATTTTTAATAGCGTAATAGTCAAGAGTTTGTTGTATTAAGTGTAGTGAATGGAATCCTGAACGGAAATATTTTGTTACTTCTGTGATACGTTTTTTTGATCGGCAATTGATTGAGACGGGCGTTACTTGTTATTATTGAGGTCCTTACCATCAATTACCTCCCCGATCATTGTTTCTACACTGACGAGCATAAACAACGGGTCACTTTTAATATTTGTAATTGAAGTGACCCGTTATTGTTATTGCTCATCAGTGTATTTCAATATTTGTGGCCGTGGAGTAACAGGTTGAAGATCATTGTTGCATCTGTAATTTAAACTATACCTAATATTATCCAAGGTAGGTAAAGGAAAGTGTAAAAATTACGTGTTCCATCAGTTCTCCGATCAGTCCATCCCATCTCCTGGTACCTTCAATAGGGTTGCCATATTCGTCTCTCGGCCATAGAATTATAGTGTGCTTCAGAGGAACATTTTGTTTTTCTCTCATATGATCCATGATAAGCTGCATTAGATCTATCACATAGCCCTTTAGAGGTTCACTGCTATTTTTCGGTGGCATGATATACGGTTTTCCCACTTTTGTTATTACCTAAAATGAGGTATTGTATAATTTTATGGTTAGATTTTAAATTTCTTAATTATAATTCTCTTATTCAATATTAGTAGACTGTAAAGGAAGCTTATTTGTGGAGTAACTGATTAGCGCGGGGGGAAATTGTTTGTTAAATGCTTGAAGAGGCTCTACAGAAAATTGTGAATTCAGTTTATTCATTTTGGCTATGTCAATTCAATAAAATTTGACAATTTACCTTTAGTTCGGTTTTAGATTTAAAATTATGTTCCGTATTGGTATCTCTAATCTTATCTGTGGAGGAGTTCCATATGCCAGAATATATAAATCTGCTCTCATTATTCAGTTTGGAATAATGTAGTTGAAAATTTGTTCTCTTGCCATATTCATCAAACTGAATATTTCCAGTGAGTCCTTGTTGTCCTGTCTGTAAATTAAAAAACATTGAGGAATACGTAAAATGATTATACTGAAGTCGGTTAAAAAGTAAGTAAGTAAGTAAGTAAGTAAGTAAATGCTTTATTGTACAAATATAAAGAAACAGATACAATTCACAAAAAAAAGAAAAAACATTAATATATGCACAAAGGCGAACTTATCCCTATAAGGGAAAAAGTTGAGCAGTTGGTTGTAGTCCGCTATGAGAAATATCTAGAATGGCAAAAAGACAGCTGATACATTTTAGAAGTACAGTGTTTATTGCTCAGTATAGCAGCTTACTTCTACCACATTTATTAAATCCTGTGTAGAATTAAGTTTTATCAAAATGAAATCTTACCCGAAGCATTGCGTCTCTCAGTTCCAGTCCCGTCTCCCACGCGTTTCTTTGATAGTTTTCATTTTCACCAGATTCGTAGCATATTGATGGAATTTTCCCAAACAAATCTGTATTCCTGTCATCTATATTTTTGTACTCCATGTCCCTATTACGCTCTTCTCTATCATTTAACATAACACTGATAGACTTTTCTAAATGATTGAGTGCATCTACTGCTAAAGCAGTTTCTACCTAGAATTACATAACATACGATACGATTAAAAACAAATCATAAAATCAAAAAATATCAATAGGTAATGGTGGGATTGGTGACGCCAATTATTCAAAATTCCAAAACCTCGGAAGGAATGCATAAAAGACAAAATAACAAATTGACACCGTCACTCGTTCACACCTTACTAAATACGATACGAATTACGATAGATAGATGACAAAGAAATTTAGTCATAGATTTTCTTTATAAAGGCTCCAGTATCTTGTCAGCATCGTTTTAGCGATTAACTAAGATTAATACAACTAAAAGTTAGGCAAATTTTCTTAAGATCAGTTTTTTTGCTACTAAATTTTGTACATACATCCCGTCATGACTCTTTCACATAGGGGTAGGAAGAGACAACTTTGATGCTACGATCCTGATATACTTCTTTCGCTTCATCCACATTCGTCAATCTCTTCATGTATGCTCGCCGATCCCGGGTAGTTACTCCTGACTTGACCTTTTTAAAAAACATCTCCTATTTGGTCCCATAACGTCCGTCTAGGTCTCCCCATGTAGATCTGTTTAGTTGGTCTTTTTTCGTCCATCCTTTCTACGTGACCAAACAAACTACATACTACTCCTACTACTACTACAACCACCCAATACATTTGTCTATCCTAGTTATTATATCTTCTTTCACCCAGCGCGTTTTCTTATCACACTATTCTTATTCTGTTTTTCTTTAAATTTGAATCTATTTAAATAAATGAAAATTATTTTTATTCAAATTTGTACTCACTGTTATATCGTCGCTTGGGGGTATCCCAATGTCTCTCCACTGGTAATCGTTCACTTTGGTGAGATGCCACGTGGTAACATTAGCGTCGATATCTATCGAGCTTAAGTCAACCTTGTACGCGTCTAAAGACGTCAATAGAATACTCTGGAAGTACGCCACAGGTTAGTTTTCATTATTATTCTCGATGAATCTGGCAATTAGGGGTCTAGCTCTTAATGGTTTCTGAGTCAAAAGATCTGCGTAGAAAGGCTGATGTCGCTGGTTTCCACACTCTAAATGACCCTGGCCATGTTCAAACAGGACAACAGAGTTCAGCAAGCAGTTAACATAATCGATATACACATAATAAAACTGCAATATTTGCGAAAAACTGATGGGAGAACTCCTAACACTATACAGTTTAGGTAGTTTTTATCCTCATAACTCACTTGATATGCCGTAATGTTTTCCACTTGCAGTATTTCCTCCATATACTTCTTGATATTTTTAGCTTTACAATCTATAATATGGTAACTTAAACGCTTTACTTTAAACATATGTTTAAACGTTTCTTTGTTGTCGCCATTGGGATCCAGTTTTCTGAAAACGATTGGATTAATATCGTTCCGCCAAGTATTTATTACTTCCTGGAGACGAATGAAACCTGTAATCAATGAAATGCAATGCAAAAATAGTACATTACTGCAGAGGCCGTGAAGTAAGGGATTGCTGGACGAGTTTGGGGTAGGTGGCCGAGTCGAAGACGAGGCCAGATAGAACGAGTCCTGCAATCCCTGTTCCGGCCAAAGCTTGTATAGTGCTTTTCTCAAACAATGTGAGGAAATATTAAAATTAAAATAACTACTAGACAATCAAGTAAATCATAGTTTATTATAGGGAAAAAGTAATTTAAATAGGTACTAATTTTCGATTTGCCACCTTTTTTATTTTTTAAATGTACTAATTTGATCCAGCTATTTGAGCACCATGTTTAACCGCACATAAATATAGTACCATAGATTTTTTTTATGTCGCAATTATGCTTAGACGTACAGATTGTGGTGGTGGTTGGCTGTATGTAATTTTTTCCTTTGCCAATTTAATTTTAGTATAGAAATTTAAAAAATTAGAGCAGCGGACATAAATGGATTTTCATACTAACTTTTGTGGCCTAAGCCAAGAAGTAATGTAGGGAGCCATAAACGAGAAACTTCATGTCCTCATATCGGGACATTAACGCATACATTTCCGAGCATGTTTGAGAAAATTGATATTTTATCGTTTTCGTAACATGAAATAGTTACATAGAGGATCCATTAATGCTGAGAAAAGTGGCTCGTGGAAGATGGTCACAGGTCTTAGACTCAAATAATGGGCATTCGTAGTATCGTACCGTCTCGCCCGAACTAATAGTAGTAAAGTGAGGGAGAATTAGATTTAGCGACAGGGCTGGACCAAAACCACATTCCAAAAATGAATTTGAAGCGTACCAAGTTTGCGTAGACGAAATCGTTACTAATTGGCAGTGTTGAAATAAAATCAAGCTACTTACTTCCTTCATCCTCGTAAAGAAATGAAAACCTATCCCAATTCATTTTTTTTATATGAGTAGCATACACTTTTGATATAATTTCGGACGGTGGGTGGTAATAAAATGAGTAAAGATCGTCAGCTACTGTTTCTGGAATCTCCCATGCTAAAGAAAGATGGGTGACCTAAAAACAATACGGTGAAAATAAACGATAACACTTTTTGATAACCTGAAGACGATCAAAGTCAAATTAGAAGTTTAGTCAAAATAGTCGGTTAATAATTTCTCTGTTAAAAACAAAAAGAAAATAATTCCAAAGAAAGTAGTGGTAACAAACTTTAAAAGATGCTTAAACATGTCTTGATTGCCCCAAACTAGTGTCCGACCGAAACATGTTTTTTAACCGAAACCGAAAGTTTGGTTTGATTATAGTTTCGGCCGAAACCGAAACCGAACCTTTTATAAATGTGATTAAAATGTTAGTGGGCCGGTATTTCCACATATAAAAGTATTTTCGCTGGTCTAATATTGCAAGGTTCTACGTTTGACTTTTCTCAGATTCAAAATTACACATTATCATAGTGATACTGGGTCTAAATTAAACTACCCTAAAAAGGGAAAATTTAACATGAAAGTGCGATATTGTGAGTTTAAAACCCAACCATTGGCCGAAACATTATTTTTAGGAGGGAACCGGCCGAAACCAAAACCAAAATTTCAGTCCGAGACTACCCCAAAATAAACTTTAAGATTTACGTACAATAAAATGTCAAGTTTAGGTAAGTACCTGACTTTTAACTTACATTCAGTCTGTTGCAAAGTAAGCAAGCGTTATCGCATATACCATTTGTTGGTCGTGCATCAATTAGAGCTATTATCCCATCGTCACCTGCAGTTTGTGCGCACACTGAAAGAATAAATGATAAATATAACCTAAGATTCAAGTTATAAGTGTCATTAAGTGCGGTAATGGTTGACTTACCGTTGTGAAAGAAAAACAAATATGTCTTTAGTTGCACACGTTTTACACAAAATACTTAATAAGATTATTTTGTTACATTATTTTGGAACTACTTACATTCTAATGATGTAGAATAACCATCATTGGTGACATCAGAATAAATACCCTTGCCATGACAAATTTCTTTCTTTGCAAGCATCTGATTGAATGCTTCTTTCATAGGTTTATCGGATAATTTATTGAATAGGCCAGCTGAAAATAGAAATAAGTTTTTATGAGACAGTTTTAAAACACCTTTTTTGGGGACAGTATTTGATTATTGGAGCTACGTCTCTACGTGTATCTAAGTTCAAGGCAATTGGACTATTGGAAGTAAATAAAAGTAGATGTGCAAGATTTATTTAAGTACATTGATTCTTGCTTATACATACGAGTATGTAGGCTGTCTTGCAGGAAATGATAATTTAGATTTACTCGCTAAATTTGGTTTAAGCCATGACTGTTCCATACATTTTGACACTATTAAATTGAGTTTAACACTTAATCGTTTTTTAACTTTTCCAGCAAGTGGTCATTAGTTACAAGCGAATTCAATAAAAACTATAATTAAATAAATGTAATTCTGTGCTTTTTATTCATGAAAACCACATGTAAGACTACAACAGAGCTAAAGCGTGATCTTTGTCCAGATGATAGGATCACTCGAGAATCGGCAATTTGTTTGAAACAATACAAGAGGTACCTTTACTCCGATTAAAAACATATCCTCTGGACACTGTCACAGTTCGCGTAACTTTATTATAACACATACCGATCGGAAAACTGTAGGAGTTACGGGAGGAACTTGTTTCAAAATAATGACACAATAATGCCAGTAGAAGCAATGGTTTCCAGCCACCCATTTTATTCATTTAGCGATACTCTTCAGGCGTGTACACATGGTCACCGTCAACATACCGTCTGATATATTTTTGGAAAACATTTTAGGTCGCGTCGCGTCGCGTAGACGGCTAGCACGGCGACGCCGGTATTTCACATTTGTTCTCCGGAAATAATTTCAAAATAGCTTTGGTCCAAATTTGCCGTTGAGATTTGGTCTTAGCGAATGTGGACGTGTTCTTTGCACTAAAACGTAGGCGGGTCGTGTTTTAGAGAATAATATTATTAACGGGGTAAACGTCGGCGAGGTGATATGGAGGTGTTTTTTATATGCAAATAATCCACCAGATCTAAGTGTTTAAATCTAGTTTTGTGCATTGGTAATAGTGGCTTCAAACATGTGGAAAAGGACGTTATTTTTTTGTGTTTTGATTCCAACGTGTTTGTGTGCCGTCTTCACTAATTACGAAAAAAAGAAGTCATTGGTAAATATAAGTAAGTAGGCCGAAAATTATGGTAGTAGTATACATAAATATATATATAACAAATTTTAAAGGAAAGCTATCACAGCAAGGTTGGCTTTACAATTTAACGAGTAATAGTCGACCAATGTAAAAATGTACTTGAAATCGTGAACTACATTTCATAGTAGTATAGAATAAAAATAAAAATAATAATTATGTTTACAACATGCACATTTTAATTTATTTTCTTTATTGGGGAAAAAACAGATACAGACACAATAAAAAAACCATTAGGAACGTAGTGCAGTAAACATAGCCTACATTTATTATGTCAGACTAACGGAACCCTACATTGCGCGTGGCCCGACACGCTCTTGTTTTATGTATTTTCATCATTTAAAGTAGGAGGCTATTGTCTCTTAGAGCTCTAAATGATAGCATTCCAAAAGAAAACACTTCTACTTGTTCCCATTGACAGAAGAAAAAGAAAATTTTCATATTTAGCCGTAGGTACCATAGTGTTACACAAAAAAAAGTATTTTTGCGCTGTTTGAACTTTAAGTCCCACATAGAAAATTGGCATACGCTCTGAAGCGATTCGATGTCGACATACGGTTGCCTGTCAATCCAATACCATCTCATTATCGATACTGAAAAGTGGCTTTGTCCAGCCACACTGACTGTCAACCATACTGCAAGCTTTCTTCTCCAACAGTTGGGCTGTTCGAGTCATCGGCGGACGCGGAGATGCGGGCCTTCAACGACAGCATGCAGTACGTCACCGTTGACAACCTTCAGTTCAAGCCTGTTCTCTATACTCCAGCACGCGACGAAAGCTTCTCCGTCTGGCGAGAACGTATGACATACCTTTTTTTTTAACGTGTGGAAAATGCGCCTTATGCATTCCCGCGCTCGGGGCAGCAACGGGTATGACGGGCTCTCCAACTCGCCGCTGCCTTCCGTATGGAAGGAGGGGAGAGGCCTACCGTCTAATAACACACACGTTCCCTCCTGGCCATGAACTGTGGGCGTTGCGGGAGCACTATGGTGTCACCGCGACGCCCACTGGCCGCACGTATGACATGACATACCTACGCTGAAAAGCATCTTATATCCAACTCACTACTATGTAATTATAATAACTGCGAAAGTTTTGTGCTTCCATTTTTTTTAATGTCTCTCGGCATACTCGTGTTTTCTCAGTTCAGATGTCAGACTGTCACTCTGTCTGTATGTTACCTCTTCACTCTTAAACCTTGAAATTTGGTATGGAAATGGTTTGCATCAACTGGTTTTAAAGACGTGATTTACGTACCTGGTATGTATATGTTAACTATCTCATGGGAAATCTTTAAATTTTCGGGATTAAGAGTAGGTACCTACCTAAAAAACTCCGGAGATAGATATAAGGTACTACTACCAAAACTTCATTTAAATTGGTCAACGCAACTTCTACAACCTCTTTCGATAAAAACAAAAACCAACTAGAATCGGTCCAAACTATAATATTAATAACAGGAAAAAGAACTGGTATCCGAGACCTAATAATCGATCCGTAATTACACCAGTGACGAATCATATTTTACGTCACCCTAGGTCGTAATAGGGATACTACGCCCATCCGGAACCCGCATTCAACGGTGCCGTCGCCACCTGCCCCATCCCGGGGCGGCCAGTGGACGTTGCGGTGGTCACGGTGTTCGCCCGCAACGCCCGCAGTTCAAGGCCTGGAGGGAACGTGTGTGTTTTTAGACGGTAGGCCTCTCCCCTCCTTCCATAGGGAAGGCAGCGGCAAGATGGAGAGCCCGTCATACCTCCGTTCGTGCTGCCCCGAGCGCGGAGATGCATAAGGCGCATTTTCCACACGTTAAAAAAAAAAAAAAAAAAAAAAAAAAAAAGGGATACTACGCCCGCTTCGCTGGCAGAAAATCTCACTTCCTGGCCAAGGCAAGACGTAAAACTTTATACAAACCACGCGCGGTAACGGTAATTTGTAAAGCCCCAGATCGCATATTTATGGCCCTCACCTTCAGTTCGGGCCACCAACCCCTGCGATCTGGGACAATTACGAGTTCACCGCCCTAGGTCTGTAATGTACTATTATTGTTGCAGTATGTTCAAACAAAGCCGTTCAGACAGTAGCTGTATTCGGACCGCAAGACCCTATAGCTGATAGAGGAGTTTTCAATCAATGCTCAAAGCTACATATTCCTTTCATACAAGCTACATGGCAACCTTTCGATCCTGACACGGAAGTTGAAGAGCTAACTGAAGAAAAATCAGAAGACGATAGCCAGAAAGAAGAAACAAAGAGACCAAAATTTAAAAACGTTATAATTAATTTTTACCCTGATGCGAATGAAATTGCTACCGCTTATGCAGATTTGTTGAAATACTACAACTGGGAGAATTTCATTGTGCTTTATGAGGACGATTATGGTAAGTACGTTACCTACTCTTTTAAGTTTTTAGAGAGTTGTGTGTTTTAAAATCAGAATCAGTGAAAGATATTTTTTTAGTCAGATCCTTGTACACACACGAATAACTGTCTTTGATTATTTATCTCTTTTTAATGTCTTTATCTCATGAAATTACTTGGAGTTACGAGTAGGTACTGCACTTTGTTGCACTTACTTTACTTACCTAAAATGATGTTCAGTTTCAAATTAGGAATTGATTGTTATTTCCGGTGGATCTCCAGTCGGGGTAGATTATAATGATTGTTTATTCGTCGCCTGGTAATCACTCTACAACCTTTTTTATACGACAAGGAAGCCAACGACTAAGTGGGGCACCTTTGCTTGATTTGGAACTAGATCAATTATTGTTGGTATCAAATGTCTCAGTATTATATAGTACGAGTTTTTGATCAAGACCTTATGGGGATCCAGCTATTTAAGACTAACAGAAGTAGACCTTTGGTATCTCAAACATATTATCAAGGTTATTATTAATTTTATTAATTATATTGCAGGTTTGTTTAGAGTTCAGAAAATAATAGCGGAATTTTCCACAAAGTTTCCTATCATCGTAAGACGATTGGACCCTGAAAGTGAAAATTTCGAGGTATCAGGGATATTATTCTCGAAACAACCTTCGTCTGTTGATTCAGCGCTTTGTGTTCGAGAGGCAACCACAACTTGATTCATTCACTCATAGGTATACGGAATGGTGTCACAACGTTGATCAACATCAACATCTGCGATAGACCAACGTCGAGACACCTGACTCCGTACAATGCCTACGAGCCAACGGGTCAAGTTATGGTTATCTGTCAAACCCAGTGTTGAATCCACGGACGACATTTGTGTCGACAGAAAAAAGTTGTTTAGAAAGGCTTACTACGTAAGTCACCTGACTATAAACTAAGCACATTATCATCATTTTAGATATTTAAAGAAATAAGTGAAATGCAGGAAAGTCGCATTCTAATGGACTGTCACGTTGACAGAATTCTATTGTATTTTGAAGTTGCTGACCGCCTCAACATGCTCAATCCCTATCAGGTAACAATTTTTTTTTTCCAAAAGTTTATCTAATTTTGTTTAAGTTTTGTGAAAATAATGACAAAAATTATCACAAAGTTCTGTAATGTTTTTATCGCACGGCAGTTCACGAGGTTTAGACAAACATAGGTAAGTAAGAAAAAATAGTATAAGATTAAATGCGTAACAAACTGATTAATTCTCTTGTTTTATCTTTTTCTAGCATTATGTTCTAACGTCCATGGACGCGAATATGGTCGTTGACGGATTGGTAAAGTACGCGTCAAACTTCACATGGCTCAGTCTGACGGACTACGAAAGTCTTAGGGACCCGCAACACTACTTGAGTATTAGAGTTGGAAAATGGACCAAAGATAACGTTGACCCTCCGCCGCCTGTTACCACTTTCTCGGTAAACTTAATAATATATCGATTTACTACCTGCATGCTACAAGAAACATTTTCATCCGAGCGAGTTATAAAACTACCGTAGTATCGCTAGGGGGTCGTGGAGGCGGTACGGCGCCATCTATTGGGTACTTCACAAACGAAGTACCCAATACTTGGTTTTACATGTCATGCATTGTTATTTTATCTATAGTGCGGCGTTTGCTACATTTTTAGCCCTAGGTACAATTAACATAGTATTATATTACTATCAAATTAATCAAGAATTTTTATTTCTTGATTTTTTGTGTTTATTTTTACGGTTTTACCGTTAGAAATTAAATTTTTACATGTCCGTGAAAATTAGAACACATACAAAAATCCGAAAAGTAAAGCTGTGGTCGGGAATCGAACCCGGATCCGTAGCAGGCACCTGCTATGGGGATGTAGGGATATAGCACGCGTCACGGAATGACGAGGATCCGGGTTCGATTCCCGGCCATAGCTTTACTTTTCGGATTTTTCTGTGTTCTAATTTTCACTGACATGTAGAAATTTAGTATTATATTGTATTGTATTCTATACAATAGCGCCATCTGTTATCGATAAGGTGACATTCTCATCATTAAACGGTTATTACTATGATTTTAAAAATTGTTGTTGTTATAGTACAATACATGATTTCAAATTATAAATTTATCAGAGCTATAACATCCCTAGCAGCCCTCGGCTACTAGCGTACTTATAATAATATGGCGTATGAGAAAGAGATGAATCAAATAGCTCTCGAGATGTACGGTCAAGTGCAAAAATAAGTATCGATAGGAACTTCTCAAAAATATGTCCCACAACCTTATTACACTGGCGTAAGAGCTTATGGTACTTATTTTTGAAACTTTGTCTAGATACATATTATTACACTTGACTGTACATTGATAATGTAGGGTCACTACTTTCGTGTCGAGCAATATACTAATACGATTTAAATTTGTGTTCATAGATTGACGCGCTAATAATGGATGACGTCGCAAACCATGTCTTGAAGTCGATGGCAGGAATAGATGACCAGATTGCCCAGGGCACGTTTCCGTGCTCTTCAATTGGTAGACCATGGAGATACGGGGCACGGCTCCAGGATAAAATATTGAAGGTATTTTATGCATTCAGATAGCTTCTAACTCTACCACCAAGTCTATCAACATTTAGTTTCAAAAGACAGTAAGAAAATTTTGTAATTTAATATTAACAAGCACAACTTTGTCTTAGCTCTTTGAAAAAGTACTTGATTAATATTAATTGTTGTGTGAACTTTAAACCAATATTAGGTTTTTAATTCTGTGTTCTAGAAAGAATCTGCAGGGATAACTGGAAATATAACATTTGATGAAAACGGGCGAAGAGTTAATTATTCCTTGAATATAAATGAGCTAATTCAAAAGCAGATGCGTCGTATAGCTTCATGGCAGTCCAGAAATCAGGAAATAGTCTTTGTACCAAATTTCGACGAAACTAAGTCAAATATTACCGGTAACAAGAAATTAATTGTAAGTATTTCTAAGTTCCACAATTGATAAAGTCAAGTTAAGAAAGTTCTTGTCTAATTTTAATTCATGAACAATTACATACTTGTTGTAGCTAATGTATGTTTCGTCTGTGTGTACCAAATGCACATCTCAAAGTACCCGATAGAGACAAACGAATATTAAATTAACAAGGCTCACAATGTATGTTTATGATTAAATAAGGGTTTTCGTCATTGAGCGTTTTCCAAAAAAAAGTCCACATAAACATTTTTTCCAGAATTTAAATATTTTGGGTTTTTCTTACTCAGAATCGGTTTACCCTATCGATTCTTATACAAGAAAAAATGTGTCCCAGATTTTACTAAGGAATTGTTTTTTCCTGTTCGTCGCGTTCTATACATACTAGGTATATTAAAAATGGCGACGAACTGGAATGGAAATTTTGAGACACATTTTTCTTGTATAAGAGTTGATAGGATAAACGATTCTGAATAAGAAAAACCCAAAAATACTTAAATTCTGGAAAAAAAATCATGTGCGGAAAACGCTCCATTGTTAGGAGCATAATTATTGTCATTTGCCCCAGTGCCATATCTTCCAGTTACCAACAAAGCTATTACTTAGTTAACATAAAACTGAGTCAATATTTTTGCAAGGATAAGGATCATTTTTGAAAGTATCTATCAGATATTACACCATAATATCATTAAATTGACAGTATTAAATTTATAGTATGTCAAATATCATAATCAAGAATTTATCAGGGAGCGGTGAAGCAAGCTCCAATACTTATAAAATAAAGGTTTCTAAGAACTAATAATACGAGAGCAATCAACATTGTTATAAACTGAAAATTGGTACTTAATTACTTTCCTTTTAGGCTTCAGTTCTTGTTTAAAAGTAATTCTTTATTTCAGATCTTCGCGGGTAGAGAAGCTCATTATTATGTTATTTCTTTGCTCCCAGACCAGTATTTTGATTCCCCATTCCACCTATATGCAAAGGTTAACTGGTAGAGACCCCTTATAGGGATAAGTTCGCCTTTGTGCATATATTTAAGTTCTTTTTTTGTGATTTGTCTCTGCTTCTTTATATTTGTACAATAAAGCATTTACTTACTTATATGCCCATGATCTGTCTACCTCGTAAGGGAAATAGACGTGATTATGTGTATGTATGTATATAATATCTTAGTAAACTATGTTTACAGGTGATGTCCCGTATGGCTGAACCATATTTTCAAATCAAAAAGAAATGCACAGCGGAACCTTGTGAAGTAGATGAACATCCCGAAGAACCTTACGAAGGGTTTTCAGTAGATTTGGTGCGACATATATTTGCGCATATAAATGAAGAGTATAACAACACTTACGCGTATGAATTTGTTGCTGAGGAAGGCATATCTTATGGAAAATTCGACAACGTGACAAAGAAATGGGATGGTTTGATTGGGAAATTACTAGACAAAGTAAGTAACTACAACTGCATTTAACTCAAGAAATATACGAGTAAATTAGAAAGGACTTATAGTTTAATTGCTAATGATATTGAAATGGTAGGTCTTCGTAATCTCACTTCAAAGCTCAGTAATCCTGTCCACAGTATCCCAGCCGATAGTCCATTCCATGTCGCTTCCCAACTGGAAATCGTTTGGCAATTGTCAATAAAACCCCGTAGTTGCTCCTGACTGTCCATCATATTACAAGTAAATGGAAAAAAATACTTGTAAGCTGGTGGTATCTATAGTTATTTTAAAAATGTTAATAAAGTAAACCAAGTATTTTTCATAAAATTACCAATTAAAGCTACTTGTTCATTTGAAGCGCTCTACCTGCATGAAAATTATACAATTACACCTACAGCGGTGACTATACCCAGGAAGTGTCATACTAATTTCTTTTTTGTTTCCAGAAAGCTGATTTAGTCGTTTGTGACTTGACAATAACTGAGCTGCGTAAAAATATTGTGGACTTTTCAGTTCCTTTTATGACGCTGGGAATAAGTATTCTGTTCACTAAGGACGTCAAAGTGCCACCTGAAATTTTTTCTTTCCTCAAACCTTACAATGTGGAAATGTGGATTTACACCGGGACGGCCTACTGCGCTGTTTCCATTGTGCTTTTTGTTTGCTCGAGGTAGTATTTTTTCAAACGAAGCTGCTAAGACTGAGGTGATGATGATATTTTCATAACAATATAATGGGAAAAATGTTTAAGAACTAAACGTAATAGATGTAATGTAGAGAAATTAACGATTCGGCACGTTAGTAATTCCGTTACACACCATTACGCTTGTATTTCGCAAGTTTTCATGCTTAACGATTTAAGTTTTGGAATTATGATTATGTATTGTATTATTTTAAATAAGAACATAAATTAATTTAATTTACAACTTGCTGTTCCCCGTGGCTTCGCCCCCGTTCCAATTATATATAATAGCTACGACGCAATAATGGCCTTTACTATCCGAATTGATCATAACATCAGAGTGCATTCTTCCATGCTGGTCTGGGAGTAAAGAAAAAACATAGAATGTACCAGTTGCTTCTAATCTCTTATCGCACAGATGGTATCGAGAAAATGGATGAAAATCTTAGGAATCGTGTTATAGGCGATGCTGCTAGCAACCCATCACTATTTTGATTCCTCTTTCCACCTATAGGCCCACAATCATGCTAAACGTGGCCTTTAGCGAATGTTTTTTTGTTTAAACGTTGTCTATTAACGTTGTCTATTCTTTTAAGGATTTCACCCGCTGACTGGGAAAATCCTCAGCCGTGCGACAAAGATCCCGAAGAACTGGAAAACATATGGAATTTCAAGAATTGCACATGGTTGACGATGGGCTCGATCATGACTCAAGGATGCGATATATTACCAAAGTATGACATAACACATGAGTTCTATTGACATTAGTTTCAGCTGCACGTAAGCGAACATGCAAGCTAAACGCGTCAGCAATCAAGTAGGCAAGTCCAGCAGACAGCCGAGAAAAAATTATCATGGTTTACAAGTGTATAAAAATTACCAAATTTTGAACACTATATTTCTTTTTCGTTTCACTTTCCCAAAGAAACAACTTCAGTAAGGTAGCCTATGTCCTGTTCTGAGTAGCTAAACGCTTGCCAAAATTCATCAAGATTCCTTAAATAATTTTGATATGAAGGAAATAACAAACAAAAAATTTAACAAATTTTCACGTTTGTTACATTAGCAATGACTAAACGGAATGTTACTTTCAGAGCATTCGGATCCCGATGGGTTTGTGCGATGTGGTGGTTCTTTGCAATGATAGTATGTCAAAGTTATATCGCCCAGTTAGCAGCTTCTTTGACTTCGGCCATGGAAAACGCACCCATTGAATCTGTGGAGGATCTTGCCAAGCAGACCAAGGTTTTGTATGGGGCGTTCGAATCCGGCTCTACCTTGGCCTTCTTCAAGGTATTAAATTATCCGCTGAATAAAATTGTGAATTACTGCAAATTCAAACAAAAACATTGTCCTGTCAATAATTTATTATACCTACTTTTTACTATACTTTTTTACAGACGACCCTCGCGCGGGCAGCTTTCTCGCACAAAGACTCGCAATTGCGATACAACGCGGGAATGCTGCCTGCGTGATGGGGACCCTACCTAAGGGTCCAAATTTATTTAAATTTTTAACATAAGTTTTATTTTACTAAGTTATTTTAGGTAGCCTAAGTTTATATTTTAATTATGTTGTATTTACTTATTATATAAACTTTTTACCTAGTTTTTTTAAATTACTAATAAGATTTACAGACTTTTAATCGTGATTACAGAATTCAAAGGATAAAATGTTTCGTAAAATGTACGAGAACATGTTAGCTAACCCAGGAGTGTTGGTCGACAGCAATGAAAAAGGGGAACAGACTGTACTGAAAGGAAGAAACAAATACGCTTTTTTCATGGAATCGGTCACTATAGAGTACAAGCAGAAAAGGAACTGTGCCCTCAGGAAAGTAGGAGGTGAACTGGACTCGAAGGATTACGGAATTGCAATGCCAGCTAGTATGTATTTCATGGTGTTGAAGGAGCATTTGTTAAGATAACTTATACCGCGATTATTTTCCATCACAGGTCGACCCGAAGTAGGCAGGACAGAATTTAATAACTTGGAACTTATATAGATTTATGACAATGCGATAGACTTTCTAAAAATAAAAATAATCCTTCTAAGTATCGTAGCCATATAAAATTCAATTTTGTAATTACCGTGGCAAAATGACCACGGTAATTAGATGAAAAACGTCAAAAAGTGAGAATGGCCGAAATCACGCCTTTATCCCTTACAGAGCCTATGGTAACAAGATCCAAAAGCCACGTTTAGCTTAATTGTGGGAGTATATAGGTGGAAAGGGGAATCAAAATAGTGATGGGTTGCTATCCGCATCGCCTATTTATAACATGATTCCTAAAATATTCGCCCATTCCTCGATGGGTTTGTACCATCTGCGCGGAAACAGAAGCAACTCGTACATTGTATGTTTTTTCTTTTCTCCAGACCAGCATGGAATCTTAGATATTTGCCAGTGGCGTAGCTAGGTAACCAAGGGCCCTGGTGCAAATAAAAAAATGGGACCCCAATACTATCTAAACTGGTTACGATTTAATAATAACAGTTCGATCGCGATTTTCTGGTAAGGATTCGAGGGCCCTCTGAGCTTGAGGGCCCCGGGGCACTGCCCCGCCTAGTCCCTAGGTAGCTACGCCACTGATATTCGCTTATCAACCTTCTTCAGATTATTATGTATACTCGAAGTACAACACACCACAAACGGCTCTAACGATTTCTACGAAAGTCTTAGGTTAGAAAAACTGGTGGCCTTCTTTTTTGCGTTCCTCATTCTTTTACCAACGTTCATTCGTTCCAGATTCACAATATCGATCGATTATCAATAGGGCAATATTAAAACTGAAAGAGAATAATAAACTGAACGAAATCAAAGACAAATGGTGGAATGAAAAATTTGGAGCTGATCCAAATAATCCATGTGATGTAAGTATTCTTAATTGGTTGAACTAACTACGGACTTTGAAGATATCGCCACTTAGACATTGAAACTTGTGTTACCCCTTTCTCACTTAATGAAAAGTGGCCAAAGGACAAAGGAGTAATTTACTTAACTATAAGGTAACAGCTAAAAATACAGATGAAGAAAACAAATTCCGTTCCTTAGTAGTTTACCACCAGACGTGGCATCTACCACCTGACTGTTACTGGTTCCAGCAAAGCCGGCCGAGGCGGGGATGGCGAGCTGGATGCAGAACTGACCGAGTGGCCGGATAGGGAGATGTGGTCGAGAGGGGTGGCCGTTGGCCACTAGTGGGACACAAATATAAAGTTAATTATACCTATAAATTAAATAATAACAGTGATTCACATTAGAAAGGATGAACCAAACAGTTTTATGAGAGCCGAATCCACTCAAACCTCTTATTTCTGCATCCTTCTTCCCGGAGTATTAAAAATTTAAATTATTATCACATTGTAAAATTTGCTTCAGGATACAAAAGACGCTAATGATGTTCAAGGTGATCTGGAGATGGAACATTTACGAGGTGCATTTTATGTGCTGATGGGCGGATTGTTTATTTGTCTGTTTATCACTGCAGCCGAGTTTATGAACGAAGTTCGAAACATAGTCGTCCGTGAAGAGGTATGTAAAAATTAATAGTCACACCTCACATCTACGTGATCATGGTTACTGTGGCCAATACGTCGGAGTAATTTTAGTTACACAAAAGTTGTTATTAAGTCCCGAAAGTGTTAGTAAATACACTTGCATCAAAAGGTCTCTTCACGCCTATCGGGCTAAGATGCTGTGCGAAAATATTTGTGCATTTGAGTATAGGACGTCATTAAACAAATAATACCACAACATTTATTTACAATGCCATACGCGTACACGCTGCTCCCAGTGCAATGTATGCAAACACATTCAGCCATCTCAGCAAGCGATGTGCACAGATATTTTCCACGATAGGAATAAAGGTGATAGATCGAACGCCGGAATAGACCACCACTTACGCGAATTTTTGCATATTTTGCAACCGATGGTTTCGTGTTATTAATGGTACTCGTTTCCACAGGTTACCCACAAGGAAGTGTTCATAAAAGAGCTTAAGGCTTCGCTGAATTTCTTGCAACTACAGAAGCCCGTACTGCGCAATCCGAGCCGTGCGCCATCTCTCACTAGCTCGGAGAAATCAAACAAGTCGAAGAAGCGGGCACAGTTTGTCGAGAACTTTCTAGAATTTGAAAAGGAACCTCAATAGGTTTCTATGCAAAGAAGGATCCTGATCCGTTTCAATGATTAGGCTGTTTTACTAATAGATCGTTAAATGGTGCTTAGTTAGGTCATTAACTGACATAACATGATATTAATTGTAATTTGAGGGTACCCACCATAAGCATATTAATATAATTAATATTCAGATCGATTTAGTATTAATTTACATTCTATTTTTGTTTATTGAAACAAGTGTGAGTTTAATACATGTATTTTGAAAGCATCAAACGACTATTTACCTCGAATTATCCAAATTATCTTTATTCCATACTAGCTGTTGCCTGCAAATCCGTCTGCGCAGAATTCGCTTGTCACTATCCCGTTGGAACTATGCAATTTTCCGGAATAAAAACTATTCTATGTCCTGCTCTGGGACTCAAACTATCTGTTTGCCAAATTTCAACTAAATCGGTCCAGCTGTTTAAACGTGAAAAGGTAACAGACATAGGGATAAAATTGCAGAGAAATACTATAAGGATATAATAAAAGTCCCGGTTATGAGACCATGATGACGATTAAGTCATGCCTTTGGTCAAGAGTGTCTTTGCGCTATACACCACTATTGACAGAACTTCGTCGACTCAAACCTCGGCGGGCTCAAATTTATTTAGTGTACAGCTTGTAGGGTCCATCTTATTTGATGTAAAAAATATATAGTCCTCTATCAACGTCGCCCGTTACAAGAAAAGGCAGCGATTTCGCCCACGCACTGAAACTGAGTACAACAATAAGTCTCAACTTGTTGGCTAGATTGATGGCTTCGGTGGACCACTTTGTCTTTTAATTAATTTTGTTGAGAGCCTCGTCAGAAAATCCCTTTTTTAATGAAAATAGTCAGAAACGCGGACAAATATTAAGTTATTTAACAGTTTAAATGAATCTTTCGTGACCCCAATATGGTTTATATTGTGTTATATCTTGATGGCCTTATTAACCATCCACTCGGAGACCATCCATCTTCAACAAAAACCAAAAATATATATTTGTGTAGAATGGTGGATGTTTGTTACTCAATGACGCAAAAGCTACATAATTGAAGATTTTTTTTTATTTTATTGAATCAGGCGTTACCTACTTTGCGGAGGTCCATTTCAACCACAGACCACCTAGCATTAGACATGTAATACAAGGCGGCATTTTCTGGATCCTATGAGCGTAATTTGCGCCTATAACTTCGAACACAAACGCGCGCTCAATCAGACCATTCAGTAGCGACCAGGAAACAGACCCGTAAGCAGCGAGTTACTATGACCTAAAAACTGCAATACTAAAAATACAAAAAATGCCAGTTTGCGCTGTAAGATGGTGTGGAAGCGACAGTCGCAAAAATAATTACAAGAAGGATAATATCACGTTTCATCGGTTAGTACAAAGTTACGATAATACGTTAATAACAAAAATCACGGAGTTCTATTAACACTGGTCGCTAATAAGTACCAAGTCTATGTATGTCCTTGTTTAGCACGCTTTGCGTCGCGTTACATCTCTTTCTTGCATTCAACGGCACTTGTAAGTAGAGATGCGACCAAACCGTATCGATATAACTCACACGTTTCGGAAGCTTTTTAAAGGCCAGATATGGCAGATTTTTAGAATATTCGAAAGGTGGAGCATGCACACTGGCGCCGTAACGCGTTAAGTTACGCAGCGGTTTCCGGTTACCTTCCGATAAGAAGTTATCACTTCAAAATCTAACCGGCCAGTAACTTATCGATATACAATATCAACGTACCCTCATCTCTTTTTTCTTTCTCCGTGACGTCACCCCTGCCGCCCGCTTACCTCGCGTTCCGCCAATGCCGGCAGAAATGTTTGCTTAGAAATTCGTAAAGATTGCAAGTCTCTGGGGGTAGGTAGTCTATGATTTCAACGAACAAAAAATTTACCTTGCTACTCCGCTACTCATATCGTAGCGGAGTAGCGGAGTAGCAAGGTAAATTTTTTGTTCGTTGAAGAAATTTTGATTAACTGGATTAACGCATAGAATACTTGTAGTCTAGGACAGTTTAACTTCGTAGATAAAGTTTCAAGGAACAACTATATAGTATTTATATTGTATAGTCATGGTCGTACAGAAATCATGGTTTAATGCGGATGGTTCACAATAATAGTGGATTGTACACCGAGGGGATAAAGCACTGTATTATGCCACGGGCGCGATATTGAATCCTGAGCGTAGCGAAGGACTCTAGATTTAACTCCCGAGCGTAGCGAGGGTGTTTTGAGTTAATTCCCGAGCGTAGCGTGGCGTGGCCGTCTCGATTTTCGGAGCCGCGCGATTTTTACGAAATTACGAACAATAAGAACTAGTGATTATCATATTAATATTACTAACCTAAGGGTTATAATTAAATTCAGTACAGTATTACTACCCGGCTAAAGCGAAGGGCTATTACGACTTACTTTGAGTAAGGTTTACATGACATGATATATAATTAGCCATTGTTGAGGAGGTGGTGTGAAAAATATAATAATTATGTGAAAATATTTCACTTTAGGTACAGTGTATTCCGGAGTTGTAGAGAAAACTGGTTTACAATGTGATGTCTTTTGCAATAGAGATTACGATTATAAAATGCGATCGACGTCGGAGAGTTATGGCGTAGAGACGACGATGCGCGGCCGGTACGGCGAGCGATTTTTCAGTCCATTGGTCCCCTGTACCTAATGCACAAAGGTAGACGAATAAGACTCCCCTCGCCTTCGTACATCTATTTATCTCATTACCTGTAAAATTAATATGTTTTATGTACAACGAAGAGTTATACATACATACATACATACAAGATCACCAATGTATTAGAAAATTATTTGCTGCTTTACTGGTCGCGCATAACTAGTTGTGACTGAGATGCTTCGCTGTCTCCGTTCCCTGTTTGGACGTGAGCCAAGCCTGACCGGTTTAGCGCCTTGCCATGGATTTTTTGCGTACCCCTAAAATAAGCAGCTCAACAGACATTTTCAATTGTTTTAGAGACGTAGT
Organism: Pandemis cinnamomeana; assembly: GCA_932294345.1. NCBI lineage: Eukaryota > Metazoa > Arthropoda > Insecta > Lepidoptera > Tortricidae > Pandemis > Pandemis cinnamomeana. The sequence continues at coordinate 7,493,568 of OW028711.1, forward strand.
TCTCAGCGCCTTAGGCGTTGAATTGTCGTCCATATCGGTGTAGGCTAAAATTAAGAGAAAAAATCATCCATGAAATAAACTATTATTTCGCTTGAGATGTATTATGCATTTCATTAAAAGATCATTTAGAACATTATTCCATTCGCCATATTCTAAACTGAGAAACCTAATTCTTGTTAGCCTCTGTTACGCTAGACCCAAGTAATGTTCGAGCTACACAGTCGAGTTTCGCACTAACTCCGTGAAGAGAATAAAGTTCTCATTGTTGTCCATGCTCCGTATAAATGGAAGTACTTCACGAGATATGGGACGTCGTTAAAGTATGCTTTTAGAGCCAGTTGTCAATGGCACAGGAGGGCACTCGCGGGAAGTCGAGTACCAATCCTATGCTGGCTGCAGTCCAATGGATAAAAGTCTAGTTGACCGCGCTTAGAAGGACTTAAGTTCCGTATCGAGACATTTTTAGCAGATATTTTTGACGATGCTATTTTGTTGGCTAATTTAGTGAAGGTAGAGTATGTCAACAACGAGCAGTTTTAGTGACTACTAGACGTCAAGTTCTCTGAATACTTTGTTGGAACGACCAATTTTATTTAGAAATTTAGTCCAAGATGGCGAAATTGTGCGATATGGTCGATGTGCATTAGTACGTAACTGTACGTTTTTCGTTCCCTGTGTATAGACTGGAGATGTATTTTATGTACTGTACACTAATGAACATACCTACGGTCGGCCAAATAAGTGGTCTCTCAGTTTTCATCCAACTGCCTTATCAAATGTCGATCTTTTGAGTTGACAGTCACATTTATCATATGCTGATGCTACATATGTATGCGAGTAGTTCCCAGGGACTCGTTTTTATGCCATTAACCTTTGCTCATGGAGTGTGAAGGCTTAAGTAGGGATGAAAGATTACGCCAAACATTATTGTCGAGACTAGCAACATGTCGCATTTTGTGGAACGTTCTCTTATCACCCATGTAGGTACCTAACCAGGGAATGAGATTAAATACGAGTGCGTTAGTGCGTCCTTTAAAATACGTGACATTGACACCAGAATTTTTTTAATGTGAATAACAGACATCGCCTACATTTCAGTAAGTACTTCAAAACAGTTATTCCTAAAAAAAAACAATATTTGGATCATCATTTGCAGCGTAGTTTAGCTCTATTAGATTATAATAATGATCGTTGGGTTCTGCCAAAAAATCGAAATACTCGAAAATATTGTTAAAATTTTAATACTCTGAGGGAATGTATTTTCCTGCAGAGGTATAAACGATCTTAAGGTTATCATCACCATTCGCTCTCATAAAACTTATTTTCCTTAAGTTTCGTACCACGCTTATTTCAGAACAGCTTCTTAGCGTTTTGGCGCTTTGTATAAACCCTGATTAGTAAAGATTTGCGCAGTCATATTTAACAGCTGCAGCTGAAGTGGTTACGTACGTCGGTGCCGTAAACAGTGGCACAAAGGCATAGGGTAAGAATGAGAAGTCTCTCAGAAACTCACTAACGAGCGAGCGTCGGAATTTCAAAGCGAACGACAAAGACCAGACTTGGCGAGTTTTACTACGCTTTCTTATTTAACGAGTCTGCCGTGCTTATTACCGTAAATTGCAAATTGGTGTACGTAAATCAGGACAAGCGAAAGATCCTCGAAGAAAGTTTTTGGGTTAATTTTAGACTGTGGTCTTTAAAATACACTTTTGAAGCCTTGAATCGTTACCATTGGTCTATTGAGCCCTCCCAAGAGCGATCCTTTACTATCCGGCCATTTTACATCAAATAGTTCAAATATAATGTATCTCTTCCAAATTGGACTGCTTACCTGCTTATTATTTGCCTACGGATCCTATATTTAAATTCGTGAAAGTGAAAAACAGTAGAAGATTTCTCAATTGAAAATTTATTAAACTTGGAAATGTTCGTTTCGAAACGTACCTTCGTCCGAGCTACAAAATAGTTTTTGTTTAAACAACACAAAGTTAACAATTGGTTTGTAATGATAAAAGTTGTAATAAACATCGCTGCGCTGTTATCTGGCGCAGTGGCCCCGTTCTCGGCAACTTACGACGGCGGCAGTGCACCCGCTAAAATGTTTACCGCGCGCGTCATAAAATCCTTTGCCAATATGATTTGGTAGCCGAGCCGGTGTAGTTTACGATTTGATTCAATCCGGGTACCAATTACTTGTGAATAGTCGATTTTATCTTTAGAACATTCTATATCTGTCAATGTTTATTTTTGAAATTGATTGAGTACAAACCAGTTTTCACCGAGGGAAAATTTTGCATAATGATTAGCAGTTATTGTCCGTATAAAAAGAATTTAGTTAGTAACTTCAAATTTCGTAGTTTACAATATGTGATCAAGAATAATTTAATGCGTTTAAAAAAAACTCCGAATAATCTTGGTTCATTATTCAATATCGGTTGAATGATCCTCATCGAGTATGCTTGTCGATGGTATGTCTTACTCTCTTAGAAAGAGACTATTCTATAAACTTCTATAAACTAAAATCTTTAAGATGAACCATAAAACGACTTTATCACGTTTCACAATGTCGCCGTGTCTTTCATTGCAGTTTCCACAAAATCAGTTGTACAATCAAGCTCGATAAGCTGAAAACTTATTATTGTTTACTGCGTCATAGCAACCTGTAATATATCAGTGCGTGTGGCAAAGAAAATTAATCGTTATAATAGTCAAAAGATATCCGGCTAAAGAGAGCAAAAGAGACTATGATAATTTAGGGCGTAGGTAAGGCTTAATCTCGGAGCAACAGGAAATACCGAAGAAATTTATATAGGAGGCGCCAGGCACTCCCGCTGACAAACGAATGATGTGTTTTAAAATAAACAAAGTAATAACTTAAATTTGTTTAATTAAGCTTTAAAGTAAAACAAACGCTTACGTCTAAGTTCTAACTTAAGAACTAAGTGAGCTCAACAACAAAAGATGGACCGACGATATCGGCACCCTAATAACAGAAACGTGTCCAGTCTGTGGTACAGATGTTGAAAATACCCACATGGAAAAGATAAAATTAAATCCTGGAAACACGATGTCAAATATCGGGTCTCGATATCGGGTCGAAAGTAGTTACAAACAGTCTTATATATTTAAAATTAGAGTATGTCTATCCGATACTAAAAGTAAGCGACAAGGAATACACTTTGGTCAAATATCGGGTGTGAATATCGGCTACAAAAGGATTCACACGTTGTGTTTAAACATGGTTAAATCATTAGAAACACAGTATCGATAGTTTAAAGTAGTTAAAATTAGTTAAGATGGTCGATATTTATAATAAGTACGGTAGACGTAAATATGAGAGTAACGGTAGTATGAGAGAAACAGTAGCCGTAAATATGAGAGTAACGGTAGTATGAGAGACGATAGAATGAGAGACACGGTAGAATGGAAGGAACGGTAGAATGGAAGGAACGGTAGAATGATTAAGCGTACAAGAATTAAGTATAAAACGCAAGCGGTGGGACGGCCGTGCGCCCTTACCGAAAAAGACTACGTTACACTAAGAAAACTTCAGACGAATCACGCTTGAACGTAAGGTATTAAAAAAAGGCTTCAGACGTAGCACGCCTGCACTACAGGTATAAAAAAAAAAGCTTCAGACGTAGCACGCCTGGACTACAGGTATACGCAAAACCAAAAAACCCTGTGAACAAAATATTCACAGTTAATATTTTAGTTACTAAAGTAAGATGAGGGTACACTCGCGATCACTTATTAAAGGAGAAAAACTTACCCAGTTAAGGGGTTTTAACAGCAGCAGAACGGCGAGGCACGTAGTTTTAAATGATACACGCAAGCATAAGACACCCAGGAGAAAGGCGAAGGAAGTATTGTCGCATAGTCGCGAAAGCAGCGGATTAGCGGCTGGAATGGACAAGCATTGAAACCATTAAAAACACATAACGAATCTGCGCAAAGAAACGACGCAAATTATAAGATATTGAAATGTTACAACGTTTAACACGAATAAAATATAACTCACCAAGGAATGAAGGTGTGTCGGAAAAAAACTTTACATGGCGCCGGTCGGCACGACGATGAAGTTAAGTTATAAAGGCATGGTGCTAGGCACTAGAAAGAACGAAATAACGAATTAGGACACAGAAAAATACTCAAAATAAATGAAGCTTGAGCAAAGACTGCTTACCCGACCCGAATCTGGTATCTCAGGAGTATTTAAGTGTTTGCGTCTACATCGCTTAACGTTCGCTGGAATACGAAGATCCACCAAATCGACAAGTCGAAACGAGCCCAGTCATGATCGTTCGGAAACCTTACGATATACTCGCTGGTTCGATATGACGGCGAGGAGAAGAAAGAAATGTGGAAAAATTGAAATAATATCAATTTCACAGTATGAAATGACAAAGGCCATTCTATTAACAAAATAAACCACTTCCCCCAATTTAAGAAACACTTGGGAACAAGAAATTAATTTGTAAAGAAATTCGTGACGTCAGATTTAATCTAAGATAACATAAACAGAATATGTTCCTGAACGTTCCGGTCCGAGATCGGTTTCACTCACGTGACGTATTAAGATATCACGCTAAAGGAACAACGTATGAAGTAAATATGAGTTTAGAAAATTTGACACTAACTGAAAACAACACTATCTTACCTGAAAAATAATATTATCAGTGTGGCAGAGGAATTTGTAAATACTTACGCTAATCAAAACAAATACCGGCCACGTTACGAGCGTATGGCGCGTAACGGAACGCAAGATTAAGAAAAAGAATAACATCGCGGCAGCTGTCAAGTCGGAATGTACGGAAAGACCGCCCAGTAACAAAACAATTAGTTTAATTATGAGTTTACGTACTAATTACGCTATTAAAGGGGCGTTTATAAGTAGAAATGGAGAAAGCAAGTGTCAAGGCACCTCTCCTAGTGTTGACAACAACGAAATCACGGTGAAAGTATGATATTTTAGTGACTGTAAATGACAAGTTTGTCTTCACAGTTCTAAGTGGAAATAATTGATAAAGGTAAGCTAAACCTCTACAGTGTAAAGTGTTACAAACCTAATCGTTACATCGTCTTGAGCTTAACTGTACTTAAACAAAGGCTTGGTACACTGACGGTCAATTGACGTAGGCGGGGCGTATCGGTTGCCATCAGTCCTGTGCCCGAAAAGTTTTCGAGTGTCGATATCCCCCGAAGAGGAGGCGTGGGCAGGCCTCCCATTAAAGTGGATAGATGGTATATAAAAGACCATTGAATGGATCTGGTACCTGAACGGATACTATACGCAACACAACATACGATTGTAGTAGATAGTCCCTACACTCCCCTTATTTAGCCTCTTACAAAATGATATACAAAGGCTCTCTAAACGAAACTCTTCCATGAGGTGTTTTACTATTTGGTGTTCGAAAAAGTTATGATTCTCTCCCGAATTCACCGATGACTTTCCGGACGAGGATCTTTTAGAGAATCTCAGGGGTACAGCCAGTCGACAAAGCTCCACAGTGTGTACAAGGGAAAAACCGACATGGAACATTTTCTTAAGTTAAGGACGTATCTACTGGAAAAAATTCAACAGATACAATGTTACCACCGTAAGTTGAACTGCTTGGCACAGCCTTACTCTCAGAATGAGAAGGCATGGGCTATAGTTGGACGTTTAAAAAAAAAGACTACGTGATATTTTTTTCTAGAATTTTACTATTTTGGGGTCTTCTTACTCAGAATCGTTTACTCTATTGATCTTATCGACCTACAAGAAAAAATGTGTCCCAAAACTTCCATTCCAGTTCGTCGTTTTTTTATAATGCATGGAACGTGACGAACAGGAAAAAACAATTCCATAGTAAAATCTGGGATTCATTTTTCTTGTGTGAGAATCGATAGATTAAACGATTCTGAGTAAGAAAAACCCGAAATAGTTAAATTCTGTATAGATTGTTCATGTCGACTCCGCAAGTCCAGTGCGGATTGGGAACTTGACACCTATTCCCATAATTCTCTGTATTATAAACTTTGCAAAGAAGGATTTCTCTAAATCTCCGGTACCTACTTTAGTTTCGTAAGCCATTAAGTTTCAAGTAAATTGTACCCAGTTGTAAATAATGATGTTACGTTAATTTAAACGTTTATCAAGGCAAAACTTTTGTCTACTCAGATCCTTACGGATTATAACCAAGAGTATTAAGAGAATTATAATCATTTACGTTTTAAGGGTTGAAACTCCTAAAAAAACGCTTTAGATATATGGTTTTCGTCATCAAAGAAAATTTAATACTTGATTTGATGCTTTAGCGTCCCATATAGCACACAGACACAGACAGGCATCGCGTCTCTTTTGCTCAATAATCATTGGTGAGAGCTGATACCTAGCTTCCATACCTATCCTATTAAGATAAAGTAACGGGGAAATAAGATACACAGCGAAGAAGATCTATCATACCACTTAAACTAGTTTTTAAGTGTTATATGTGTGCGAAAATCTTTGTCGGGCAAATGACGTACAGGCACTTCAGTGAAGCATAGTAATGATTAAATATAATAGAATAGATTCCTGGCGCCCGTTTCTTGAAGGTAGACAATTTTATAAGTCTAAACTAGCAATATTAACCCAATCAACCATCAACATTACGGATTTGTACGAGTACAATATTTCTACTGGCCACTGGAAAATGTTTAAACGCTGAGTATTTTTACTCATTCTAAAGTCTAAACTAGCAATATTAACCCAATCAACCATCAACATTACGGATTTGTACGAGTACAATATTTCTACTGGCCACTGGAAAATGTTTAAACGCTGAGTATTTTTACTCATTCTAAAGTCTAAACTAGCAATATTAACCCAATCAACCATCAACATTACGGATTTGTACGAGTACAATATTTCTACTGGCCACTGGAAAATGTTTAAACGCTGAGTATTTTTACTCATTCTAAAGTCTAAACTAGCAATATTAACCCAATCAACCATCAACATTACGGATTTGTACGAGTACAATATTTCTACTGGCCACTGGAAAATGTTTAAACGCTGAGTATTTTTACTCATTCTAAAGTCTAAACTAGCAATATTAACCCAATCAACCATCAACATTACGGATTTGTACGAGTACAATATTTCTACTGGCCACTGGAAAATGTTTAAACGCTGAGTATTTTTACTCATTGCGAAACTGGAAAAGTAGATTTTATCCCAAACTCCATAAGCACACTTAGATAATCCTTAGTGCAGTTAATTATTCCCGCAATCTCGCCATTAGCCGATGACTTAATATTTAATCAGTGCTCTGGGTTGGGTTCCACGCGATTGCTTCTTGATAGCTATTTGTTTGCTCTTAGTGCTAAGTGCTTCGGAGTACATCTGAATCTTTGATTCTGGTAACGAATTTAATTAACTCTATCGACGCATAACCTAACCAATACAATGCCCTGCTTCATTAATTGATTTGTTCAATTCATTAGGGACTTTGTTTTACTACGAATAAAACGTTGGGATGGCTTGGATCTAATTTGAGAATATACCTAAAGACATTAGAGCTGACCCACATGAGCAAAATTTTACCTCACTCTTACGCGTAGTGCGAACGGGAGGGATCACCAGCGTGTTTACTTTTTAGTCATCATCATTAACATCTGCAGCCTATAACCTCACTGCTGCTGTTCGGGTTATAGTTCACACACGGGCCCAGTGGGGATCGAAAACTTCATACATATCATTGAATTGCTTCGGCGGGTTGCCTCACAATGTTTTCCTTCACTAAAAAGGTCATGGTAAATTTCAAATGTCATTTCACAGATAAATTCCAGAAAACTCAGATGTGTGAGTCCGGATTGTAATCCACGACCCTCTGCTTGAAAGGCCATAGGTCAAACCACTAAGCTATCACGGCTTTTTAGTCCAGGTATACACAAATGTAACTGAATATAGATTATTTTAATATCTAATTATCTTCATCCTTAAGAAGAAATTTATAAATTAAGAAGATCAATATTGGCAAGTTTAATTATGTACTAGGACGCAACACAATGCTGACCTTCCTAAAGTTCGGGGAGGGCTCTTGTGGTTTGCAAGATGAGGGTACTCAAACCGCCGTTTGCTAACGGAGGCTTGACCCACGTCCAACTTTGGAAGACTATAGTGATGAACATAATATCGTAATGTATCGCTCCTGAGGTAATTAATGGAAACGTTAAAAAAAGTTAAGGACAGTTTTGTATCGATAAGCTTGATTTTGGTTGGATAACTAGTTCTACCATGTTTAAAGACGCCATAACCATAAGTTTCGGACCTTAAATTGACTCTGCGGCGAGGATAGTTATTGATAACGGCTAGCCTTGTGGAACTTCACAAATAATAATTTTTAGATAACCTTGATGTTTTGGTCACATTGCAGCGAAGCGACCATGGTCACGAGTATCAGAACTTTAATCATGCATACCTAATTTAAATATTTTGCAAACAAAAGAAGTCAGATTAATAATATTATTTTCTTTCTTTTCGTCAAGTTTTATGACGAAGCAAAGTAGATTGCCTAGATATAAAAGGTGGGACAGTAAAACAAAGTTTAAACCTGTACGTCACTCCAACAAATGCTCCAGGGCTTAGGGCTCCACTCGGCAGCCGGGAAACAAACTTTGTGCATATAAAACATGATAAAGCCATACATCAGAGAGCGCCAGGACAATTTTCCACGCCACATAAATCCATTCTGGAAGTAGACAAGTTAATATGAGATTTCATATCAGCGAGAACAACGGTGCGACGCAGTCCTAATGAATAAATAAATTGCTCGAGTCTACACTCAATCTTAGTTTAAAATAAAATTACTTATGCGGGAATTTGCATAAAAGATGGCATATTACTGACGAGCTCGAGTATGGCGTGAGGGAAAGCGACGTCTTTAATTTTGGATTCATCTTTCCCTTAGAATTGAATTTGAAGCGTACCTACATACCTACTTATGATAAGAGTGAAAAATGGAAGATGAAATATTGTGTACCTTTTTTTTACGCTACCTATTTAAATATTTATTATTATTTTTTGTAGCTACAGATTTTCTTTCGTACATTTTTTCCCTTTTCGTGTCTGTTTTTATTATTTTCTTATTTTTTTTTAAATTCGGTGTACCTTTTATTGTTTCTAGAATAGAAATGAATTGATAGCGACAAACCTTAGCGCATAGGTGACTCTCTCGCCATATACATAAAGAAATACATGTATAGATTCATAGGCTGCTAAATATATTATCCTCTTTGCGTCGCGCAGTTGAGTATCCATTAGAAAAAGATATAGGAATAATTTTTGCAATAATGTTAGACGTAGTTTGCCAAAATAAGTCCATCAATCTAGTGAACCAAACCGATCGCCCACGCGCAAATTGAAGGGATGACTTTGATAAAACTTTCGTTAGTCTATTTCATGGACTGAAAAAAAAAACTACCTTATTTATAGTGACAATTTGTGCCGACGTAATGTCTTACGTCTACAGTACTGTAGCCGTAAAAAATCAAAATAAATATGAGGCCGTAAGAAAGCTATATTTTCTCATTGAGCCCACATTTTGACGCCTCTGTAACCTCTGCATATGTGATTAGGTAAGTAGACAGTATTACAAGTTAACTGGTACAGTTGTTGGTTCGCTTTCGTGTGATAGGACTCAATCACTGGTCCTACGAATATATATGTATATATGTATGTATGTGTGTATAGATCAAGAGGCTATGTGAAATTTATAAATATGTACATAAATAATGTGAGTACAATTGGATTTTTGTATTATTGTAATTTTTAACGTAAGCTTTTTTTGTTGATCGTAGGTATTTTATTATGGCATCGTCATCCCAACTCTGAGAATGAATAAAATTTCACTAGGAAGTAAGATTTGAAGCAATTTTTCTTAATATAAGCTTTTCTTTGCTGACTGTTCGTTTTTTTGACACGGGAGCTTGCCTTGTCGTCCATCTTACAGAAATCTTAGGTACATAATAATTAATGTATTGGCAATTCCAAGTAATTCAAAGGTATACATGTGTGCATATATTATATAAGTTAAATAAATAAAATCTAGAAAGTGGTTATTTGGACGAATTTGGTACGTACCGGGTATGCATATAATGTATTATGATTATTTCGTTAATCCAACGAACCGTGCGTCATGTCGATCACCGGTCACCTGTTTTTAATACTCATCGATTAATATTAAAACTGGCAAAGGCAATATTATTTATATTTCTAAGCGGAAGCAAACAGGTTACTTCATGTATAAGGAGTAAAAAGTACCTACAATTTTTTTAATTTCTCGAAATGATCTCGATTTGAGACAGCGGATCGGCAAGCGCAGCGTAGGTCGTCCACAAGGCGGACGAATGGTTAAAGTCGCGGCTTCATGATGAATGCAAGCCGCTTCCAACCGAAGCAATTGAAGGTCTATGGGGTAGACCTATGTCCAACAGTGGACATCCTACGGCTGGTATGATGATGATGATAATAATTAAATATTTAATTTATAGCGAGTTATTGAAAAAACAAATACAGCCAGAAACATTCGTATTTTGCCGTAAAAAGTGAATGAAATCGCAGACAGTTTTGAACAGATCTTATGAAAGTATGAAAAATGTTTTTGATCGCTTCTACTATTATTGAAACAGGAATACAATGCAAACCTATAGTACATTGTTGTAGAGGCTGGAAAGTGAGCAATAGATGGACGAGTGAGTTCGAGGGCCGAGCCGCAGGTGAGGCCCTCGAAGAGAGACGAGTCCATCTATTGCACTTTTGGCCGAGACATTACATAGTGCTTTTCACGACTACTGCGAGAAAATAAAAAACATGGCGTAAATACAACAGTAAAGTTACACTCTCCCGCCATATTTTACTTTAAAAAAAAAACGAGAGCGCTCTAGTGGCCAGTCACGCAAAGGCTTTTTTTGTTATGTTATTTTATTAAGCGAAGCGCTTCGAAGTGCTTATTAAACACACCCATAATCGTTTATAGTTTTAATATGACGTGACAAGGACGGACTGACCACTCTGACCTTAAGACAGGACTTAAACAATAAAGACAAAACAATTTAAGTCAGACGTGGCTGTATGGACCTAGTTTCCTTTGCCTCTCCCTGGTGGGATAAACCTTGAAAAAATTTAATATGCAGCACACGACGTGTTCTGATTGGTCGATTTTGTGTAATAGCATCACAAATTATGTTCTGATTGGTGGAATCAGGGATCAGCATGCCGATGTGATTGGACGACTTTGGTCTTTGAAACTGTCCAACAATGTTATTGTTGGCCTGTTTGAATTCATAGTTGGCCTGTTCATTCAACCTACAACTATGCTTTGTTTTGGGGCCCCATTACTGACCATCTTTTGCCACATTTCCGAGCAGTGGCGTGAAAAACTATTAATAGGTAGTAATAGTATATTAATTATTTCAGATTCAGTACAAAAATTGATGATTCATTGTGTGTGTGTGTGTGTGGAACATTTTTAACTGTTAAGCGTTACGAACTTCTTTCGCTTGTTGCGACTTGCGCCGTCATCCGATATTTTCTATTTTCAATATTTTCAGTTTGCGTAAAGTATATTTCAATGACAAGACACAGTGCTCTTAATCGTTCATAATGCGCACAAAGTTTTAAAAAGTTTTAATATTGCATAAACTTCAGTTTATTTTCCTATTGTTTAAAATTGAGCACTAATTATAGAGTGCATTTTACTCTTGCTTTATTCAAAAGTTTAACGTCAGTTGGAAATTCACGTTAATTCCTTTATTATGTGTATATAACTATAACGATTCAAACAGAAATTTCAGTGGCCAGATTCATTAAATTTTCATAGTTGGGTATTTCGTACAAAGCTAAGTGCACTGTCAGCTTTTGGTAACGCGATTATCTTCGGCTCTGAACGACGGAATATTTAAATGGATCCTGGCGGAGTTTACTGTTAATTCATAATGGAAATATTTTGCAAAATGTCCAAGGCAATCAAAGTCTATATTTTAACGAATGCGGAGCCACGCTGGTTCAATAAGCTGGTGAGCGTCCTTTATTTCCCGTATCACTATTGTCCAAAGAATTCTATTTCAAAATCAAGTTCAACAAAGTCGAAGGAGCTCTTATTTCTGGGTTGTTTTGTTCTTTCGGGTCTGCTGAAGATCTATCATAATCTAAACCTACCTCCCATTTATGATAGGTATTTATTTGGTCAGTAGCGCCATGGGTATTCACTGTGAGCGCGCGATAAACTAAAATCAATGGTTGTTTTTAATGCTCAACTAGAGCACAGTATATATATAAGCTAAAGCAGTAAGGAATCTACGAACAAATCGGATGAAACGAAACACGCACACAGGCGCGCGCTTTACACGGCCTCTGGGCGGACTCGTAGTGCCGTCAGTCGCGAGTGCCGCGTTGAGTCGAGCGGGCGTCTGTTATTACGTGCGCCCAGACAGTCCGCGATCTTTTCGTGTGAAATATGCCAAGAACGTATTGCGCAGTGTACGGCTGCTTAAACTCTGCTTCTTCACAACCAGGGCTTTCGTTTTTTAAACTCCCTGCTGATCTTGAAAGGTAAGAATGATATATTATTATTAAATAAAATGCTTTTTCTGTTAAATAAAACGTTGGCTGTTTAGATAATAAAGTAGTTGCCGTATATTATGGAGCGCGTTTTTGGTGAAAAATTTTACGACGGACTTTCGTCGTTATCATCTTGCATCTATAATATACCTACTATTTTATATTATAGGACTACATTTGAAGGATATCTTGTCAAATACCTGTAGGTACTTTACCTATACCAACTGAGTTCGGGTTAAAGGTACTTTATTCTCAAAAGAATTATACTATATATATTATTCATTCATCAAAAAGTATATTTAAGTACTATTTTGATTTGACACATTATATTTTACATAATTTATTTCGTACATATAAACATGTAAGCCAATCGCATCACATAAAACTTACTATCGTTCGTTCGTCGTTCTTATCATGCGAAAATGAGTTGAATGTTTTAGTTATTCGACCGATTCTTTTCAAAATCGATATCCGGGTATCCCGTTGGTCTCAGACATCGAATCCGTTGACGGAATGAGAAAAAGTAGCCGCCATCTTGAACTTTTTAGTTATTCAACCGATTCTTTTCAAAATCGATATCTGGGTATCCGGTTGGTCTCAGACGTCGAATCCGTTGACGGAATGAGAAAAAGTGGCCACCATCTTGAACTTTTTAATTATTCAACCGATTCTTTTCAAAATCGATATCTGGGTATCCGGTTGGTCTCAGACATCGAATCCGTTGACGGAATGAGAAAAAGTAGCCGCCATCTTGAACTTTTTAGTTATTCAACCGAATGTTATCAAAATCGATATCTGGGTATCCGGTTGGTCTCAGACATCGAATCCGTTGACGGAATGAGAAAAAGTGGCCACCATCTTGAACTTTTTAGTTATTCAACCGAATGTTATCAAAATCGATATCTGGGTATTCGGTTGGTCTTAGACATCGAATCCGTTGACGGAATGAGAAAAAGTAGCCGCCATCTTGAACTTTTTAGTTATTCAACCGAATGTTTTCAAAATCGATATCTGGGTATTCGGTTGGTCTCAGACATCGAATCCGTTGACGGAATGAGAAAAAGTAGCCGCCATCTTGAACTTTTTAGTTATTCAACCGAATATTTTCAAAATCGATATCTGGGTATCCGGTTGGTCTCAGACATCGAATCCGTTGACGGAATGAGAAAAAGTAGCCGCCATCTTGAACTTTTTAGTTATTCAACCGAATATTTTCAAAATCGATATCTGGGTATCCGGTTGGTCTCAGACATCGAATCCGTTAAGGGAATGAGAAAAAGTATCTTGAACTTTTCAGTTATCCGAATTCTCGATAACAACTAAATACACGATTTTTAGGGAGACTTAAAATACTTGAACCGGCTCTTATTAATATAACAGTACCTAACACATTTTTTTTATATCTTTCAGACGTTCCAAATGGCTTCGTTTAATATCTCGAGAAGATTTGATGGACAAGCCGCCACGACATTATTCCATTTGTGAAGAACATTTTGACGCTGTGGATATTTTACCGAGAACGTATCGCAAAATGCTTAAGACTAGTTCATTACCATCTCTTCGTCTACCAGATCTTCAAAAAAAAGATGTACAAACTACAACCGAAGCTGCGACGTTGCGTGAAATATCTACACAGACGGATGAAAATATGACACTATTAGCGTGTGACGCTGCACAAACTCCTAGATATCTTTCATCGGATACACCTCGGAAAAGAAAACTAAAATCAGATCTAAAAGAAGCTAAAAAAAAAATTAAGTCATTCGAAATTGAAAATAAAACAGAAAAATGTAAAAGAGATATTTTCCACAAATTGTGTAACAGATTCCTGACAAAACAGCTAGCTGCGTTGGTAATAGCACAAACTCACTTACAAGCTAATTATCCCGGAAATAGGTATAGCCAAAGTTACAAAATGTTTTGCTTGAATTTATATTACACCAGTCCACAAGCTTACCGGGTATTACAAAGTGCTTTATGTCTCCCAAGTCGAAAAACATTGAATAAACACGGAATACCAGTAACATCTGAAATAAATGACAGACTAATGTCAATTCTAAAAACTAAAGTTGGTACCATGTCTGATATGGAAAAGAACTGCTCAGTTGTCATTGACGCCATGAGTTTAAAGGCTAATTTGTTTTATAACTTAAAGCAAGATAAAATTATTGGCTTTCATGAGATCGATGGCGTACAGTCACCAGAACCTGCAAAAAATGCTTTGGTTCTGATGGTTCGTGGGATATTTAACAACTGGAAGCAACCCGTTGGATTTGCATTGCTCTCTGAATGTAGGAACTACGATGAAATTGCTAAATGGATTGACAAACTTTTGGAAAAGCTATTTGAGATAGGACTTAACATTAGACTATTTGTCTCCGACATGGGATCTGATCTATTTAACGCAGCAAAAAAGAGATCTGTTACCATAGAGCGGCCTTATTTTTTTGTCAATGAAAAAAAAATTTACTATATTTTTGATGCACCCCATCTCATAAAACTGGTTCGCAACAATTTGATTTCTTACGACTTTCATTTCGAGGATCGTGTAGCTAAATATGAGCACATTGTAAAATTTTACGAAAATGATAAACAAAAGAGCTTTAAGCTTGCCCACAAATTGACGAACAGCCACATTCATCCGACAAATTTTGAAAAAATGAAAGTTCGTTATGCTACACAACTTTTAAGTAATTCTGTTGCCGCTGGTATATCGACTTACGTTGATTTAAACATCATTCAAGAATCCGGGAGGGACACAGCTGAATTTGTAAAAATTATGAATAACTTATTTGATGCATTAAACTCATCAAATTTAAAGGATAATTACGAATACAGAAGAGCGTTTTGTGGAAAACAATCGCAAATAACTTTTTTCAACGAAATGTTAAACTTTTTTCAGCATTTAAAATTAATCGATCCGAAAAATGGTAAAGATGTTACATCAAAAGTTAAGTTTATACTTGGCTTTCAGGTAACTATTACCTCTATTATGCATCTTTATGAAGATTTGCAGTCGGAAGGATGCACGTTTTTACTTACAAGGAAACTCAATCAGGATGTCCTTGAAAATTTTTTTGGACAAATACGAACTAAAAACGGTCTGGCCACAGAACCCACAAGCAGACAGTTTATGTCAGCTTTTCAAAAAATATATTTTTTAAATATCATAAAACCTCCAAAAGCAGGTAATTGTGAAGACGATTTAGGAAAACTTCTCATTCAGACCAGCGCGTTAAGTCAAGGAAATGAAGAAACAATAAGAAATGAAGAAACCGAAATCCCCGCTACAAACAATGAAGAGCCATATAACAACGTTGCAGTTGTAAGCTCAGACTATAACCAACTAGATATTCCCGAAAAAAACTCACTTTTTTATGTTTGTGGCTATCTTCTAAAGAAATGTGCGGAACGCCACAGTGATTGTCAAATTTTGAAATCATATATGAAACCAAATCAAACGGCCCACAACTTTAGTTCAGAAAGTCGGTACACGAGATACAGAGAATACAGCAAAGATTTTAACCGAAGTTTACTAGTTGTACCACCGGATGATTTTGTTCAATATGTCGAAAAAATGGACGAAACTTTTCGATGTTGTTTTCAGAGACAACATATAAATTGCAAAGTAGGTTTCTTAATTTACAAAGAATTAGAAAAAAATAGTTTTATAGTGCCGTGTTCATGTTTCCCAATAGTTTTTTTAAGGAAGCTATTCATTCGGATGAGAATTTTTTATACCATAAAATTTAATAACAGGGCTTTCCGAACGTGTCGTAGCAGGCGAAAGTATTTTTCAGTAAGTAATCTGTAATACTTAGCTACCGACAAATAAAAGGTCTTAAACTGTTGAAGTGTTGAAGTTCCTATTGTTACCTATAATAGGTAACAATAATTGTTACCTTGTAATATTCTGTATACCTCATTTTCTGTTTTGGTTGTTATATATGTGGTGTTCAATAAAGAATTATTGTATTGTATTGTATTATTTATAAACTAGTCAATTCGTTCAATTCAATTATCATAGAAACCAAATTAACGTTTGTCTTTTTTTACACGAATTAAGGGTGCCAACCCTAACACTCTTAATTAGTGTAGCTAGTTACTTTAAAACAGGCGTTACAAGCTGATATTAAAGCGCTAACTAAACAAAAATCTTCACAATTTTATAAAAATTAAATCGACAACCCTAACGCTCTAATGGAGCGTAGGTATTTATTTCAAAAAGTATGCCTAGCTTCCATACTGGTCTATTTATTTACTGTGACTAGAGTCCAGTTTGCAGTAGTGTTCATACCGACAAGCAAGACAAGCTGATGATAATAGTTTATGGGTTTTATGACACCCTGTATAATTTGTATGTCCAAATGCCATGACCGAGCAACTCAGCGGCAAAAGACGTGTGCAATATAGGTGTAATTTTGTATGGATACCTACTGGGTCATATTTCGTGCCACGGAGTATAATATTCTTATTGAAAGAATACCATCCACTCATTTATTCTGTAGAATATGTCAACCCTATGCCAACCCAATTGACACTTCACCAGTTATTATAATAGACAGTTACGAGAACAATGTCTACTTGCAAAGTCATTTGAGTACAAAACAATGAAGTTCGTTAAACGCAACAGACGTTTTAACAGATCTGTGACCGATATTAATCGTTTAGAATCGTTGAAACGCGGACCCGTACAAAACTGAAGAGAGCACAAACTTGATTAAATTCGGGTCAATACGAAACGCTGCGAGAGGAAACGGCGAACGGAAAGGTTATCGTTACGAAAAAATGGGCCACGCTAAATTAAAAGGGCTCGAAACAGCAAAAACAAATTATAACTCACAGGTACAGACCGTGGATGTGAAACCTTATTCCTGTTTGAAAATATTACGTTGTTAAAAAGTAATACGTACCGTGAAACTGATATTTACTACATCGACACCTCCTAAGTATACTGAGGCAAGTGACCATTTTGACATTTTCGGTTTTTTACATAATGTTGACTAAAATACTAATATCTACCTGCCACAAAAATTTCGTGGTAAAATTCCTGTTTGTTTCGAAAATAAAGTGACGTATATAATTGTATACAACACAACTTTGTAAATCAGTACGTTGTATACTGAGGCAAGTCGCTTGCACCACTGTACGCGGCACAGATATTGTGGAGGGGCGGCACAAGTGTGGTGTAACTTGACGTTGCCTCAGTATACGCGATAGACCAACGATGCGGCGTACGTCGAATTTACCTTTTCCGATAGAAATTAAATTATTTTGTCCAAGATACAACCACTTATTTTCTAATGCACTGTGATTTCCGTAAAATTAATGATTATTATACTTGTCACCTTGCAAAATGAAGCTTTTCTTGACAAGTTATTCAACTGACCTTAATAAATTGATACAAATTAAAAAAAACTGTCTAAATCGTTTCTCTCTTAATTATAATGGCACTAGAATATTTACCATTTAATATAAAAATCACAATTATGAGTAAAAACCTTTATTCCGAATTGACAAGGTACTATTATTTTTCTTTAGTCATTGTTTTTTGTGACCAACCTGTTCTAAAATTCAGTGTGTTGCAATGGTATTATACCACTTCGACAAAGATCATTAATGATCTTAAGATCTTTAAATTTTTGTTTGTCACTTGGCAAACGTTCGTAGTACGCTACTTTAATGTTCCTTAAGCCAATTATGAGGCCATTTTGGCGACTCCTTAAATTTTTACTGGAAGAACATTCAATTGATTTATGATTGTCGTCTTCAAAAGTATTTTTGTAATTTATTTTGAACTAGCTGCTGCCCGCGACTTCGTCTGCGTAGAATTATACATCTAAACCTTCCTCTTGAAACACTCTATCTATTAAAAAAACCGCATCAAAATCCATTGTGTAGTTTTGAAGATATAAGCATACATAGGGACATAGGGACAGAGAAAGCGACTTTATTTTATACTATGTAGTGATGATGATAGTGATGGGTCTTCGCGTGATACATGTATTTCACATATTTGATTCCATATTACGGTTTCTCCATTAGTACCTTTTTTCCAGTTTCGAAACAGAGGCAAGCAAGCTTTAAAGTCAAATATCAATTCTTGGGATACTTCTGTGACTTCATAGGGTTTGTCAGTTTTTGCCATGCGAATAGCCATGTACCACTGTTCAGGCGTGTATATATATTAAATTTTTCGTTATTTTTTCAATTAGAGCATGCATGCTATCACCTTCGTTTTGGGTGTGTCCACTACTAAAAAACGATGTGAAATTGTTATATACTTCCAACAAGCGTACATGTACATGAGAAATACAATCCGGTTACGGTTTTGCCCTCCACAAATTGTGGTATAATACCGTCGCAACACACTGAATTTTACAACAGGTTGGTCACAAAAAACGATGACTAAAGAAAATAGTACCTTGTCAATTCGGAATAAAGGCTTTTACTCGTAATTGTGATTTTGATATTAAGTGATAAATATTCTAGTGCCATTATAATTAAGAGAGTAGGTAAACGATTAAGACAGTTTTTTTTTAATTTGTATCAATTTGTTAAGGTCAGTTGAATAACTTGTCAAGAAAAGTTTATAAATATTAAGTTTTTTTTTGTAAAGAGGAACAAGTAGTGATCTCATAATAATATTGTAATTTTTAGTTTTAGAAGTTAAGAATAAAGGTGCAATGATAAATCCTACTAAGGCGTTAAAAATAAGGAATGAATCCTTGCTAATGATAAATCGAACCTTTAGAAGAAGCCAGTTAAGTTTATAGATTTTTTATAAGTACTTAATAGTACAGTCTCAATAATTAAGAAAAGAAGACTATTTTGGATAGATTTTTTAAACTAAAACGAATATTGCTCAAACTGTGGCTGTTGAATAAGTTACTTTTAAGAATGTGAAACTATGATTAAAAGATTTACAAACATAATAAAAGCAGTTTTTATTTGAAATTTACGTTTGATTATTAAACAATTTTTTTTTCTATTATTATTAATAAAAATATCTAATATAATTTCTCGTTTTAAACAGCAAAACATTCAATATTTTTAACAGTATACCGGTGTAAGCGAACTTAATTTAAGCGTATACTGGTGCAAGTGACTAATATGTCGACCAAATAATGATAAAGGGCATTTGAGCATGAGCTACGTATTTATTTTTAAACAGTATGGATTTATGTAACATATTTATCTAATTATTAAATGAAAAATAGAAAAAAATAACAATTAACTTAGTACGGTGTATACTGGATCAAGGGGTAGTTGCCTCAGTATACAACAAATCAGAACACGTAAAATACGCGTACACTAGTGTATTTACCATTTTCTCAAAAACTAACATTAATTTCAGAATTCCATATATGTAGACTGAAAAGAGGTACTTTTGTTCCAGCGAATCCAAAGTTTTATGGAATGGACTTAACAGATAAAAAAGTTACAAATGATTTTACCTTTGCACGGCTCTCCTGTAAAATCAAGATTTTGCACTTGCCTCAGTATACTTAGGAGGTGTCGACATGACGTTTCCACGGTTAGGTACTTTTAGCCAAGATGTGTTTGTAAAACAATTCGTTCAGGTAGGTACTTATTTATATATAAAAAAACAACTACACAACAGCACAATTTAAGCACTAATCCTCAAGCCAACATGTTTACCTATCATTAAGATAATGGCCCTGGCTGCAATTGCATATTGTCGCAACTTTTCCCTGATTTAATTTTGAAGAAAATGTGAATAGCTTTTTTCAAAGCCGGAACTTTTCTCATTTTTATTTGGAAACAAAAGACTTTTCAAGTCACAAGGTAACCTTACCGCACGTAAAATATTGAACTGGACAAATACTATCTTGAATCTGTGCTGTAAAATCTAGATCTACAACCGAGTTATATCAACGGATGCATGCAATTTGATGTACTGCCGGCGCTAGTAGTCACGTATCGCATTCGTTTCCTCCACACACCCGGTTGCAATTGTGCCCGCTCGAGCGCAGCTGCTTACTGCATATTTGCACAGCGGTTTGTCAAGGATGAGTCTGAAAAATTCAAATGAAAGAACCCTCCCACGTTTGAAATTCAGAGTTTCCCGGACACTATTAGCCTGTAATTTAATATTTTGTTGATCTTTCCTTCTTAATTGACGTTTTTCGCCGTTTCCGACCTGGTTTACATTCACAGCAAAAACTGCCTTGATTTAAATTGAGTAACCTCCTATTTTAGTATTTTTCGTTCCAAGTGGAATATAAGAGCTAAAACTCGGCGTCAGCGAGCGCTGTCAGCGGAATAATATTTTTACTACTACTAAAGTTTGCGTTTACGAGGGTTCGTGTGTAGTATAGTTATTATAAATTATTAATGCTCGTTTCACGTAAATATCTTATTAACAATGACTGAGTATGATTTGCTGTTAAGATGGGTGGTGCTCAACTGCGAGCTGTAACCGCGTAACCCTAGTGCACGATACCCTAGTGTCGATGTAGCTTGCGGAGCTGCTGCGAGCGGAATGCCACATCCACGCTACGTTTTTTGGTAACTTTAACGTGTAATAGTCAAGTACGGGTACATACGTCGATTTTGGGAACTCAAAATTAAAAAAAAAATACAACCGCCTTCAAAAATGTAACCTAAATTCGTCCATTGGAACCATTTGAGCTGAGGCACTGACTTCACACTTATAAATTCTAAATCGGTCCACAACTGACGGAGTTCTGAGGTAACAAACATAAAAAAGTACAACCGAATTGAGAACCTCCTCCTTTTTATGAAGTGGGTAAAAAGATACGGCAATTTAAACACTCCCTCTCTACCCTGAATTATATTTACCGTACATCACGAATACATTGCTTTAGCCTGAAACATGCGATGATAATCGAGACATTGTTGACCAATTCTATTTTATGTAGTGCTAAAGTATAATGGCCAACTAATAATTTGATACAGGAACGTTCCGGAGTAACAGGATTTCGTGCTTTACGTTCATTGCATTACGTATCGGATGGTATGCTCTATTCAGACGGTAACGAAGCAACTGTAGTACATATTGAACTGGCTAATGCAAATACGAAACGGACCTGTTTACACCTGCACTACCCGGGGCCCAATTTTTGAAAACAATTGGTGAAATATTGTGCTAAATGTGAAATACGTGTAAATGAGTAAAAAAATACAAGTTACTTACAAACATATATTATTATTTATTCCACTTTCGAGTGATGTGCTTTCAAAAATCGGGTCCCTGACCCTAACCTAAGGTAGGTAGTACTTATTTCAATTATTGAAAATATTGTTTCATTTTGTTAAGATTATTTTGTAGAAGGCAACGTGGTAGTCACATAAACTTATCCATGTAAAGTTCTATTGTGTCGTAAAGCTTTGTTGAACTTACACTATTGTGATTAAGATTATAATTTATGAGTCGAGTTTGAGGAAACATTTTCCGAAGCATAAATTTTACTAATGTTCTTTAACGATACTGTTAGGATACCAGAAAGTGACTTGTGTTTTTCGATCCAGATCATAATGATTATGTCATTAGTTATAAGGTAGATAATGTCAAATTTGGTGACGTCCACCTAAGCCCCACTATTTGGAGTCGAGCCTAGTGGAAGTCACGTAAAATTTTGCTTTTGGACCTTAAAACCCGATTTTTAAATACTATCGGAACAGTTTGTTGCCATTTTGCGCCGCTGATCGCGCTAAACTATCAATTAGCCCATAGTGATCGTGTCGGAGAGGTTTGGCTGTGTCAAAACTACACTAGATACTCCCCAGAAGTCTCACCAAATTACACCATAAATTGTATTTTCCTTCTTAATCCGACATTACCTTGTATTACGACAAATTCCCTACATTGTGTGACGTGTTAGTAAACTACAAATAAAATCACTTGATCGCAGGCCCTTCGCGTCTGCGGAGGACTGTTGTTTTTATTTACATAACAATTTATGCTAAACATCTGATATATTTGGGTTCAAACGATCGGCCCAAAGACATTTGTATGTAAACCGGGATGTCACGTGTCGCACCATTCCTGTTGACCTCTCCCTTTTGATTTATCCATAAAGGAACCGAATCCCAACATTTTATTTATAGGCACTAGATCTTGTACCACGAATATTCTGGCATTATTTAGACATGTAAATTTGTAGCAAAATTTATTTGGGTACCTATTTATTTATCTCAAATTTGCCCATGTTTGAAAAATACTTAGTACCTACTCCAACCCTATGCGATTGCTGTTGTTCGGAATACTTATCCGTAAAGCCCTCCTTTTACTGGAAAAGCATCTGCACTACGTACAACACACGTAGAAAGATTCAGTGCAGATAAAAGACAAAATATGCAGAACGCTGTTTATGAATGGTGAATGAAATTATTGACAAACGTAATCAATAATGATGCTCTCAAAAGTGTGCGTCAAGTTTAATGTATAAAGACGTTGGGCACAAAAGGTTACTAACAAAGAACGTCTGCAAAGAGCGGAATTAATGACAGAAAAAATGAAAAATCCAACTTAAACACAGAAGCCCACCGGCGCAAGTCAAACCGGGGCTGTGTCTCTGTAGCCTCTGGCTCATTATTAATGTTTTTTTCAAAGTTCACTCGCTTTGTCAAATATGCTTTTGTATTTACCTAAAACATGCTATTATGATTGTAGCAGACCTTTTCTTATTGGGTTTCGTATCTTGAAAATAAAAGATTAAAGATTAAGCGATGTACGAGATGTTAAGAGATAAAAAACCGTGAAACAAAATTATTGATCCTTCCCTAAAAAGTATAAGCGTTCATCAACTAAAATGTCCAAAATCTTAAAAGCGTCTAATATAATTATTAGTACTTAATCACTGCAAAGTATAAAACAAAGTCGCTTTCCGTTGCCTGTCCTTATGTTTGCTTAGATCTTTAAAACTACCTACGCAACGGATTTTTATACGGTTTATTTTAATAGATATAGTGATTCAAGAGGAAGGTTTATGTGTAGTAGTTATTCTACGCAGACGAAGTCGCGGGCAGAAGCTAGTCTAATACAATCGCCGCAGTCGGATAATAAGAACAAGGCAAGCTTATGAATCCGATCAAAATTGTATTTAAGCGCCACCTGTCGTCACACGTGGGAAATACAAGAGCAAGTTGTATGCTAGCAAACCAGCTGGGGTAAGTTTCATTTTCTCCGTAGCACAACCCTCAGCTTAGCGACACTATTTAATACAAGCGAAACTACACTAGAGGTCGCTACGGAAGCAGAAATGTGAGACTGAAAAATACAGCAGTTTTAATTTCTGTTTAAATATTAATTTGAACGATTTTGAAATTATGAAGTAGGTGTAAAATTGATCATGACTATCTAATATTTTCTTAACGCATAT
The DNA here is from genome assembly GCA_932294345.1 of Pandemis cinnamomeana. Classification (NCBI taxonomy): domain Eukaryota; kingdom Metazoa; phylum Arthropoda; class Insecta; order Lepidoptera; family Tortricidae; genus Pandemis; species Pandemis cinnamomeana. Next base: position 7,517,526 of record OW028711.1, read on the forward strand.
TCTAATCTATCGTCACTCAAATCTTATAAGCAATTTTCAGTTAGAGCTAGTTAGTACATACTTGTAACTTTATACATATAGTTTGTTCTTTTAGTTTTTTAATCGCTACCGGTATTCTGCTGAAGAAATGAGTCAAAATAATAAGCATAAAATTCTAGTAAATTTATATTGCACCGCAAGCACACTTTATCAGTTTGTAAAATCCTGATTCTCTACGTGACTTATTTCTTCAATATGTATACGTTAACGGTTGATACGCTAGCAGAACTACCCATACAATAGTAGCTAAATGTGCCACGGGCCTAAAGAATGATCGCGAATGCAACTCGTTGTAATGAAGTGCATCGAGCTATTTCTATCTACAAAGCAGCAGTCGTTTCATCGCGTGGCATAATTTGGCCACTACCGAAGATATTATCGCTATCACTTTTATTGTGGCTTAAAAGAATAGCTGAAATCAAATTTTAAAAGTATTGTGACATGACAGAATCTAAACGATGTCACTTAGATGTTTGTGGATTACATTATTGATGATAAGTCATTTCGTATTCGGAAGAACACAAAAAATTATAGGTAAGTTCTTAATCTAAGCTTACTAAGCGGAGGGTAAAAATGTTATTTGAGGTTATTGATTATAAATATATGGGCAGCAAAGTGGTATCAATAGTAATAAGAGAGCTGATAATACTGTAAATGTAGGAGCGATTTGTGATGACGGCGATTTTCTACTGGAAGCGGCTTTCAAAGCCGCACTGGATGCTGTTTCTAGCGAAGAAGATCCATACGAGGCTTATGTCCAGCGGACTACCCCGGGAGATGTATTGGAGGCTCACACAGCTATGTGTTCAGTTTTAGAGGTAGGATAATGGCATTAAATTTAAGGATAAATAAAGTAATTCATTAAAAATTGACGGAAACTTTCAGGAAAGTGTTTTCGGAGTTTTTGGACCGACAAATGTAAACGCTCTGAAACACGTGCAGTCGATAGCTGATTATGTTGAAGTGCCGCAAATATTAACAGAAAGCGTTATTTCTCAAAGTCGTAATTGGTCAGCAATAAATTTGTATCCTCACCATATTGCGTATTCACAAGTAAGTAACTGGGATTTTTTATTGATTTCAATACAAAGTTTCATGAACTATAAACGTATGGCTTCAGGTATTTGCCGACATTATTGAGACGAAGAGTTGGGAGGAATTTACCTTGATTTACGAAGGCGCCGAACTATTACCGTTTTTCGATAGCATACTTGCCTTACAAAGTGAGGAAACAGGTAAAGATGTCCTGATGACTATAGTTCAGTTGCCAGACGATGATGATTACAGGTGAGCTTTTAATTTACTGTGATTATTAACTTCACTTCACTTTATGTATTAGTTTATCGTATTTATCTATTATACTATCTGTATAGTTTATTATATCTTACATTAATTAAAATTTTGGCATTTAGAATTATTTTAGGTTTTGATCAGTTCTTTTACTTTTCTGTGTGTCTACTTTTGCTTAATACTCGTACCTATGTCCTGTCAATCGTTCAAAGGTTAACTGGAACGAATCCCTTTTAGGGACAACTTCGCCTTTGTGCATTTGTGTTGTCCTGGATTCATCTTTTTCATGATTTTTATGTACAATAAAAAGTTTTACATACATACATACTTCACTTTTTATGGGAAGTTCTCCTAAATGATAATTGTGTTTCTTATCTTACAGATCTCATTTACAAACGGTGAAAAAATCGGGATCGTTAAATTATTTAATTAACTGTAGAAGAGAAACTTTGCCAGAATTTTTATTACAAGCTCAGCAAGTTGGAATAATGTCTGATGAACATAGCTACATTATAATGAATCCAGACTTTCAAACTATTGACATAGATCCCTTTAAACATGGAGGCGCAAACATTACAGGTACTGACTAGAAAAATCAGGCATTGCATTTGGCTTGAAAAAGTTAGTAAATGTGAACATAATAATATTTGCATTGTATTTCAGGGGTTCGATTCTTTGATCCAGGTTTGGAATTAATTCAAACTTATATTAAGTCTATAAATGAAAAGGTGGCTGAGCTAACTAAAGAGCAAATCGAAGATGCATTACCTGAAAATGGACTTACACTAAATTTAGCGTTGATATACGACGCCGTGACGGTGTATGTGGCAGGTATTAAGGCGATAGCTCTTGAGGATGGTTCCAATGTTACTTGTGAAAGTGATCATAGTTGGAGTTATGGATCCAGTCTTCTTAATACTATAAAAGCGGTTGGTATTTATTGCATACAAAAATATTATTGAGACATGGTTAAAGAAATGAATTACGGCATGTATTCGCAGATAGAAGAAGAAGGATTGACTGGGCTCATTCGATTTGACGATGACGGATTCCGTTCCGACTTTGAAATAGAGGTACTTGAAGTTATGCCACACGGCTTTGAAAAGGTATAAAAATTACGTCACCTAAAGAAGCCTACTCATATATTTGAAAAATTAATTGTACTAACTGTTTTATGATTTATCACGTTAAAGGTAGGTTCGTGGAGCTTAGAGGATGGTTACGAGGAAACCAGGACAATTATTCCTCCATCAGAAGTAGAAGGGTCAGAATCAATGAAAGGAAAACATTTTATAATTTTAACAGCCCTTGTAAGTACAATTTGTGGAAAACGAGATGATTCTTCGAACACAATAGTTGATTTAAAAGAACCCAACAGAAAAAAATCTTTAAAAATGTTAACCGACTTCGCTTCTCATTCTCAAATCGATTATTTTAATTTTATATATCCGACGCAAATCTCGCCGGCTAAGAACGATTCATTGATTCTTGTATTATTCAGTGCCTTGAAATTGGTTCCGTAATTATTATTTGTATTTACAATTCAAGTCGGTTAATATATCTGTTTTAATAATACATATAAATAATACATTATTGTTGTTCTTGATAAAAGTTTCCCGCAATTTTTATACTGACTATTATTTAACCGTCAGTTATACACATAAATCTCAATTGTTTTAGAGTGCCCCTTACGGAATGCTGAAGGAATCATCAGAAAGACTGGAAGGTAATGATAGATACGAAGGGTTCGGAATCGAGCTTATCGAAGAATTGGCGAAAATGAACGAATTCAATTACACCTTTGACATTCAGGCTGATGGCGTGTATGGGTCATTGGACAAGGAAACCGGCAAATGGTCCGGTATGATGGAAAAAGTTATGGACGGAGTAAGATCGTTGGTTCAATATTAGAATGTGAAATACATAAAGTTTTACGTCAAACGTCTAATTTATATTTTATCACTTTTTAGAGAGCAGATTTTGGTATTACTGATTTAACAATAACATCAGCACGCCAAAAAGCAGTCGATTTCACAAGTCCTTTCATGAATCTAGGCATCACTATTCTATATAAAAAGCCAACTAAACAACCGCCAGATCTGTTCTCCTTCATTTCACCCTTTTCCTTAGAGGTACGTCTATTAAAAATATGTATCACTTTATATTCAGTAGGTATAAAGTGGTTTCAATTAAATGAGTGATTTCAGGTATGGGGCTGGATAGCTGGAGCATATGTCGGCGTGTCACTTTTGCTATTTTTCCTTGGAAGAATAGCTCCCGAAGAATGGCAAAATCCATACCCCTGTATCGAAGAACCTGAAACATTGGACAATCAGTTTACAATGGCCAATTCATTCTGGTTTACTCTTGGAAGTGTACTTACGCAAGGATCCGAAATTGCTCCGATGTAAGTAACTTATCAGAAACAAACTTCTTAATAATATCATTATCTGTTCTGTGCTTATAGAAGATACCTATAGATTAACTGCTTGTAGTATCTGCTAATGCTAGATGCTACGAGTGAAATTCTATTCCATTTTTACTTTTAGCGGTTGTGTGATTTTTTTATGTTACAGAGCGGTCTCGACGAGAATGGCGGGCAGTATGTGGTGGTTCTTTACTCTCATTATGGTATCCTCCTACACCGCTAATTTGGCGGCGTTTCTAACAGTCGAGGCAAAGTTCTATGCTATAAAGACAGTGCAGGATTTGGCAAACAATCCGTACGATATAACGTACGGTTCTAAAAGAGGAGGAGCAACTTTTGGTTTCTTTAAAGTACGTAACTATGCCTTAGTAGATAATAGTCGATTATTATTTGCCTTTACCAGTCAGCCGTTTTATAGGTATAAGTTAATTAGTGCCAGTTTGTTAATGTTTTCAGGAATCTGATAATTTATTATACCAAAAAATGTACCAATACATGAATGATCATCCAGAGCTGCAAACATCTTCGAATGATGAAGGATTGGCTAGGTATTGTACTTTATGTAGACTTCAAAGTGGCACAACATTTAAATAATACGATTGTGATAAAGTGTATCACTATATTCTTTCCAGAGTAAAATCAGATGATGAAAATTATGCTTTTCTAATGGAGTCCACATCAATTGAATACATGGTAGAAAGAAATTGTGACGTAGCACAAGTAGGTGGTTTACTGGACAGCAAAGGATATGGAATCGCTATGAAGAAAAGTATGTGCCAAATTACAATGACCTGCTGTTTTACGACTTTATTAGCCATATCGCCAGTTGTGATCGAAAATTTTATCTCCGTGTAACGCGAACTTACTTAAAAAATATGTCTATGTTTTTATTTTAATTGCGTACATTATTTCTAAAGATTTTTTTCATTGTTTAATACTTCAGTGATCCTACTTGCTACTACTGGGCAGCGTTTTTTGCATGGCCTGTATCATACTAGCAAAGTAAAAGTAGTACGTTTAGCTTATTTTGGAACCGTGTTTTCTTTCGTCAGACAGTCCGTATCGGCAACCTATGAGTGAATCCATACTACAGCTGCAAGAAGAAGGCAAATTGACGAGGATAAAGGATAAATGGTGGAAGGAAAAACGAGGTGGTGGAGCGTGTGCGGTCAGTTACATGTAACAATTTATATCCATACTTTTTATACATTTTAAGTACCTACTTACTTACTTGTTTTATCCAGGATGACGACGCTGGTAGTGGAGAAGCACAGCCATTAGTGTTGGCGAATGTGGGTGGTGTGTTCATTGTGCTTGCTGCAGGCTCCGGTTTGGCAATCTTCTGCGCCTTGCTAGAGATGGTCGTCGATGTATGGGTCATTTCTCACCAGGAAAAGGTATCATCCAATAGTTTAATGTGTTTCATGACTGTTGTTTATTTTCAGTGGATCCCCTTAATTTATTTTGTAGACTCTTTCCCCAGTTTGTTGAGTGGTTTGCTTTGACACGACTGTAGTTTTAATTAGGTAAGTACGCTGCATTGATTGCTACATTTATTCTTTAACCTACAAATACATTTGACGAAATCTACCGTACACATGATAAATGCTTTCTTTACACTTAATACGATGATTGTATTATAATAAATAAATAATACACATAAGAACCAATATTATTGTCAATTTTACTTTTATCAGAAAAGCATGACCCTGCGTTACCCCTACTCCTATCAACAGTGTAATCTGCAATGCTCCGGTGTTGCGGATGTCAATGGGCAATGGCAATTTCTTTCCAACAGGTAACTCACTTGCTCGTTTGCAATCCTCGTAGTATAAAAAAATATAGGTATATCACCAAAGTGGCGTCAAATAAGTTCAATCATAGGTAAAAAAATATATTATGAATGTTAATTTTCAGAAATATGTAAGGTGCCTAAAAAAAATTTCCACTTAAAAGAAAACGGAATTAGCCAAAATCAATAAAATTTTCAAAATTCCTTCGTGCTTTTACTTCAAGTAGTTTATTTAATTCATTTATTAAATGGCAGGTTTTAATTTTTTCAGGTATCCTTTTTAAACGAGCTGAAAGCCGAGCTAAGTTTTATCATTACCGGAGATGCGGAAACCAAGCCGGTTCGTCACAGAGAGCCTTCAGGCAGTGGCTCAGGAGGGTCCAAAAAATCCAAAGCTGATGATGAAGAATCGCAGAAAGACGGCGAAGGTGATGATCGATTGAATCCTGCTCCCACGCCGAGATCCGAGAGATCGGCGCAATCGCACCATTCGCGACATACTCTGCATAGCAGGAGGCAAAGTAATGCTGTGCAAATGGCAAGGATGAGAAAATTCAGTAAGGCTACTTACTGATCGCGGTGTGAATTTGTACAGCTCTTAGAATTAATTGAATTAATTAAAAATAAATGAAGGTTTTCTTAGTGCCAAGTACTTTAATACCCCACATAATAAGAACGTTTATCTGTTACCTGTTAATTGATTCGCATTAAGACGTCATAACCCTGCTTACCCGGTGCCTACTTATAGCGAAACCTTTGTTTAGTTCAGGATTAGTCATTTGTCCTATGTCCCGTGATATTTATTGAGTTATTAATTTTAGCTACATATATACTTCACGGGTTTAATCAAAGATCCAAGATGTTTTCGAAGTAGTGACGATTTGCTCCCGGGTGACCTAAAAACGTGTCGGTCACTCGCATGCCATGCGTCACTCGCGTCACCCACTAATTAGCACGTGGCTTGAGAAATGTGGCTGTCCAGTGGCCATGCTCTCTCGTGAAGAGGGTCTTTGTAATGAAAGCCATTCCAGGGCCAAAGGTCGCTACGGACAGAGAGTTCAAAATCTGCAGCGAGAGTAGCTTATTGTGGTAACTACGGACAAAAAACATTAAATCCTAACGCACTCGTGTAGGTACCAGTAAGATAGAGATGCTTGATTGATATTGATTGATATTGATGATCAGAATGCATGCATCGAGTAAAACAGATAAGTAGTTAATCACATTTGATTTTTATCTAGTAGGCTGGGCATTTATTTTTATCTAGTGGGCAATAAGAGGAGCGAGTACTTACCTACCTAGTAATGATTTAGTCAAGTCAAAGTTATAAATGTATTTTTTAACAGTGCATTCTACATTGATTGGAAATAGTTTCACAATTTTAACACGTTTTTATTACGTACCTATACCTACAGCATGTAACTTTTGTAACGTAAATAAGAAGTAAAAAACGTTAATTATCACGCTCAAATACACTTTACATCTTGAAACAAGTGAAAATCATTTCAATTTAGGTTAAGTTTTATTTAAGTTAAGTTCATAACGCACAAACTATACCACATTTAACAAATGATGTTTATAAAAATAGATTTATTCAACAAAGTCGGATAAGGATGTAACTTCCCCGGTCATTTGTTAAGCTAATGGAGGCAGCATGAGAGATCGCGGTCGCAAAGGGCGGTGTCCTATTCGAGCTGGACACTGATGTAATGCTCCATGTATCAAAACTATAAAGGAAACAATGTAGAATAGCAATTTGAAATGATTGGAGGTTACTAAGAAAAACACTTACAGACGCAGTAAAAAATCATTACCTATTCATCATTAGTTTTATATAAAAAAAAATCCTAAAATATATAAAGTATAATCATACTTTTTGATCAGAGATGTACCAACCAGGTTGTCCAACTAAAGGACCTTATCCCACAGCTATTAAAGTAAAATTTTAGTAGAACTGTTTATCATACTTATTTGAATCTTAAGCTGAACATTAATCGCTCGCAAACTCTGTTTTACGAATACTTTCGTCTTCTTGCAAGGGCCACGCTTAAGCTTTTAGATGAATGTCGTGAACCGTGCGAATGACAAGTCCTGCGGGAATCCGTGGATCTACCAGACATGATTGACGGCAAGGACAAGACTTCATCATTGGCTTCTGCTTCGGCATCTGCCAAAGCGTCAGCCATACTCGTATCATCGGATTTTGCTGGGCGCTTCACAGGTTTGACATCTCCACTAAATTTCAAGGCAAATTTTAGCTCTTCAACCAATTCGTACTTGAAGGTTGTCTGCAAGAAATAAATAATTTTAAAGAAGGAGCTGGAGCAAAAGAAGAAAACCGATCATTGTAAACATCACAACGGTTAATGCTGGTACGTCTAATTAGCAATACATAAGTTTCAAGACAGTGAAGTTAAATTCAAGCGTATTCAGCGTATGTTTCGGGCCATGGCTTCTCGTTGACGCCCTACTACATTTACAGAGGCACTATTAATAGCCAATTTCACAATCGCAAACTTCATACAGTTTATACTTAAGTACTTGCCAGCAATCAACACTTTACTTTCTTTACAACAAACATGTTTACGGAAATATCTAACATTAAATAGCTACGACAACGGATCACTTTCCTGATAAAACGACTTAACAAATTAGGCAGAAGTGTTCTGGAAATTTATTTTCATCTGCACATCTTGGTTTTCTTGTGTAATTTTTCGAATAGGAAACCAGAGCCGTAGAGCACCAACATGACGGTAGGTGGAGTTCTGACCAATCAAAGGAGGCTCCGGCGAGAAAAAAACTGCCCTCAAAAATCAAACATTCAGTGGATTCCAATAATACGAATCTAGCTGGCACTGCCAAGAAATGCATATTAAACAAATGATTTGGAACTACTTGTGAACGTATCTTCTAGAGATTTGCATAGAAATCAATTTGTTTTCACAGGTGTCATGACGTGTGTACCTACCTATTTTTATACTTAAACAAGTACTATTTACGTAGGTACTTACTTTATACTTGACGGACCGTTTAAAGACTCCCCATAGCATATCGAGAATCGAGATGATCAGTCCGAGCACGCAACCCGCACTCAACACTACGAACACACCTTGCATATTTGTCATATCTAATGGTTTTTCTTTCACCACTGTTGCTTGCTAGAATGTACAACGAAATCATGTTTAAAATTTCGATTTAAAACGTAAACATCAAGAGATTTCATTGAAATAGAGTTCTTTATATACTATATACCCCGCATTTTCCGGCTCTTTTTTCCTTCCACCAAAGATCTTTTAACTTTTGTAGCTCGCCGCTCTCCTTGAGTTGTAGTAGTGCATCGTCTATAAAATGCTTATAGGGGGTATCTGGAGCAAAATTTTTATAAATTTCAGATAAGATTCTTCAAAGAATTAAAGAAACTACATAAGTAAGTATTTCATACTCATTCTCATTCCAATTCCGTAGCTTTTCGAGTCCAGAAGATCACCAATTTGCATCAACTCGCAATGTCTTTCTTTGTAAAATTCTATGCTCGTGGATTCCATGAACAGTGCATAAGGCTCATTCTCGGCTCTGATGGATTCAAGAAATCACAGGTAAGTTAATTCCTTTTTTATAGTTGTATCCTAAATTGACTGAGCAAGCCGCCCAAAGAAAATAACCAATGGAGTGGCAATGTCATAGTTATTACATGTTGTGTATGTCTTTTATACTTACTAACATTAGCAATAGGCAATTATGTAACTAACAAATTGTGGGTCCCAGTTACCCGAATGAAGACATTTATTATTATTATACTATTATTATTAAGCATCACCCAACTACTGCAGCGGTTGTTGCACTCTGATTGGCCGGTCCAAGGACATGCAGGACACAAGAATTGGGCAAGCAAAAATTATGATCGATATGTATCGGAAACGTTTGGTGAAAACACAACTCACTTGTCTTTTTTTAAAGCAAATTATGTAATCTTACTAATATCCAAATTGGTATGGAGAATGGCATTACCCCATTACCACTTTTATTATAAGTACCGCACCATAAGGTGGCCATGATTTCAATCCTAATATAAGACAAAATGATGCCTTATGCCTTATGGCCCCAACGTGGGGGGCTGGGCGGCTCGCTCATTCAGTAGCCAGTTAAAAAGAAAGCCAAGACTATTTACCTGTAAATTCCTAAGTCATTCTCGCTGACTTTCCAACTATTCGCGATCATTTTCTCGTACATGTATCGGTACGTGGAACTAGGTGGTGCATCCTGTTAATAGCGAAAACGGCGTTTGAACGCATGATAACGTTTTAAGTTGGTCACGAATCACGCGTGAACGGCTGGACCGATTTTGCAAAATCAGTTTTTTTGTGTTTGTTATTATCGTGCAAGGTTTTTATATAATTAAAACAATATTTTGAATAAATAAAGAAAACGCAAATGGAACGGTTGTGAAGCTACGTGACCGTAGCTTTTATACTATTGCAACTTTCATAATAGACAACTTTTGTAATATTCCTACAGCTCCAGAGAAAAAAAATGGTTTTCATTTTAATAATTTGTATGTATTTTACTAACTTTAAGTTGGCAACCCTAAACGCAAAAGAGGCTAGTCATAACTAGGTATAACATACCTCGAAAAACGTATTTGTGGAACCCTTGTCCTTGCAACCGTAACGAAGCGACTTGTGTTCGTACAATTCTTTCACGTTTGTAAACGGTAAAACATTTTTCTCCACTGTAAGAAAAGCTACCAACGTGCCGACATACGAGGCCACCATGATCATGGTGAAAAACCACCATATACTGGTTACCATACGCGGAGCCAAAGCGCTGAAAGGAAGAATTATGAGCTTTCACCTTTGATTTAAGACTACTTTACACATTACGAGCTTGTATGTTGTATGTGAGCCGTTTAAGGCTTCTCTCTTATATCGGCCAGTTCATGGTCAATTATTAAGTTGTATTCGAGTATTTTCTTATTAATAGCAAAACGATCAGTAAAAATTACGGGTCATTTTCCGTACAAAGGTGTATGAAAAAAAATGGAGTATCTTATAGCGTGAAGCTGATTTAATCAATTCGTTAGCTGATTCTGAAGGAAGGAGCCTTAACTCACTTCCATGTGTCCTTGGTGGATATTTTTACAAATAATATTAAGTTCATCATAAATTACACAAAGCCTGCTACCTATTTTGACTTGTACTTGTAAATGCTAGTTTAGTTATGATATATTTACGTAGGTTTACTATCTCTCTTATCCTTATGATTTTTGTCATTATTAAAAGCTTAAAATATGCATTGAGTTTCATTTTGCTTGCAATGCATGTTCGCTTGTTTTCTTGGCTGTAAAAGGAGACCGCTACTTACTAAAAAAAAATATACTTGTTTTTCTCGGAAGTCATTGGTTAAATACACTACGCACATCATTTAAAATCGTAAAATATAAAATCCGTTCCGATGCGAAATCGTCCGTAATTAACAATGGTGGGCACTAAAAAGAAGAATGCTTGATCAGATTTTTTTGAGTGAATTGTTGAGATGTTGTTCAATATTGTTTGACCTCTATGTCCTATGGCCTAATGACAATCGATTACCGATACCTATGGACGCTGGCAAGTCCACAGTGCTCTTTTACCCAACACTAGACCATTTTATTTCCATCACCAATCAAATGCATAGTTTATTTTAAAAAAGGACGTAACATTTCCTCTTACATGGGCGCAATTTCTGATCCCTGCTGCATGACGGAGCCGATGATAAGCCAGACAGAGTTGGCGAAGCTGAATTGATTGCTGAGTTCCTCTGGGTCGTCGATGCATGGCACCGGATTTTGCCACTCCTTGCTGGACAATCGGCCTACCACGATCATCACTATTCCTAATAGGGCCTGAATGAGAACCATGTAGTACCAAACCTGAAAAAGGTAATAAATTAGATCAGTAGTAGTAAGGAAATTAGGTAATAAATTCAATACCGACCAACGAGAGTGAGAGAGAGAGGCATTATTTACACACAAGTGTCACATTCACACTTTTATTACCATTTGGTCACTCGGTATACAGGGTCAACATTTAACACCGTATGACAGTAATGCCCAGTACCTACTACAGGTCAATGAACAAAATATTTGCATTGCTATCCCGTAACCACGGGCTATTCTTAAGAGATTTGAGAATGAACTCGTAGGGAATTTGAAACGCGTTAGCGTCTTGTGTGGTGCTGGTGGTAATAAGGTTTGTGTGACATTGATTTATAAGGAAGTACCTAATTAAAAGGGCCGCTTTTTTCATGACGCGGATGATATGTCGCATTGACTTAAATGTTTGTGCACGTCTGGGTCTGGTTGTTGAGCAGTTACGAAACTGTTTTTGTTCATAGAGGACGAAGCTGAAATACCTCATAATGCCAGAAATTTCCTTGCGTATCTTACTTGGCACGAGTGAGTAAGAGATTAATGTCAATAGAAAGTGACACAGTCACAATACTAACCTCCGGTGCAAATACAGCCATAAAAGAGAACATTTCTGGGGGCTGCTTACTAGGCTCCTTGTAGATAATTCCGATGCCAAGTGACATGAAGGGTATAGAGAAATCAATTGCCCTTTGACGAGCGGTTGTGATAGTAAAATCACATATTGCGAAATCTGCCCTCTGCAATATGTAAAAAAAGTATTGGTTTTAAAGGAATAAGACTACAAATTATAGAATTAATGTACGCCAATTACTCGAGAGAGTATCAGCTCGTGGTAAGCATTGAATTCTATAGACGACAGCAAGGAGGTGAGATCATCGTCAACTGTAGGATCTACATGTGAACATGTACCGACATATTTAATGATGTGTATTTTACTTGTAGTTTTTCAAATATTGGAAACATGTACATAATACTTTAATAAACTGAAAAATTAACTTACTCCCTCGGCAATTTCTTTCACCATTCCAGACATTACTCCGTTCTCATCCATCGAGCCGTAATTCTCATTATTTTCAAATTCGCAGTCAAATCCCAACATATCACCTAATTTGTAAAATAAATCAATGGCATAACCTTCATATCGATCATTGCCTTCTAAAGCATTGGACGATTCCTTAAGATATGTGTAAGGGGCCGCTTTCTGCAATTGAAACGACAGTAAATTTAACAACATTGTTTTATGCTTAGATATAAAACAACCGTGAGACGCAGACATGATTATTATAAGGGTTTAGCAAAAATGCCGACACAGAGTTGGGGCAATGTAGTGAAAATTTACCGAAATGTCTCCACGAGACTTTCGGAAAACATACGTAGTAAGAAGAAGCTGGACAAATCAGGTTCTAGTAATGCGAACAAACCGAATAGTTCCTTCCTCGGTGTCGCCAGCCACGCCAAGCTAAGGAAGCTTGAAGATAACTTTGTTGTCTATTCAAGCACACCTGACGGATGCATAATCAATCATTAGGTACTCACAATTGATACAAGAACTTTGAACGTTCTGTTTCTCATTATGTTTTCAGTGTCATCCGCTGGCGGCACGAACGGTCGAGTTATTGTTAGGGCATTAGACTCCCATTTCCCTACCTAAAACACAAAACACGAATAAAAATAATATGCAACTTACCTATTTCATTTGCTGAATGCTGATTTGAACCATTTGAAGTTACTTTTCGGATGTTCACAAGAGGTGAAGCCACGGACGTACAAAGAGACGTACCTCCTAAGACTCAGACAGAGTATTTCGTTTTACTTTTGAAATAGTAACTTTCTATAATTCACATAAGTTTAAAATTGGAATGTGGAATAGGTACAAAAATGTCTACGAGGGGATTGATGAAGTTTAGCTAGTTATTTCAAAGTTTGTGATATTTTCTTAACTGACTCACCGCTTGAGGACCCGCTGGGGTCAGCTCCACGACTTCCATCATAACATCAGATCTTTGTCCAGAGTCATCGAAGCTTATTGATCTCGTGATACCTTCTATCTTATTCTAAAGACGTAATTAACAATTAAAAGCTAAATTAATAATTAAAGTTAATAGTCGCTGGGAATGGTTAGTATTAAAATATGCTAGCGCTACTAAATAATATCTTCATAAAAAATAACTAATATTTTTGATACTCACAGTTTTCATAAAATTTAGGAGCGATGTTCCATATTCCCAAGATTGGAAATCATCACAATTGACTACTTCAGGTCTTGTCTTTATATCGACTATTTTCGATCGTGCTTGTGAAAATATATGAACCGCATCATGTATTAGGAATAGGCGTGTACTCATTTCTTGTGGGCCGTACTCTGTCTCATTTGTTTGCATTTCCTGTAGGAACTTTTGAAGAAGTTTTTGTTCCTCGTCGGTGTTTACTAGTCGAAAACCTGTAAAATATTATGTCATGTCCATTTCCTCGAGTGAAACCTCCGAAAAAGAACCTACTTGAACTGAATTTTATTTGCCATAAAGACATAATATTTAAATAGCAAAAAAAGAGATTGGCACACAGAACTAGTAATAAGAAAATCTCAAAAGAAATCTATTTATCTTCCATAAATTTTGCCCGCGACTTCGTTTGCGTAGAATTAATATTGGGTAGCTTATTCTTAGTGGTAGGCAAACATTAAATTAGAGCACAAATTAAATATGTTACCCTTAAGGTACTGCATCTTCGTAGTAATCTTTCATTATTGGTACCTATTTATAATAGTGAAGTCTAAGAAAATGTAGCTAATTTCAACCTCATTCAATCTTACACTAACACGCTTAGTAGATGACCAATCATAGAAGAGGCTTAATACCTCTGCTATCGCAAAAATACATGTTTGGCGTATTTTGAACCTATGAACTTAAGGTTTAAAGAGTGACCAAGGACAACGTAAATATAGCAACGAGTGACAAGAAAAAGTTAATCCACCGATTCAACAAACAACCATTACACTAAGCTGTGTATTTATATAACTAGAATATCTTTTCTAAAGTCATATTTCGCAGTTCAAGTGTTTACTTACCGGTCATGTTGACCCCTCCGTATTTGAACGGAGTCAAGTCCATAGTAAATAGATCAAGCGAAAGAAAAATGTACGATTGTTCTTCTGCCATCAAGCCCACTTGCTGGGCGTGGATTAGGAACTGCTTCAGCTTATGCGATGGACAGTCCACTACGTAGTTTACGTATCCGTTCGTCCTTGCATTTATAAGCACATCCCTGAAATAGTTGACATAATTTATTAATTTTACTTTAGCTCGGCCGTCTTACAGTATAATAGTGTTAAAATGTTATGGAACTAACAAACTTAACCCCAGTTTAAGAACATTAATAATAAGAATAAGAATAAGAATAAGAAAACTTTATTGACTGATATACAGATACACACAGAATATTATTTAAGGATTCTAACCAGCCAAATGGCCGCCACTCAGCTATGTGTCACGATAATATCCAGGATATTGTCGTGACGCTGATTTTCAGTGACGCCAGTTACAGAGTTACGGAGGTGGCTGTCACCAGGCACACATCCCAGTTCATACTGGTTTACGAAATCACCACTTCCGATACCCATACCTTATACAAGAATTATGATTACAATTTTACCATTTAAATCAGTTCTATAGTACCAACAATTTATATAATTCAACACATTTTAATGTTAGTGTGTAGTGTAGTGTGCGTGTGCGTTTGCGTGTGTGTTGTGTGTGTGTGTGTGTGTGTGTGTGTGTGTGTGTGTGTGTGTGTGTGTGTGTGTGTGTGTTTTTGTGTAAGTGTGTCTTTGTGTGTGTGGATACATGTAGCTGGGGTGGAGGGGCTGCTAATGAGTTCGGTGACTGCCTATAGGGATTTTTGCTTGTCCGTCAGGAATTTCTTGAGACGCAGTTTGAATGACTCTATTGTATTTGAATTCCTTATCGGGGGAGGTAAATCATTCCAGCACTTTGAGGCAGCAAACCGAAAGCTACCCCTAAAAGCAGCCGTGTAGTGTCGTGGGCATCGTAGTTGCAAAGCCTGTCTTATCTGACGTTGGGAGAAAATTAGTTTTTTATGTAGGTAGCAAGGTTGCCTGTTTTTTATAATTCCAAATAGTAATGTCGCGAAATGTAGAGTACGCCTAGCTTCCATGTTTATAATATTACTTTTATTTAGAAATGGTGTTACGTGCCCTCGTCGGGGGATAGGAAAGCAGAACCTTGCGCAAGCGTTTTGAATCCGCTGTATGACTCTCCTAGTTCGCGCCAATATACACCCGCCAAAGACTGTGTCTGCATAGCTTAGCTTGGACAGTATGAGCGTTTCGCACAAATTGACACGCACGTCCACAGACAAATACTCCCGAATTCGGTACAAGACTTTAAGTCTGTAGAAGCAGTTGCGCATTAGCTCAACAAAATGACTCTCAAAGCGCAAAGCTCCGTCCATTATTACGCCTAAGTTACGAGCCTGACAAACCCTTTCCAGAGGAACTCCGTCTATGACTACCTTTGGATGTTGCATTTCAATCCTCCTTATATTTGCTCGGGTACCCATAATCATGAACTTTGTTTTGCCTGAATTCAACATCAAATTATTTTTGTGGCACCAGTCAAATACAGCACTCAAATCAGAGTTAAGTTTTGTGACAGCCATATCAGTGGAATCGGGCTTAAATGATATGTACAGCTGAATGTCGTCAGCGTATATATGGTAATTACAATAACTTATGCTGTTTATGATGTCAGCACTATACAAGATAAATAGGATTGGTCCCAATATGGAACCCTGCGGTACTCCTCTCACAACGGGTAATAAAGGAGACCACAATTCAGACCCGTCCCCCCCACACACCTTGACATACTGCGACCGTCCAGTCAAGTAGCTACTAAACCACTTTAACGCTAAGTTATCAAATCCGTAGTAGACTAACTTAGAGATAAGCAGTGAAGTATCAATGGTATCGAACGCACGGGAGAAATCAAGTAACACAAGCAAGGAACCCTCCCCAACATCCTGAGCCGCAAGCAAATTGTCTACCACATCAATCAGCGCAGTGGATGTACTGCGACCCTTTCTGAACCCAGACTGTCTCGATGGGAGAATATTATTAGCTTCAATATATTTCGTCAGTTGTTCACTAACTAACTTTTCAAGTATTTTTGAAAAAAGTGGTAATATACTTATGGGGCGAAGATCTTTATAAGTAATGGGGTTCTGAATTTTGGGAATAGGCTTAATGACTGCCGTCTTCCATCCCTCAGGAAAGACCCCAGTCTCTATGGATCTGTTAACTATCGTAGTTATTACGGTTAGAGTTCTAGGCAATGTCAACAAGAGCATATCCAAATTAATACCATCGTCTCCCTGAGCATTACTTGAGATTGACTGAATAACTTTAGACACCGCCAGTTCACTTACAGGGGATAGTTTAAAAATTTGGCCACCAAATTTATTACACTCATAGGTCCTCCGAAGGGATGTGTCAGTTTTATTTTTACCAGGTAAATCAAGGAAATGCTCATTTATTTTATTTGGATCAGTTAAATGGGAGGGCAAATCTGAGTCTTTCTTTTTAAAATTTGCAATATTCTGCTTAATGTTTTGCCATAGCTTGCGGGGATCCTTAACTGAATTAATATGTTGATTAAAAAACGCGGATTTTTCAGCATCCAACGCAGTATCAACGACTTGCTTTAGTTCTTTGTAAAATCTTTTATGTATCTCAAGTTTAGTACGTTTACATCTGACGTGCGCTTCATCTCGCAGTTTCATCATTTGTTTGACTGTTGATGTAAGCCAGGGGTAGGATTTTTTTTGTGTGTAACGTGTCATCTTGAACGGTGCATGAACATCAAATATGTGTATCAGAAGAGAGTTGAACGAATTTACCATATCGTTAACATCACCTACCACAATACTTTCCCAAGGTGTACAATTTACATGTTCATAGAAAAGGTTCTTATCTATATCTTTTAGCGGTCTACATACCATTTGCTTTGGATAACACTTGTCTTTTTTTATATTTAACTCACATGTGATAAATGAATGACTGCTTAGACTAGGCAAGTAATTAACAACTAGTTTCGACAAATGTGTATCCGAACAAACGACATCTATTAAGGTTTCACTGTGATCCGTGCGGTGGGTAGGCTCGTCCACGTATTGTGTCAAGTTAAAGCACTCTAAAAAGTCTGTCAGCCTTCTCGCGCTTGCTTGCTGAGTGTTTAGTAGGTTAATGTTAAAATCCCCAACCAGTAGCACACAATCATAATTTCCTAGTGTTGAGAGGGATTCGCTGAGGGCATCAATAAACGTGTCTACGTTTAACCACGGGGGGCGATAAGCTGTACCTATAGCAATCCTGCGGCCCCGACTATTGAGTCCCAACCACATTTGCTCAACCAATTGAGCCGTCGGATGAGTAATCACGCGATATTGGATTCCGTGCCTTATGTAAAAGCCAACTCCACCGCCGCGGGCGCGCGCACCGGCGGGACGCGGCACGTGACGCAGCCGGTAGCCGGGCGGCGAGGGCGCGCGCGCCTCCTGCCCTTCGTGCAGCCACGTCTCGTTGATGGCCATGACGTCCACATCGTATCTAGCCATCGCCACCAAGAACTCATCGTGCCGCGTACCCAGAGAGCCAACATTCAGAAGACCGACTGATAACTTTTTATATTTAATGAATTCCAAAACAAACGAGACAGCGATTAACAACGTCTTACAGTATGACAAATACCTACAGAAAAGCGATAAGTGTCGATGATCTTTAAATTTCCTAAATCCAAGAGATACCATGAATGTTCTGAATGTATGTGAAATGTGTAGAATGAGTGTTAAAATTATATGTGCTCTGTAAAGTGTGCTACTAATACTACAGTGACAATACAAATAGAAATACATGCTACATGTCTGCTCTAATACAAAACTGCGTGAGGCGCTTTTCACAATCACCAGAACCAAACAATCATACACTAGTGCTAACATTACGGCAGCCCAAAAACTTTTACGATATCATTCTGTGTGCGTAAACGGAAACACGGTGCACCGTGCCTTTTCCGCGCAAAAATTTTCCCGTCCCGAGTCCACACATATCTCCAATTTTTACGTGAGCCTTCATCCCGAGCCTTGTAGAATAACTGACGATTGAAACGAGTCAGTCTTTCGTTTACGTAAAAAGTCTGCGCAACAGAGTCAAGACCAAGTCCCTCGGTATTGACGCCGCGACGGGTTCGTGCTGCGTCCAGCAGCTGGTCGCGATGCATGCGGCGCGCTAGACGTACGACGATAGGCCGCGGTCGCGGCACCGCCCCGCCCTCCTCAGCCGGTCGCTCTGGTCCCGCGCGTTCCACCCTCACCAGATCACGTTCCTCCAGCGTTACTCCTAGTTTGGTAGCAATACCGAGCACCAAGTGTACAGAACGCTCTGCAGTCTCCTCCGGTATACCAGCAATTTCTAAGTCATTAGACAACAGTTCTTGGTCGCGGTCGTTCAACTCTGACTTAAGTTCTGAGATTGTGCGCTCCAACATAGCATCGTCAAAGGCGCAGGTACCTGCCTCACGTTGGAAATCTTTGGCGCCTTCCACTCGGGCAGTTAGTTCATCAATCCTTTGGTTGCATGCTGCAAGAGCATTGGTGAGGCTTGACACGATACCCCTGAGTTCATCCATCTCGGCGCGCACCACGCTCATCTCCTCTCGCAACACCCGTACCTCCTCTTTAGAGTCATTGGGTTGCTCCAATTGCAACGATATTTGCACATCCGGAGTGTTGGAATGCGTTTGTGTCTCATTTTCCTCATTGTTCCCATCTGTTTGCGTCCCGTGTAACTCGTCATCTAAGTTACTTGCTTCATTTGCCGACCGCATTTCTTTTAATCTTAAGCTTGACGGAGAAGCAGGTGTGTCGTCGGTTCGAGGTCGCCGCGTGTTGTTCTCGCAGGAAGGACACATCCAGTATCTGTTTAGGGTGTTGTTATTCTCCCTGTAGTACGCCGAGGTCATATTAAGGCATTGGTAGTGAAAGCAGTGTTTGCATTGACTGCAATGCAGGGCTTCTCCCCTTACTATTTTTCTATTGCAGGCCAAACAATTCATGGCTAAGTATATGCTTGCTATGACTTTTAATATAGGCGCTTTAACTTTCAGGCTAGGACGCGCAAACGGGGCACGAGTAGGTATGCACAGCGCGGCGTCGTTTGTGTGGGTGCGTAACTCTTGCGTAAGGGTTTGCAGAAAGCGGCGCGCGCACAGCAGCAGGAGACAAGAAAAAAAACAATAATTTCGGGTACTTATAGGTGTTAACAGTTTGCATAAATATTTGATCGATTTATACGCACGATCTTGTGTATTATTTTCAATATCTTTACACTAAGTAAACACTTCACAGGGTACGCACATATGTACAACTTTAGCACAATAGTTTTAGATTCTACTTGTTTTCTTTTTAAACAACTGAGAGCATTACATTTAAGATGTTTACTTCATGACAGTCACCTACCCACCCCTTATAATGGCTTCTTCGCTTGCTCAAGCCTGAGCCAGTTCTAATGATTCAACTGAACTGTACCTATAATCCAGTCCACTAAGTTCCCTTACAGAAACTGTAACTTCTTTGGATGCCATTTCAAGGAGACTGCTAACTCGAAGTAAACTGTAGCCTTTCTCGTACAAAATTGTGATGTTTGTCCATTCTTTAAGTTCTATCAATTTGCTCAGAACCTTGAAAAAAATACATGTTTCATAAGAATCCCTTCTTCGCAAAGGTTGTAATAGAAGTTAATTAAAGTAAGTAGATTACGGTATAACAAGAAATAATATATTTTAACTTGGTATAATTTGACATGATGTACCTAATTGCGAGGGGTATAGGTATACCTTGTCTTAATATTAAGCTTGAATATATACTTTGGCAGGTGAATTATGTTAAATTTATTGAACAACCCTACAAACATTTTTAGGATTTTTTAATTGTGGTTAGCAAATATTTTCCTGCACTGTATGTTCAAAGTGTACGGCATCAAAGGGATCCACAACTCTCGGAGTACTTTTTGTGGTGGTGGCGGTTTTGTCTGTCACTTTGTTCACTTTTTCGTTGATTATTGCATTTTCTAGTGCATGACTGCACGAATAGAATACATTGAAAGGGAGTGTTTCTGTTTTGACCTCACTAAATTGCGCTTAAAAATTCAATTTATCTTTTACATTTATTCCTCATAACATTTCAATTTAGCCGACTGCGCGACGCATATGAGCGTTATATATGTATCAGCCCTACATAGGTATATATTACTATCTTACCATGTTGTATGCAGACGGGCTAGGGTTCAGATTGATGTGAAGCCACTGTTCGTTGACAAAGTCGTTGTGATTAATGAGAACATGCGGGATATCTAGAAGGTCGCATATTGCTTGAACGTGCACGTTTGCCCGTCCACTTGTCCCATCGATGATGCCTATTACACCTTCCTGAAAACATAAACAATAATTAGTTAAGTATGTTCCGCTAGAGTATGATGGTGTATTACAAAGCACTCTCTCTTACAATTATATATTTATTATAATTAGTTGGCCCGTCAATCAGGATTTTTTAATTATTCTTGAATGTTTGAATACCTATATAAAATATTTGAATGAAAACTCTTTAAATTTCTTAACGACACTGGAAATTAGAACTCATAGAAAAATCCGAAAAGTAAAGCTATGGTCGGGAATCGAACCCGTATCCTGTGCTATACTCTACACACTAGCAGGTATGTAAGCCTTCGAATTTTTCTATCTGTTACTAGCTGTCACGTGATCTTATTACTATGCGAATTTTTGTCGCCAAGCGTCATCTGTTTGTTTAAAGTAAACATAAAAAATCAAGATGTAAAAATTCTTGATTAATTTGATAGTGCCTGTGAAAAATCTTTGTTGGGGTCAATTTTTGTGGTCAAAGTAATTCAACCACTCGCTGAAATATCCCGGAATAATTCTATGATGCCCTGTATAACTTAAAGTAGAGTGTTATTTCTCTACAAATAGACGACGATGGATCCACTAACTTGAGCTAAGGCGCACACGTGCTCGCCTGCTTCCAGCACTTCCCCCTGTTTGGACACTCTCTTGACCGACGTTGAGAAGTTATACAAGAAAGCGCTTGCGTTCAGAGCCTCTTCTAAGTCATCATCTTCTTGGTAAAACAGACCCCCTGAAAGAAATGTTATAATAAATTTAATATTGATTTCTTAACCGCTGGTATGTGTATGATAAGGATCAGTATCAAATTTATTTTATTGTTGTCAGTAAGGATTAGTATAATTTGTAACAAATGAGACTAGAACGCAGTTTTTTTAATTTTCACAAACGAAAAGTTAAATGTGACTGCTTGTTAGTTGGTATTGTTAATTTCACTTGTCTTGCAAGATTTGAAAACAAAACAAAACAGCTGCAATTTTTAACAACAATGTCCGTTGAGCAGAAATTGCAAAAATGTACAAACAACTAACACATTGATTGCATATTAGAGCGAGTAGAGAAAGCATTTACCACATGCTAAAAATGTGTTTTTAGTCAATCCACACTTAAAAATATTTACCTATCACCAACTGTTTG
Source organism: Pandemis cinnamomeana (assembly GCA_932294345.1). Classification (NCBI taxonomy): domain Eukaryota; kingdom Metazoa; phylum Arthropoda; class Insecta; order Lepidoptera; family Tortricidae; genus Pandemis; species Pandemis cinnamomeana. The sequence continues at coordinate 7,539,605 of OW028711.1, forward strand.
TCCGCGAACACACATTGTGACAACACTGCTAATATCAACACTTTTATCATTTCGGACGCCAGCTTGCGGTTTAAACTAGACAGATTACGGTCATCACATCTTTATAAACTTTGAAAGTATTAAAATTTTAACGAGTTTACGTTCCCGCTAGCCTAATTACTTTAGGTTTAATTGGTTAACGCTGGAACTGCGCTGTTGTAAACGTTTGGAGTTTAAGCCGTCTTCTCATAATGTGTTTAGATTTGCCGGTGCCGCGCGACACCGAAATAATCCCGCACCTATATTTAGGACTATTCCACAAAACGACATACTTTGCGATCGTCGTCTCGGCCGTGGCGGCAGACGGAATGAGTGACGACAACCTGAATAGAAAAGCTATCCGTGAATAAAAAATGTAATTTCTTGTGAGACGTACGGACGGACAAGTTTGGGACGCCGAATTCTTGTCATTCTTGAACTGGATTTGGGGTTTGAATAAAATTAGGTTAGAATCTAGTTTTTCGGTGATATTTTCTCGCGGTTGCTTGTCAGTGCCTCTTTTTGTTAACCCAGTAGAAAACATGGTAAAAGGCTTGCATATAGCATTATGTTCGTGTCTTTCCTGTGGGCATGACAAAAAATAATAGCCAATATTATTATTTTGTAATTTTTTAATATGCGTGTATGCCTGGTAGGCTTTTAGCAAATTCAATTTCAAAGAAAAAAGCTCTCCAAGACAGCAAGTCGTTAGTTCTACCTATACCCACAGGGAAGACACATTTTATTTCATATTCTGTGATTGACGGCAAAAAAAATACGATTAAACGATATGGAACGTCCATTTAACCATTTGGAATATACGGACTACCATAATACAGATATATCTGAATAACTGTTCAGAAGTTTAGTGAGATCTCTAGCCAAAGCTTTGTCGAATAGTTTCCTCGCGAATTGTCACGCCTAAGGCATCTACTTAAGTTGCTGTTTCGAAGACCCAAAGAACTTTTGAATCAAATCACTAGATGGAAACATGACCTCTTTACTCGACGCAATATCTTATGCTGAAGTCACTTTATTCACTGTAGTAGATAATGAGGATAAAATCAATGTCCCTTTTTGAGTATAAACAAAACGACTTCAAAAGGTTTTTTTTGATAAACCCTTGTCTTAGTTCCATTTTAAATTGACAGCTAAATATTCCTTTGTACCGCTTGCTTGACCTTTTCCCTACTCAATTATTGTGGAAATGAGAACGTCTCACTCTCATGAAATGTAATTAATATTTATTGTTGGTCTTATGTCTGTGCACGTAACAGCGTAGGAGTTAGTGTATTAAGTAAATTAGTTGTACTTAATATGGATAAATTCTCGCAATGTGAGGTGAAATTTGAACACACCCACATACTTATATCATTCCAGGACATTCTTCCCCTGGGCTAACTGTTTTGTATTCTTCGAGTATCCTAACTTTAATCTTAATCTTAACTTTAATTGTGAACTTGAAAGTGATTTTCTTTGTTTTTTTTCTCCATCAGCCTCAACGCCTTAACCCATCATGACAAAACAAGGCATGCACTTAGCCTGTGACATGGAAAAGGAAGCGACCATTTAAGCCGATCCTTGAAGTAGAAAATTTCATAAATGCACAATTTACAACACTTCCTTACTTTCTACATAATCTAAAAACCTATTCTAAAGGCCAGGTTTATTTCATATTTCGAACTTTTTTGTAACTATTTCAAGAAACCAGAAAATTCATCATCATCATCATGTCAGCCATAGGATGTCCACTGTTGGACATAGGCCTCCCCCATAGACCTCCAAATGCCTCGGTTAGAAGCGGCTTGCATCCACCGTGAACCCGCAACTTTACCCAGGTCATTCGTCCACATAAAACCATAAAATTAGTGTTGTCAAATTAAAGGTTTGTGAAAAGAAGTATTTGTCAAACGATTTATTTGTTGAAACGTTTGCTTGGAATGCCAGTGGATTTCGTTAGGCACTCGTCACCCGTCAGGCCACCGTCAGGCCTTAATACCGACTTGAAATTAAACAAGCGCGCCTGCTATTTGAAGCAAGTCTAATTTACTTTAGTTAATCTGGCAATATCCACAGAAATAAATGCTGGGAAAATCCTTCAAGGTGCAGGACGTCGTAGTTGACACAGCAATGAAAATCAGGAGGGTAATAGATAATTTGAATCCTTATGAAAAAGGTATAGGTAAGCTAAAATAAATGAATGTCTATTTGCTATTAATAACAATGGTTTAATAACTCTGAATTATTCAGTCATAATGCCAGTACTTTAAATATACCCAAATCTTTTTTGTCAAATCTTTTATTTTTAAACTGTGTCACACACGCAATGTTTACAATTTCAAATAAAGAATCGTGTTACTTACATAAAAAAGGTGAAAAAAATCAAACTAATCTTCTTCGGGTTAGCTTTGGACGCGTTTTTCTCTAAATATTCTCTCTTGTTGCGCTTCTTTTCCATCTAATCCGAACGAAAGAGTTATGTACCCGTCATGGAGAGCGCAGTTATAAAACTGTGTAGAATTAATTTTGCATGACAGTGCATACAGCATAGGGGAGTATCAGGGAGCCATGCGACTTGCATGCGTAATCCAACGCATGCATTATTTATACGTCTATGAATGAACCTCGCCCTAGTGTCCTACTAGTTCATTATACTCTTTAATATATATTTGAGAATGGTTTTACAACCATGCTTTAGCGGTTACTGGCTAGAAAATAGTGATGTCGGATTATTAATTTAGTTTGCTTGCAATGTGCGACAAAAGTTAAACTGATTTTAATCACTGTAATTGTTAGTTTAGAGTCAAGACAGGTCCCGGTTTTACAGCAATTAAATTTCGGATGGTGTCTGTTACTACGAAAATAAAGACTGATTTGAAACCCAGCCAGCATACTTGTATGGATACTCCAAGGATACTTCAGATTCTGTTAGATTAAAAAGAAACAGCGTACAAAATAAGGGATGATTGTTTCATTACCCACCAACGAGTTTTTTGTACCAAAAGAATTGAGAAAATTAAGCCAGCAAATTCAGCACAAACGCAAGCAATAAAAAATAAAAAGTAAGAAAGAACTGAACTGAGTAATACCACTTAATTGAAAGTGCGATGACTTAATAAATAAATAGCGTAAGTGGACAAGGACCAGACTCGGCACGCGAGACCCAGTGGACTCATTAAGTGCACTCGGTTCTGTTATTGCACCCAATACACTGTTTACATGCGACAAAAATCGTGGAAATGAAATCCATTATATTACGGTACTCGATCGATCACTTTCCGATCCCAAAATCAACAACACAAGTACAACAAAATAATGACAACAATGTTGACATATTCGACCACGTAACAACGATCTTCTGTGTTTACTTACTACGAGGCAAACTATCAATGTAAATCAATTATTGCTTCTGTTTTTTAATCAATGGCAAGTACGAGCCATTAATCAAACGGCAGCGTTTATTTAAGGTACCTATACAACTTATTTACTTAAATGCGCTCCGGTAATTCGAATTCCTAGGTCATATGCAAATGTATATAAATGAGCATAAATGGAGCTGCACCTGAAGAAACCTCGCACCGTTCACTCCATTCAATTAGCTTCCTTCCATTCATTCGTTTAATGTAGATCATTTAGAACGCTCCTCAAGCTCGTACACTTTTAAAAGATAGATTCATAAGATTTGACTAAATAAAAATCGTTGAAATGTATGTACGCGCATAACTTCTAAACGACTGCACCGAATTGGATAATTATTTTTTAGTTGTGTTTGATAATGTTTGGACAAGGTTTGTACAAAATAAAATTTTGAAGAAAAAAAAACTGGAACGAGGCGAAGCCGCGGACAACAGCTAGTCATCACTACATAGTATAAAATAAAGTCGCTTTTTCTGTCCCTATAACCCTATGTATGCTTATATCTTCAAACTACACAATGGATTTTGATGCGGTTTTTTTAATAGATAGAGTGATTCAAGAGGAAGGTTTTTATGTATAATTCTACGCAGACGAAGTCGCAGGCAGAAGCTTGTAACCAATATTTTAAAGTCATTTGGTATGCCATGTGTGTGGTTGTCTTTAAAGAGATATACATACCAAAACAGAAGAGATGCAATAAAATTTTAAACTTTAGATAACTTTATTCCTAATACAATGTTGATTGGAGCCATTCCGATATACCTGAAGTTAATTGGATCCACCATTCACTATCTTTAATAAGAGCATCATTACTTACGATAATATTTCGTTAAGAAATAGGTGTCACAAATATGAGCGACAAGTAAAAACGTTAAGAAGTTAGGTAAACTTGTATTTTCTAGCAGGCAAAAATGCTGTTCTACTAAATTGTGCTATTGTATCGAATCAAAAATATTATGATATCTTTTAAAAAGCAGGCAGGTAGCTCTTCGTTTGTCAACAAAGTGTTTACTTAATAAAATTGGACGGCTGCTGAAAAAATAAGGTTACCAAAATAGCCTAAAATTATTTATCCAAAATTTTAAACGGTTGCTTGGGATATTTTCTATTAGTTTCCTTTAAAATATTGTTAGCGACTGATAATCATATTTTTTATGTTGAGATAAACGTAAATAAATATACAGAGAATAATAAAAATAAATAATGAAATAAAGCAAGATTTAGAAAAAGACTGAACTGTAACTATATGCGTCGTCAAAATATTCCACCACAACCATCGACCCCAAGACACTGGCCGCATTGCCTCTCTGAACTGCTATTCCTACACGGAAAAAAAAACTTAGCTGTGGTAACTAGGAATTAGTTGGCGCAGCTAAATTCCTTCGAAACTATAGGGACATCGAAGTATTTAGCTATCGTTGCAAAGAGTTTTTCGCTACCGAAACTTGGCTGTGATAGCAAATATTCTTAGTTGTGATCACTTTGAAGTTTGGGAAACTTAGCAGTGACTGCTAATCATATTAGCTAAAATTAGTTGTGGCTGCTAAGTATATTAGCTATATTTAGCAGTGACAGCTAATTTAATTAGCAATATTTAGCGGTAGCTGCAAACAAATTTGCCGTAGCTGCTAATTACTTTAGATGTGACAATCAAAATAATTCGTTGCATCGGCGAAAGTGTTGGCTGTAGCAACTAAGTTAGTTTGATACTCTATCGCATTTCTTTAGCGGTATTCGACAACGAGTTTAGCTGCAGCTGCTAAAAGGGTTTGTTACTATAAGAAAGACTTAGTTGTGAGATGTAATCAAGTTAGTTGTAGCTGCTAATTAAGTTTGTTACAGTTACTAAGAGTCTTAGTTGTGGGATGTAATCAGTTTGGCTGTAAGTACTAATTGGGTTTGTTACTGTAACCAAGAGTCATAGTTGTGGGATGTAATCAATTTAGCTGTAGCCTCTAATTGGGTTTGTTACTTTAACTAAGAGTCTTAGTTGTGGGATGTAATCTGTTTAGCTATAAGTGCTAATTGGGTTTGTTACTGTAACTAAGAGTCTTAGTTGTGAGATGTAATCAGGTTAGCTGGAGCTGCTAATTAAGTTTGTTACAGTTACCAAGAGTCTTAGTTGTGGGATGTAATCAATTTGTGGCCCGAGGAAGCGACCGCCACTGCGATACGGCAACCCGTGCACACACCTGCAAAGTCTGATAGACCGGGCCCGTTAACGTCCTAACGAATTAGAAGCAGTAACGTGCACACTAGGCTACTCAGACTCGCTTCCTGTGTCTGTTACAAGATAATCATTCAAAATCATCTCGGGTATATATGGACGCTTGGTCAACCAAACGATAGCGCGATGTAACTTGCGCGCAGCGCCATCTGTTGGCGTATTTCGTAAGCTCAGTTGCTGTTGGCCTTAATACTTATCGTTTCTGTGTCGGCCATACGATACCGCGTTCTATTGCGCGCGGCGCCCTCTAGCGGGTTATCTTATAAATAATGACGTCATGCTACACATGTAATTTGTACGAAACTTTCATTCAATTAATGGCAGTTACATTTGTAACATAAAGGTAACTTCTTGTGCAAAATATCTTTCAAGTTGCTGTTCATTGCAAAGTAAATTTGTTGGTGCGACTAAGATTCTTAGCAACATTAGCAAAAAAATATTTAGCAGTTGCAGCAAATAATATTAGCTACAGTTTGTGAATAAGTTAGTCAAAGCTGCAAAAAGTTCTTGACTGCCACACTTAAGTCTGATTTGCTACGACTGCTAATATAATATTGCTGTTCATTGCAAAGTAAATTTGTTGGTGCGACTAGGATTCTTAGCAACATTAGCAAAAAAATATTTAGCAGTTGCAGCAAATAATATTAGCTACAGTTTGTGAATAAGTTAGTCAAAGCTGCAAAAAGTTCTTGGCTGCCACACATAAGTCTGATTTGCTACGACTGCTAATATAATATTGCTGTTCATTGCAAAGTAAATTTGTTGGTGCGGCTAAGATTCTTAGCAACATTAGCAAAAAATTATTTAGCAGATGCAGCAAAGAATATTAGCTACAGTTTGTGAATAAGTTAGTCAAAGCTGCAAAAAGTTCTTGGCTGCCACACTTAAGTCTGATTTGCTACGACTGCTAATATAATATTGCTGCTCATTGCAAAGTAAATTTGTTGGTGCGACTAAGATTCTTAGCAACATTAGCAAAAAAATATTTAGCAGTTGCAGCAAATAATATTAGCTACAGTTTGTGAATAAGTTAGTCAAAGCTGCAAAAAGTTCTTGGCTGCCACACATAAGTCTGATTTGCTACGACTGCTAATATAATATTGCTGTTCATTGCAAAGTAAATTTGTTGGTGCGACTAAGATTCTTAGCAACATTAGCGAAGGATATATTAGTAGATGAATCAGAAAAAAATTAGCAGCCGTTGCAAAAATGTTATTAGTGATTGCAAAATGTATTTATCAAACGTATCAAAGATATTATCTGCTGTCTAACACATGTAAAATTAGTAATAGTAACGAAATTTTTATCCACTATAACTAAGAATTATTAACGGTTACAACTAACAGCAATTACTAAATTATTTTGTTGATAAATTAGCTATAGTTGCTAATCAATTAGTACTGTTAGCAAATTATTTGAAATTCGTTTAGCTAAATATCGTTATCAGTGGTAGCTAACTGGTTTTAGTTGCTATAGACATGGCCTTGTTACAGTTGCAAACAAATTGTATGCCACAGCAAAGAAAATTTCAGCAAAGGGAGCTTAGCTATCACGGCTAATTCATTTCTCTCCGTGTACCCTTTGACAAATGTAAACGCCAGCCCTAGGGTCACTTGTGGCCAGCACTAAACGTGTCGAAAGACCTTTTATAATATTTTGGTGTCCGCCGACCAAGGCCCCATTGTTTCAAAAGCAAGCGCCGCAAACACATGGTAGTTCGTTAATGCAGAATATTTGCGAGGCTTGCTCGTTTGGGCTTGTTCGGCAGCTGCCCCGGCCCTTAGTGCGGTGCTTTGTATGTGGGACGGCAAAAGTGTCAACATACGTCGCGTCCCACGCCAAAGAATGCCCCAGCGATAAAATCTAGGCATTGACGTACCTATTATCCAGAATTACAGTCAGTGCACGAACTCGGGAAAATTTTAGGTGAAAAAGTAATGATGATAGTAATTATCATTAATACTTAAATATGTATGTGATTGATACGCGTATTCTCGCGGTAGACCTGACACTCGCATATACTGAGACTGACGAGTGCGGGGTATGTAGGGATGTGCGGGCACGGCTCACACCTCGCTTCCCCAGCCCCCTATTTATTGGAGCTCGCACACTGATAGGTACCTAAATAACTTTGGGATTGGAAATAAATCGTAAATATTTTATAGGGACATCACTGCAGTAAATATTTACATGTCGTACAGTTGACTTAAGGTCACTCGAATAAATCTCTAACTTTATTTTGATAATGTGCTTCCAGACAACTTAGAAATATTTTTATGTAAATAATAAGTAACAAATAAAATCGCAGCAGTTATCAGTTTACAAAACTTTAAAAAATGTAGTAAATTAATTATTAATATGTACACACAGCAAAGCGAATCGGTGAGCACCCTAGTTATCCATGTGTGTCATTCTATACACACATCCGCACTTATCCGCTGCCTTATTACGCACACAACAAAATGCCCTATCTGTGCTAATTGTGTTTTCTGACTACCTTCACGCATAGTTATTCAAACCTGCTGGTATTTTGTTCAATGGAAGCATAATTTTGCCACCAGTATTATAAGCGTGGTGGCTCAGGTGTATTGACCTAGGGTTATGAAACCTAAAGAACCGGGTTCGAATCCTGCACAAGTGTATCTTTTTTGTTTTCAATTTTAAATTACTAATCTCAAAATAAACTCATGTTTACCTAAAACAAGAAAAAAAGGACGTAAAAGAATAAAACAATAAAATGCAATTATTGGTTCAAATTGTTTATTGCAACATTTAATTTTTATTGTATTAGCCTCTATTTGTGTTATTATTATTATTACCAAAAGTAATTAAATTAGCTAAATAAAACTGCACACTTTTCCTTATAGAATAATATTCATAAAATAACACACACTTTAGAGGCCAGTATGATTTTATGTTTACTAAAAAGTCTTATGTCACTAACATAATAATTATCTTGCAAATTGAATACACAACCATAATAGGGCTATTTTTAAGATGACACATAATTAATATCTTAAATTCTGGTTTATTAGGTTTAAGTCTGATAAAGATGAACGAAACGTTTTATTTGCGGACGTGTAAGTCAGTGGTGAAATGAATAGACATGTTAAATGACAGCCATTAACAATAACATCATTTCACACTGGGTTATAATCTCCACTTTGAAGCGACTAAGCTACCTATCTCGATTTGGTTTGGATTTGGACACCAGGGCCCATCGATGAGATCCAACCCCATAGCCTAAAGTAACACTGCCACTCGTTCTGCACTGTAAAACATTACTGTGTTTATATATTTAATTAAGTTAATATATTTCGTCTTCATCACTAAAAATCACTACATTTGACTTTGATTGATGTAATAATCAAAGTCAAGATATTCACGAGCAAAGGTTTCTTCTATGCTGGTCCGTTAAAGCATGTTTTTTGCTGGTCTACGGCAATGCAATCCTGCAGCATGCAGATGGTTTCGCACAGGTTGCAACATAGCATTGTGTCTTGTTGCTGTGAAATGGGTCACTAGCGAGTGCGGCAACTACATAATGTCCAAATCAAATGGCAGGAGATGAGGCTTCAGGTTTAGGCCCAGAACGAATATTTTTATCGTGTCCGAAGTCTGCGTAAGGGTGAATCCATAATGGCTTAGTCTTCCGCTGCAAAATAAATGAAGTTTAAATAAAAACATTTTTCGTCAAAGAAAGTTGTTTAAAACATTACCGATAAAATAATAAGTCATTGTTTTTAACACCGTTTGTCTACTTACCCATATCAAAAAACGCCTAGCGATTCCTTATATAAATAGTTATATTGTTTTGTTCTTTTCCATGTTTTGCAAATCACAAGGTATTCGAAAGGCAAAATTAAACAGTTCGTAAGTATAACACACGGTTCATCCCGCAGCTAATAATGGCTGCCAGCCGTGACAGTTGTTTGTTCACAAAATCATATTATTAGAAATTTGAGGGTAGAAAACACTTTATATTGTTTAAGACGATAACGACCAAAATAGCCATCAGCTAGCAACTTTTAAACTCCAGTAAAAAGAGTCATACCTATTAATAATTATATTAAAAGAAAACACAATGCGTTTGCGTTTTTAACATATTATATAAGAGTAAAATTAAACATACAATAGACTGCAACCACCATAAAATTAAATAGTTACGGAAAAAAATAAATTATAATTTCAACCTTATTTCAAAGCTCATAAAACAGCTATTTACACAAATTGCAATACAGTAGTCGCAGATTGAACATAATTCATACATTCACCATGTAACTTGCATACCTCGGTGGCCTAGCGGTCAAAGACAGGTCGAAGATTTGACTTCTGCTTTAGTGAACCGGGTTCGTAGCCGAAGAAAACGGAATATAAAATAGTAATAATAAAATGACATTTTTGGATGTTATTTCGATGGCCGTGCTGGTTGTGAGGAATATTGCTTTGGAATTGGAATCTCAGACTTGTTGAGAAATAATAATATAACATCGTCGCATCAGTGAGATGGTAACTACTCTTCGCTAGTAATAATAGTTCAATGCGTGGGATTGCATTAATTTGAAGATTAAAGGTCGAAGGAAGCTTCGATTCGGTTCTCTCGCTTACACTGGGGATGACAATATCCAATGTAAGATTAGGTAAAATATTTTTAGGACAGTCTAAATAAAAAAAATACTTTTACATTATTTTTGTAGAAGTAACTGAAACCGGAGATATTGCATTTTCAGCCTTTGAGTGTGACACGATACCGGCGGGGATTATTTTCATTTAATTTGTAATTATTTTTTACTTAATTTATTATAAACTAACTTAAATAGTTGTAACTTTCTTCATTGTTATTTTATAGTTAGTTGTTGTTTATTCAATAAACAGGTAATTTACAGTGACATTGCTCATTCATCTTGTTGCTAAAAAATCTGTACTTAGGGGGTAGATTTTATGATCGAACTCACTCACACATTCACATGTCATAGATTCTACTTAACGTTCATGTCGATACTCAACACGCATAGACGTGTGCGTGGCTGTGCTAACCGCATTATTTTGCTGTGTGTACCTACATGCTTTTTCTACTGACTGTAGATTGCAAGGATTTTTTTAAATGTTTTGATACATAAAGGTCATCGTTCAATATCAACCTAAACTAAAAATATATACAGTTATGTCAGTGACAATACCCAGTAGGTATGTCTGCAAAGACACCCTTGTAACTAAGTTGTACCTAACGGTGATATTTCTTTCTTAGCAGAAACGAAATAACAAATTTCCATCTCCAAAAGATTCAATGAACGCGAAATCTCTTTAGTACTTATATGTTGCCTAGTGAACATAAATTGTACGCCAAGCTCTCAAAATATAGGTGCATCATACCAGATTATCCACTTTATATGCGATCATGCAAATATAGAATTTATGGCAGAAATAAACTGTCGATAGAACCATCATCCAAAGAAGCTACGTCTCAGACCAAAACATCAACACGAGAAGTGATAAAAATATCCCGAGTAGGTATCTTCATAGATTTCTAAATGTGTAAAGTTTACAGGGTGCACTTGCCGGAATTCGAAATTGTTAAAAAAAGGTATGTTATGCCTTTCCAATGCAATTTGGAAGGCAGGGGTCGTGACTTGTAATGGATTCGATAAACTGCGCACACGGCGCTAACAGCATATGCAAACGATCGAGTTGTTTGTAAACTAGCCTATGTATACTTTATTTTATTTTAAAATTATTTTTAGTTTAGTTTGCTTTTAATTTAATTATAGTATAATTTGTTTTTAATTTCCCTTTTCTATTTTTTTCATCAATAAAACAAAAAAGTTTGTAGTGAAGTAGGTACTTAAAACATTCCACAATGGTTTTACAATGTAAGGGAGGAAGAGAGAGAAAAAGATAGGAGACATTTATTTAAAACGAAAACATGAATACCTACTTAATCCTACTTCAAGGCAGTCGTTGGAAACGATACCTAATTTAGATTTTAATAACTCGCATTCAATAGTACTGCTCAAAAACTCCCTAAAAGTTGCAATCAATTTATGATTAAACTTGACTAATTAATGCTTCCTTTTATTGTCATTATAAATTTCTTAAGATTATATTCACCGAATTCTTAATAACACCAAATATTGTTAAAAGTTACAGAACAAAAATTAAAATTGGTCCTTCACGCGAAAGAATCTGTTTTAAGCAACAGAAGAAGTCTTATTGTATTTCTTTTACGTTTTATTCTAATTTAATCGAATCACATTGCCGTCACTTTGTTACTCGATCTTGTTTTATTGTCAATTGTCAAGGCAATTTATTTTCTGAATACGTAATTGAAATTTCAGTGCCGCTTCGTTATTAATTACATATCAGTGTCAGCGTGTTATAAACGATATGATTACCAGCAGCAGATTAATTTAAAATAGAATAAATTGATCACGACACTGTTAAGTATGTTGATTTGACCTTTAGAAGGAGGTTCTCAGTTCATCGGAATTTAATTACTGACTTCCGGGACTTAATCAAGTAAAATATCTTTGAAATTAAAGTACCGGTACTAGATACAGTGCGGCGAGTTCAATAAACTCAAAGTCTGAAGAAATAGAATATATATTTTTTTGAATTAGTTAAGTGAGTTTTTTATATTTTGTATGACTCACAAAATTAGCATAGGTACAAACATTGTAAGAAAAGTTAATTGATAAACTTAATATTGAAAGAAAAAAATAACATTCTACGTCGGTCCCGTGTTATACGTATTCCTGAATTATCAGATATTTGGTTTAGCTGGGGTCGATAGCAATGAATCATGTCGTGCATACAAAGTTTGAGCGCTTACGTGAACGAGTCTAAATTGTGGTCTTATCTAAACGCATTTCGGTGACGAGTCGCTGTAGACGAATTGCTTTAAGGTGTGGACACATACAACAGAAAAAACTAAAATACTGACTATAATCACTTAAAACTAAGAAACTGATCAAGAGCGCATTGAAAACTTCCGCGCAAAGATAGATATTGCACCGATTGCGATGCCAACTTACTACCCGCCCCCATTAAAAACCTCTGACCCCTACATAAGACAGAGGGCATCCAGAATTCCATTATTGCGTATCGTGGACAATGCAGTTCGCCTCGGACCACGTCATATTAGATGCTTTCAGTTCCTCTGCCACTTAACGCCTCCAAGTGTGTTTGGGATGGCCATGTTTCTACTTCCCCTATGTCCATTTCGGGGCTTAGCTGCAGCTGTAGTTACCCATCAACGTAACGTTACGGTGCTATCTCATTCCCATAGACGTTTCAGTTTTCAGTAACGTAATTCGATTCCTTATAGCGATCGCTAAATGGTGGCACTGCGGTACAGTCATTATTGTACGAAACTACAGCTTGCAGTGACTTGCAGACATTGATGGCCAGGAAAACGGGCAGAGTTGAAGGTACGTTTCGATTAAAGATGGTTACGTTGCCCTAAATGAGATGAATTTTAAAAAAATGTCCCTTTCTAGACTATTTACTATCTCTGTTTAGAAAAATACGTAGGTGTCTATTACTTAGGATTACTATTTTTCCGCGAATTGTCCTTCAGTTCAGCACACCCTTTCAATTTGCAACAAATCAATTCGATCGAAAGAATTCAAGTGTCAAAAAAACGTTCGAAGTGTGAGACCTCACTTTACTTTTTCAAAGTGCGTTTATGCTATTTGGAATTCTTTACACGTCTCAGATGTACACAATGCACGTGTCCAATGGGTACGTACATGGGTTTAGTTGTAATCTGCTCGTAGGAGCGTCTAGACTGTAAACATCGATGACAAGCATTACACATGCCACCTTAACTTCGCGAGCACGCGTTGTTTTTAAATTCTGCGTAATGAAATGATTTTGGAACAAACGGTGTCTATAGTTATAGCAGCCCGGTCAAATGTTGCTGTAAAATGCTATCCTTACGAGTGTTCGTAACAAAACAATAGGTAAGTATGTTTATGGTAGAATTCACGTGCTTTCCTCCCTGCCAAAAATATGATAGGCAACGACCACACATTATTATGTTTTTTTTTAGTTTGGGGTCGTAGAAACAATCGCGTGTAACTTACTAAGTAATCAGTTCAATAATCTTTGTTGCGGTAATCCTCAGGCCCCACTTGGCTGTCTTTTTGTTCGAACTATCGCTCTATATACAAACTAGGTATAAATACCGGCAAAAAAGTAGATCCGACAATAATGAGCAGAATTGCAATGATAATGATATTTTTGTCCGTTTTATATTGTTTGTTTATCTCTATTAATTTAGTTAGCCACAAGAATATAATAAAAAAATCCAATTTGCTGGAAACCCATAACTTTGCATGTTGTTCTACGCAGTTCTTCATGTCTAGGTAATAAATAATTCAAGTGAATTATCCAATCGTCGTAGGTACACGATTTCCAGTGTAGTTCCAAATATTAATATTTATTAAATTAATTATACAAACAGTTTTGGGAAACTTTTGACAAAATTTGCGTAGATATACTATCATGCGCTACCTTACACATCTTTATAATTTAGTTTATTTTTGCAACCCTCATAAGTTACAAGTCTAGTCTTCTATATTCTTCATAATAGTCCTTCACAACTAATTATTACTATCTATACTAGTTTCAGATACCCAATTGATTTTCCTCACTTAAATAATTAAGTGATGAATGAACAAAAATGCAGTTACTTTATTATAAGTTTGTCCTTGGCTACTACAAAGGCCTACCATTATTTGTCTTTCGAAGTAAAAAAAAGATATTCGATTATTTTAATAAGCAGGCTTCGGTCCAGCTGCTCTTTTCATGTCACAAAACCAACTAACGAGACAATCCATTTTCACAATAAACTCGAGAAGTCCCAGTCCGTTGACTTATTCAGAATAATTTAAAATGAAACGATAGTGAAACAAGCAACGGCCGTCATGTCGAGACAGGATTATAATAAAATATTGAAAATTTCACGTCAAATCCTTTGGCAATTTATATTGAGATGGCGAATTTTCTCCAATAAAAAGCAAATATTAGTATGTGTCGCAGCGTGGGATCCGATTTCTTATAAAAGTATTTTTATTGAAACTAGTCTCGGGCAATATCTGATATCGCTTTATTTATTTAATCGAGAAACTATGTTTCTTATTGAATGTCAAATCTTCTTCGGATAAATTAGAAACTTGATAGTGGGTGCTATTAACAAACTTTGCTTGACATGTTTAACTAATAGAAAATATTCATGTTTTGGAATGAAAGCCAGAGATTAAAAGAACAAAAACTCAGTTGAGTAGGTAGTATTTTATTGTAGATTTATAGACTAGGTACCCTTAAGTATAGAAATATACCTAAACTCATATGTACAGTCAGCTGCAGAGAAGAGGGACCCACTCGGTACGGTAGTAATAATAACAATTTGCTTGCTAATGATAATAGGCTGTCAGTTAAAGTACTTACTTTAACACATTAACGAAATAAATTAATAAGTTGCAGTGTAATGACTGTGTCAAGGGTTACAGTATTTCTGGACTACACATAATTGGACGATATGTTTGATTGGAGTGTTCGTTTTGGAAATAATGCTTGGTTTGGTGTTATTCAGCTCAACGAGAGACTTATAAAGCTTCAAACCAGTAAGTGCGTGGTTGACCACGTATCGAATCGTTACCAAAACGATTTGCCATCTTACTCGTAGCTATGGAACTCTGAGAAAAACACATCATTCTTCTTCGTTGATTACATGTAAGCGCCTCTGCAAATCTAGGATACCGGTGAATTAATCGCACTCATATCAATCGAACATAATGTTTCGAAACTAATATGCACTCCAATAATAATGGCCACTAACGCTTATTAAATGGGAACAAAGCAATAACCTGGATATCGAGGAGGCGTTAAACTTTACGATCCATAACAAACTTAATCGGGAAAATGTCTCATTCTATTTTCGTGCAACACAAGGATAATTTGTGTGTTGTCATTTTTAAAGGGCTACTGGGTACGCTCGGATGACTTAAGAAACTGCTATGAAGTTCGCGATAAAATAACTGACGAGCGGATAGCCTAGTATAACATAATATAATATTTCGTGTACGGTCAAGTGCAAAAATAAGTATCCATAGGAACTTCTCAAAAACATGTCCCACGACCTTATTACGCTGACGTAAGAGCGTATGGTACTTATTTTTGAAACTTTGTCTAAATACATATTATTACACTTGACTATACCAGTAATTTTACCGATTGTCTCACTATGTTTAATAAGGTAGGTACATAAATAAGTAAATAGTAAACTGTAAGTAATTTCAAGAAAGATCCGTATGAAACGCCCACTGGCTGTGGAACATTTTAATTTCCTCTAAATTACTTCTAAAACATGGATTTCTTTCAAACACTGTCTGTTTATTCGTAGAACTATGATGCAGCAAAAGCAGTACAAATATTAAAATTAAACCTTGTTAATAGGTGGCTAATCAATTTAACGGAATCTAAGCTATGGTCCAGACGTTAAAGACCGCAAGCCTATTCTACGAGTACATACATACGTAAATCACGTCTTTATCCTTTACGGAGTAGACGGAGCCTATAAGGTAATAAGCCCTAAAGGCCAAGGTGGAAAGGGGAATGAAAATAATGATGGGTTGCTAGCCGCATCGACTATGATTCCTAAGATTTTCGCCCATTCCCTCGGTGGACTTTTACCAGCTGCGCGGAAAGGGAAACAAATGGTACATTCAATGTTTTTTCTTTACTCCCAGACCAGCTAGGAAGATCCCAGATCAGCATGGAAGATCCCAGACCAGCATGGAAGATCCCAGACCAGCATGGAAGATCCCAGACCAGCATGGAAGCCTACTCTGAAGTTAGAAATTCGAAGTTCGTTTCGTGCCGTCCCGCTCAGACTAAAAGTAATTAGGAACGTGGAAGGAATGATATGATAAAAACTTCGAAAATCAAATTATGGAGTAGCCCCCCTGACAATGGAGCTGAAAGTCCAAGGTAAGACACTTGTATGATGCATACTAAATGTTTGTACTCAAACAGTGGCGTAGCTACCTAGGGACTAGGCGGGGCAGTGTCCCGGGGCCCTCAAGCTCAGAGGGCCCTCGAATCCTTACCAGAAAATCTCGGTCGAACTATTATTATTAAAACGTAACCAGTTTAGATAGTAGTGGGGCCCCATTTTTTTATTTGCACCAGGGCCCTTGGTTACCTAGCTACGCCACTGTACTCAAGGCTCTGACACTTGACAACGTTTGCGACGCTACTAGTTAGAACCGGCTCTATGGTAGAGCAAACGCACTAGGCGCCTGATGGCAGACGCACCAAATTCATGTATATTTATTCATGTATATGTGTATATTGTATTTCTTCCTATTATATTTCAACGTGTATCGAATGTGTGTAAATAAATGTTTCTCTCTCTCTCTCTCTCTCATGTGGCCCGAGGTGCGAAAAGTAAGTTGGTAGGGAGAAGAGTACGACGAGATCACTTCTTAGGGATAAGTTCGCTTTTGTACTATTTTCTCTGTATTTCTGTATTTTTAAAATTTTTATGTGTAATAAAGAGTTTACATACATTACATTTGTGGGTAGTGCCACAATAGAGATGTTATGCCTGGGGACCAAAGTCCGAAGGAGGAGAGTTGAAAGTTGTATTTATGCAGCCGCATTGAGAAACTTCGTAAGCGGCATGTAGAACGATGTGACAGCTGTCATTAGAAGTGGCGCTAGCTACTCGTGCGTCGTAGTAGTTATGTAGAGGCCAACTAGGTGGCGCTAGGGTCGCTACACATTCATACATACACACGAGCGCCGAAAGACAACCTCAGTGAGTCTACTCTGAGCAAGAGCTAGGGTGGACCCAATAATAGCTAACTTCCCAGACGCAAACTTATCTACGTACACTCGTGGACTTTAATGGTTAGAACGTTAGAACCTTGTCGCAAAACGACAATGTCAAAATAGTATTGAAATTTGTTTGTTGACATTGCGTTACTTTACTATGACAGCATTCCTTGTATGCTCAACATTAAAGTCCTCGAGTGTACGTACCTGGTTACGGTACACGCGTTACTTAATACAGTTAGATGTAGCAGTAAGTTACTAGTAAAGTTGTGAAAAACTGTATTTTTAAATATCTAACTATCAGAGCGAGTGCAGACGTGCGGCAGAATAGTATTGTGCATATTGATTTCCCATCTCTGGTAAGTCTAAATCGCGTAGGAGCAATCCTCTCAGTGGAAATTTCAAAGGAACGAATTTATAAGGAAACCTCATGCTAACATGCACCCACAGTCACTGAAGTGGGCTAAATAAGAAATAGGGAAAAGGAATATTTTCAATTTTTGCTTACGGAGTTGCATCAAAGGCAATAAGTAGTGATGAAAGAAAATCTGTATTTATTTACAGTCTAACAAACGTATTCTGTGCCTTCAAAGAACAGAAAAATGCTATAAATTGACTAAGAATGATATCTTACTCAAAGTGTGAATAACGAGTGGCGTGTGGTTGTTCTAGTAGATTGCGTTACATGACGTACCTAATGTATGAAAACTTCGGTACTACTCATCGTTGAATTACAATAACTCCTGGAAAAAAAAGAAGAACAACTTTTTGGCATCTTTATAATTTTATACTTAACTAATTACTACAAATTCATGATTATAGTAAAATAATAGGTTTTTACCAAAATTATAACCCTGTTAAAACCGTGAAATTATAGTCAAAATTGGTGTAACACATCCTACTATTTTAGAAATTACACAAAACTTTTGACGCCGTATTCATAAATATCTCATTCAAATAATTAACTAAAACACTAAGATTTGGAAATAATTTAAATTAATAAGACTAAACCCGGACTAGATACTTTTAAACAAAAGAAACAAAGTGACAAAAATATCCAGCAAGGTAATTTTCAAGTAGTACCCTAGAGATACATTGACAAATTTCAAATTTCAGTCCAAAATGTTGCTATATTTTAGGGTAAGCAACCTGAAAGTTTCCGAGCCGACCTTCAAGAAAAAACGTGACTCCTAATTAAATTTTGAACTGTAAAGTCATTTTAACGCCTTTCTTAAATAATTGAGTAAGCATTTCGCAACACTTTTCAATTTTGTATAATATTAGGATAAATTCTAGTTTGTGACAAATTATGCAAATTACTGGTCCATCAAAATTTAATCATATAATTTATACACACTGGAAAATGGAATATTGTCTGCAAAAGACAAAGCTTTTAATTAATTAACGTAATGGAATAATGAGAGCTCCTCAAACAGGCTGCGTAAAATGTGCCGAAAAATAAAATAGGTACACTAAGCGGCATACGGTGTAAGAAATATATACATACATACATATGTCACGTCTTTATCCCTTACGGGGTAGACAGAGCCTAAGGTAACAAAACCTTAAGGCCGCGTTTAGCATGATTAAGGGCGTATAGGTGGAAAAAATAATATACAATATCACAATAATTTCTTTGGCGTATGTGCCCTCACATTGTATGGTATGTCAATATGACATATGCAATGACAAGGTTTCACAGTGGTACACAATCCAGTATTTGACTGCACTTTATCGAAGCAGTTAAGATGCTCAAAAATATAGCTACGAACATGTTAGTTAGTATTATCAAGCGCGATGGTTGCTAGAGCAGGTACATCTTCTGGCTACAGAAAAAGTCAGAACAAAATTTTGCAAACAATAGAACGAGGCCTGGCTAACTGAGCTTCACCTCCTTTCAAAGGAGTTTAGTTGTACGTTTTGTGTTACATGCATACGGCGAGGCGTAGTTCTGCCGGCCTCAAGCACGTAGATGTACGTAGAACTCTACCTTTACTTATTATTCGAGCGGATTTTTAATTCAGTTGAACCGTTTTAATCACACTATTGTACAGCTCGGGGACATCTTCTAGATAACCGTGATAATTATATATTCGTGACAGCTAGTAACAGGTAGAAAAATTCGAAGACTACCCACCTGCTATGGGTACGCGTCACGGAATGACGAGGATCCGAGTTCGAATCCCGGCCATAGCTTTACTTTTCGGATTTTTCTATGTGTTCTAATTTTCAGTGACATTTAGAAATTTGATAGTTATTTCTATTTGTGCAACGGTTCGACAGCTGATAATTTATAACGGTTCCGCCAGATAAACCAATTTGATTTTTGTGCCTAATAGAACTTTATCATCATAATAAATAATTTTGTTTGTCTATGACAATCCTTATCGAATGGAGTAAATGTCATTACGACGAGGTCCCGTGGTGGCCTTGGAATCAAACTGATTGTACCTACGATGTTCCATTAACCGAATCACTCTGTTTGCGAGTAATAAAGTAACTTCCGTTTCATAGAGCTAAAACAGTTGTATTTATTTAACATTCTCGTACCGTCCATTACTCCGGTTTGCGATGAAACGTGGTCCGTGCAGCTGGCACAGAAGCACAGTATGAACCAATATGTGATCTACAAATAACGTGCAAAACTAGCATTTGCTCAACGTGCGCAGTCCGTGCGAAGTTTCTCATAAAATTCTGAGAGCACGGGGGCTACTCCGAAATTCGATTTTCGACGTTCGTATCATACCGTCCCTTTCATCCTCAAACTAATGACCATTAGTGTGAGCGGAACGGCACGAAACGAACTTCTAAAATCGAATTTGCAAATTGAATTTCGAAGGCTAAAATGATGGCTGCGCTCGGGAGACAATCATTACGCGATTTTGGTACATCAATCCAAAAACAAAAACTTTACCACGGTAGGTGACATTTGCCACGACTCCAATAAACTTAAATTCGAAAATCACTCTCTATATCTCTCTCTCTCTCTCTTGATAACCATACAAGTATCTAGTCTTTCCGAGACTTGAACCCGAGACCTCTAGGGGTGGTGGTGCTCGCTTACCATCAGGTGACCCGCTTCCTGATCGTTTGCGGGTGCTATACCGGTCTTGACGTAGGTCGTGGGTTGACTTTACCATGAAGAGACTTGACTCCGAACAATGTCTACAAGAGAAAGGATCAAGTTATAATTGTCGCCTGAATGCAACAATCATTTCTTCGGAGGTTTCCTTAAGTATGAAACAGCAGGCGGGAGCGGGCGAGCGCGTCCGAGTGCTTGTAGATAACGTACTGGGTTTATAATGTTATAGAGACGCGTACGCAAACACAACTGATTGCAACCAGATTGCGGTACTCCAGATAAAAGGGTGCGAATAAAAATATGCAAAAAACAGCTTTCTAGGTTAACAGTACGCTGGACCTGATAAACGTGTATGTGTTAAGTTAGTTGCATATTTGATAGATAAAAAGAAAAATCAGCCTAGTGCGAGTCGGACACGTGTAATAATGCCACCGCTCAATATGAAACAATAAAGCAAACCTAAAACCATTGGCATGCTAAGAATATTTCCCCTTAAAAATTTAATATTTCAATATTTCAGCTCACCCGGCAGCTCATTCTCTCTCCGGTAAGCTGTAAAACCCACCAGAGGCGAACAGCAGTAATCCATTAAAAAAAACTAATTAGAAGTAAAATATTTACGAGTAATATGAGGTAAATGGCTGGTTTCAGACCAGCTAGAGTCTATTTATACTGTCCATTATGTATGGGTACACATATACTAGCTATTGCGTACCTATTATTTTTTAGTCACGAAGATTAACTAAATCAAGATAAGGTCATGTTTAGGACACTGTAGCAAGTTACATTAAGTACATTATTTAGTCCGTTTGGTCCAAGAAATCAATTTTCTTTTGTTGTAAAGTTTGCTCCGCGGTCCCTCTTTTGGCAACCATCGCGGGTTCGAGATAGGGTCCTGCCAAATTACTGTCAGCTATTGGCTAAGTAATGGCAAAGTAATGTACGCGAAAATAAAGAAATTGTCACTGATCGTAATGAACAAATGGTTAGTAAACACTGGGAAATAACCCCATAAGCAATAGTGAATTGAATATATCGTGTAGTCGGTCTGAATAAAGGCAGCAATTATCTAGAACTAGGTTGAGAACTCCATTAATTTATAGACCAGCTTATTGATGATATGCCACAATTAAATATACTGCCGTTTGCCAATGCACTTGGTCTTAACAGTATAGCTTAACAGTAATAGGAGCTTATTTGTCAGAATTTTTTGACATTGTTTTTTAATATTTGGCTAGATATGATTTATTTATTGTAATGTAATATGCTATGACGATCCCTATTGGAGATACATTTTATTCATAATGTTTTTAGAATTGTAAAATTGACATATTTTTCTAAACATAATTAATTTTGACATTGTATTTTTATTTAATTGTTTAAGATTTATTATGTTCTCGTTATTATTAATTTTGACGATCTCAACAGAAACACTTATATGTGTGACATGTATCCATATATGGGCAATGTAATGTTTTTGTTGATAAATAAATAAATCTAAATCTAATCTAAGTATTCATATCCACTATAATATCAACGCTCAGATTAATTTTGTAACTTACCATTAAACCTACTGACAAGAAAAAATAAAGCGAAGTTGTATGAAAAACGACCCCTTATTTTTGCCCATCAATGTGTTTCTAACTCTTAAACAACAGTTCAAAAGTATCTTTATACTAAGTGTCTCTTAGCTAAATAAAATATTTACTAGTATATGATGCGACATAATCGGTTAGTCGAAGCAGCATACTGGGTACGCTTCATACTAAAATCCGTAAATACCTCAGAAACAGATGCATAACACGTGGCAGGGCTCATCAGAGTAAGTGCAGTCTCCGCTCGATCCAACCCAAACGACCGAATCAAACTAAGCGGCATTACTGCGTTGCACTACGATGGCTAACCTTTAGGCCAAAAACGACCCAGATCGGGAGTCACCGCCCTTCCTCATTCTTGGCTCCATCTCTAAAATAAATTCGCTTAACTCACTATCACTACATCAGACTGAGCCTCGCTGTCTCTGTTTGGAGTACTTAGCGTACTTGTGACGTGTTGGAGTTTCGGCAGCGGAGCCCGCTAAGGTGAATAGGAGGAAATATGCTGACAAGTGGCGTCATGGACTAAGGAATAGCATTTTAGCCACGAGACCAAGGTAAGGCTATCCGGTATCTTTCCATCTGAACAACACAGTCCAGACAGCTCGAGAAAGCAAAGCACGATAGCAGTGAGGATAGTTCAACGGACGATTTCACTGAGAGCGTGGTATCTTGGAAATCTTCCCGCTCTGCGGTCACAATTCACAGCCATCAGCATCTACCTTTGAGGAGCAAATATTGTATGTGGTTTTCACAGTACTCAACCCAATCGTAAAACTGCGGCCACTCGCAGACTCGCAGAGAATCGTCCTCCAACAAGTCAACAACTAGGAAAGCTGCTTAGTTTAATTTGAAATGTAAGCTTGTATTGAATCAGTTTTCTATCAGGTGTGTATTTTTCATGAGCAAGGTTTATATCTAGTATATCTGATACTATAGCCCCGATTAAGCTGATGCTGTAAATGGGCCATGCCTGATTGGATTACCACGCATCGCTTCGTTTTGTTAACGTCGATTAGCCTCGCTTCTGATTTATAGTGGATGCTTTTGTTTCTACACCTTCTTGTATAGGTACACATAATTCTTTAAAAGCAAGAAAGAGCTCGCTTGCTTTTAGCAATTCCACCATAAAATATGTGGCTTAAATAAGGTACGTACCTTAGATTGCCAAATAACTGTTGTTACCCGCGACTTCGTCTGCAACAAAGTGCTTAGTCGTTCTTGTGTGTGCCGTTCTTAACGTGGTTTAGAGGTTAGAATACTTTAAGATCCTAGGCAAGCCCCAGTACCGGTAGTTAAGCAGTAGCGCACTAAAATTATAAAAATTCACATTCCGTCAAACACTCCAACTTTGCCCACTTTTTAGACAAAAACTGAATTTTTTCAAGTTTTTTGTATGAAACCCCGGACACATTTCTGTATCTGTGGCAACTCTGAGATCGTGTGTATGCACTGATTTATCAAAATCTAAAATTAGTAGAAGTTTTCTTTATCATATCACCAATCAAGAGGGCGGGCAAAATAATCTGGACTTTTAGCCAACATTGCCCACGTAGATTTTTAGCGAATTATGGACCTTATACAGATGACATCAACACCAATGAAAGTATTTTGGCAATGAAGGCGATCGACCTAAAAAATAATTCAATATCATTCATACTTTCCTAATAAAATGTGTGGGCAATGTTAGCCTGTCATTTTTCCTCTTCTCCATACAAACGGCATGTAACGATTTAAAAGTATTAGGGTTGTCAAATTTGGATTTTAAAAAAATAAAATTAATTAGCACAAAGTCGGTAAAGTAGGTAAGTATTAAAACAGTTTCTAAGACGCAAATTTGTTTATTACATTGCGGCGTGCGGTGGATCAGTTGACATCGTTAGCCTCGCGATGTAATGCTACTGGAACAATTTTACTGGACTAATGTGAACCAGGCATAAGGTCCCTTTTGCTAGGAAACTTCACATTTTTCTCGGGATAAAATGTTTTTTTCTACTTACCAATCTACCTACTTGAAACTTTAAAAAAAACATACTTTGTCTTGAGAACCTCCTCCTTTTTTTGAAGTCGGTTAAATAAAAAATAAAAGGTGCCAACCCTAAGCGTTTTTTGCTGGCGGGCAATGTTGACAAACATACAGCTAAACTTCACTGGGTAATTTTGCCCATCATGATAACTTTTGTTATATACGAGTTACAGTAACGAAACAATCATCAAAATACTCGGCACATCGTTTTGCATTACAAACAATCGATAAAATTGACTTGTGTATTCCCCATGACGCACAATTGACTACTAAATTTCGTCAGTAATTGGCCCGCAAAAATATACTCCGTACTCGACAAGCGCCAACAGGTTACTGGATGAAGTCAGGAGCGCACGCGCTACTCTGTGTTGCCACAAGTATAGTTTATTATCTACCAATGTCATGAAAGTTGCCATAATTCTGTAACTTTTTTTATTATTAGTAGATTTCCTTAGAAATGGTTTTTTGGGCAAAGTATACCCTGGTGGCAAAGTTGGAGTGTTTGACGGTTCTCATTTAATTTTTTTTCGCAGGTTATCACCAATTTCCTACCAGATAAAATTTCATAAATAAATTTGAAGCCAACATAATAAACGCAACTTTATAAACGGTCATATTTTAGCTTGCCCTGTTGGTTTTAGATCAGTATTTTGCTATTCAATCGGTACATATTCAGAAAAGAGGTGTAAGTACCGCACGGTCGTCAATCCAGTAACAACTAATAAATACAACAGTTCATCAGACGTCCACTGTTAAACAAAGTTCTCTCCCTAAGCAAGCCACAATGAACGACAACTTGCCACCTGCATCCACCGGTTGCCGCAACCTTCGCGATATCGTAGGTCCACTGTCGGTACAAGTGGGAGGCTGCCAACGCTGGGTGTTTTCGATTCGTGGGCGCCTTTCGAGAAGGCTATCTGTTCTACGAGCAAAGTAGCCTGCCCATTGCCACTACCACGCAACTCTACCCCCACGTTACTTAAGAACTAATTAAACTATTTTCTTGCTAATAATTACCATGGTTTTATCAACAGCTAGCAAACGTACAGATAGACAGACAGAGTTACTATCGCATTTGTGGCTGGTATGAATTATTGTAGTTATGATAGCGCTTCTGCCGAGGTTTAGATTTAATTAGTTAAGTTTTTTAATTATGATTATTTGGGCCCGAAAACCAGCGGCCTCGCTGAGTCTACCTTTATTTTTACTTCCTCACTTTATTATGATAGTGTATAATTAAGTTCTATTATCAAATGTTAATATTATTATCGCGTGGTGATGTTTCTTTAATTACGCTCTCAAAAAGTATACGAACGTCCCTAATGCGTCGTTGACCTTGAGGGTGTAATGAGGCAATCCGCCTGATCGCAGCTCATAACAGCTAAGGAATAGTAAACGAAAGTGTCCTCACTTAATACTGGCCAGTACAAATCTTGGCTTAGAGTGCTCGGTCATCCGCGAGGTGAAAACAATTTTGTTTTCTTTTTTTAGACAACAAGACAAGCAAACTAGCAATTGAGTTACCTGATGGTAACTAAGCACCACCACTCATGGACAACAAATTGCAACGCCAGAGGATTGCTGTTATGTTGTCAGCTTAGAAAACTAAGATGGAATACCTTGTGGTAGTAATTTCATCAGCTGTCTTGCTCTCCACGGCGGAAGACAGCCGTGCAAGCATTGTTGCTTGACGGCTGGATTGTAAACGCCTGAAAAACTTTATTGATGTTAAAAAAGTTCAGCTAATGGAAACATAGAAATAAACAATACTTTTTAAAAGTCTTTTACTTTTTTAAATTTATCATTAACAACAGAACTAAGCAGGTTGGTAGGACCTATTGGGACCGTGCGCGACGACAGCGCCACGTACAGGCGGCCATTATGGACAATATTGTCACCGCTGTCAAACAAGAAGTACATAAGTAAATATTGTGAAAAATATTAATGAAATCTTGTGTTATTTTACTATATTACACAATTTTGGACAATGGTAGTCAGTAACATTATTGCCAATAATATTAAAATTGTTGTTTTCAGTGAAATTTTAGAGGTTAGGTAACTTACTTTTTTTTTCTTACGGCTAATATCCACTTATTTCTTTGGTCTCTTTTCCACCATGGTCTTGGAAATTGGTAAAATTTACAGTCGCTATTCTTCTTGGTGTTATTACAATTCACAACAACACATCTTACCAGGACCATATTTTATCTCAAAAACGATTAGAAAATGTTTACTGCAATATGGATTTGACAGCTCAAGTCAGCGACAAAATAGTCAATTTTAGCCGTAGCGAGCGCTGTGATCGTTTAGGCTACCCCCTCCACCCGCTTTGCACTCTCCTAATAGAGTTAAAAAATATTGTTAATATACTTGCTTCATGCATATTTAGACCACAACATATTATATATGTGGGGTATTCGCGTTACCGTGATTTTTACATAACTCTTGCCGCTGTCATAATTTCATAGGCGTCTGAACGTCTCCTTGGGAAGGTTTTAGCCGGCAGCAAAATTTTTAAGTACTTAAACAAAATAATTAATAATCCCATTTCCCGTCGAGCGTGCGAATATTCAAAAACCTTTGAAATATAAAGCAAATTCTTAGCTTACGTTGACTAGGCGTAGACGAAATAGTCAACGCATTAAGTCACCAAGTTAAAAGGTGTATTGTATGAGAAATAACTAATCACATAAAAAACAACCATAACATTGACACGTCACGATTTTTAACGTAACGCTCGCTATTTCATTCATGCGCGTCCATTTTACGTTGAATATGTAACCGTGAATGCACCCTGCCTAGTACACGTCTTGGGCGGCAAAGCTTTGTTGCTCTCCATAAGGACGCTGGCTTTTCCTCGCTATCAGTGATATCACTCAGTGTCGTCTCGACGCCGGCACAGGACGCACGCGATCCGGCCGTTGCGTAGCGACCGCGATTCAAATACGCGACTTTGCTGAGGTAAGTTTTGGAAAACTATTGCTTGATTCATTCAATTTGGGCGTAGTTAATAACGGATTCAATCCACAATCAAGTAAATTTTGATTTTGTATCTAGTTTTATTTGCAACAAGATTGAAATTAAAAATCACTTTTTAAAACATCGGATCTTTTTAGCTGAGCTAGCTACGTCCATTTGTAGTTGGAAACAACTAGTTTTAATTTTAAACTTAACATTTTATGACTCGTTGGACAAACAAATTAAATTGAATGTCGTATCCTAGAGAACTGAGTTGTATTGTGTTGATTTCAATTATCGCTGTATTTTCTTGCTTTTGGGATTATTACGTTACACATAGAAATAAAATGGAATTCACTTAAAAACTAAGGATTATCTGATCAACTTCTCATGATCACACATATAATTAAATCCAGATGAAGATGACCCTAAATGGGATTTTCCGTTGAAATTAGTTTAATTGAAATCGGTATTTCACTGTTTACAAACATTTGATTTGGCTGCCGTGAAACTGACATTTGTGTTATGATAACCGGATGCATGTTATGTTTTTCGTTTAAGATTATAACATCTAGTTACTCACATGGCTATTAGATTAAAAAGAATAATTAAAAACGTAAGAAGTTTGCTTGCGTCAAGATTCATTAAGATTGATTGTGCTAAAATAGAAGAAAAAAAATCGGTGCTAATCGCTAGATTTAGCACGTGACAAGGATTAACTAGGAAATTGGTTTGATACCGGCCCAGCTTTATTTTTTGTTGTATTTTCCTGTGCGCTCCAGTTTCTTACATTAGTTAAGTTATTACGATGAACTATCCACCGAAACGGAACGATACCAACATGCTTTAGATATCAGATAGTTATTTTAGCCCGTGCCAAGTATCTCAACATAGTAATGAACAATTTATTTACGCCATTTGGGAACCACGTCCGTTTTCTGCCCAGTCACTTAAAGCGATAAATTTCGTTCTAAGCATAGAGTTCTTGTAAACTTTTTCGGGAAGTCGCGGCACTAAATTATAATAAATAGCCGCTATCGGACTAAACTTTTGCCGTTTACAAGGGTCACCAGATTCTTTTGTTTAGTTCAGCCTCCTGCAAATTATTAGGCCTCAGCGTTTAATTATTTTAATACGTACAAATTGAAATAGACTGCTTTAAATTGTTTCTTTCCATTTGACTTATTGCTTTGACGGGCTGTGACTGAAAGTGTTTTCTTCAGTGGAATACGTAATTTCTTAATGGGTTAAAGCAATTGAATTTAGATCTTTTTCTCAACTTTAAAAGTATTTCTTTAGCTCAGACCAGATAAAAAGTAGAGATAGAGCTCTGTGAACGGTAAAGTGAGAGTGAAACTACGCCTTGCCGTGGGCAAGCAACTACGAGCAAACTCCGCGCTAAGTAAAGAGTCCTTAAGCCCTCATGTAGTGTAAGTTTTTCGTCGCTTCAAAAATCTCGAACATATTCGAGTTCGTGTCAAATCACTACATAGTATAAAATAAAGTCGCTTTTTCTGTCCCTATGTCCAAAACTACATGTTCAAAACTACACAACGGGTTTTGATGCGGTTTTTTTAATAGATAGAGTGATTCAAGAGGAAGGTTTTTATGTATACCTACCTAATTCTACGCAGATGAAGTCGCGGGCAGAAGCTAGTGCTATATAAAATGTAAGAAGAGTGTGCCAATAGCGCCACTTGAGGAGCTTAGCTGTTTTAAAAAAAAAACATGAACGTTTTTTTTCAGAATTTTACTATTTTGGGGTATTTTTTACTCAGAATCGTTTACCATAGCGATCCCTACACAAGAAATGTCGCTTTTTATATAACAATATTTATGGGGCGTGACGAACAGGATTTTTTTTCTTGTATAAGAATCGATAAGTGTTGCCGACCGACCAACCAACCTTTTTTACTTATTTACATGTTTCTATTTTTAAAATTAAAAAATATTATTGTTGTCTTTGATCTAAAAATGTCATATGTAAGTGGTTTCCCAAGTTCGTGTTCTTTCATACGTTTCAATAAGTATTTTGACTTGAAAGTATTTTGTTTTATTATTTAGCTAGTGAAAAAGACACACAATTCCACGAAAACCGTTAGTTTAATTTAAATCACACGCAAATAACACTTTCAAGTTGAAGTATTAGGTTAAACCTGACCTTTTGATGAAAAATAAAAGAGACCACTAAACCAAACATTTCCAGTCTGATGTTTCCCATTTCCTTAACTATACCAGGATAGTTAAAGTTACGTAACGTTAAGACTCCTTTTAATGATAACCTACTTAAGAAGAACGCGGGAGTTATAGTAAGTTAAGCAGCCACCGTGTTGTTTTTAGGGTTAGGGTTCCCTACCTCATAAACGGGACCCTTCATCACTTGCGTGTCTCTCGGTCTGTCAAATCAAATTGTTCACCAAATTTTAGACTAAGTTTTACACTGAGGTTTTTCATATGACTGACGTCTGATCTAAAGAACGAACTTTGCCGAGAGGTATTTACAAAATGAAACACTGAATATTTATCAAGTTCAAACGAGAGATATTTTGACATTATTGACATAAATATAATAATTTACGTTTATTTATTGGTGTGTTGAGCTCAAATTTGGCATTTCCGAACCCAAGACGGCGGATGTAAGTTTGACATAAAAATATTACAGTGATTGTAGATTTCGTGTATTTTTATTAAACCCGGTGACCTTGAGTTTCATTTTACAAAAACCTCGGCACATTTTTATGACAATTGTAATCGTTCAAATGCTTCTAGCTCATCTGAGTGTACTTGTGACACTCATAAGTCAAGGTAGATTTATTATGTTGGCAAAGAACACATCTAGTACATCCAAAAAATCCGTACTTTACGATTATTTTTGATGTAGCTGAGGTAACGTTAGAAAAACTAATTTGTCATTTGCAGTAAAATAATAGTGCCCTACACCAAACATCTTAATCCTAAGTGAAGTCATTGTGAAATACTTATGATGTTTTTTTATTACACTGTTTAATTACAGGCGTTACTTTGATGCCACGTTAAAACTAAATAGTTCGTGGAGTACCTAATAATAGAATAAAAGTTAATGAAGCTGTGCAAATAAAAATAACAATTAAAGGAGATACCTACATAAAACGGATGTGCCGCCACAATGGTTATGGCACATCCTTACTAACTAATATTATAAATGCGAAAGTAACTCTGTCTGTCTGTCTGTCAGTCTGTCTGTCTGTCTGTTACCTCTTCACGCTTAAACCGCTGGGCCGATTTAGTTGAAATTTGGTATACAGACAGTTTGAGTCCCGGGAAAGGACATAGGATAGTTTTTATCCCGGAAAATTGCATAGTTCCCGCGGGATAGCACAGCCCAAACCACTGGAATTTTTCAAATTTAAGGCGGAACAAAGTTCGCCGGGTCAGCTAGTAACTAATAATGATAAGAAATACAAAGGCGAGATGATTTATTTGACCTATTTTTAAATAGTCATCTCGATTTTAAACGTGGCTGCCCATTGTATGCGACAACACTGTTTTTTTGGTGTCAGTTACGGAAGCTTGGGCTTCAAGCTCTCCGACTACAATTCATATTTCATAAAGTCAGTATTTTCTTTTTTGGAACAGCATTTCCTACGTACAAATGTTCGTGTTCACAACTTACGAGTGTAACACAGAAGACACACTAAATATACATAGAATGCTAACTACTTTTAGATTAAATAGATTGTCGATAAAACAACGGAAATGAAACCAAAAAAATGTACAGCCGTTGACAAGTGTGAAAGAGAAGTAATCCTAACTTACCTTTACTTTACTTTGCCTTTGTACTTTTTTCTCTGTATTTCTGTATTTTTTAAATTTTTATGTGCAATAAAGAGTTTACATACATACATACATACTCATTTATGAGTATCAGCGAAGCCTCTCAGGCATATGCTTAACACATCGTTTTTTCTCTTGCATTACCAATCTGAGTACCTATTAGTATACTAGCTTCTGCCCGCGACTTCGTCTGCGTAGAATTATACCTACATTATAAACCTTCCTCTTGAATCATTCTATGTATTAAAAATCCGTTGCGTAGTTTTAAAGATCTAAGCATAAATACGGACAAACAGACAGCGAAAAGCGACTTTGTTTTATACTATACTAGCAACCCGCCCCGGCTTCGCACAGTGTTTTATGCATATATTATACATATAAACCTTCCTCTTGAATCACTCTATCAATTAAAAAAAAACGCATCAAAATCCGTTGTGTAGTTTTGAAGATATAAGCATACATACAGACATGAGGACAGAAAAAGCGACTTTATTTTATATTATGTAGTGACAATGATTTTACTAAACAGGACGGGCCACGACTTCACCACATAGAGGGATAGTAGGTACTTACCTTAAGGACTGTAGATAAGACATTCAACCTAAAGAAGACTTGATTTTTATTTTAAAAACAATACGAACTGTATTCAAAGAATTTCAAATAATCGCCTGTCTAAATCGGGAATAAAATCAGCGAAAGATGAAAAAATAAATACCTGTAATTTAGGGTACCAATCTAAACGGTACTACCTATAAAAATTTTCTATACGAGAAATAATTTTAAATAAAAGAAAGACGAAATTACGCAGTGAAATTACGAAATTACCCTTAATAATTATATTTCAGTCATGAAATATTGACGGAGTTATAATTAACTGGGGTCGATCAGAGCATCGATCGTAATAGTTCCTCTATCGAAACATTAATAGGTAACCCTTTGTGCGTACACAAAGCTGCCTTTCGACAGGTAATTTAGCTTATCCACTAGAATTCAGGTCACCATAAGCCATATAGTTCAACCCACTGCTATTGTCAATGACAATTCCATTGAATTTATTGAAAAAAAAACATTTTACGAACGCCCACTATGAAACTTTGAATTGGCGTCTAAAAACTCTTCGAGATTGAAAGCCTTGCTTATTTATAGGTGCGAGACAATAAGATGATGGTAATTTGTTAGTGTCATTGTCAGTGAATACGGGTCAATTTGAGACAAAGATAGGTATTCGCATTCACATTAGCAGATTACGTGAAAATACACATCAGGAAAATTTCTGTTTTTAGTTAGTCAATACCGAAAAATAACCCATAACACGTGACATAATTCATAAACGCTCGTTTGTATTTATCTGACATTTTGTCATCCCTTTGCCAAACATACACAACACACAAAACTTCAGCCTATCATTTAGGCAACGGTTGAAAAATTCAAAATTCAAAAACTTCATTTTGCAAATAGGCCGCCAAGGGCGCTCAGATGACCGAATCTAGTTTTGTCTCAATTTTACAGGTATACTAAAAAACATTTTCACCTCTTACATTGACGTAAAATGAAAAACTGGAAAACATTTATCCCGTGACATACACGAGTATAATTGGGGTAATTGGCGCACTGACCATTTTCCTACTCGCTCTATTCTTTTCTGCTGCGTTATTTAGAAAGGGATGCACGTAATGATAAACCAGCGCGAGGCCTCCGGTGCCCCGTGATTCGGTGATGCCGGTCACGGAGGCGCTCTGCGTTCAGCTAGCAGCAGGAAATTGACCGTGACATTTTATCAATTCAATCAGAAATCACCCTTATAACAATGAGCCTATCGTCCTTTTTTCAATGCCGTTGGCTCTTCTAAATTTTGTATACTGTTAAAAACAAATCATGAATTGAAAATATTGGCCTTTATTCGTTAAATTTGATATTTTATGTTGATATTTGTGTTTCAATCCACACCTGAGAATAAAACCCTTAAAAATATTGACATTTCAGGAAGTAAATGAAAATTGTATAATTCCAAACGGCTTATTTAATAAAGATTATAGTCTGAGTGCTATTTATGCTATTTTATACTTCTTCTTTTTCTTCAGCGTGTAAACGCCCACCGTTGGACATAGGTACGCCTCTCCAATCCGTTTTCATTCCGAACTATTTTATTATATCGCGGAAAAATTTGTAATTCCCACGGGATTATGACAAACGAATTCGCGATCAACACCTAGTTAATAATATTTTTCATGTTATAATAATGTTGCTTCAATTTTTTGTTCGTTGTTTTCTTAGTTTACAAAACTTATTTTATTACACAAAAAATACCGAACAACAAACAACCGAACATTGGTTTCGTTTCGCCCGGGCACGAAGGAATCGCTTAAATTAAAATTAAACTTTACTACTTGCAAAAGTTTGGACATCCAAGAAATTTTCAAAACCGAAATGCACTTACCTTCTATTGCTGCAATTGCTGCATGTAAACATTTTAAGTATTTCATTTCTCTTCAGCAAAGAGCTTCGTTTAAGTACTTGTTGAAGAATTGGATTCTTAAAGCTTTAAGCTACTCTTACTCAACTTGAGTATTATGATTATTCTAGAATCTCTTTGGCACATAAAGTCGTAATCCTTGGATTTGGTAAGCTAGAACGTCATAATAAATTCTCTAAGAATAAGGAAGTTGCTTGCATACGACAAACGCTCAAAGATTTATCGTGGACACGGGATTCTATTGACGACTGGCGTCTCCAACTCCCACACGTAAACGTTTTGGTTTGTTTTTCAATGGAACAAAGGCTCTATTCTAATGCACATGTAGGAAGGAAAATATTCAATGTATCCATTTTATTTATAGCTTTTCTGTTCACAGTTATTTGTTTTAAACAACCTTTCACAAATGCATCATTCCACAAACTCATCTTTTGACAAGCTTTTATTTTCGACTAAAATATAGACTTTTTGGGAAACTTATAAAACAAACCTAACCTAACCTAATGTGAGCCACGCCTAAAGGTTTTCGATTTTTAACAAGTTTACGGTTTATCAGGATATGAAGGGTTGTCATATTATGAGTTTGTGATGCATTTGTGAAAAGTTGTTTAGCAGATAATCAGATTCCGTTTTAAAACAATAAGAGTCGCAAAACTATTTATTAGATACATTAGGTATTGAAAAATTGTGTGTAAGTACTTTATGTTTAAATTGACAAGAAAAGTTAGGTACATGCTTAAAGTATAGTACATACCTATGCTATGTAAGTTTATACGAAACGTAATTATACCATGACATGTTCGAAGGATTCTTCATTAGAGCAAAATGCTGTGTGTGCTGTGTGCGCTGCTGCTTGGAATAGTCGACATTCTTTGCACAGAAAACGTTACCCCAGTATACAGGGAAAAAATTGAAAGCAATGTAAAACTGCTCAGAAACTTTAATTATTTGAGGCAAAGCTGCTGGTTTACATTTACTAGTTAATTGAAAATATAATAGAATCATACAAGACTTCTTAGATATAAAATTGTTCTGAAACGAATAACTATGAGTGGGAGTTAAGCAATGCGCTAAATTATTATTATTATTTTTTATTAGATATTGTTACTACATCTACTGTGAAAACTACGTATGAACTAGTACTAATACTTAAAGTGTGTGTTTACTCGACCGTTATTGAAATATTTTATGCCAAGGTTTTTGAAAAATATCGTGGAAAAACTAACGTAAATTACAGTCATCGCCCGTTGAGTTTGATGCATCGCGTCTTGAATTTTTAGACTGTAAACAACGTTGTTGTTTGCACTTTTATTATTGTGATCCTGGTCTAGTTGAACAAACAGCAAAACAAAATGCGTTAACGAAAGTAAATGTATGTTACTGAGTGGACTAAAACCAATCACCTTGTTACTCTGTGACTACAGAACCAGGAGTCACTCATTACAATGAACCAGAGACTTGAGTCCAATCTGAATTCTCTGATGTCCTTCAACTTACGTCAAACTTGAACAATCTTCTGGGAATTCATCGAGTTAGTCAGAGTTTGGACGGGGAAATGAGTGTCCTGATCCGGCAATCCTCGGATTCTTTTGCGAGTCTGTCGCTTTTTAAGATTTCGTCGCGACATTTATCCGACTGATGGATTGCGTTCACTTTCAAAGCACTTTAAGTTCAATCAATTACATTACATCTAAAGTTAACTTTTCGAAATTATCCTTAAGAAGTTAAAAAAGTTGTACACATGACATGAAATTTGAACGGTAAACTTAACGTAAAGCGTATTTACGTTTCAAAATTAATCTAAAACTCCTCGAAGGAGTAGACACACATTGAGTGTTTAAGTAAAAACAAACAAGAAAAGGATAGATGTGTGGATAAAGCTTTTCACAATTTTGGCTAAAATTGCCATAACATAATTTGTTGGTGTAATGGGAAGCGCGTGGAGATAAATTGCCCTCTCTTTTTTGGCCGTGAACTTTGCTCATGTAGGGATTATGTTGACTTTATTTTTGTAAGAGTACCATTAATACGTCACGATACTGAAGATGGTTAATGGCGCTAGATTTAGCATGGGCTTAAATAAGTTTTATGTCCCCCTGATGATTTAAAACATCCTTTGAAGTCAATTTGGGGCACGAATTCGATATTAAGCAGGATGTTAGGTTTTGATTTAGTTGTGGTTTCTGTATTGAATTCTTGACAAATTGATACAGCCATCTAAAACTAGTTAAAGTTGCGTAACCTTTGTTTATGATGTTTATTCGTGAAAAATATAGAATGGAACTTTGAGTGAGCTGAGTAAAGTAAGGGAGCATTTATTTTGTTTATTTTTCACGATGTGGACGAGCGTCATTGGAGCCAGAACCGTGCAATGTTAACGATGAAATTAATTGCGTTTTATTGCTTTAAGAGCTAAATGGATTGCCTCGCCTCGGAGAACAATTTATGGTATTATCAGTAGTTTTTATTTCTGTTCCATTAACAGAATATCCGTCAAGCATTATTTGTTTTACCCATCTGGTTCGGAAGTTTTTAGTTTCGAAGCGTACATTATACCTTATGTACATTTGTATCAAGTTTATTTTGTATAAATTAAAATTTTTGTTTCTAAACTAAAAATATACCTCCCACGGTTACATACTGTTTCTGCCGCGATTGAAAAATATTCTGTTTTTAAGTTTTAGCAAACCAAAGCCTGAAAAATTTTACTGCAAATTTGTTTTACGGAATTGGCCTATAATTTATTCTGTTAAGTATAATATATTGTCATTTTATCTCAGTCAATATTCCGTGTTCTTGATTTCAGTGACTCGTAGATACTTATCATCGTCAACGATAGGTACTTTTCCTCATTTAGTTCTGAGAAGTAATCTAAGAAACATGAATCTGTAATCGAATCGAAATTATTAGGAAAATAGCTGTTGCCCGCGACTTCGTCCGCGTGTGTTTTTGTGATACTTACGGCTTTTCTCGATATCAAAATTATTATTATTATGACTATTAACTTCGTCACGTGAACCACTGAAAGTGTGTACGAAACTATACTTTTAGAATTACGTCATGAAAATAATAATTTGTGACACGGAATGTTGAAAAAAAAAAACAGGTGTGAGTGAGCTGGTTAATGACTCATCACACTTATTTATACCTTATTTTACAAAATAGTTTAATTTATAGTTTTGTTTCTAGTTTCTTTATTCAAAAAAAGCTAAGTATAGTTTTAGTTACCTACATCACTATTAATTTCGCCGAACTATGACGCTTATTGGCGAATACTGCGCTCACTTTAACGATATTTTGTACCCTGATTAATTTTAAAAAATAAATATATTCTAATCAAATAATAGGTACATAAATGTTGACCTGTTTTTACCTTACGACTAACAATTCATTTAGTAATCCGTTTTAATTAATATTTTGCGACTCAATTTTTTTCTAGCAGAAGTTTTTTTATTTATTTTCTTGGTTTAAGTAGGTAGCTACAGATTATTAACACTTATTATCTTTATCTACAAATTAATTACCTACAGAGGCCTTACCATGACGTCGTAATGCGATTCAGTTAAGGTTCGCTCGCTGTCAGATTCATACTAAAAGCACAAACTTTTTTCACAATAAAATTCTGACAGTGCAGTAGCGCAGACGTAAACGCGCCTTTTAATTTTGATTTTTTAAGGCAAAGACATTAAGAGCATACAGCCAAGCGTTTCACGCTGCCCTCATAATATATCAGGTTTTCAAATAAGAGTGCGTTCAAAAACCGAACGCGTTGTGAATAATAGCACATATATAAAAACAAAGTAACGGTATTGCATATTGAACTTTAGGTGTTAGGTAAAGAACACAATTTAGGACGCCAATTTAGGTTGATTTAGGTTTGACGAAAATGTCTTCGTTGAAAAATACCTGTACAGCATGTAATTATTTTATTAATGTTTTTCACAATTGACACAGTTTTCCGGCTTTATATTTTATGTACATTCGTATCTATATATTTTCTCTGTAGTATCATTTTGTTTGTAATTATTACCAACTACTTATACCGAGGAAAGCTGATTTTCTTGAGTTCCGCTATTTTGTGCGTAATCACCTCAAAAATTAAATTTCAAGAAAACTGAGAAATTATATTTACCTGTATTAAATTGGAAGTATTATTTAGCAATTTTAAAAGGTTACGCTTCATTGGTTTTTATTGTATAGGTGTATGAAGTTAATTAATTTTAAACACAAAACCCTCTTTTTTGCGCCTCTGGGTGAGATTAAGAAAAAATGCTAAAACAGGTGTTTCCTTATTTTTATTACTAAGTATTTATTCTGAGTTTCATGATTCTAGAACAATCTAATTTTATTTTTTCATACAAACTTTAACCCCCCTTTTCACCCCCTTTTTCCAAAAAAATTCCAAAATTTCTGTAGCCTATATCCTATTCTGAATTTATTGAAATAGATTTGTGAACATTTCAACAATATCCGTTCAGTAGTTTTTACGTGATGCTCAGTCAAACAAACAAACAAACAAACAAACAAACAAAAATTTTAAAAATTGTTTTAATATGTTCAGTTACCGATTTTAAGTCACCCTGGTCGGTTTTTTTTTTTTAATCTTCAATGTACAGATTTTTTGGTCTCAACGATTTTATTATATGTATAGATGGTCAGTATTTTTAGGAAAATGGTCAGTATTTTTTAATAATAAATTGACATCTTATTTTAATAATTTCAAAGGACCTTGACTTTATTAATAATGTAGACACTGATTCATTTTTAATAGTTTCAACTGACTATAGATGAAGAACGACTTTCACAGTTATTATATTTTCGTAATTAAGTTTCGACAACTCTGACTGACCGAAACTTATTCAAAGTTTCGGTCAGTTTCGGTTTTGGTTGTAAGACACTAAGTATACGACATATACGAGTACCTACATACATTTAGTTTAATTATGTGACGATAAGTAATAAGTTGTAACGCGTATGTGAGATGCGGATAATAGATATTGTAAATAATTCCAGTTTCTAATGCACTTGATTTTTGGAATCATAATTCGTTAAATTGAATTGATATCACTAAGTAAGCAAATGCCGAACCTACCCTCAATGTATAATTATGATGTGAGATATGGATAATAAATGTTGTAAATAATAACCTTACTCACAGTTTCATCACCCAGTTTCTAATACACTTTTGTAATTTGTATTTGTATAAATGAATATAAGTTAAACAGGGAAACCACTATAAACAATTAGCTAAACGAATGTTCTCGTGTCGAGGGCTCGTTCACCAAAGAGCGATCTCAGGCCGTCACGCCGGTTTTATTCTGCGAAGTGGCGCCGCCCTGTCGACAGGAAACAGGAGTTTACTCTCAATGCTCAACTGCCAGTACACAAATAATGCAACTATATTTTATCATAACATTTAAAATTATACATTTAAAATTATTTAGTTTCTTGTTAATCATCATTTGATAATAATAATAATAATAATAATAATAATAATAATCCATTTATTGCTTGATAACGGGTACAGAAGAATAGATGGTAAAATAATAATAAAACATACATGACCGTAATCTACCATATAAACATGGTGTGCAATGCTTCAGTATAATAACTAAGTAGTAATATTAGATTAGGTTTCTATTAATACAAATTTATAAGGTCAAGAATAATATCGAATTACAAATACAAACAAATGTCACGTGGATATATAATTTTCACATTAAGGTCTACAGTTATTCATCCATTTTCATTCATTAATTTGTTTAACATAGGTAAATAACTAATACAATAATAATTCAAAACTAGAACAATAATAATATATGTCAATATTAAAACATTATATTCAAACAAAAAAAAATTAAATTAATCAATATTATACTTTTATTATATCCGTTATATTATTCTTCCTTATAGTCAAAAAAATCATTCATGCTGTAAAAATTGTGTAATTCGAGCCAATTAAGTAAATACCTCTTGAATTTTCGCACTGGCAACTCTAGTAAGGCGGACGGTAGTTTATTAAATACTTTGACAGCCATGCTGTGCGCGTTGTTGCGACAAAGGGCCAGTCTGTGTCTTGAAACCTGAAGTTTGTTTCTTCGAGTGCTTCTAGCTTGAGGATTAACATCCGATACTCTAGTAAAGTATCCGGCATTTTTCTTTACAAATAGTGACACTTCAGCAATATAAATACACGGCAAAGGAAGAATTCTAAGCTTTTTAAACATTGGTCTACATGATTCCCTTCTACCAATGCCACACATTGCCCTTATGCACTTTTTTTGCGCCATGAACAATCTGTTAATTTCGACTGAGTTACCCCAGATAATTATACCGTAGCGCAACACTGACGAGACATAGCCATGGTAAGCATTTAGTGCTGTCTGCAAGGAAGAAATCTTTCTCAAACGGTAAAGTGCGTAAACGAAGCGATTCACTCTCGAGCATACACCATCTACGTGATTTTTCCAGTTGCAATTTTCATCAAGTGTTATGCCTAGAAAAGTTGTGGAGTCTACCATTTGTATTCTATTATTGTCATAAGTTAAGTTTAGAATAAGTGTTTTACTCTTGTGTGTTTTAAATTGCATTGCTTTAGTCTTAGATATATTAATTTTTAAATTATTCATGTCCATCCAATTTATTATTTTACTTAATGTTAAATTAATATCAGCTTCAAATGTGTCCATATCACTACATCTAAATAATAGTGTGGTATCGTCTGCAAACAATATGCATTTGTGATTTGTAATATCTGAAATGTCATTAATATATAAAAGAAACAGCAGCGGTCCAAGTATGCTTCCCTGTGGTACACCTTGTTTATTATGACAATATTTGGATAAAACTGAGAGCTTTTCACCGTTAACAATTTTTGTTACCTCTGTGCACTGTTTTCGATAACTCAGATAGCTAGACAGCCATTCATGAGCTTTACCTCTAATCCCGTATTTATAAAGTTTATCTAAGAGAATCTGATGATTTACGTAGTCGAACGCCTTAGACATGTCCAAAAAGACTGCTACAATAGGTATATCTCTGTCAATGGACTCCAAGACATATTTAATTAAAGAAAAACATGCAAGAGATGTGGATTTGCCTTGTTGAAATCCAAATTGATCAGGATGCAAGCTACCATTTTTTGATATGAAGTTAATTATTCTCTTGGCCATAGCTTTTTCGAATATTTTGGATATTATAGGGATAAGGGTAATTGGTCTGTAACTATCCATATTTGTTTCGTCTCCCTTTTTAAACATGGGCTTAATAATTGACTGTTTAAGTCGCTCAGGGAACACTCCTTGTTCAATCGACAAGTTAATGAGATGAGCTAATGGTACTGCTAAACTGTAGGAGCACATTTTTAACACTTTCGTCGAAACACCATCATAACCCACCGAATTTGTGTTATTTAAGGACATTATAATTTGTCGCACCTCATTTACTGTAACGGGTGTTATGAAAATTGTGTTAGTTTGAGTACAATTGGACGTGGTTGAGAGTTTCGCAAATACACCCATGTTGTTGTTGGCATTTATAAAATGAGTGTTAAATGTTTCAGCTATATCTTGGACGTCTTCAATCCTTTTGCCATTGTCATTAATTACATTAATTTCCTTATGTGGTATTTTTGTGCCAATGTTGCGATTTATGATAGTCCATGTTGCTTTACATTTATTTTTGGCACTATCTATAATCTTTTTATTATTAATTTTTTGTGCTTTACTAATACATTTCTGTAAAATTTTTGAATATTTAGTGTACATACTTTTAAACAGTTGTTTTTCTTGGGTTTTTGATTTTTTATATGTGTTGTAGAGATATCGTTTTTGTTTACAGCTTCTTTTTATACCCTTAGTTATCCAAGGACATTTTTTATTTTTATTGCTAGTCTTAGTTCTTAGTTTTGGGAAACATTGGTCATAAAACAATGTTAAAGTGTCATGGAACTCATTAAACGCGTCGTTTGCATCCAATTTTGAAAATGTAGTTTGAAAAGATAAAGAATTTATACAATTTACAAATTTATTGAGGTTTTCCGGCCCTAAGTCCCTTTTATATTCAAACCAGTTTTTGGGGGCCGTATAGTTCTCTAAATAAAAAGACAGCAGTTGACCTGTGTTATGATCAGAAAGTGCCAATTGGTCGACACGGCCAATTGCTTGTGGTATGTTGCTGACAATAAGGTCTATGCAAGTGGTTTGACGTGTCGGTAAATTTGTATGTATTTCCAAGTTGTGGCTGTTTAAAATGTCTCTTAGTCGTATTGTTACTTTATTTGATATTAATATGTTTATATTCCAATCTCCACATAATATAATTTTTCTATTTTTTCTATTTATTTTTGAAATGAGGGAGTCAAGCTTATCTAAGAAAACATGAACATTGGAGGACGGAGTTCTATATATAGTTACTATGAAAACATCCGAATCCCTCAGGTGAATACCACAACATTCAAATTCATATATTTGAGAAAAATCATTACATATCTTCAATTCTATATATTCTAGTTTTTTGTGAATAAGGATGCATGAGCCGCCTCGTCTTTCGTTTTCACGATAGTTTAAAACTAACGTAGTACATGTACTTACTGTTACTGAATATTTTGATAACCGGATGTGGAACGTTTCCCGCCTATCCCCCGTTACATCTCAGGGAAGGTAGGAGGGGATAAGCAAATATAAGCTAGTGCCTGGCAGTTGGGAGACACATTGAAGTTGGAGAACTCACGACAAAGAATAAGTTAAGTATTACTCTTGTAATTAACTTTTAACTGTGATCTTGTGTAAATTGAAACTGGTGGTATATATGTTGCAATGGTTATGGTTATGATTATGGTTATGCCTATTACTGAATATTAATATTTTTAATTTCAATAGGCTTTATTTGCTACTGTTATGCAACATATAAACCAACTAATAAATTGTGTTATATTGTTCTCATTTCTGTGTGGAAAGGTACATGCTGCATCGCTTCTTTACTGTCACTATATCTATTGCAACTACGACACTATTGGTCGTTGTAATTGTTAACGCTAATAATAAACTTGGATTATTCTACAGTTAGCCTTTATAATAATGGTCCCAGATAACTTTAACATTACACTTATTACATAACAGCAATAAAGGAATTGTATGATTGTTACATACAATTTCTTCATGTGCCTTGGTTCCCTGATTCTGACAGATACTTTGTTTTAACAGTTAATTACCTCTGTTTTAAGGTGTGAATAAATAGTGTTATTACATTACATGTTGCATCTCTTATTTCCTCTTATAGAAAAATACCCTAGGTATTACTCTTAACTTTGGAGATATGAGTTAGATATTAATTATTTAACATCAGAAGTGGGATAAGACCTTCGTTAACATGTTAACGTGTGAATTTCAGAATGAGTACTGCATCAATAGAGGAACTCTTAAAAGCGATCCGTGAAGCCGTCACCGCAACACAGCACAACCAAAAGGATGACGACATCGCGCTGCCACTATTTGACCCCGAGCGGAGCGACGGCGGAGCCATCAGCTGGTGCGACAGCATCGAAACCTTGGCCAAGGAGTTCAACTGGAGTGACATCAAAACTGCCGCCAAAGCCGGTAAGGCTCTGAAAGGGTCTGCCTTAAAGTGGTTCGAATCTTGGGAACCTTTAGAAGGCAGATCCTGGAAGAATTTTCGTACCGACATTACCAATGCTTATCCTGAAAAGAAAAATTTGTCCGAAAGGCTAAGCAAGGCTGTACTTTATTCTTCTGACTCTGCCGAATCCTATGGTGAATATGCAAGAGAGAAGTTAAGATTATTGCGTAACACAAAAATTGCTTTTAGTGAGGTGCAATTAGTTGAGATAGTGTGCGGTGGTGTAAGCGATGTTGATATTAGGATGGCATCTCTTAATAACGGGACTACCACTACATCTGCTCTTATAGCCCTGCTATCAACTTACGCGAAAGCTAGGAAAAGGACGACTGATTCTAACAATTTAAAGGATTTCGGTGGACCAGGAACCAGTGGAACAAAGCGATATAAGCCCAATAACGACAAGAGGTGCTACACTTGCAAT
This sequence comes from Pandemis cinnamomeana, assembly GCA_932294345.1. NCBI lineage: Eukaryota > Metazoa > Arthropoda > Insecta > Lepidoptera > Tortricidae > Pandemis > Pandemis cinnamomeana. The sequence goes on from OW028711.1 coordinate 7,583,115, forward strand.
AAAACCGGTCACGTCCAGACTGAATGTTTTAGAAATAAACCAGAACATGTAACTAGCCAGGTTCCACAGGCTCCTAGACCCACTGACAGCCGCACAAAAATTTGTACATACTGTAAGAAACTCGGGCATACTGAGGCGGTTTGTTATCATAGGCAACGTGCTGAATCTAGTGCTTCTTTAACAACTGTAGCTTCAACAAAGGAAGTTAATTTTTTAGGCAAACTGAACTAATCCTTTCGCGGGTTTTTATTAACGACTATATGATTCATTCCTTGATTGATACTGGTGCGGCTGTGAGCTTAATTAAAGAGTCTGTTGCGAAAAAATTAGGGTGTCATCTCACACCAGTGTCTATATACCTTAACGGTATAGGTTCTAACCAGATACATGTCTTTGCTATGATCAGTGTCTCTGTTAAATTCGACGATATTTACATAGAACTAGACATTCATGTTGCCAGAGATTGCGATGTCAAATATGAACTTATAGTAGGTAGAAACGCTGTTGCATACCCCGACGTAGAAATTATAACAGATTCGTTTGGCTCTCGGTTAGTTAGGAAGTCAGTTTTAACCACTACAGAAGTGAATTTAATTACTTCGTCAGCAAATTTGTGTGATCTTACATCTAAGATAGATCATCTGGATAATTCCTTGCAAGATCGAATAAAAGAAATTTTCCAAAAGTACCCTTCTGTTTTGGCTGAGACTGGTAATGTAAATACGGGTGAATTAAATTTGCGCTTAAAAAATAATGACATCATCCATTACCGTCCGTATCGATTAGCTCCAATAGAAAGGGAGAAGGTAGATCAAATAATCCAGGAACTTCTCGATAACACTATAATTCGTGAAAGTGATTCTCCTTTTGCTAGTCCTGTTTTATTGGTAAAGAAGAAGGATGGTAGTGATCGACTTTGCATTGACTACCGAGCTTTAAATAAAATTTTGGAAAAAGACAGATACCCTCTCCCTCTCATTGAAGATCAAATTGACAGATTAGGTAAAGCGAAATATTATATTTCCATTGATATGAAGAACGGGTTCCACCAAATACCAGTGTCTTCAGAATCTATTAAATATACAGCTTTTGTAACACCGAGCGGTCATTACGAATTTCTAAAAATGCCATTTGGAATTTGTAATGGGCCCTCTGTCTTTCAAAGAGCTATTACAAAAGCGGTTCAGGACCTGAAATTTCTTTTGGTATACATGGATGATATTCTTATTCCCTTTAAAACTATTGAAGAAGGATTAAAACACTTGGATGAGACGATTAAAGCCCTCAGCTGTGCAGGATTTACGATTAACATTAAGAAATGTAAATTCTTTGTAGACAACATAGAATATTTTGGTAGACACATATCGCAAGAAGGTATAAGACCTAGTGAGACTAAAGTATCGGCGTTAGTTAACTCTCCAGCCCCTCGTAACGTTAAGCAGGTTCGACAGTTCATGGGCTTAGCCAGTTATTTCCGCAAATTTCTGCCAGACTTTGCGGCTCGAACGGCTTGCATTACAAAACTTACCAAAGCCAACCAAAAATGGGAATGGGGAATTGAACAGGAGGAGGCAAGGAATTACGTAATAAGACACTTATCCACTAAACCTCTCTTAACTGTATTTGACCCAGAGTTGCCAACCGAACTTTACACAGATGCCAGTTCTAGGGGCTACGGAGCCATACTCGTACAAAAAGTCAATGATAACAAGAACGTAGTTGCATATTTCAGTAGGAGAACAACGCCGACAGAATCCAGATATTGCTCTTATGACCTGAAAACTTTGGCAATTTTTAATGCATTGAAGCATTTTCGAGTTTACCTCCTAGGCATAAAATTTAAAAATTTTACAGATTGTAATTCGATTAAATCAACTATGAATAAAAGGGATTTATCCCCACGTGTCGCTCGTTGGTGGCGCTTCCGGTCCAAAGCAGGGTTTTTTACACCCTATTGAGAAAGTTCCTATTCCATTCCATACTGTACATTTGGATTGCACCGGACCATTCACGCGAACCAATCAGGGATTTCGGTATATTCTTCTATTAATAGATGGATTTACAAAGTTTTGTTTACTAAAACCCCTGAAGAGCCTCAAGTCTCAAGACTTAGTGCCGCTTATTCGAGAAATAGTTACCACGATTCAAACTCCATCAAAAGTTATTACTGATAAAGGTACTAATTTTAGTTCCCACCAAATTAGAACCCTGTTTCATGAACTGCATATTGAGCATCACATGGTAGCAACTGGCACACCAAGAGGGAATGGTCAGGTTGAGAGGTATATATCCACTGTTATAAATATATTAAATACCACCTGTAATGGAGCGTCAGATTGGCCAAGCGGTTTATGGAAAGTACAGCAATCTGTCAATACTACCATGCAAAGGTCAACAGGTTTTACGCCGATTCGTTTATTAATGGGTTGTAATGCAAATATTCCCAGTATTCAGGCCCGGCTAAACGAAATAAATATTCAAGAAGTTAACACTGATGTCAGGGCAGATCGCGAGTTAGCTCACCATCGGTTATCTGTAGAGGCAGAAAAATTCAAAACCCGTTTTGATTCAAGTAGGCGAGATAACAAAGTTTTTCAGGTTGGCGATATAGTTTATGTCAATCAAGACCATAGACGTCTAGACAAATTGAGTCCTAAGTTTAAAGGCCCGTACGAAATAACTGCCTTAATGGGTTATGATAGATACTCCTTAAGAGGGTTAGGTCACTTACGAGATATTATAGTAGCTAAGGATAAACTCAGGCAATGGCCAGGAGAATGGTTAGAAGAAGATTCAGTTAATGACTAAATTAGTACTTGATTCGCACGACTATGCATATGATACCAATGATACACTTTATGACCTTATGATTTACGATTTAATGATTTTAATGAAAGGTATTGTCAATATAGCGCTGTTTATATTTTTTTTTTCTCTCATTGATTCTTTGATATGCAATTGAAATCAGTAGATAGCAATTTAAATCTGTTACTTGCTTTTTTTTGCCGAATTGACTAGTACCAAAATCCTATATAGACTAAGAATGTAATTTTCGGGCTCACTTATAGAGTTTGCCTTATGTGGTGATTCATGAATGATCATGACCATTGCTACAGAGCCTGCGAGCCCCACTTAATGTTAAAAGTGGTACAGTAGCCAACGTAGGGTGACAATTGTTACCGACTGAGGCTCACTTGATGTAATAAGTGAGACGGTAGCAATGATATTGTAAATAGGATAATTGCCACCGAGCCTGCGAACTCTCGCTTGATGTAAGTGAAACCGTGGCAATATAGGGAACTGCTACAGAGCCTGCGAGCCTCACTTAATGTTAAAAGTGGTACAGTAGCCAACGTAGGGTGATAATTGTTACCGACTGAGGCTCACTTGATGTAATAAGTGAGACGGTAGCAATGATATTGTAAATAGGATAATTGCCACCGAGCCTGCGAACTCTCGCTTGATGTAAGTGAAACCGTGGCAATATAGGGAGCTGCTACAGAGCCTGCGAGCCTCACTTAATGTTAAAAGTGGTACAGTAGCCAACGTAGGGTGATAATTGTTACCGACTGAGGCTCACTTGATGTAATAAGTGAGACGGTAGCAATGATATTGTAAATAGGATAATTGCCACCGAGCCTGCGAACTCTCGCTTGATGTAAGTGAAACCGTGGCAATATAGGGAGCTGCTACAGAGCCTGCGAGCCTCACTTAATGTTATAAGTGAAAGGTAGCAATTATGGGTACTTCGGGAACGAAGCACCTGTCAGTATGGCCGTGTGAGATGCGGATAATAGATATTGTAAATAATTCCAGTTTCTAATGCACTTGATTTTTGGAATCATAATTCGTTAAATTGAATTGATATCACTAAGTAAGCAAATGCCGAACCTACCCTCAATGTATAATTATGATGTGAGATATGGATAATAAATGTTGTAAATAATAACCTTACTCACAGTTTCATCACCCAGTTTCTAATACACTTTTGTAATTTGTATTTGTATAAATGAATATAAGTTAAACAGGGAAACCACTATAAACAATTAGCTAAACGAATGTTCTCGTGTCGAGGGCTCGTTCACCAAAGAGCGATCTCAGGCCGTCACGCCGGTTTTATTCTGCGAAGTGGCGCCGCCCTGTCGACCGGAAACAGGAGTTTACTCTCAATGCTCAACTGCCAGTACACAAATAATGCAACTATATTTTATCATAACATTTAAAATTATACATTTAAAATTATTTAGTTTCTTGTTAATCATCATTTGATAGTTTAAAACTAACGTAGTACATGTACTTACTGTTACTGAATATTTTGATAACCGGATGTGGAACGTTTCCCGCCTATCCCCCGTTACATCTCAGGGAAGGTAGGAGGGGATAAGCAAATATAAGCTAGTGCCTGGCAGTTGGGAGACACATTGAAGTTGGAGAACTCACGACAAAGAATAAGTTAAGTATTACTCTTGTAATTAACTTTTAACTGTGATCTTGTGTAAATTGAAACTGGTGGTATATATCGCTACCTCGGGGCTCAATTGTCGTATAAGCCAAAAGTCGATTTTTCAGGAGAGCCAAAAAACTAAAAAGAAAAACAAAAAAAAATTGTAACTCTTTTGTTTTAAGTGTTATAAAGAAGCTTCGTAGGATGAAAGTTCTTAAAATTATGAGTAGAATAATATGAATTCATAATATTTAAGATAGAACCCATAACAAAGAAAATAGATGGCTTATACGCTTCTTAAAAGCAAACAGAATGACGTTTATGACCCAAAATAATAGTTGCTGCACATGCTACTTAGGACGTATAAGTCAGCTATTACGATTTTCGAAAAAATCAAAGGTATTAGTCACCGGTTTTCTTTTTTTGGTTAGGTACTTTACTGTAAAAAAATAAATCATGTATATACACCCCAAACTACTTTACTGCGATAATGATGATAAGGTAGGTATAAACCAAATCAGTTTGAGGATCGTATTTAACTTTCAAAGTCCATTCATATTAAAAAGGTTTGAGGGTTTGGTAAGTAACAAAAAATTCGTATAGAAAAAATATATATTTCTGAAGGTAAAACATCAATGCCAACGAAAAAAAAACACAAATTACGTTGTTATTATTAAAAAGATTGTTCAAGTACCACATAAAACGATAAAAATGAAAAGTAGCAACAAGAATATAGCATTTAATACTTCAAATCTCTTTCAATTAAAAACAATCTTTTTTATAAAAGTTATGTGTTTAACGCCGTTTTTACTCCAAATTTATTTTTTGTTGGCGTTTATTGCCATGAAATGAAACGCTACTGCAGGCCGTACACCAAACTTTATTCTGTTATTGGAAATAATTCAGGTCGTATTCACCAAATTGGTTTAGTGGTGGCTTATACATCTTAAAAATGAAACGTAATGGCAGGTTGTATAATAAACTTTGTTCAATTTTCAGAAATCGTTAAGGTCGTATACGCCAAGTTTGATAAGCAATGTCCTTTATGCCAATTATAAATCTTGATTTAGGGTCAATAATACCTTTGCCTTTTTCACACTCTGAGTAGCTGGCTTTTATAGCTCTTTTTTTTAAAATTTCCTGTTTAGAGTTACAGAAAATGGAGGTTGTATTCGATATTTTTTTGGGATTTGGAGAATTTTAAATACACAGATCGATAGAGAAAAAAAAACTGAGCAAGACTGCATTCAAATCTCATTTTCGTCAAAATGGCTTATACGACAATTGAGCCCCGAGGTAGCGATATGTTGCAATGGTTATGGTTATGATTATGGTTATGCCTATTACTGAATATTAATATTTTTAATTTCAATAGGCTTTATTTGCTACTGTTATGCAACATATAAACCAACTAATAAATTGTGTTATATTGTTCTCATTTCTGTGTGGAAAGGTACATGCTGCATCGCTTCTTTACTGTCACTATATCTATTGCAACTACGACACTATTGGTCGTTGTAATTGTTAACGCTAATAATAAACTTGGATTATTCTACAGTTAGCCTTTATAATAATGGTCCCAGATAACTTTAACATTACACTTATTACATAACAGCAATAAAGGAATTGTATGATTGTTACATACAATTTCTTCATGTGCCTTGGTTCCCTGATTCTGACAGATACTTTGTTTTAACAGTTAATTACCTCTGTTTTAAGGTGTGAATAAATAGTGTTATTACATTACATGTTGCATCTCTTATTTCCTCTTATAGAAAAATACCCTAGGTATTACTCTTAACTTTGGAGATATGAGTTAGATATTAATTATTTAACACGTACATGTACTTTAGTTTACTGTTATTGAAATACGATAGGTGCGTTTCAATGTGATTACAATTTAGCAAAAACAAAGAAAGGTGTTGTCACTTTTTAATGAATTTTAATACAATAATTAGGTACCTATTTAAACTATCGTGAAACATAATTTGTAAAAACTACAGAATCTCTTTTAATCGTATCATGAGTTAATCCGTAACTAAAAACGTCAAACTCTTGTGTTTTAATTATCCAGTGTCTAAAAAAGGCGGAAAAATACACTAAATAATGTTTTTAAGTTCTGCTGTTGAAATAAGTCATATTAATTATTTGAACTCCAAAACTGCGCCCGCTCAAACAAAAGAAAATCAACACCACGGCCGACCCCGTAATTTGAATATGAAAATTAATCACAGTCCGAATGTCACTGCGGAATACAGCTCGTTCACTCGGCATAATAAATAGATTTATCTCAACTGAGCAACCCCAAGATGAATTAGTCGCTATTTCTTTAAACACTACTTCCCACATAGCGCTTACATAGATTGATGTTGCACAGAAGGCGTGTAAATGGAGTTTCGATACAGTAAACCAATTTGTGGAGTTGTGTTACTCACCTACGTCGTTTTCAAAATATTTGAAGGCTCTATTGCATAGGCTGGCTATTGAGCTGTTCGGGAATAAAAAGGCAACATTTTTTGCTGCAAAATGCTCGCCAAGTAATCTTAATTCTTGTTGGATATAAAATATATCTAGATTTATAAATTTTCAGATCGGGTAATATTTTTTTTCTAATGTAATGTTTGGTAGAAGAATCAACCTGAAGATGTCGCAATAAATCTAAGAACTGAAAAACTCCCGTTCATTTAATAGATGTGTTATGTGTAAATAAGTGCTCTTATTCTCGACTAGCCGCTCTAACATATCAAGAGTAATGAGTAAACATAAAACATTCTATTTCATGCAGCAAATGTATGGATGAATGATAGAAATAATAGTGCGGAACTGGGTTACCGCGCCGTAAAAATAATACATGGATCTGATAAAATGTTAGAATGCCAGAACCGAAAACTTAAATGAAAAGTAATTTATTAAAATGTATGTGCATAAATACTTGTCATAAAAATGGTGAAACTTAAACGTAGCACGTTCCGTTGTACGTCTTCGTACGACGTACGTGATGTATTCCTGTTTTGTCAATGTCTATTAAAATATACGTCTTATATTATATGCATAACTAATAACACAAGTAACTACCAATTTATTTTGTGTGAGTTGCGTTGCAGCAAGGTGCTTTTCCAATAACAGTAACCTTAACTGACAACTTTAAAGTAGGTAATTGACAGGAAACCTATGAAATATATGTCAAAATCCCTTAAAGTAACTTGGTGCATCTCACACTTAAAGAAACTTCATATCCATGATAAACCCGGCTACAGCTTGCTGGCTGTGCAGGTACACCGGCGTAATAAGGTCGTGGGACATATTTTTGAGAAGTTCGTATCGATACTTATTTTTGCACTTGACCGTACACGACTAAAATGTTTTGAGCCAAACTAAACTACGAGTTTGCATCAAACTGTTTGACCGTCTCAGAGCCGCTTTAAGTCTTCTCGATTCATTCGTCTCATTTTGAGAAGTAAGTAAATTGCTAAGTAATTGTCAGAAGTCATTATTTAATCGTTATAAACCTTCAATCATTCGCAGCTCCGCGTCAACGCAGCCCTGTGATTGATTAGCCAGGTACGCAAAATTGCCGAAATAGGTTCTCTTGACCTCCCAGGTTTATTTATACACTTGACGGATTCCTTTCAATTTGATTATCCTTTAAACGCTTAACGATCAGGAAGAGCTCTTTCTATTTGCTTATTTAAAAAAAAACTTAAAACAAAAGATACTCGGTTAATAAAACATACTCTACAAAATCGTGTAACACTTTCTTTCTTTACGGTATCTGGCCGCCTACAAGATCGCTAATGATGAGCCGATGTTTATTTCTCACCAGAGGGCAATTATTTTTGATCAGACGAATATTATTTCATTTGTTTTTCCAGCTAGAGCTTTTACTTAATAATTAATTAATGCTATGCTGCACTTTATCAGGAACTAGAGCTTTAAAGAAATGGGGTTTTGGACACTATATGTACATTACCATTTATATGGATTTGCTTTAATTTTCACTCACGATTTAGTGCAAATTGCATATTAAATGTGTCTTTTCAGATGTAAGCGACTATGTATTACAAACCATCTATTACCAACAAATTAGATCACTCTCCGCTTAAGTTTCCCTGCGTAGGCAAAGTGCCAAAGTATCACGTGGTGAATTTCATAATCAGCCGGTAAGAAAATGACAAAGAGTCAACATAAGATCAATCAGCTAATATTGACAATTCCAATGTTCATATCGGCTGGTTAGCCGATAGCGAAAACATTCTCTCAGACTTGGCAATACAATACGCTCTCGAAATGGAAGGAGCTGATATAAGTAAGTTCAGAGATCATGCTGTGGATAATAAAAGGAATGGATTTGAAATTCAATTGTCTGCAAAGCGATGAGGCAACAAAGGAATCCGCGCATGTAATTACGGGCTATGAATGGCCAACGGAATGAAATGGTGTCTGAAAACTTCGGTGTTTTGCCTTCACTTTCTTCTTAATATAGTAGTTTCAATTCTGTTACCGATTATTTTCACCCTTTTTAACACCAGACTCAGGCCAAATAAAAAGTCAAGACAGAGGTAAAGTGAAGCTGTTGCAAGCTCACCTTCCAGTGCGCATATAGTGCACGCACACAAGTGCAATTTAACTTCGCTAAGGAAACTAGTCGACGCGTACGAGGCAAGGCGTAGTTTAAAGAAGTTTCGCTGAGACGTTCGCAGAACTTCGTCTTGAATTTTTATTTGTTCAAAGACGCCAGACTGTAATTTTCTATTTAAATAACTTTCGCACCTAGAGTCTGCAAGTGATGCGATTTTTTTTAGAGAAACCCTCATTTTCAGTTCTAAAATTGTTTCAATTATTTCTAACGGCTTAATCTCATTATGCTCGCAGTTTTACCGAGGTGTTCTAAAAACTTGCTACCGATAAAGCAAAGCTTTGTTTTGTTCCCCACGAATTTCTTTCATGGAAAACTGTTGCAGAACTTTACAGTTTGAAAGTTTTCAAAACCTTCACTAAAAATATGTTGTTTCGGTGAAGTTGCCGTTTTTTATGATCGAAAGTTTTTGTGGCTTTCTTTATCAGTACAACCTTATGTAAGTTTTAGATAAAGCTTTTGGTATAAACAAGCCAGACATGTCTTGGATTGGATGCTTTATAAATCTTCCCAATTGGCTAAAGGCAAATCAGCAATTAAAGTTCCCGCCAGATTTAAGGAGAGCTATTTTCGGAGACGCCCACGAATCAGCGTCTGTGATCAGATTACCATCACCGACTGACTTAAGGCATCTAACTCTTATTTTCTTAGTAAGTCTGAACAACATACTTGATAACCTACGCGAATTTCGAATTTAATTAAAAGCTTTCCCTTTTTATTTTACTTGAAACGACTTTGTTCAAATAAGTAGCGTTCTTTCTTAAATTTTTGTGGATTTCAAATCGTAACCTCTGCCTTTTAGGGTTTCGTAGTCAGATCAGGATTACTACGTTGTCCGTATGTCTGTCTGTCAATATCCTTTTTCTCTAGGTATCAAGACGAAACTAATTAAAAATACATACTTAGGGCATGATCTCTTTTAAATCTTCGTAAAGCATTAAGATCGCATTAAAAATACCGATTTAATAATATGTATACAATTCTGTATGGGTAATACTTACGGAATAAAACCTATCCTCAAGTGAGCTCTAAAGAATAACCAATATCCAATATTGCGTTAAAAATATTGTAGATCACTGTTATTAACTTTATAGCTAGGAGAATCGACAACATAAATCCGCTCAGGGGATTGCTGAGGCTTATTTTATACAAACATTTTACTGGTGTTGTGCCTCTACACAAGTAATCTCTAGGCTCAACATTACCTAAGGCCAAAGTGTACCTAAATCTCACGATTTACATAACAGTTTCCTGAAGTTAACGCCTCTAAATGTTTGAGCGTTTCTACTTCAGGGCAGGTTTCATAACACATTTGAGAATAACTTTGAGTCGGCTGCGTTACCGCAGATTGCCTACATACATCAGAACGTTATTTCTCGAAGCTATCAATCCCTCAGAATCTTAATACTGTGTACTCGATGGCTTTATCGTACCTTGGACTACAACAATTTGCGAAGTCCTTGATTTAGTTTGTAGGTAACTACCTAACTTCACAAAGTAACGCCTTATTTTTTTTTGTTACAGAACGAATGCTTCAAATGGAATATAAATGAACAATAGCCGTGCGTTGGAGTTTTAAAATGAGACCGCCCAATGTGAATGACAATGACGCTTCGCCGGTGTGACAGTTTGCCCACACGGCTGCCGGAGGCGCCAGTCCCGACCGACCCCGAGAAGCGACCAACGCAAAATCAACTACCCGATTCAAATACAGTCCCAAATTTCTGCGAAGCGTCAGAACGCGAAGAGGTTATCGCCACTTGGAAATCCCTTTACACGGACATCAAAAATATAAAAAATGGATTTCCGGCAAACGACCTACCAAATCATGGAGCCGCCAAAAAGGAATCCATTACGCACAATTTCATTCCTGCTTTTTCGTGCAACAATAAAAACGTGCCGCGAAGAATCACTTATGATAATCGTCAGACAGGGGTCATCCCTCGAGTGGCCGAACGTTGCCCGTCATTTTCCTTGGATACTGGCCAAGTCCTTTCGACGGAGCAGGGTGCGAGTAGGGCTCGTCGCCGGACTCTGCTGCAGCGGCTTCTCTCCTGGCGGACTCCTGAGTGCGACTGCGCCGAACGCTGTCGGAAACCGTATCGTCAAAATGACCTGTGTACATGTTGTGACACCCGTGTGAATAAACCAGCCAAGTGCTATACCTATGGTGAACGCGGCCGATCTAAGAGTGTTGGTTACGAAGCGGCCCGTGAAGTGACTAGGTTTCGACGGTTAGTGTAGCGTAAACTTTAAAGGAAGAGTCATCTACTCTCTCAAACCATATCAGTAGTTTGAATTTCAAATTGAAACAGTAGATGAATCTTCCTATGGAGTTTGCTAAAGTGTTGTGGTGTAATAGGTGCGCGAGCGCAGGTGCTACAGTTGGAGTGGAGACTGCGGCGGCTCTGCGCGCCAGAGCTGCCCTCACCCTCGCCCGGCGGTACTACCCCGAAGGAGGATGGGGGTGGACTATAACTATAGTGGGGACCATCGTGCAAGTGATATCACATGGCCTGCAGCTAGGAGGTGGCACCGGCGCTATAGCATGCACGGCTGCCTCCAAATACCGCGTCTCTCCTCTCTACACACACGGTAAGTTCCAGTTTATCAATATTATGTGGTCCAACATTCACTTCCCTGCGTGATTCATTCTTGGAAATAACGGCCGTATTCGTACGTGACTTGAAAACGAAATGGGAATTCAAATGTCACACCTCACTTTGGCTACAAATACACGTACATTGACCTAAATACGACATGCGAAATCAAATCATTAGCATAAACGGTGATTCTAAATTAACCAGCTAGCATTGCCAACACTCGTTAACTACTTAGTTTCATTACTGTGTAGAACTTGGCTGTTCAATGTTAATATTGCGATTACCGTTGATATGAATAGTGCTTCGGGAGAAAAACCCATTAATTTTGAGATAGAAACTAGCTTAAATTCATGAATTATCATAAAATGTCATTAAGCTTTTTAGCACTAGTGACGATTATGTTTTCTCAACCATGCTTGATATAATGAATATCCTGTGATGTAATAAACGGCGCCCTAAAGTGTAAGATGACTGTTTGTTCTAAAGACAACCCCATCGTCCATCAGATTTGCCGCGAGCCTGTCTTGACAGGCAGTAACGTAACGCACAAAGTTTCGTTATCGCGATGACAAGCGTATCCGCACGGCTGGGCTCGCTTACAACCCTGGTCTTATGTTTACATTACTCTATATTTTTTCAGGGGTAGGCATCAGAGACTACTTTGTTCCACTTGCTACGATCCTGACATATTTCTTTCGCTTCATCCATCTCTTCATACATGCTCGTCGGTTTCGGGTACTCCTGACCTCACCTTTTTCCAAAACGTCTCCTATTTGGTCTCGGAACGTCCGTCTAGGCCTTCCCCTCCCAACGTAACCATTCACACTCCCCATATAGATCTGTTTGTCAAGATACGTAGCATTGAATATGAGTACCTAGTATGAACTATACGTGATGTTATAATTTTTGATGGACGTCAAAGTGGTTTTCCAGTGGTTTTACTGATGGCTTTATCAAGTTGTGGTCGTTTTGGTTACAAACTAGTGACACATAAAACATGATTTCAACATATTTTCACTAGAGGGTTTCTGTCAAAGGGCGGCTAGGTTGAAGTTTGACCGTTAAGTAGTTCAGTTTTTCGGTGATACTCATAATTATTTGCTCTAAAATTTGCAAATTTTTTGGGTGGGTTTCTTGTTATCCGGTAAAAACAGTGGTGCCTAAATTAACTCGCTTGTAAGTTTGGTAAGACAGAACAAAAGCATTCTATGTATAAAATCAACGCCAGTATTTTGTTTGATGTCAGAACCGAAAGAACTATTAATCTTCTTCAGTTACTAATAGTGTGAAATTCTTCACGCTATTCTTTGTAATCCTAAAATAGTATAATTACATGAAGCTCATGTTCGATGAATCCAAATGTTGCCTCAAAAATGTTAGTAACAAACAACACCTAGCTATAAAATAAAACCTTGTTTGTCAGCTCTGAATGTTCTTCGGTTCTACATTTGGGTGAAAACGGGACGCAATTCCAACCCAGTGCAGGCCATTCTCGAATTTTATGCGGCAAAGTTTTTACGAGTATGTCGATTCTGCAAATGTTTTTACGACTTCAGTAATCCAATACGGTTTCAAAAATACTTGAAAATGTCTTAAAGTGTACCTGAACAGAGGTAAAAAAGTCTGACCACGTTAACTTGACCATTCCACCATGACCATCTGCCTTTTTTGCCGAACTTACTAACTTACTTTATAATTTAAAAAAATCGAGTTTAATACAAATTTAAGCCTAAAATATTAAACTTAGGTATACCTACCTAAGTATTTAAAAATAATTATTATGATGCTCCCACGTGATAAAGGAAAACACATCCCACGCAATGGAACCAGTTAATTCAATGTTTTTTTTAATCAAGTTTAATTTAAACTAAGAAGGTTTACTAAATCAAACTGAAGGCACTAGGGATTCTGATGAATCTAGAGACCCGCCGGGGCACTCGAGTTAATTGCCAATGCTGATAACCGATGAGCTTAATATTAGGAGCGAATGGAATATTGCCTTTGTTAACTGTGTTTATAAATATACCGCTAATTCAAACTGATAATACACTAATAAGCTTGAATTAATCCTAGTCCGTATGTTTGTATTCAATTAGGATAATGGTTTTGTTTCGACGTATAAAGCATTTTTTTCATTTGATTGTAATCAATACATGCTTTGACTGAATTAATTCCGCTACAAGTGCCAAGAGTCAGTATTCGAGAAAATACTTCAGAATTGATTATTCTAACTGAACTTTGACTTACTGCGGAAATGTTTACTGCTGTAATTAGTATTTGCGCTTCTTTCGTCTTGTATTTGGATAAGAAGTAGTGAACTAATGAGTAAACATCGATAACTTTTGTAAGATTCGCAACCAACTCTGTTTACCAATGAACCATGCCATAGGGTTGTCAATAAACCTGCTTAATGATTCTTTAGTATCTATGTAATCATAAAAGAAAAAGGAAGACATACGATTTATACTAAAAGTTAGTAACTATATTTGACGTTTTACTCCTAAACGTTCCCGACGTGTTTTAGTACAATTTTGAGTAAGCCTTGTTTATTGTAATGTATATCGTTAACAGCGGTGTTAATACACAATTTGTGAAAACTTCCAGTAGCTCCCTATTACTGATCAAAAGATATTACTGTGACAAATGGACGAACAGCCTATGGAAAAGCCTAAAAATTAAAATACATTGTTGTGCTCTGAAATATCTCAATTGACGAAATAGAGATAAATAGGCATGCGCATTGGCTAGTCGAGGCACACGTCCACGGCCCAAAAACTTGTAATATCCACCAAAACACACGCGTATAACCAACAAATAAATCAAACTTGCCGATATTGGCATTATCCCGTCTGTGCGAATATTAGGGACGTGATGTGACACAGATATCTTTTTTGCAAACAAAAAAAAGACCTAAGGCACGTATTTAGAAATACGGCATCTAACTTTAAACATGGCAAAAAGGCCGCTACCGTCAGTTTATTGCATTTCAATTTGAGCAAGGTTCTGAAATCTACAATAAAACATTCTGTCTTTTAATTTGACAAAACTTTTTTTAATACTTTTCAGTTCGGTTGTTTTATTCAGTACATACACGTAACTAGTACTGGCTGCATCAGGGCGTCCATTTTGAAGAGGATTAAATGTGGTCCTATGCTTATTAAGGTTGCCATATTTTTCTAATCTTAAACGTTTAGCTCGTGCCAAAACCGCTACACTGCAAGTCATAAAATACCGATACTATCTGCGACCACGGTAATTTAAAAATGTAGGCCAACCGTTCATGGTAAAGAGTTTGCTTTAAAATATATTGTCTCATGAAAAGCCAACTTCCGTGTGAACATTTTTAGAATTTCCCCATAGTTCGCACTATCAAACCTTACGGAAATAAAAAAAAACTGGCAAGCAACAAAAAAATTACACAGTTCACAGGATAAAAACATAACAATGGAATTGAGAACCAATTCTTATTTAATTACTGTTTTACGACCTATTTTGTAAATTCAAATTGATCGTTATCGACCGCCTTCATAACAGACACATTTTTATCGGCTCTCAAAATTACCATATCCCATTTAATAAGACATTGTCGTACAAAATTATTTCCATAACGTGTCAGTGGCAAGCTTATTGGTATCTCGCGAGGCAGCTCTTATTGCCTTGCCTACCTGAAGAAGAACACCTTTTACGCTGTCACTTTTTCCATTTTTAAGAGCTTCGGGCTTCGGATCTAAAATCAATAACTTTAAGAAAACTTATTTTAAAAACACACAAAAAATATTTGACACCGCGTATTATTCTGCTACTTTACGATCAGGTGACTAGTTGAATTCAAAATGTGGATCAAACTTTCAATCACGATAATAATTTATGATTTTCCTCTAGCGATACCGCTTAGAATCCCAAAGTGAACACTGACACGCGTCTCATTACACTCTAACGATAATGTTATCGCCGGTGAAAAATTGTCTCTCATACAATGGCTGCAAACGACCGAAGATGACGCTAGGGTTAAATATAGGTTTCGGATAAGAATGAAAATGATCGTTTATCGGTCTGTTATAATAATCACATATAGAATTAATTTGAAACAGTTTCTCGTAACTGGACATTCTCTTTTATTGTGTAGGTATTCATTATGTATCGCTCGCATTCACGTGGCGTGAATTTTAAATAAGACAAAATGCGGTAGCTAGTACTTCCGAACTTCTTTACAGCCCTGTTTGTTTCGTGCATTCTAGTAAGTAGTATTCAGTCTTCTTTTAAATAATTTAAAACGTATTTTGTTTTACCGGCGCCTATAAATTAAGTAAGACACGTTAAAGTTAACGACTCCTTAATTTATTCGACCAGAACTCGTCCTTGAACTTGGAGCAAGATGTTAACTCAGACCCTCATTACCATAGACCTCTACTTTTACTGAAGATAAGATGATTAAAAATAATTTAGGACATGCCTCAGGGAATACTTTGTTGTTTGATACCGAAAGTTTTTGCAGATAATACTTGAATGGGGAGTTTAAAACAATGATTGGCTACATTCCAATGATTGATGGCTCGACAGTGGAAACTTGGCGACCTTATTGTTCCTTCCACTCGCTGATCGATCTGTTTTTGCCGATACGTAATTTAATTATTCAATTTTATTTGAAAGCTCCATATCCTGTCTTGCTTCAAACAAAGACTTTTCTAACTGTCGGATAAATTCAAACAATGCGCTAAGTTGTATTCAAGTGATTGCTTATTCATAGTCTATAATATTTCAAAAGTATCTTCAATTCATGCTTAATCAAGCAAAGCCTATAGATAGAAAGAATAAAACATTTTGTTGTCTTTATTTTCCCTGGTAAAAAATGTTTTCTTCTAACCTACGTGGGTTCTAAGTTCTGAGTAAATCATGGTGTAATGCGATCTTTATTTATAGTCCCAATAAAATCCATGAAGTGTACTATATCATTAGCAGGCGACACGATCTGCTGAACAAAGCTGTTCCACCTTCCGTTAAAATAACGCGAGAAATATTTCCTAGCCCTAAGGCATTTTTTATCTCGGCTTGATAGGTTATTGCATCTATGTTCAGGAAGGAGGATGGTAATGTGAGGTCGGAGCCAACTCGTTTTGAATTCCGAACGAGATGGGTAATGGCGTCTAACGGCTGCCAACGGTCCAGGAATACAGTATTATTGCCCGCACACCTGTTTAAAATATTGATGACATCAAAGACTATGCAGTGCATTTCTTCAGATTGTATTCGATAAATATTTTTTTAAATGTTATGTCTAAGACGGAGAATGGTTATGGTTACAGTAGATGCGTATATGAAATTAAAATTTTTGTATTAATTATCTTGATGAATATCTGTTTTGTTTCAAAAGACATAGCCACCACCACTATTTTCAATTCATTCGTCTTATGAAATGAA
Organism: Pandemis cinnamomeana; assembly: GCA_932294345.1. Taxonomy (NCBI): domain Eukaryota; kingdom Metazoa; phylum Arthropoda; class Insecta; order Lepidoptera; family Tortricidae; genus Pandemis; species Pandemis cinnamomeana. Next base: position 7,600,216 of record OW028711.1, read on the forward strand.
ACTACTTGGATTGTATTTGTTTAAACTACTAAAAACAAGGCAAGATAAGACTTTACGACAACCTATCTTCGGGCGAATCATACGCGAAAACCATAAATCTAAAGAGTTGAAAATAAGATGTGAAAATACTTACATTTCAGAACGCTCTATTTATCAAACTTTTCGCATCTATATTATCAGATGATTACATCTTACAAGCGTAAATGAATTTGAGTGAGCTGATAACTTTCTTTGAATGACATATTCTATAATGGAATGACATAGGTATTCTAATTAACATTAAATTAAACATATTAGAAATCCCCGCATTAATAAAAAAATAATTCGAGTTTATGCCAAAAATGCTTTACATCATTTTGGAAAACAGCTGACTCTTCAAACTACTGGGCCGATTTTAACCAAACATGGCTAAGAAACACCGCAAGAAAACTTGCTTTCGAATGAAATCGCATTTAAATCGGTCCATTCCTTTAAGAGCTACGATGCGATGTCACAGATAGATACACACACACATACAAACATCGACTTTGAACTTATAATACCCGTCTTTTTGCGTCGGGGGTTAAAGTGATTCTCGATTTAGTCATTTACATTCACTATTTCCTTCCGTCAAATACTCGGCCCTATGGGATGAGGGTAGAAAGAGATCGTGAATGAGATTGCAAACGCCCGCGCATTACACATTTATGGCCTGTTTTACTCTTAGCTTGACTGCTCCATACAATTTTGCACATTATTTGGCACAAATTCAACTTCATGCGCTACATCGCATCATACATAGTTCTACGATAAATCAGAATCAGAATGTTTTATTGTCATCATTGTACAGATTCGACACTACATTGCGTAAATACAGACGTCAAAAAGAACAAGAATGACTCGTCATTGAGGATATAGCACCAATTGCTATTCCATTTCACTTGACATAACTCTATTTATTATCAAATAACTAAAAACTAGAGATAAATACTACTATTGTTCGGTACAACTATCATTACAATACAATACAATAACTCTTTATTCAACACCACATATAACAACCAAAACAGAAAAAAGGTATACAGAATATTACAAATGTTGGTACTGAGAGAGTTTTGCACAAATATTTCATTTTATAAAATCATTACTTATCATAGTCACTTTAATAATACATCATGTCATTAATACAAATTAAAATATCAAAATTATAAGATTGTAACACAGAGAAGATATTTATTATTTATCAAATTTATTGTAATCATTGCAGAGGTACTCTTTGACGCTATATATGGTGTTACCATGGAGTATTGCTCTTACTTGGCCACGGAACACGACATCGCTTTTGATAGCTTTTATGGCATAGGTACGGTAGCATATTGTACAGGATTCGACCCATAGCTTTCGGAGTTCTTTTTGACAGCTTTAATCGAGTTGGCACAGAAGCAATTATGTTAAGGCAGTCTTTTGTCACTCTAGGATTATAATTTGCTCTTATAATATTCACTAAGTGAGTCCTTACATAATAGTGTAACTTCAAGTATGAACACTGATATCGAAATCAGTATATTTTGTTGGTGAAAGTGTTCTCTACAAGAGTCCCCATGCGATAATAATTCCAATTAATATTCCAATAATTCCAAATAATTCCATTGTGCGACGATTGAGTTATGTCTTACACTATCATAGTAAATGCTATCTTCCTAACGTGGTCGGACACTAACTAAGTCCACGCGTGACATGCTTCAAGTTAATCTAACTTGAGCCTCCCTCCCCCACTCTACAAACTCACCATTGACTAGCTGCGAGAATAGATTGCTGACGTTCATTCAATTTTACATGCTGAATGAGTTAGTAGGAAAGGCGTGTGAAGGAAATATCAAATAAAATGAAATCCCGTACTTTTACTGACGTTGAACGATATGCTACAATTTTTATAGTTTATGTAGGTACAGTCAAGGGCGGATCCAGGGGGGCGGGGTCATGGAGGTCATGACCCCCCCTGAGCTGGTTCCAGGACTTAGGTGGACCACTAATTGAACATTAATAAAATACCTACTTTTTACTTGTATCTATTGTTATCAAAATTAAATTATAAGTTCTTGACTTGACCACGACTATGTGACCCCCTCCTGGCGCCAAAGCTGGATCCGCCCTTGGGTACAGTAAGGGAAATATTTTCACGTACTACCGTAGAACCCTGTAGCAATAGTCAGGCCGCCGTCAATCAAACTCGAGTCGTCGCCTTAACGTCGCCTTATTGCGATACAGTTCTACGGTGGTTAATGTATACATTTCCCTTACTGTATGTGTACGGTCTTGGATTTTGTTGATTTGATTAAGATTTATTCAGATTAGTAAAATCAATGCTGGGTAATTAATTAAGCTTTGATAGCTACTAAAATGTAAAACGTCTTAATGTAACTGGTAGCCTTATAGGGAGAAGTTCGCCTTTGTACATATAACTAATGTGTTTTGTGTTCTTTTCTTTATTTTTGCGCAATAAAGCATTTACTTACTTTCTTACTCGCTTACAATTATAGTTAAAGTAACAATTAGAATTTAATGAGCCGATCCGAGCGTACAAGGGTGGCATATCGTGATCAAAGTGGTTGTAACACTTGTAGCATAGTTTCTCAGGTCTAGCCACAACAATCGAGTTAGCGACCAATGTATGTAACATTTAATGGAGTTATTGTGACTGTGTACGACGTGGGCTTTTCAAATTATAACAAGTAATATCCGTATGTACTTATTTAATCAAATAAGGAAATATCTACGCGCCTGATAGATGCTTCTGGTGACCAGCGGGCTGGCAGCTATTTTGGGCAAAGAATTAGCCTCGCCAGCTTTCTGGGTATAATGCGCAGTGACAGTGACCTGGGAGAGGTGTTTTATTTGTGGTTTAAGTTAGGCTACATTTAAGTTAATTTTGTACATAGTATTTAGTTATTTTTTTAATTTTTAATGACAGTTTTTGCTTACTACAATAAATTTGATCAAAAATTAAACTTTGTTACCTCGTTCTCTCTAGAATTAATTACTAGATTTAAAAAAAAATGCTGTCTGTTCACGTCAGAAAGTGCAACAGTATTGCGGACAGTCTAGTACTTCGGTAAAAACAAAAAACTTCCTAGAATAGCACGATCTTGATAAGATAACAAAGTATACGAAACTTCTAATAATACTTTCATTAGACTGGTTCTAAATCACATCTAACAAAAATAGCTATAGTGGAATCTAAAAATAAACCCGTAACAAGCGTCAGGAAAACTTAAGAAGTCGTTGACCTAGGGGAAATGAGACAAGTGCAAATGGTGGAGTTGTCTCCTACTAACTACTAGTACTACGAGTATACATGTATCTACAGATGTAAAATGTTCAACATGAAACTACCGTGAGACTCAATCATAATTACACCAACGGATAACTCACGTATAAAACGGACTACTTCGAAACATGCCGAGCATCACTAGATGTAAATTTACTAATAAGCAGCGATTACAAAGCATGTCTTTAATGTCCGAAGCTTTTTTCAAATTTTGGGTCTTGGCATGACCACCACAACATAAAATAAGACTAAGAGTAGGTATATTTATTTCGCAGAAGTACACCTTATACCTACAGCAATGATAAAAAAAAAATAGAAGTAGAAATAAAGTTCAAATGCGATAAAGGAGTCCACTCAGCACTTCTAAAAGTGGCTCGACGCTGATATTACGTGGATCCAACATGGGCTCTAGCTAACTTTGGGTGACACTTACTAGTGTTAAATAATGAGGCTTTCGATTGGTAAAATAATTTTCAAAATCGGTTCAGTAGATCCAGAGATTACCCCTACAACTTCACAAACTCACAAAATTTATAATATTAGTATAGATTTTAATCAAGTAAAATAAAAGAATACCTACCTAATTTGTTTTTAAAAAACTCTTCGGTAATTTTTTAAATGACACTGAAAATTAGAACACAGAAAAATCCCAAAAGTACAGCTATGGCCGGGAATGGAAGGATCCTCATCATTCCATTCCATCATCCAAGTCAATCGGTCTAGTGGAAGGCGTTATAAAAAAACTTGCAAGATTTGTTTACATAACTACACATATATGTAGGATTGGAACGTAAGATGATAGAGTGAAACGGGACGTATAGTGTGTGTGAAGGATGGAGAAAGGTGTGAGAGAGACGGGGAGAACAGTTTGAACGGTGAACGGAAAAGTAAGATCTGCGGGTGTAAAATTATATTAAATAGTATTTGGAGTTTAAATAATAAAATTAGTGATTAAACGAAGTTGTTTTATTGAGGCAAGATAGATTCCCACACAATTTTGGTGTCGTCCCGTTTCACCTTATCATTGTGTGGGAATCTATCTTGCCTCAAATATATTTACAGATGAATGGAAATAAGGATAAAAGTAGTTGATGTTCGTCAAATGTTTTTCCGATTAAAGGACTGTAAAAATAAAAGAGGATAATACTGATTTACTCACAATAGACGTTTGATTAAAACCAAACAAAGTAAATAAAGATGACAAAGGCCTTACCTAGTCTACAAATATGCCTGTGTGAAAGCAATCCATTTTGCCTTTGAGGCATTAACTGCTTACGAAATGGTAATTTGGTAATTGTTTTATTAAAAATCTCCCGAAACGATCCAATTACGGGACACAGGATTGTGCCGGGACTTCATAGTACGAGTAAATTTACCGGAGTACCTATAGATTGCGGGGTCACTGAAGTAGGTGCGATCAGGTGGATTAATCAAGCCCCGCAATGTATTTTCTCTTCGCATCATTATACGCATACTGTAAAAATCCTGCTACATTGCCAGTATCTATATTCGATTGGATTATTACTCTAGGGCTAATTGAACGGAAAATAAGATTATTCCGATGTACGTAAGTAAGTAATTATTTTTCTTATGCATTTCAATTTAGTACAAAATTTCCATTACCTGCTATGGGTCACCACCCATAGCGGTATAGCACGAATCACGGAATGATGAGGATCCGGGTTCGATTCCCAGCCAAGGCTTTAGTTTTGGGATTTTTGTGTGTTCTAATTTTCAGTGTCGTTTACAAATTTAAATTTCCATTTGACTAAAATTTGAAAACGATTTGGTCACATAAGATAAACATTTGCTTCGACTTTGTTTGTGACGCTGCCCCGCAGTTGGACCACGGTCTCTTCATCCAACCAGGTTGCTAACCAAAGGGTTAAGGGGGGCTAGCACACGCACAGTTTTTCGCTTGTCATAGGACAGTAAACACCAACAAACGTCACCTGTGTTATTCGTTTAGGCCAACGAACGAATTTCATCAGTGGCCTCATAAGTTTTGATGAATATTTTAAATAAGGTCATTCTAAAATAAGCCGAAATGAATAAACCTTGTTGTTTAATAAAGCGAAAATGGCTTCGCATCTTATGCGAATGCGAGTAAGTAAAACAATTCCTTAGTTGACTATAGCTAAAACAGGTAGGGCAAAGCAAAAGGCAGACTCTCTGGTTCTGCTAGCAGCCGAGGCATATTTAATTGCAAATGCTATTCAGCATTCATAACATAGCAACCATATTTTCTTAGTATTATTAATTTCCTTAAAAGCATCTAGGCGGAATTGCCATCATGACTCATTTTGTTAGAACCACGAGTACACTTATTTACTGAGTAAGCTTTGAAACTGTTTTGAAGTTTGACATTTACTGATCTAGATTTTAAAAATCCCTGCTTCTAAACGAGTTTTTTATTCTCCGAAACAACTTATTTGAAAAGTGAGACAAGTTTTACTGAAAAAGACTTGGGTATCGAAAAACAGTTAAAAGAAGTATACCTTAAGCGACAAACACAGGCATGTCTTATCAAAGAAATTTGATTCAAAAGACTGAGATAAAGCAAATTTGTATCCAAATCTGCTTCAGCGTTTAAATCGATTCAAGTCTCAGCCAATTTTCTTCGCTAACGACTGCGATAACAACCCCGCAGCTCGCAGTCATAGTCAATAACGAGCGAATCGCAATTTTTTCAAAGGTGGATGAAACTTCTGGTTCTTTGAAAATCACCGTAGGCTTTATGTTTTAAGAATTTAGATTCTTTACAATATCTAGCAAAAGGCAGACCAACTGTAGTTACTTTGAGTAGGTACTTGAAAAAGATCAGAACTTCGTTTTTACTCTGTGGGAGGCCACAATAGAGAGATTTCTGTCGAGGTAGAAGATATTTCTGTACGATACTTTGAAGCAAAATACACGGACTGGAAAGTCCGTATGTGCTTAGATCTTTAAAACTACGTTTTTTAATAAATAGAGTGATTCAAGAGGAAGTTTTATATGTATAATTCTACGCAGAGTCGCAGAGGTCGCGGGCAGAGGCTAGTTTACCATGAGTTGAACTTGCTCGTTCGCTATCCTATTAAAAATTAAACTTTCATAACCACTAAAAAAATCGAATAACTCCAGGTTTAAAGAAATATGGTTTCTATCCCGGTATTATTCTACGAAAACGCTACGGTTGACGTGTAAACATAACACTTGGACGTCTGTTTGGCACACACATAAACTGTGTTGGTAAACAATCTCTGCCATGTCTAGATAATTCGATTTAGAATCCCGGTTAGTGTTCTCGCAAGCTAGAAAAATAAGGGGTAGACGAAGAGATATCGCGTTCGTCTGCAATCTGCCGCATCACTTGCCATTCCATTACAGATATTACGACGGAGGGTTAATCGTTTTAGCGGAGTTTTCGCCCCGTTAGTGAATTACAATTGGCGGTTTATTAATTCACTTTCAAGGTGTCCAACAGAAACACTAAGCCTCCGCGGTCTGACTATCAGACTACGGCTCGAACATTATAAGCGGTCACTTGAAAGTAGCACAGAAATTAAAATAAATTAAAAAATTAGAGAACGTGTTTGTTCCGGCACCGTCGTAATCCACCTGTCAGTATCTCTGTGAACTTCTCTATAGCTAATGCTTTAACTATTTTCCTGAAGTTTGGTATACATTTTTATTTATTATGGATGACAATGCAAGTGCAGTTGGATAAAAAACCTGTGTTTGTTATTTACACTCTACCTAAATCAAATCACTGCAGTTTCCCAAAAAGCTGGCTTATTGTTTCGTGTTTTTTTTTTGCGAAAGTTGTACACACTTTACGGTTAATTTTGATAGTACCAATCAGTTTGTATATGTTATACATTGGCCAAGCATGTAAAACATCAAAATTTACTGCGTGAAACGTCAAAACCACCTCGTAAATCCAGGTGTTGTTTTATGTCCTAAAATACAAGGTGCTTGTTCACAAAATTGATGATTACAGTTTAAAAAAGATGTTTTACCGAATCGGGATAACGCGTAACGCACAAGCGTCCGTCCATCCATCAACGCAGGCTAGTCAGCGGGACGAGATTACAGCATTCCTTCACCTTCCCAATAGATAACGTCTAATAGATTCCCATCGCTATTTTCCCAAGATTCCAGGGTTAATGATGATCGAGTTTTTTGTTCCTTTGAACAAATTTGCTTATATAGTCGACCAAGTGAGTGCTTTACTGTTTTATGACAGTTACTACATTAAAAAAAACATACAGACGAATTGAGAACCTCCTCCTTTTTTTGAAGTCGGAAAAAACCGGCCAAGTGCGAGTAGGGCTTGCGCGCTGAGGGTATCTTTTGATTGTGTTGGCTTAAAAGTTTGATTTTCTTCATTGCTCTGAGTTTAAGGGGTAGCTAACTTGAGTTTTTGATATATATTTCAACTCGATACCTTCACGTGTTTCTGAGAAAAAGGATCTTGACAGATGAAGAGTACGGACCGACAAACAACAAAGTGATCCTCTATAAGGGTTCCATTTTTCTGACTGAGGTAAGGAACCCTAAAACAATAATGGTTATTGATTGTTTCATTGACTGGAGTGAAAATTGTCTTTGATGATTTAAGCCGTTCAAATTTCATTAAGCCTCAGTGTAGTGTGGTAAACAAATTTCTTGGCGGACTGTACAGTGGGTGACATACTAAAGTAATGTAGGTACTGAAAAATTTAAGATTTTCGATTTTATTTTATGCAAAATAAATTAATATAGTTACTCTTCTTTATCAACTATAGAGATTTTCCTCAGTTTGCATTTGCTGTGTCATACAGATGTAATATGTCGGTACTTTCTGCACGTTTGGCTATAGGATAGACTTTTAATTAAGAGTAGATTAAATAGATGAAAATTCCGCAAAGTAACGCCTGAGTCAATGAATACATCGGTACATACATACATAAATCACGTCTTTATCCCTTACGAGGTAGATAGAGCCTAAGGTAATAAGACCTAAAGGCATGATTGTATGGCCGTATGTCTTTAATCCAAGAATTTCTGACATCTAAATACATAGAAATCTACGCGTAGCTCTATTTCGAATCCATTCGAGAACTGTGCCCAAGCCTATGATGGGAGGGAATCGGAGCACAGTTCCCACGCGGGTTGAGTGCGGATTAGGGTTTGCATGATTTAGCAAAGTTTTAGGTAGTTGAACCAGGTAACTAAACTACGGCAAAATACCTTCGTTGTACTACTAGTACCTAGTACTACTACTAAGCTTATTTAAACATGACACACTATGGTTAAAGTCATCATCTTTACCAGCTACAGTTTAAGACTATGTTTGCTGTCAAACGGATCAAAATTTTTTTTGATCTTGTTTTCATCAAGTGCTATTATTTGAAGTGACAACATCAATATCTGTCGTTAAAGGAGTGAAAATGTAACTTTAAGTGTTCATTTGTTAAATAAACGTCCGTATAAAGTTGCTGTAAGTATTAGTTCCAACTTTCCCAGAATTATCTCTAGATTTACTTCCACTTTGAGAGGTTCGGCAAGATTTAACGTAATGCGCAACCCATAGGAAATGGCCCACGTCGAGCCCAAATTGATTTCGTATGTAATGGAGGAATAATTTTTCTATAAACAATGAATAGGACCAAATTTGTGCTCTAGCCGAAGCTGAGGCGTATCCCTTAAGACCGCTATAAATTACCCCTTGAGGCTGTGGTTAAAGAAACAAAAACGGATGACGGTTAGTGGACATTATGTTAGTAAGTAGACATAATGGTAAGACCCATTTTACTGAAACCCTAGAACTTAAGATGTTGTAGCTATCAAGCAATTTGTCATGGCTTAGGGCCTGTTTCCTCATTCATGTTCAAGTTCTTGATGTCTGTTTATCTCTGTTTAATCCAACAAGTTGCTCTAAAAAAGTAATATTACTAGGTTTTAGTCTCATTTATGTGAATACATTAAAAAAGACTTATTTTAACAATTTTTGGCGGTTACTTTCTATTGAATATTTTTCCCCACCTCCATCCACTAGTAAGAATTATTGCTATATTTTTCGTTTTTTTTTTCTTTCACGTACCTACATCGATTTCCGTGACGACAAAATCTGAATATAGAATGAAATTGTACTTGTTTATTTTAATTATCGTTTAATTAACTACAGTGTAATAAATTCTACTTAAATCTTTATCCATGAAAACAAAACTATGGAGGGTTGAGCTATTTAAATGTTTTGAACTAGAAACAACCTTAATTAATACAGTTTACTAGCAGTTGGGTTAATTAACTTTGATCCTTAGGACCGTTGGACACCTGTTTCTCTTTCAATTAAATAATTGAAGGATTAGGCAAAAAGGTGTCAAAAAGGAACAAGAGTTTCATTATAACTGTAATTACAACTCTTGAGAGGGTCCAAGGATCCTAAAGTAAAAGCTTGATAAGTAAAGTTTAGCCCATTAACTTATTCTTTTGATGATATAAAAGCTTTTCAGCCCACAATGCAGACAATTCAAGTAGGTATAAATAAGCACGTAATATTTCAAAGAATTCTCAATTCGGTCCGTAAAAGTTCGCAACCTTACAGAGATTTTCTAGCTAGGCCGTTTTTCAGAAAAAGTTTAATCTAGGTTAAGTTTACCTTAGTTTACCAGTGTCACAATTTAATAATTAAAACAGGTTTTTTTTGTTGTAACCGCAAGTATCAACGAGAGGCATTAGCGCAAAAAACCTACGCTGAACACGCTTTATGCTAACTTCAACCACTATATTATTTAATGTGAATTGTCAAGTGTTTGATTTTGAGTGCCTAAGCATAGACATGGTATGGTTGCTTGCATACGATTGAAATTTCAGCGCAAAGTCGCGGGCAACAGCTAGTTATAATAAAACCAGCCAACAGTACTTAACTTTAAACAACGTTAAAGAAAACTTGTTTTAATGAAATAACAAAAATAAATGTGTGAACACCCATTGGTTGCTACCGCAGACTCATTTATAATTGTTTAATGTTAGTTGTAATTTGTATACTGTTACAACCGTGCCCCTGAGAGACCCTCACGGCGGGAGATATTTAGGAGGTCATAAATACAGTTTACAATCCTCTGTCACAGTCTCTGGGGTCATCTGACCTTCACTCGCACCTGATGGAAAAGCGTACTAAAGACATGCCTTTACCATTTTCTGGTCGACGCGATTTTGGAGACTTTTCTCTGAGACCTTTTGCGACGTCTAAAAGCGTGGAGGTTTAAAAATATCAGGAATGTCTAAAGGATGAGTGTGTGTGTGAATGGACTTGGTTCGCTTTTAGGGTTTTGTATCTCCAAAAGAAACAAAAACTGAACCTTTATACTATAAAGTTAAAGGATCGCTTCGATATCCACCTGGTGCGTCCGTGACGTAGTTTTCATATTCATTTTCATTTTCACGTATGAAATTGAAATTAATATAGGATAAACACTTAACTTAGTTATTATCTCTTGCAACCTTAAATCAAGGTTTTAAGCCCATGGGATCAAAAGATACAACCATTTGAAAGTGTTTTCATACAAAAACCGTGGGTGTCATAATCTACAGGGTACTTCCCGTTGTAAAATGAATTTTGCCTTAAATTAATCCTTAAATGAGATCCAGCGACGCATGTAAAGAAAAAAAAAGAAAAAGGTTTTTTTTTTTTTAGTGTCCATACATAAAAAATAACTTATTTTTTCCCAAAGAACTATCGGAGTACCTATTTCTTTTAAAACAGAGTACTTATTGCGTATGAAAAACTGAGCCAGTTGAATGTTATATGTTTTTTTAAATGTACATGGAGCCGTGAGCGATTCGACTCAAACTTGGCCGGCTTTTCAACGCTAAGCTAGCAGGGGTTGAACCATTTTTACGTAGTTTTGCATCTTTTGGCATCAAGTGTTTTTATAGGGCACTGGAGATAGCTTACATTCCATTATACGGGTTTTCGGTTATCCATAACAATTCTATCGAGTAATGTAAGTGACAGCATATAATTAGGTATATTTTGTGATGTATTTCACCTCTCCTTACCAAAATATGAAGTCAAAAACCCTATCAAGCAGAATAACAAACCCTGACGTAGGCATTTACGGTAAGAGTGAAGTTTAAATGGAACATTCCGTAAAATTTACCTGTGAAAGGGTATGAAGTACTCAATCACATTTTGACATCGGTTATATGGAACATTTTTCTCTCTGTTCACCTACGGCAAATTTTTCATTCGATTTCACAATCTCGCTTAGGTAAATGAGAAATACTTGTTATTGAGCCAGACGTTCGTAGCACACAGAAGATATCCAGCAGATGTTTCCGACATCTGACATTTAAAAGCGAAATATAAGTTGTCCAAGACTTAGTGTAAAGACCAGACCAGAAATCACTGGTTTATAGGCTTTCGATCCAAATGGGTGTATTTATTTATTCTGTGATTTAGCTTAGCCGACTTGGCAGCAATACCTTTAAAGATTTATTAGTTTGCGAAACGTATAGCATTCTCTATGTTTGTATTTTCACCCGTATGAATAGTAGTTAGATCGGTACTTAATTATTGGAGTAGAAGACATAAATACTCATTTACCCAGACTGAAGAATTTATGGAGCACTAGTTTTTTCTCGCGAGTTCATCTGCGAAGAATTTGTTTTTGTCTATCCTGCGTGAACTTTGTAATTTTTCTGGATAAAAAAAGCTCATTTTATAACTACAAAGTATCTTGTCGCCAAACTTCATCACGATCGGTGTGGTGCTTTGTCCGGGAAAAGCGTTTTTTGCGTGATGCGAATTGGGTCTATGTGACATCTATGTATTTATTTATGTGGAAGCAGATTAGGGCGGGTTTTTGCATGCAGATATTGCATTATAAGTTATTTTACACGTGTAGTTGCGGAGTAGCAAGGTACATTGAAAATTTTAACGGTTTCTATAATTGAGTTCTTGAATACACAGACAAGCAAAACATTACGGATCATTTTCCATCCAGGGTGACCTTTTATTTTTTCTTGTATGCCAAGCCGTCAAGTCTAGGTCCGATATTCTTACAAGCTTATGTTTGACTTGTAATTTTCAGAAAGCACCTGAGGAAGTTGTTAGTTTTAAATCTAGCAAGTGAATTTTTATCCACTTCCAATGGCGGAATTGATTCGAAATTTAGTTCACGTATCAAGTAGGTAGTTAACATCAACAATAGAGCTTGCGTTAGAAACCTATCTTGTCCTAGATCGTTACGCATCAAACAATAGTCCTCACAGTTAAAATATTTAATTCACTAGGTACCTATACATACATATATCACGTCTTTATCCCTTACGGGGTAGACAGAGCCTAAGGTAACAATACCTAAAGGCCACGTTTAGCATCATTCTGGGCGTATAGGTGGAAAGGGGCATCAAAATAGTGATGGCTTGCTTGCCGCATCGCCTATAACATTATTCCTATTTTGTCCATTCCCTTGATGGGATTTTACCATCTGCGCGGGAAGAGAAGCAACTGGTACATTCTATGTTTTTCCTTTGCTCCCAGACCAGCATGGAGGTAGGTACCTATAGCTTCATAATACATTATTCTCAGTATTTAATGATACGCTTTTGTTGTAAAACGTTATTGTCTGCAGTATTAAAACATCAAACTTACTCACATGAAAGTAACGCTTAGAACAAAGAGCAGTCAAACATAATGAGTCGTGCAAATCACAGGAAAACCATTTGCTGCAAGAAAAGTTCTGCAACTCTTTCATTATGGGTACTACGAATCTAACTTTTTAGGTGTGACGTGCAGATTTCACAATGTAATCAATAACAGAATAAATATAAAGCAGATAGATGTGTTCAATAGAAACCTAGAATATTTGTATTGAATGTTTGAAATATTTTATTTGTTAATTGAAGTATGGTTGGCTTTTAAAGCGAGAAAATAAGAAAAATAATATCGGGTTCTCGTGGAACAGATAACCGTTAGGGAAGAAAGGTTCTCGATTGGCCACAAACCGGAAGACGCAGCTTTAGCAGGCTTGGATTTTTGATGCATGCAGGTTTTATTGAATCAGGGGTTACTTTGCGGAGGTCCACTCAGTACGTGAGTACGACGTTGGTTTGCATGTGTGACAGTTGTGCTCAGTAAACTTTGATAATGATTCCGAAGAGGGATCGAAACGCGTCAGTGTTTGCGTTGTGTAAGGGAACGTGGGAGGGAGGAATTGCGTGAAAAACATATATATTTCGCACAGGCTTGGTTAAATTGCACTTGAGTAGCGGAGTAGGAAGGTAAATATTTTTTGTTCATTTTATACATACAGTACAAAAACAGTAAGTACAGTACAGTACAATGTGTCTAAAAATTTAATTGTAACATTTAATTACATAAAAAGTCATCCTTTTCTTGGCACACAGCGTGATTAAATAAAAAATATCGTTGTATTTTCATCACCTTTTTATTGCTTTATAGAAGCGAAATATCGTGGAATGCGGACGCGACAGTTTGAACAAAGTCCTAAACCCACAAAGCCGTAGGTCGATGCTCGGTTCGGTCAAAATAATGCTCTTCAATTTATCAGTCAGATACACAAATTGCCACGCAGAGGCGCTCGTCAACAAAATATGATAAATGATGAGACAAGAAAAAATAATTAAGCGTGTCGTAGAAATGTTATCTTTGCCAAGAGGGAAAGGCAGTGATTTTCAGAGTATTTTTCCCATTTAAAAGTCTTTAAACAGTGACATTTGTATCAGTCTGTGGCTGGTCGCGCTGCACTTTGAAGATGATGGGCCATTTATCTCAGAGTCGCTTGCTTCGAAACGAGCTTCACCACAAACTTGTTGTAATAAATTCTGCAATGTTTTGATATGAAATATAGCTTTTTAAATCTGAAGAATACTCCAACGGCTGTACCTCTCTAAGTGCCAATCAGTAAATCATTGCAATTGACATCCAGTGAGATGTATTCCGACTGCTTCTCTCATCGTGTATGATGAATGTGATAGTTTTGTAACTAATGCAATTTATTCACGTTCGTACGGTTGGTACTACAGTCAAATAAAAAAAAACTGAGATAGGTAAAGTCGTAAATTTGAATGTTGGCCAACATTTTTGTATTCCAATTTTATAGTTTATTAAATTCGTTTAGGTTAGCGGAAATTTGCACGTGGTCTCTAGATAGTAGGAAAGGCCAGAATTTCAGTTTTATAGGTATTGTTAAAGCTTCGGGAATAACGTATTCACCGCTGGGAACGCATATAATATGCGTGTTCGTGACATGTACCTTTACGGCAGTTTAGGTCTACATAATCGGCTATGAATGCAATATTACTTACCTATCTTTGAAGCACTCGGCCGCTTTTTCCAAAAAATAAGTCAGATGATATCAAAAAATCTACGTTTAGGTAGGTTTTTATTTACGGTTCGAGTGGATCACTTGGCTACCTCGAAGTAGTTATAGCAAATCCGACCGATAGATAAATTTGGTAAAATACCTCGGCCGTTTTCAGCATCCGTTGCCGTTTTTATAGTGTATTCGACCAGGGACTCCTCTAATGATTTAATTCCATTAATCATATAGCTGTTACTTCCTACCCACGAACGGAAACCGATGACTACTGACTCCTAAATTTAAAGTATTTTAAATCCTGGGAATCTGTCATTCGTCGTACTGACTATATAATATCCACTGAATACTCTCACCAGTGGAAATCAAACAGGGAACCAATGTTTTCTTTTTACAAAATAGGCTACCAAACGAGCATCTTACTTCCTAACGATCTTTTAAGCTAATTTTGGTGACTTCTAATCTGTGGAACATAGGTTGATGTACACCTAACCTATTAATGTCGTTTACGTGTTTATATCATCAATATAGCATTCAACAATAATTACGAACACAGTACCCGCCACGATTTTCAAGTTAACCGGGCATTGTAACTAATTATATAGCGAAGCGAGGTGGAGTGCCAACCAAGTTAAGGGAACATACCCAAACTACGTGACCCTTTTTTTCGTGTTTTTTGACCCCCTCCCCCCCCCTCGGTGACCAAGCGTAGTATATGCCCAGACCCCCTCCCCCCCCCCCCTAGTTTTCACGTAGTATATTTTATCAATATTTTTTGCGTAAAGTTACAAAATAATGGCTTTTGTTTGTATTTTCTTATACGGCCCCTAAAAGTAAAAGTTCTTAAAAAAAAATTATTGACTACGTGACAAGAAACCAAACCCCCCCCCTCCCCCCGGTGACCATGAGTGGTACTTTGAAGACCCCCCTCCCCCCCCTAAATCGGTCACGTAGTTTGGGTATGTTCCCTAAGCTAGCTTAACCTAATTCTAAACGTTGATCTAAAGGTTCAACTTCCTGGATCTTATTAGGTTAAGATGCGAAAGCTCTACTTAGCTTCGTTGGTCTCTATTTTTTCCCATCACAATACATTAATTTCATCGAAAAGATTTTTTGCGGCCTGGAATTTATTTCCATGAATTCCCATTGTTGCTTCAGAATGAAGTATGTGCGGGAAAAATCATGAAACACAAATTTGCGGAAATGAGTTTTCCTCGTCTCGATTGTCGCTTTGGTTTCGCATTTCAATAAAATAAGATTATTAATTTTCACTAAGAAGTGGGACTTTTTTTTCTATAACATACCCTGAATATTTAAGTGGTTTAGTGCTTTCTCATGTTTTAAATAGCAAGTCATGAAGGCTATTGTAGTAGTAGTATCGGTTCTTGGAGTCACGTGTTTCTCTCAAAATAAGGTAGGAAATTCAATCATTTTCCTTGATATTAATAGGCTTCTGTGGATATATTTTCTCGTTTATAACTTGCGTAAAACAATGCTGATTATTATGAAATGGATCACCCACGTGTTTTTCAGAGACTTGTCCGAAATATAATCTAGGGCGCCATTTTCGAAAGCAAATGTGTGAAAATACCTACCACTCGAAAGTGGTATATAAATCGGTTTACATCTTCAAAACTACAGCTCTAATCAAATTTTTGACTAGGTCACAAGATTAATGAGAGCCGTAAGTATCTTCTAAGCTACTCGTATTTCAAACTCAGCACAACTTTTCACCACTTTCGAGTGGTATTTTCACACATGTGCTTTCAAAAATCGGGCCCCTGCTAATTTCCATATGTGTAAGTCTAAGGTATTAACTTAATTTCAAGCATACTTATTAAGTTCAAAGTTAATACATATTATACAACACGATTTTTTTTTCTAAACCACACTGAAAATTAGAACACAGAAAAATCCGAAAAGTTAAGCTATGTCCGGGAATCGAATCCGGATCCTCGTCATTCCGTGATGCGTGCTATACCGCTACACCACCCATAGCAGGTAAATACAATACGTTCATTCCACGAACTCACTTTTTAAACTATACTCTTTTACGCATGTGATTACAGCGCCATCTGTCGTTGTAGTCCCGCACTAGTACGGAGACTAAACAGTTGACTCCGTAGCCAAGGAAAGCTCGGCTTTTCGTTGAACTTGTTCTGGACTTTTGATGTTGTTCGGAAGAATTCATAGATGGCGGTGTGTTTGTATTTGGTGGTATTAGTGATGTTGACTAAATTTACTGGTAAAACTGCTCATTTATAAACACGAAACAATCGTTAGATAAGTACCTAATAAACACAGAATAAAAATAAAGTCTAATCTAACTAACTAATGCTGCCACCCTTCTGGGCACCCTCCCCATTGGCGGGGATTTGGGAGAATTTTTTATCTTTAATAATAGTTTTAGCTAGGTTTAAGTTATTTTTAAGTTTTGACTGTTCTTTATTGTTTTCTTTTTCTTTTTCTTTTTCTTTTTCAATAAACTGATATTCCTAACCAACCGATAACAAAACTTTAAGAAGGTTCCCTGGAGGTTCCCAATTCGACTGTATGTACCTACCTACGGTCAAGTGCAAAAATAAGTATCGATACGAACTTCTCAAAAATATGTCCCACGACCTTATTACGCTGGTGTAAGAGCGTGTGGTACTTATTTTTGAGACGTTGACTAGTTACATATTATTACACTTGACTGTACGTACAATATCTTTTGTATGTATGTTTGTACCCATGACAGTCGATATTTCGTCATGAATTATAAATAATCTTGTGTAAACCATTACCTTACCGCCTTTGTGCATGTATCTCAGTGTTCGTCAATTGTATTTTGTCTTGTTTATTTTGCACAATAAAGAGTTTACATACATACATACATACTTTTTTTCTACGTGCTAGTTTACGACGTTATATGCTATACAAATTAATCAATTGAAATAAATCAGATTCACGTAATTCTTACAAAATGAAAAATACTTAAGGTAGAAATGGCAGAACTGGATTCTAAACTACCTACTTATTAAGCAAAATTAAAACTGATAAAGCTTTAAACTAAGAATAAGTAAACCAAACCAGATTATTTTGTCCTGGCCGAAAATAGTGTGGTCACATTTTCATCGAGAATTGTAACCGATGGTGGTGATGACGACTGTGGTTTCGTGAGCATTCCTGCCAATGAATCTCGCTTAGTATACGCCCTCCCGTCCGAATTGTACAAACAAGGAAACAATAGCAATAACCGAACGACAAAAACTACCGTTTTGGCTTCCTGTTCCCGTCCCGTCCTCGTTGGATACTCGACTGTTGTAGGTACACATGACCGCGACTCGGTTTGTCGATAGCTGCATCTCTTTGTAATCAGTCAGAAAAGAAAGAGACACACTGAACGACAAGAGGAACAACGGCAACATGAATTGTGGTTGCTTGTTTATTTGGGGTCAAACCGAATCAATATTGCTGGATCTTTGAGCACGGGATAACATGGCAAGGTTTACGCGGTGAGGAGATATAGAAGCTGCAAGAAAGTATTACAAAAACAGTTAGTTATTCAAAAATTTTCAGCCATATTGGTTAAGACAGAAATACTTCCATCCCTTTCGTACCGATACCATTTTACTGTCATGCTAGTTAATTTGTAATTAGGGTACAATTGTCTGTTGTTTTTCATATATCTCTCTCTCTTCCTCAGCTACTAAGCACGTCTTTCGGCATCTGTGCTATGTTGATCAGCGCCACCATATTTCCCCCAAAACAGTCGCTAGGTTTGGCCTGCAGAAAGATAAGTTATTATAACTGTGCCAAAGGTATTTACCACCATTAAAAAGCACAATTAACAATGTTACCTAATAGGTACTATATTTACGAGTACCTACTTAAATGATGGTGAAACACAATCGGGTGCGTAACGATGTATATAAAAATTTTTGGTATAATATTAGTAGCAATAACGCTCATTTGATATAATTATTAAATCATATAACAACACTTAATATATTTACATATGACATAATTATCATTTCTTATAATGATCATTTGATATAATATCATTTAATATAACATTCTTTAAGTATAATGCTTATTTCCTATAATGAACTTATGGTATAACGTTATTTTTATATAAAATACAACAATTGGCATAACCATTATTGATATAATGTATTAGAGACATAATCACAAAACGAACTGCTATCAAAAAGTAGGTTAGGTTAGGTTTAAACTGCGTCCCCCAACAAAAACGAACTGCTATAAAAAATATTTTTGTATATAAAATGAGCGTTATACCATATAATCGTTATAAGAAATAAGCGTTATACCGAACGATAAATATACGAAATAAATTTATATATTTTAAAATTATACCAAACGTTTATTATACACAATGAGTGATTATACCCTTTGAAATTATATCAAATGTTGATATATCGATAGAAAATATATTAAATATTTTTATATCAATCATTACACACCCAACACAATCATACAGAAGGACTGGCAGGATCAAATAAATAACTAGGTACAACTGAATCAAAAATTCAATTAAAGGCGATTCTATTTTAAGTTCCTTTTTTATCATTTTAGTTCGTTCAATTAAGTGTTTTAGTGCATAGTTAATATTCATAATCCTCTTTTATAACTGGCTAGCTTCTGCTCGCGACTTCGTCTGCGTAGAATTAAACATATAAACCGTCCTCTTGAATCCACTCTATCTAGTAAAAAAACCGCATCAAAATCCGTTGCGTAGTTTTAAAACTCTAACCATACATAGGGACAGAGCGGAAAGCGACTTTGTTTTATACTATGTAGTGATACGCATAGCCCAGCGGATTAGCAAGTTGAAATGGCAGTGGGCAGGGCACATAGCACGGAGGACGGATGACCGATGGGGTCGAAAGGTCCTCGAGTGGAGACCACGTACCGGCAAGCGCAGCGTGGGACGTCCACCCACAAGGTGGACCGATGACCTCATTAAGATCGGAGGATCGCGCTGGATGCAAGCCGCTTCCAACCGGTCTTATTGGATGTCTAAAGGAGAGGCCTATGTTCAGCAGTGGACTTGTAATGGCTGAGATGATGATGATGATGATGATGTAGTGATACACCACGAACACGACGTCGAATGGTGCACGAAAACCTACGATTTAGTTCGGTCCTAGTTTCGAGATTCATTTTCGATTTAACTTCAAAACCTGCCGAATCCGAAACTTCGATCAGACACTAAAAAGGACATACCGACTTTGTGGAAGGCTTGAAATATGAATAAATAAAATTAAATGCCTTTTAAAATTGCATTCCGACTACGTACCTATCCATTTTACATCTCGTTTAAGGCGAGCCTCGTTAAAACAAGAATTTAAACGCGATGTTTTGGCGCAACCGTCTTATCTTTAGCTGGAGTTAAAAATTGTCACGCAACGTTTGGCTACCTACTAAAACTTTAAATTTATTTATAAAATCTTTAAATAAACTAAATAGAATTATAATGTGATTCTGTCTTGTTCGTGCCGCATGCAAAATTAAATAAAAAATCTGGGGGCAAGTCGGGCGCGAAGCAAACACTGCCGTACCATCCTTTACTGGGGCCTGATTTTTGGAAAGCACATGTGTGAAAACACCACTCGAAAGTGGTGAAAAATTGTGCTGAATTTGAGATACGAGTAGCTTAGAAAATACTTAGGGCTCTCATTAATCTTGTGACCTAGTCAAAAATTTGATTAGAGCTGTAGTTTTGAAGATATAAACAGATTTATACCACTTTCGAGTGGTATTTTCATACATGTGCTTTCCAAAAATCAGGCCCCTGGAACCATTTCGCCGCATTTTCAGGCCCCTATTTGAGAACCTCTGGATAAGACAATCGTCAATGGGTAGCGGTTCTGGGGACAGATTGGTGCAATGGTGTCATGGAGCACCTGGTTTTGTACCCTTGTGTACCTACCCTTCAACGGCCAAATCACACAACATTAACTATAATAATAAAGAAAGGAACCCTAAACTTGGCACGACTTTGTCTAGATTTCATTACTTTTTAGAGATAAACAAGCAGCTCCATCGAGACTTGACTAGTTTTTTTACAGAATGTTTTTGGTGGGATTATACTTACATTAAACAGCAAAAGCAATTGTTGTCTACTGTTCCTCCTTTATTTTTAGTTGTCAGTAACACAGAAAATCGGAGCCAATGAAATCGGTGAGCCTCCAACAATTACTGTACATTTATTATTATTGGAATAAAATAGGGATTCGTTGTATTTTAATGGTACTTACGAGTAGGTAATTGTTATTTTGATTTCATTTTGAGATATTTGTAAGCTTTGACGATTTCAATATCAATTTTATTCTTCTGACATTGACATTATGTAAATTATGATGTAATTTTATATTGAATGATTAAGTAAATAAACTTAACTAACTAACTAAGCCACATTGACGCTCTGCTGTAGATATAAGCCCCAGGTTAAAATTAAAACTGTAGTAAGTTTGAGTCCTCTGACTATTCATAATAAGTTAAAACTCCGCGGTAAAGGGAAAACATTACATTCTATTTAGGAGCACATACTTCCTGTAATAACGGAGTTTTCATTTGATGGAAAAAAATTAATGAAACTCATTTCCCATTTCGCAAGAGTCTGGGTGGGTGTGATATTACCTCCGCTGAAATCTTTCAAAGTATTTTACTACCTGAACATTCGCCCACTTGCTGCAGATACTTTAAACTTTAAAATTAAATTTCAAGGTATATTGGTAGGCGGGTCCTTGCCATTTGATTAAAATTTCAATGGTAATAATTAAAAGATTGGTAGCTTCATATTCGGTGTCACTAAAATCACAAGACTATTTGCCCAAAAAAAAACCTTTAAGCAATAATTTCCTATTTTAAACTAAACTACAGCAATCGCTGCCATGACTTTTAGGTCACTGCTGACTACGCATAGACTAGCTAGAGTGTTATTTTCAAAGCTAACCTCGTCCGTAGTTTCGTTACTGAGTATGTACAGTCAACGTTACCGAGACGTCAAAAATAATCTGTACACCTTTATGCCACAAACAATAAGGTCGGTGATACATATATTTAACAATCATAAATTGACACGCTGACTTGTAGGCATTATATGGAGCCAGGGTGTCTTGACGTTGGTTCTGTCAACACGGTGACATTGACAACATCGAAACACTTGACTTCATTATACTGCCTACAAGCGAACCGGTAATGCTATGGTTGCCGTAGAGCGATGAAATTGCGGATAAAGTTTGTTTATAAAGAACTAAGGCTTTTGGAACACAGCCACGCCTATTGGCTAAGCGGAAGCGGTCTTGAGGCGGGCCGAAACACCAATGATAATTTATTTAGCACTCGCCCAACTTGACCCCGAATACACCCGTGGTTTGCGTACTATATCGCCAATAAAGATATACTACAATCTATAAAACAATGAGTTCAATGAACTTCCCTCCGCAAGGTTAACGATTATCTAAGCCTGTAAGGTATTATGACTTTGCCCAACGACATATTACTCTCAGGATATCCTGCTCATCCTTTCCTTTCGAGTGATTCTTGGCAATTCGTATGCCCCTGTTTATATGAATGAAGATGTCCTTGATGTATCCATATCTGAATGACATTGGTGAGTCAAGCGAGATACGTTACGAATAAATAGGGAAAAATAAATACCTTTGGAAAAATCGGGTAAAATAGATATTGATATAATAGCGCCATCTAACGGGAATTTTATCGTACGCTGAAACTAGAGCAACCTCCACCGCGTTCGCTCCTTGATATCTCAGTCTCAGGATTTTTGACTAAATGCCGCAAATGCACAATACATGTGCGTTCACATTCTTGCAATTTCGTGACAACAGCACTACATTAGTACCTATGAATACGCTTTGACGGTACATAGTGAATTTGTTAATGAGACGGACGAATACATTTTTTATTATTATTTAAGATAGCTGTTACTCGCGGCTTCGCCCTCGTACCAGTTATTTTTTCAAAATAGTGTTACATAAGAACCTTCTCCTGACAATAACAAACACAACAAAAAAAGAATCAGCGAGATCGGTCCAGCCGTTCACGCGTGATAACGTGACCAAGGGAAATAGGGATTCATTTTTATATATAAGAAGCTACATAATATATTATAACTAGTGTATCTAATCATTTTCATGATCGGAAAAGGCACACAATCTCAATAAGTATAGCTACACCAACCAAATCTGAAGTGATATCTCCATATTTACTTAAAATTAAAACAACCGTTTAAAACAGTTTTAAATAAATTCATTTTAAAATAACTCATAACTCTGAACGAAACACTACGGCGTGTGGCCGAAGTAAAGATATTATCAGTCTAATAAGTAACTGTAAAACATCAATTCAGATAATCTTAAAATCACTGCCTTCAAATTCCAATGATCACTTCAATTTATAATAATCACTTATCTGATAGTTTGGGACTTGACTTCCTAACACCACGGTATAATGATAATGATCGGTTTTAGTCAAAGAAAGTGATTACTGATTGACCTTGTTATTTCATACTTAACGGCATAAACTATCAGGTGTTTAAAAAAATAGTTGTCTACCAAAAATTAAAAATTAAAATTTTATTTTATTGATAAACATTTTATTGAATCAGGCGTTACTTTGCGGAGGTCCATTTCAATGAACAAAAAATATTTACCTCGCTACTCCGTTACTCGTCAATTTGAGGCAAGGTAATTTTTTATTCATAAAGTAAATAATTTGGTCTACCGAAATATCCCTTTATTATCTTAAATCGTTTTATACAGTTTGAAACATCAAAGATCATTTTGAACTTACTAGTCAATGTGACAAGTGATGTCATGTGAGTCAACCTTAGAGAGTTTTTAAAATATTATAATATCGCATTTTTATTTTACTCTGCCTAAGTGATACAATCAGTGGTGATCTTTTTTTGTGAATTGTATCTGTTTCTTTATATTTGTACAATAAAGCATTTACTTACTTACTTACTTACTTACAATTTGGCATTGTTTACTAACATCTACTCAAAAATTTACAATGTTAATATGACAGTGTTCCATGTGATAGTGCCCCAGCAATCAAAATGTCTGCGGCCGATCATTGAACTCTGCTCAACGAATTTTTCTCGCAAGTAAACAAGCCAAGCAAAAACATTTTATATAAATTGGTCTTCGGTTTGTGCGGGAAAGAGTAAACTGTGAAAAACAATAGCCAGAGTTTCAGGTGTTTTGTGTTTCATTCAAATATACGAAGTCAATCACGCGAATAAATACGATTTGCTAAATCGTGTGCGATTGTAATGACAATAGGGTTTTTCTGAAAAAAAAGTAGGTATTTATTCAAACTTTTATTATTGCCAAGCAATCTACATGTCAGGTACAACACCTACACAGCCAATTTCTTGACTATACACAGTGGAAATAAAACATAAAATTAATGAATCAAAACTACAATTTGGTCGTGGACTTACAAGGTAACTGGTTCTGATTTATTAATATACCTTTGCAAAGTCACGCCTCATGTTATCAATTAGGTGTACTAACATTCATTTACATAAACAATTACCAACAGGTAAAGTCAAATAAAAGTTATACATACATAAATGACGTCTTTATCCCTTACGAGGTAGACAGAGCCTAAGGTAACAAGACCTAAAGGCCACGTTTAGCATGATGCGGACGTATAGGTGGAAAGGGGAAACAAAATAGTGATGGGTTGCTAGCCGCATCGCCTATAACATGATTTCTAAGATTTACGCACATTCCTTCGGTGGGATTTTACCATCTGCACGGGAAGAGAAGCAACTGGTACATTCTATGTTTTTTCTTTACTCCCACACCAGCGTGGAAGAAAATTTATATAGGCTATACAAATAAAAAAAATACATTTGTTTACATATAAAGCATTGAACTACTTACAACTACAGATAAATATACAAGAAAAAATAACTTAACTATAATTAAAAATAATCTATAAGAGAGCTCCCCCGCAGCATAGCACCAAAGATGTTGGCACAACGTTTACTCGCTATATCGTACTAATTCACAATACGAATTTGAGAATAATAAGTACATTTTTATGTACGAGATAACTGGCTTCGGTCCCCAGTAGCGTTGACAAGTCTCTTTGTTATTTCTTTATCTATTAAATTCACCAACATTATGTTCATGTTTATGTTTATTTGATCATTCAATATAAAATTACATCATCACTTAAAATTAAATGTCAAGGAATTTATATTGAAATCGTCAGCTTAAAATAAAAATCAATAAAAAAAAAACAGTACATTATCTGAGATATAGTTTTTTTCAAAATACCTGATACTTAAATTGAATAATGTGTACACAGTCATCTATAATACGAAACTTTGAAGGGATAGGTAGGTATTTATTAGACTCCCGATGGGTACGCGTAACACCCGCTATAAGCTTGAGCGTTAACATTATTTTAAGTTAAATTAAAACAAATGAAACATGCCATCACTATCTGCAAAATCCGGAAATGAAAATTACGCTAAAGTCGGTCAAAATTAGCATTCACATGCGTGACTCAATATTCGCTCGTGGTAAGATGAGCTTCTCTACGCCAAGGTGATACAAAAGAAGAATAAATTAAGTAGATATCTGATTAAACATGTTACATATTTAATTTAGTTGCATAATGAAACAACAGATGTATTTAGATAATAACAAGAAATGATTTATAATCACTTCGGAATAATAAATATAGTAAAAAAATCTCTACTTCATCTAAACTTACGTGGTAAGTACAAAGTGATAGACTTCTTATTAGGAATTCTTTTCAGGCCCACTTTTACTTCTTTACATAACGTTAGTGATAGTGAGACGCGCCATAAAATATATTTAATACAAGTAATAACTAAATTAAATCTTACTGCGATTCCTCTGTTGTACTCTATGTAGTGATTAATTTCCACATGATGTATTCATATTAACTATAGTTCAACGGAAATTAGACTTACTGCACAAGAGGATAATGAAGTCGGCGGTAGAGTAATGTAAAACTGTGCTAAGATCTACATAAACAGCTGTAGCTGATTAAGATCTATTCACAAATATATTTCAAGTGCGTCTTGTAACGCAATTAGGAACCGTTTCGTAAAATATCGTGCGACAGTTTTATTTTACGTTTAATTTGTCATCTTAATATTCTAAATTTTTCTCAGACCTTGACTTGCAAGATTTGACCCGAACAACAAAATGTTACAGGTCAAATAAAACCTTCTAAAAAGTATAATTCTGCGTCGAGCATGTGATGGTAGGTAAGCAGAGCATCACCAATTGGAGGCAGTGAATTAAAAAACAAAAAAACATTTAATGGTACCAAGAAAAGGAAACAAAATGTTAACGGTGATTGGTACCTCTTTTTAAATATGTTAATAATACCTGTGCTAACAGGCATCTTTCCTACGGGAGAGGTAGAAACAATTTATAGTAGGTAATTTGTAGTTTGTATTTTTAGCAGATGCGTTGCTTTTTGACTAAGTGGCTCATCTATACGCAGCCTAAACCATTGGAACTAAAAATCTGAATTTGTATGAAGGTTGCTTTAATGATGGTAACACGGAATAGGTAACAACGGATTTTTCAAGACGTTACACCTTACAACACAAAGCAAAAATTCGAAAATCACGGATCGGTTTTTTGCGGAAACTCCTACTTATTTTATGCTGGTTTTTAATTTGTGCGCCTCAGCCGGCCTGTTTCTTTTTAATAAGCATTACATTTCGTAACGAAAGGGAGATAGAGATCCGAAGGTATCCGTAGACTCAGGTTCTCTGTAATAATACGCACTTGTGTAAATAGAATTAAGAAATGAATATCGTGTTAGTTACAATACCAATTCTGCAAAAGTCAGTAACGTGCGTTGGTGGTGTAATGGTCAGCATAGTTGCCTTCCAAGCAGTTGATCCGGGTTCGATTCCCGGCCGACGCATATTTTTTTTTTACTTTCGATAGGACATTAAACCGACTCGTAATAAAAACCAAACGTCACGATATTGCAACAAATTATATTAAGTGATTAATTATTGACGTTTTTACACTATGTAGAGCGAATTAACGGACGTTTCTGAGTTAGGATTAGGTATAACAGTTTTTATCGGTTTCCATTAACTTAGTACAATAGTATTTTGTTACTCCCGACGCAGCCACAAAATGGTAACTGAACGCAGGACTCTCAACTTGCACAAGGAAGTTCGTTAAATAACATTGTAAAAGGCAATCGGGGGCAACATCCCGAGATTGCATCCGACTCTCGATTTTAAACAAACTACTAATAGAGAAAGTTGGTCTCAACTAAGGTTATGAGTGTTTATTCGATGTTTACTGGTGTTGGTTTTGCACAGTTCAATTATGCGTGCAGATCGCAATAGCGTAATGTTCAACAATGTATAAAACAATAGGCATGTAATGTAAATTAAAAAGTGCTGAGCCTCTAGTGTCGTATACCACATCTTATAAGATCTCATCGTTACTTGTAAATTGCGTACTGGTTCTAAAAAGCGAAATTTCTCTGAAAAGTAGTAAAATAAAAAACAAAAGAAATACCTTCGTACCAAAATAAAAGCATGACAATCCCGAAATGAGACTGTTGAGAGGTCCATTTATTGTTGAAAATTCTTTTAATCCCTGACAAACGAATACTAAAGTTGCCAAATCATGGACTTAGATTTCATAAGGGCCGTCTTATCTATAGTGATAAAATTGGGAGTTTACCGGTACTAAATAACTTGCTCGATAAAAACCTAGCTTTGGACTCGTAAAAAACATGCTTAACAAGACACTCGACAAGCTTTAATTTCGACGAGTTTGGAAGTTGTTTATCCCCGAAAACTGAGTCTTCTTTTGGTCTAAGAGGGCATTTGAATAAGTCCTAAATTGAAACGCTCTTCGGTTTCCATATAGGTCCAAACAGCAAATAGTTTCACAGTACAGTGGTACCACTTGACTGTTGAGTCACAGTACTCGTTAACTTTCAGTTGGTAAGCACGGCGCGAGAAATCTGACAGCACGGCTAAGTATGGCGGATTTCATCTCGTTGGTTGAGTCATTGAATGTTAACCTCGACCAATAAGCTTAACGGATTTACGTTTGAAATACGTGTAGCGTCGCCGCAATGGGACCTTTTTTTACAAAATTTTGGGTACAATCAATATACCCGAATACCTACGTTTACAGCCAACATGTTCATCCTACTCCTGCATATCCTGAGTAATCTTGTCTGTAATATTATACTGCAATATGGAAATGAGTTTGTATTTTTGTTCCATAATGTCACTTCGATTTTGACATGAAAGGACATAGCTACATTTTATTCTGTAGTGTAGGTAGGTAGGTATACGAGTGTAAAATATTATAAACAGTTTGTGATTTGAGGCCTTTTCATAGACAGTCATATAGCTGGACGGAGATGGACGTAATTTGGAATGACAATAGCTTATCCCCTTTATAACTTACAGGCTACCTTGTATTTTTTTAGTCATTTCTTATCTAGATAAGAATATTTTTGCACGATTGGTTGACACTTGTTATAAAGTAGTTAGCTTACTACACTTAATCTTTTTTCTATGGTACCACCATGAAAGTGCTCTCAAAGATAAATGATAAAATCTAAATGGACAGAGGCTACTGAACGCCATCCCATAACTATAACTTAGTAATGTACCTAACACGATTTATATCTTCATCTTTTAATAGACTGACGCTTGTCCGTCTATCTGTCTATCTAAACATTCCTGTTTTTTTTTTGTATTTTTTTACTTGTTGATTTAATTTGGCTCAGGAGTGTACGTGTACGCGATATTAAATTTGATGAAATTGGTGAAAAATTACATCTAATAACCTTAAGATACTGTATAACAAGCAGAAAAATAAAATAATGACCAAGTTCTCATACGTGAAAGCATATTCTTGAACATAAACTACCTTGCTACTCCTCAACCACATGTGTGCACATTATGCAGAACATTTTTTGTTTATTTGTTTCTACATGACGTCATAGGTATAATAGGTATATGTAGTGTTTGAAACGTCTGGGGTTGGTATTATCTGGGTCTGTTTTGATCGGGTTTGGTTTTGGTGCTTAAATATAAACGTTAAATTGCAATCTTTCGCTCGATGAGTTAATCCGCTTTTTACGCGCCATGCCAACCAAACAAATCGCTTTCGCAATCTCACAATGATTTATGTCTTCTTAAACAAACAGCCCTTGGCGTGAGAATATCGAATAATCGTAATTAGACGTGTGCATAATACATACAGACTGACAGTTTTGAGACCGTTTCCGTGTTACTGTCAACTGCAAATACCATAGCGGTCAGTACTCGAGTATTTTAACAAGCTCCCAATTTATTTCGAAAAGCGGCGTATTCAGATATTTTATGAACGATTAAATAATTTCATTTCATTTCACAATGTGCATTTAATATTTAACAAGTTTTTAGTAACAGTTTATTTAACTTCACTTGTCTGTTATGATTGGGACAGTTAAATGACGCAGTTCATCCACTGCCAGATTTTGGATTTGAATGACAACAAATTTCAATGAACGGAGCCATAGGAGTTGTAAACGTAAAAATAGACTCGCCTAGTCTGCAAATCACAAAGCCACTGACTAATATTTTTATTTAGAAAAAGTTATTGTACTAGAATGCTGTCATAGCTATCAAACAGTGTGTCCACAATGTTTACCGCTAACGCGAGTATCCCACAACGTGATTAATTGTTCACGTCCACGTACGTCCCGATGCCCCTTAAGAATTATGGTAGGCTGTATAAGCAATATTTCGACGTATTCTTTACCTCCCCTAAAACACTACACCAACAGAAGGTAAAGCGCATTAAATGTAATAAATCATGCCATCCGACGAGCTTATTTATAAGAGTGCACTGAGGATGTCCAATCACTTTCATTTGAATACTTTATAGAGAAGATTGTATTATATTTTTTTCAGTACCTTGACAGCATCCTACTCCTGCTTGGGAAATTGTAGCGTTTTTTCATTCCTTCCTTGTTTCATAGATGTATCTAACATTGAAGTAACAAATAACTTTTAAGCAAATACTTTGGAAGAGCTACTTCAAACCACGTGACGCAAAATTCATTATAATGTTCAATAAACCTTGCTCGAATAAAAATATAATTTTTGGGTTATTACATGAAACTTATGTACCTAGAGAAAAATAACATGCTAAAAATACGACGGGGAATAATAGTTAGGTTTCTATCAACTTTTTCTGTTAGCGGCATAATTGACGACGTCTAAGTAAAAAGTACCTGTACTAATTGAATCAATTATATTTTATTGCTTTTCTTATATTTCAATCTTGCAATCAGAACTGGTAGATGAAACTTGAGCACTGGATAATAACAGATGCAATTTGCTCCTTCGAGAAAAACAAAAGCTGAACTGCCAAATTCAACTACACCTACTCCTGAAACTTTATTAGATTAGAAAAATCAACGTACCTACTTCATACCTATTTATTGATTTCTGAAATGGCTTGAGGAAAAAATGAATAACATGATTGTAATAGTATACATATTTGTATATAAATAGGTATGTACAAAATCTTTTGTGTACAAGGACACAAAGAGTATTAATTGTACTGTTCCGACGTGCTCCATGTAGAATTTTAAACCAGCTCATTTATAACAGTCAAATTAAGTAGACATTCACTTGCAGAGACGTCGGGACTAAGCCGGAATTAAATCGTTTATCTCTGCAACAAAGTGAGGAGACAAAAATACTCAAAATTAATCGTGTTGAAACTCAAAAGTTTTTGTTGGCGTTGTTGAGGTACGTTTGACAGAAAAGGTACGAATGGTACGGTGTTTTCTGTGTTGGATTATAAAAACAGGCTTTTAGACGCCTGAGCTCGTAAGTTTTTTTTTCTGAAACGCGTTTGCGTTTATGTGTCAAATATATGTTGCGGTTACATGCTACTAATACCGCTATTTGATTAAACTAATTGAAACATTTACAACGTACAATAGATGCTCTTAGCTTAAGTTTAGATAGCAAAACATTGCTTCAACGTTTTATTCAGCAAGTGCAAATCGGTAGGCCTCTAGCGACTCGTCTCATTAGGAACACGATGTTCCCAAAGATTTAACAGTTTAGCGTAAACGCGTCTGAAACGTTTTAAACTTACACTAAGTGCTTAGGAAACTATTTTCGTCCTGGACTCAGCTTCTTATTGAAACAATTGAATATAAGCTGTTAACACTCGTAGTTGTTTGTACATATGCATACCTTTACCTATATCCTTTACGGGGTAGACAGAGCCTATGATAATAAGTCCTAAAGGCCACGTTTAGCATAATTGTAGCCAGTTGGAAAGGGATTCAAAATAGTGATGGGTTGCTAGCCGCATCGCCTATAACATGATTCCTAAGAATTTCACCCATTACCTCGATGAGCTTCTACCATCTGCGCTGTACGAGAAGCAACAGAACTGGCACATTCTATGTTTTTTCTTTGCTCTCAGACCGGCATGGAAGGCGTTTGTTTGATAACTATTCAAATGTTCGAACAGGTGTAAGGATTAAATTCCTACTTTCGTATCCAAGCCTAACCACGGCAATAACGCGACCGTCTTTTTCAAGTGAGCCATTTAATTTAAATATTATTCTTACACTGGCAATATTACAAGCTTATAGTGGTTTCGAGCCTAGCCGCAATCTCTGACACAAACACATTCGAAAGAGATTTGCACCATTTGAGGCATCATCAGTTTAATAAAAGTTGCAGAGACGCGTGTCGCGAGCCAAACGAGTTTAAATTCAGCAGGCACGTCGCAAAAGTATAGCTTTATTATTATTGCAATGTGATTTCGCTTTGAGACTTCCAATTTCTTTTACGATATTATTATAGACATTGGAATGCTCTTGAAATTCTTCAATAATGTTGTTAGTATCACAATATCACATTATGTAAACGTTATCTTTTTGGTTAAAATTGTAATCATAATTATTGTACCTAATTCAGTTTCATTTTATTAACAACTGCAACAGAAAAGTTTTTTAAATACTGGCAATCTTAAACTACATTTTTTTTTAAAGCAGATCCCTCAATCCGTACATTCAGAGTTTCAGTGGCATAATCGATCGCTTTTGTGTTCTTAAAACATCGTTACTTTAACCGATTTCAAAATCATAATTTCAGAGTCAATGTTGATAAAACCTTACATCATCATCATTATAGTAATAAGCATACAAAATCAAATAAACAAGAACCATTGACACCGCTCCACTAGTAGTGAACATATCGACTTTATAAAAAACGATCGGTTCAATTGAGAACGTCCTCCTTGTTTTAAAGATGGTATACCCTTAAATTCTTAACCAAATTTCATTTAATTATTTTCTGCCCTTGCCAGGTCATTGAACTCGAATAGCGTCACATTTATAATATGGAATGTCTTGTCATCTACTAGTTCAGTTCAGATTTATGTATTTCCAAAATTATCTATACTTGCAGATCTTCCATAAATTGCGGCGACTCGCTTCTTCGAATAAAATTGGCGGCGAGGGATCACTTAAAGCGCATTAAGGTTGATGTCATCAATGTCGCTCCATAACCAGATGCCTCAAATTTCATCTCACACGCCTTAAGGCGGTCCCTTGATTTTTTCTTGACAACATAATTTGTAATTGCCGTGCAATGCGGGAATCACGCCGATGCGCGTCTCATAAATTTTGTTTAAATCACAATTTATTACCTGCGACTGTCTTGTTACTTTAGCAATTAGGTTGTAGCAGTTAACAATCGATTTATCACACACGGTTTTGTTTTTAGATTTTTATGCCTGTATAAAATTTATACCTAACGAAGTTTGTGTCAAAAAATAATAGTTTGTCGCTAAATATAGGTCCTGTATATTTTGCTTTCAAACATCGTTCATAAGATGCCATTATTCGTCGAGTTACTACGTGTAGGTACAAAACTTTTAAGCGATGAATTTTTACCAGTGAATTTTATACCAAATTAATATTCTTATGCATTCCTTTTGAAGAAAGAACTCTAAGTTAACATTAAGCCAATCCTTAACCACGATATTGCCCAAAACTTACGCAATAGACCTAAATCAAGAGGGTTTTACCTGACAGTGCGTGGTTTATTTCAAAAACCATTTGAATCCTCACTTTCTCAGCCATTTCATTGCCTAATTCTTGACCTTTAAAAGAGCACGATGTAGCCTCGGAGGAATAAGACAAGGTCGCTAATATATCCAGGGAACTTGAGCAACACCCCTGTTGTAATCAGGTCAAAATGGAAATTTGTAGCCAGAAACACTCGATTCGACAAACGTCACGAACTTTTCCGTGTTTATTCGCCCACCTCACACCCTTCGGGGCGATAACTGGATTACAAATCCACAGACTCAAACAGTTTCCTAGATTAACTTTTTATTCACTCCTTCCTTGAGTTGTCTTGGTTTTATTACCTGTTTTCTATCAAAGCAATTATAGCTTTGTCATCGTAACAGGTAGCTACCCAGAAGTTGTTAGAGTTAAGCTACACCAATCTCAGTTTCTTATTACCAACAGAGAGAACATCCACTATAATAACCATCGGTTTCTTTGAATGAATGCAATCTTCTATATCCATCCTTTGCCAGCAATTTTATCAGTTCATTAGTTAGCCATCCAATCAAATAATCTAGGCACTTTCCGTTGCACTAAATCAGTTGAGCGTAACTGAATGTCATTAAAAATATTCGATTTTTTACTCAGACAACTCAAACTAAATACTTTGAATGTTTAAAAACACGTGTAATTTTGGCAAAAATATACGGTCCGGATGTTGCTAAATTAATTTGTAAAAGCTTTGAAACTGGACTCACGTCTATCCACCGGCGTCTATTTACGGAATGAATGACATGTTATTCGGTTACTATAGGAAGAGCCAATTAAAAACTAGATAACAAATATTAAGTTGAAAGGAGACGCGCACTATTACGAAAAAACACAATCAGGATTTGTTTCATTCGTTAAAAATATGTGACCGCGTTTGATTTTATCTAAATTGCCTTTACACTACTAAAGATGACACTGAATCAATTGAAAGCCGAGTTATTGTGCTGATAAAGCTAATCTCGTACATTAATCACGGATAAAATGCTGGAATGATTAATATAAAGATCGGTCGAGTTGAAGGGCTGGGCGATAAATTTTACACATTCTGCTGGTTTTTGTTTTCCTAATTTATTCGGATTTCTTATACAAATGCGTATTGAAAATACTTTCGCTCTTTGGTGTTTTGAATGCCAGAATTTTCAAGCGTCATTTTCTCTTATGCTATTTCAGTCACTACCTACTATGAAGCATTTTTCTTTACTTTATTTAATTTTCAATTTATCAACTATAATGAATTAGATTTTTCATTCACACATAAGTTGTTGAAATTAATTATATTCAAATCGGATTCTCGTAAGATTTATTAGACCATCTTTACACTAGACAGCTACAAGACATCCACAAATTGGTCGTAAGCAGCATTGCGCCATGTTTGACAAGCTGTCAGGTTTGAGATGTTACAAGCACGGACAAGTATTCGGTTAGAAGAAAATACTAATTTAATCCATAGTTGTGCCTACTTAAATGAGGTGTAACGTTCTGTTCCATTTTAACTGATTTTGAAGAAGATGCAGAAAGCACGAACAATTCTGTATAAACAGCGCAATAAGTATTTTAAGTCATTCATTTTATTATTAATAATGATAACAATCCGAGTATCTAACTAAGATACAGAGCAACACCAATTCATTTAAGGTAAAGGGTAATAAAAATGTGGTAAAACTTTTAACTGGTGATAAAAACATTTTGCACAAGTGTGTCCGTAACTTTATAGGATACAATTGATCACCTTCAGGCCGGTGGTGTTTTATGTTCTATGTTTATTTTCTCTGTTTTCTTCACGGAAATGATTTCTTTATGGAGCCAACTAATTATAACTTGTGCCCGAAGATTAATGACGGCATCAATACTTTAATTTATCTTTGACGCTCTGTCTGACGCGGTATTTATCATGTGATTAGAGAGACAAATTAAAATAAATGTGGGATCACAAAAATGTACCTATTAAGTAACTTGAAATTTTACTACACTGCTGCATCTGGGTTACATTTGTGTAAACGACTGACTGAAATTTAACTGTTAACCTCTTTTTATATCGTTTTGGCACAATGAGTAATATATTCATATGATGGTATGTGATGGGAACCTCCATTGCTCACTCGTGTCTATATCACTACATAGGTAGTATAAAACAAAGTCGCTTTCCGCTGTCTGTCTGTCCCTATGTATGCTTAGATCTTCAAAACTACGCAACGGATTTTGATGCGGTTTTTTTTTAATAGATAGAGTAATTCAAAGGAATGTTTATATGTATAATTCTACGCAGACAAAATTATGGGCAGAAGCTAGTAAATAAATAAAAATGAATCGTCGAAATGTATGTATGCGCCTAACTTCCAAACGACTGCACCGAATTGGATAATTCTTTTTTTGTTGTGTTCTTTATTGCCAGAACAAGATTTTTATAAGGTTTAATTTTGAAAAAAAATGCGAATGACGCGAATGACGCGAAATGATGCGAAGACCCGGGCAACAGCTAGTTCCATATAATTGTCGGAGAAATCACAGATGCATTTTCAACTTATAAGCCTAAAATCGTAATGTTACATAATTATGAAACTAGCTTTATTTGGAAGCATACCATTTCAGCGCTTTTTGTTGCACTATGATCATTGTTATAAACCGGTTAAGGTTAGGTATGTACGTATGTCTTATCAAGTTATTGAACCTATTCAAGTAAGCTAATTTAATACAGCAAACAATTTGTATAACAAAACTAATAATCGAATATTGGCAATGTACACTCGCGTTGCGAAATTATTATAGGTACGTAATTGTGAACACGTAGCCCGGCAGGTAAGTGAGGCAATACAGTTGATTGAAGTGGTTACCTAGCCGTTAAGTGTTTCATATAAGTTTGTACGTGATATGTCGGGTCGGATAATAGTCGTGTAGCTACACCGGTCGTCGAATGTGGAGCAAGCGGCGGAGCGGCGATGCCTCCGACAAAAAATCAGTGTAAGCTCCACTCGAAGGCAACTCAGTCGCGCGCTCGCTGCCAAGCCCGGCCCGCACGCGGGAGCGCTCGTACAACTTTCCGAACTAACTTCCCTCAGCTCCGCGGGACTCTAAAGATAATACTACTAAGTATTTTATCCTAGTGTTATTTTTTAAGTGAAAAGTGTCGTATTGGTGCGTAAGTTGGCAACATATGGCCGTGGCCTGGGGTCCGGCATGGTCGTGCTTGATAGAATCACGACTAAGCACGTGTGCTATTGCCTCTGGAGGCTCGCCGTTCACTTCACCTATTTAGTCGTCTCGCACTTGCAATGTTTCTAGTATTAGTCACCGGCCCTAAGCCCTTGCGGTTAGCTTTTTACCGCGGATTCATATCAGATATTACTGGTCGGACTAAATCACCTTGTTCCGCCTACACCCAAGCTTTGCTATCATCAGTGATTAGTAGACAGAGATAAGGTGATTTAGGAACACCTCATTAAAAAAAATGCTAAATCACGACTAGCATAAACACTAATTAAGCTTATTGCTATAAGCACGAAGCTTTGCTATATTTTTGTCAAAAACATGATTGGTCGTTGCAATTCATTGATTTATCGTTCGGCTATACATATAAATTGGCAAGCATGGTATAACTAAAGTGAAATTAGTTCACGGAATGTTTTTAAATTACTTTTGACCGCTTACCAATTTTAATTGTAGTTAAAGGTCAGTGGTAATTCTACAACTGACGAACTGTACTTTTCCAGTACAGAGTACCCCAAATATTAGTGTAGGTGGTTGACATTTCGTATTTAATATTGACATGGAATTTTAAGTAGATACTGTATTAATTATACAATTTATACGATTGTACCTACAGGCATATAAATGTAAGAATAGTTTTATATGAAACTACAATCGAACTTTGAACTTGGAATGAGACTTAGTTAAGCGTCCCTTTAAACAGCCGAGCCCCATCAGTTACTAACAATACCTTCCTTAAATAAATGGTATTGCTAATATTAATTTCATATTTAACTCAAAAGCGTTGCATTTCGTTTCTTTTATATATTCCAATGAAATCCCTAAAATTTATAGTAGAGGACCACCATTGTTCAATTAATTGATAAAATATATGCACGATACCTAGACACTTGTAATTTAAAAACAACAATTACGTCCTTTATAGGAGTAGCGTTGTAATGTAGAGTAGCAAAAACATCAAAACAATATTTATAACGAGTAAGCAATTCGGGTCGACACACTTATACACTATAAAGTTAAATAACTTCTACACATTTAGAATAAATAAAGCAGCGTTCATTATTTACATTCGTGAATGTTCCCACATAGCTCTATACCTTGAATTGAAAACCGAAATCGAACGGTAAATACTGTATGTAGATACCTCTATTCATGCATAGATGTGTATGGTGAGCAAGGATTTACTCAACCACAAGCTAGTTGGCCATTGCAATTGTGCCCATTTGTAATATAACTATCTTTTCCCCGCGGCTTCCTTTGCGTAGAGAGATATTTATGGTACGGCAGATATGATAGGTAGTCTACGAAGATTGACCTATTGTTTTTCACTACTAAGATTTAAATAGAACGATGAATAGAAACTTGTTATCTGAGGTACACAATTGACTGCATTATATCTTACTAGCTGTTGCCCGCGACTTCATCTGCGGAGAATTCGTTTATCACGCGACCGCGGATAAGTACTACACAATTTTCCGGGATAAAAACTATTCGATGTCATTCCAAGGGTCTTAAAATATCTCCACACCTTAACACAATCAATTTAGCAGTTTATGTGTGAAAGCATTACGAACAAACAAACTTGCATTCGAATTTATATTAGGTATTAGGAAAGTTTGGACACTGTATATAGACGAGTTTACATACCGTCATATTCTGATTGTTGTAGACAATATCAAAGATGCTCAATGTTACCATTTATCTATTTCCTTAAACTTATTCAATCCTTATGAGTAGATGTAATTAACAAACAGGATAAAACATTATAAGTAACACAGACTTTCCCATTTGTAACGTTAGTTGTCGATTATATACATGATTTATACAAACGATCAAGTTGCGAATTTATGACAAAATAAACGGAAACAATTCGAGTTTTAAGATCAGAGTAGTTAGTGAAACTAGTTTTTATTTGATTCATGTTTGCTCGGCTTCTAAGCTACAATTAATGGTAAATCGATTTTGTGTTTGGTCATTTTTACTGAGTGTAGATTTTATAAATACAAATAAAAGCGGCCATAAAGTAAGAAATACCCGTTACAGTTACATCTATAACAGTTTCATTTTGTTTTTAAATTGAACTCGGCATAGTTCTTGTTAAATTCCATTCAATAATACCAAGTTAGGTAACGAAAGTTTCTAGATAACTATGAAATAACCAAGTAATAGCTTTATTATACTCATAACATAAAGCATACCACTCCTGCCTTACTTATTTTGAAACTACCTAGTTTTAAGTTTTTGT
The DNA here is from genome assembly GCA_932294345.1 of Pandemis cinnamomeana. Taxonomy (NCBI): domain Eukaryota; kingdom Metazoa; phylum Arthropoda; class Insecta; order Lepidoptera; family Tortricidae; genus Pandemis; species Pandemis cinnamomeana. The sequence goes on from OW028711.1 coordinate 7,638,452, forward strand.
TCCAAAAAAATCTTTTAGTACGAGCTTTTTCTATCCTTTGTCCTTTTACAACCGACTTCCAAAACAAGGAGGAGGTTGTTGATTCTACTCCTGTATCCACGTCCTACATAATATACTGTACCAAATTTCAAATATCTTCGACCACTAATAACGGGCCAAATTCGCAACTAACACGGCAAAGTAAATAAAAACATGTAAAGAAGAGAGAGACATTATTTCTTTTATTAAAGCTTCTGGAAGTTAAATATTTTGCAAACATTTTGCAATTGTAATGTTCACTAGAGTAAAAACCGATTCACCAAACTCTGCTATTAACAATCTTCCTATCTTTCACCGTAATTGAGTAAAAAATACATGAAAGCTTTCCTTTTTAGAACAATAAAGAGAACAAACCAGTGTCACTGAGGCAGTTGAAAGATGGGCGGACGAGGGGCGACGAAAAATGCACTATTACGAGAGAGATAATTACCTCCGACGGAGCGCGACGCATTCCCACTGAATTAGTTGTTCTAGCAGCCGAAGAATGTTTCATCTTACAAAAATGCGTAACCATTGGCTTGAGGTTCTAGATATGTTGGAAATTAGCAGGGCCTTCTCTCGACAGTAAATTACAAACACAACAAAAGAACCATCTATAGGTCGATCCCTTATAAATTCCCATAAGCAGCGGGAGCGTGGTGTTGTTTTGGAACAATGAAATCGTCTATAAACATAATACAAGAAACCATTTTTTGACAATGCAATTGGCAATTACTAATAAACCAGTTCCTTCTGTTTATGCTTGTTAATGCCTATTTTTTTAGCTGTTAATGAAGTTTTCCTTTGTTTCTGCCTTTCTATGCTAACTCTAGAAATAAAAGTAGGTAATAGAAAGATTTTTCAATGCAGTTTTGATACCTGCAATTTTTATGTTCTTTGCAACGTTAAAGCATTTTCAGTCGGTAAAATACTTACAAATCATTATCATTCTTAATAATTATATGTTTTATGTAACAAGGTATAGTTTCTGGCGAATTAGTAATCCAATACCTGATCATTATTATTGTGTATGTACGGACAAGTGTGAGGGTTCCATCTTTTGACACATCGATACTTTCGTAACGCAAATATTAACGCCAACCCGAATAATCTCGGAGCGGAAAAATACGTATGTCGAATTTTCTATTAGTTCCAAACGGCTCGTTGTCAACAAAAAGGCGCGGGGAACCCGTTCAAAGACTACTCAAAAGTTTTTTGTGAACTCACGCGATCCGGTGCAAAGTTGGCCATATGTGAGAAAATCATGAATAGGCAATTCCGAGTATTTCCGATCACGTACTGTCCTTTGGGTTTTGGCCAAGCGGAGACACATAACTTTGATTTGATACGACTCTTTTCGTATAAACTTTTTTGCGAACGACAAAAAAATTGAAAACACGACCAAAGTTTTTGAAACACCGCATTAAGAGCTAAACTTATACGTTCTGAGAGCTTTTTGTTGACTTTTATTAACTTGACTGATATTGTTACAAGTGTGTAATATTTGAAACTTATTACTTAGATTATTGTCGTTGTTGTTGGTACGACAGCTTGCTATTGATGCAAAAAGTTTTTAACATAATGTAGAGTTTTATCAAAAGTTCACGATAATATGCTTAATTTATGAGTATCTTTGCCCTTTACTGCCTCAATAAAATATTGAAATAAGTAATGAAGTTAAAAAAATTCTAAAAACACTTTCTTTATATATGTATAAAGAGTATTATTCCTAACTGACGGACAGCGTACAGCTCTTATTACTATAGTTACAGATTGGAAATGAAATGTGGAAGATATAGGTATAGTATTTATTAACAGAAACTCTTTCTTTGTAATGTCAAATGGCGTTTCTATAGCGTAAACTACTAACACCTATAAGTCGATCACCATGTAGTATACGCATCTAACGCATCTATCATTATATCAATCACAAATAGACATTCTTTTATGAGACGGGGGAAGAATTATGAACTCACAAAATAAACTGAAATTTGCTTAAAGCGACGCCTCGCCAATTGCCAGTGCTGTATTCAGAATCCATTACATTCGGTAATGGAGGCAAGCGGCGACCAGTCGACGTGCAATAAAAAGCATAACTCATCCCTCGGCGCTTTATGACACACAAATGCACATAATAATAAATAAACTGTCATCATTACAGGGGAATAAATTTCGTTTGCAATAATTATTGCGTGCTGTAAATTTTAAAAATTGTCGTACGGCAATTGTTTCAGTGAACTAGAATAATGACCAGCAAAATTGGCTAGTTTTTGTTATTTTTAATTAAAATATAGCAATGTTTACAATTAGATATCAATTCATCAGACCGTGGTTATATTTTTGAATAATTTTCATAAAAGATACGGTAAGTTATTTTTAGGTAGAAAAATTCATGATGGTTAAGTTATTACGGATAATGCAAAGTAGTATCTAAAACAAAGATTTATTTTTCTCGTTAGTCGATAATGTCACATAATTTAGACGCCCTATTGAACTATATTTTTAGTCAAAACCGAATTGAGCTCGATCTAAATTTTAGTGCCGGCTATTAACACTGGCTGAACACCGAAATGCGCTACTTTGTGAAGTGAACTAAAGTTACTAAAGATTGAATGGTATCTATTAAATTTAATGTCGTTTATTACAGCTATAACTATAACCCGATCGAACCATAAATAGACCGACTGAATTTGAAAGCTTGCGAATTTCTAAAATCCCACGATATTACACCAATCCGTTGTTCATTCTGGTATTATTTCAAACATCTACATTTATGAATTAAAATGAAAATGCCTCATAAATTTCAGAAAACATTCTTTTATGTCCACGAAAAGTAATAATTTATTTAAAAAGAACCAGTAAGATTTTAATACGAGTATTGTAAACATTGACACAAAAATATCATAATAAATACATATGTCCGTCCGAGTTGCGTGTGACGCCCGGCCTTAATAATGGTTGCCACTCGCCAAATAAATTGTTCGAGTGTGCATTTTTATCTGGCAGATTATGAACTCGAAATAAATATGCGACACGCAAAAAGAGCAAGTCGCCAAATCGAGAAATGCCGCGCTCTTGGTTAAAGTAAAATTTGCGATTTGACAAAATTGAATGGTCGTGCGCTTTTGGAATTCTCTAATTCTTTATTCAATTTGATGTCACCATTTTCAGAGAAGATTTACAGTACACACTACTATGTTTCAGTAGTCCAAAAAAATAATAAATAGGTAGGCAATATTTTTTCTTGACAATGAATTACTCTTGTCCATGAGCTGGGTTGATTGTGTACAGTACTTTGAACTTAAATTTCTTAGTATTTATAAATACACTACTTTAACTTCCGCATCAAATTCAAAAACAAAACCCTTTACACAAAGGGCTCTTTTATGTGTTTGTTTTTCAAACCTTTTGGAAATACGATCTTTGCCAAGAAGAATACGCTGCTAAAGTCTTGGTAGAACCAGAAGCCTCCACCGTCAAATGCAACGGATTGGAGATAAAATACTTTTCAGGCATTTAATCAGAAAATTCGATCTTGAGCTATGTTATATCCCAATGAGGCATTAGTGTACCTATGGTATGGCGAAGAGTAATGAAGTAGCGTCAAACTTCGGACGTTTAAGAGCTTTAAGATTGATGGTCTCGTACTCTCGCTTGCTCTCGAAGCTGTAGGGATTGTTTTTAGTTACAACTAAATTTAATTACAACCCTTTTTATTTAAACCCCTCTTTTTTACTTTTGGCAGTATTTCCGAATGGAGGAAACATACTGTTATTTTCTTATCGTTATCATTTCCAACGTTATCATTTTGAGTACTAACTTCAAATTAATTTGTTTTATAAGCTGTAACTAAATTCTCCAAAAAACTAATCGCCTGAGCGTCACATACCTACATAGGTATTGATATTGATGTTTTTTGTGCTTGGTCCAACCGCTCGGTATAGACCGCATCTATAAGGCATTAAGGGGTTTTAGTGGTAGCTGTGACAAGTCGTCCATAATTTTCTTGACTACATATCCAGTCAAAAAATTGACGCAAAATGATATTTACTTACTGAGTTCACATTGACGAGAGCTAAGAGCCACCCTGTGTCTATTGATAAAAAAGCGTAAGTCAATTGACAACTTTTGAATCCTTTTAGGGTAAAACGTTCCGACCCATTGATTGAAACGTTTCAGCATAAAGGCGTGACATTGGCATTTCACGTAATGGCGTATAAAACTTAACTTCCAATGGGCTTCGATTGTGGAACTGAACCTTTTCGAATCAAGGCTTTAATGTCGTCTGAACCCATTATCTAGCCAAGTAGATGAGAATACACACCCGGGAAAGATAGAGGGATAAAACACGATTGATCGTGAAATTACGTTGCATTTATCATCTGCCTATGTACTTGATTTTTTTCAACTGACAATAATTACACAAATTAAGGATAGTAATGTACTGCAACTCAAGCTGCAGATTTTGAAGTATATGAAGAGCCCAATTTTACCAGAAGTTAAGTGATACATTTCCGTGACTGTGAAAACTTAATTTATTTACACTTAAAAAACTATAGATAAAAATATAAATAAACAAGATAAATCAACTGAAATAAAAAAAAAAGTGTTCCCCCGCGACATAGAACCAAACCAAACCGGCTTAATTAGCAGTGACAATGACTTGCCTGCCAAAGAAATTATTGCGTAATTGTTATGAGCAAAGGTTCCACAAAGGTGCGTGATCGACTGTACATTTGATGCGAACGCGGCCTTATGGGCAATGCACCGACCCAGATGCATGCGTTAGCGCACGTCATCCGCAATAAACGACAACCGACATTCAATTTCATACCACAGACGTGCCATTAATTTTTAGTTACGTTCATTTATTAATGAAAATGTTAAGGATGGTTAAAATCCGACTGAAGCAGAACATGTAAGTTTAGTGCTCATAAATTAAATACAATGCAATACAAATACTCTTTACTGAACACCACAAATCAGTACATAACAATACAGAAACAAAGAAATACATGATGGAGAAAAATCTGTTGTGTAGTTTAAAAAATCAAAGAGTACATATATATGCTGCACTGACAAGCAGCAATAAAGGGTCACTTCCCATAATAAAGTATGAAATTGTAACCCTTAATTTTTGCTCGTGAGTAAGTACTTAAATACCTATGTGGGTAAAGATGGTTTTTGTGGCATCTTACACAGCTGAAGCAAAGTTATGGCTTATAGGAATTAAATAATGGCTTATTTAGTAACTAACTTTCCGCGATAAAGACTTAATTATGGTTAAGACAAATTTAACTGTGTACATGTCCCATTCATCTTTACAAACAATGATGTAGTCGCTTTTCAGTTCACTCACGCATAAGGATAACGAATTCAACGGCGGAATTTTTCATTTTCACTACCCATAAATCACTTACATTAAGGCAATGTAGGCTGAGCATCCATTATGACCCCATGGACAGTAATTGCCGTTTAGTATGAACAATTAATAATAATTAGTACGAAAAGCTTGCCATATTGAATACAGCGTAGGTACTCGTAATTTTAAAAACAATGCAATTAAAGTCCGTTGTGCCTCTTAAATTATGATTAAGTTTATATTATGTATGTTAGCGCAATTTTCTTTCTGACACAAAACCATAAAGACTGAGGCTTAATTAAAACACTTATTCTGTCACCAAGTTAGTCAAGTTAATGATGCAACTAAGAAATGTCACCTAGAGGTACCTATTGTAGCCCAGAACTGGTTACCACACAAATAAAGCTTTGAAAAAACATCAAAGTTTCGTTGCAAAATCAAAGTAGGTAAAAAAAAGCAAGTGAGTACAAAGTACTGGGGCCTTACCATGACGTCTTACTGTGATTCCATTCCGATACAATTTAAGTTCGCTCTCTGTCAGATCCATACTAAAACTGACAGCTAAAACCTGATCTGAGCCCGAATTGAATCGCATTAAGTTAAGACGTCATGGTAAAGCTCCAGATCGCTTTTTCAGTTATCAATTTTATCATTTCAGTTTTATGTTGACGATTTTGTTTTTGTTTCATTTCTTAATTGTTCATTATTGACAAAGGACTTCTTTACAGTTTTGTCTCTTGCAAATGTGTGTGTTTTTTTATTCAAAGCCAAATAAAACAATAAAACAATATCACACATATTGTACAAAGAACAGACGCCACGTTTTTTAACTTCGTTATGAGCTTTGTTTAATATCTGCAATAAGAACAACAAACTTTTCTCCCATAACATCATAAATATTAAGAACTCTATCACTGAATCGGTTACTCTTCTTTTTTTAAACTGATATGTTTTTAAAATATTTGTGTGGCTACCGTATAGTGGTTTCTTGTAAGACTTAACTTTATAATTAAATGTGACCATTTTAGCACCCATCAGAGCCAGTTTGCTGTCATGTGTTAATGCCGCTACAAGGACGTTTATCGCAAAATGTTTGCAGTTAAGTTAACATTAAAGTTTTCAAGTTAATTGAAGTGTAGTAAAGTAAACTTTTATTACGTAAAACCAGCGTTTGGTGGTTAGAAAAGATAACTATAAAGCTTATTTTCGAGTAGAAAAGTTTGTTCCGGAGTCTTGGATGTTTAATTATGAATATAAGTTTTATATTAATTCAAATAAGTAATCCGTTGCCCTGTGCAAATAGTACAAGGTTTTCTTAATTTGGTACTAGATCAATTATTTATTGATATTCTAAGCCAAATTTCGTAATATGTACGGTACTTATAAGGTAGATAGTTTACGAACATACACAAACATTACCATTTTAACACAGACAGTTTACGCAGCTCAAAATGCTTGAAAATCAATACAAGATTGGCGCCTTTTCTAAACAATTTTCGTGGGTGACATGAATCAGATTAAGAAGTAATAGCAAGAAACGGAAATAAATATAAAGTCACTAGCGCCATAATTAACTGGATTTAGAGGAAAGGTAAAAGGAAAATCTTCCTCGAATGCCGTAAATAAATTCCACCAAAGTGAAACGCCGTGGAAAGAATTATATATTGCACATGAAACTGACATTTATGTGTGGTCAAATGGCATTGTTAATTAACTGCATAGTTTATTTAGTTGACATTTGAATAGGATACAAATTAGATCACGGACATTAAAATGTTTTAATGAACCATTATATTTGAAAAAAAAAGGGAGTTACAGATGGGAGTTTAAAGGTAATGTAGACAGATTTAGGGCTTGGCAAAGTAGGAAAGTTTGAGTTGATGTAACTTGTTCTTGCATGTTTAGTGTTATTTTAGACCTTGGTTTTCGTCTATACAGACACATACAGCCATACAGACAGCGTCACGCCGTATAACGTGTTCGCGTTAACGTCTCAATAAAATTAGTATGGGTAGGTCGACGGCGCCGCTAGCAAAATGAATTGGCAACAAACAGTACTCATAGTATCTCACATTTTTACGTCGAGACGTATATTTTGTGACTTTAGGTTACATGGTTGCCTTTGGAAAGTCGGTAGATGCAACAGATATTTTATTTCCCAATATTTTATCCCGGGATGACAAAATGTGCATTTTTTTTCCGTAAAACTCAATTCCTTATTTGAACGGAACGGCATAGTGTAGTGAAGTTAAAGTGGTAGCCAAATTAAATGCCATCATGTCCCACTCATAAGAGGCTATCAACGGAACATGTAATAGTAATAAAAAACGAAACACCGAAATTAGTGGTAATAAAATCGCTTTAAAACGTCCCGACTTCAGTCAGACAATATCACTGTTTATTTCGAAATAAACTTATTGTTTCTCGCTAAAATTACGCATTGAGTTTTTATATCGATTTCATCACTGGAATGTTAACGCCCCAATCGACATTTATATTGGCAATACGAAGCCTAATTGAAGTTAAAGCTCGGTGACGAAGGTAACCATAATAAAGGTATTGATCACGCATGTCTTCCAGAGAGGTCGAGTTAAAAAAGGTTCGATAACTGTCAAAATCACAAAATAATTGCTATGTTAATAGTGATGCCTGGTTACAAAGCCAAACTTCCGCTCCTGCAAGGAATTAGAATCTTTCAGAGTGTTACGTAATTGTGCGAATGATATGTGTGCAATAAAAGTGACATTAATGGCCAGTCTCGGTAATTAATCCTCTCTGGAATATATCTCGGCGGTATCAACCGCGGGCGGAGATAGTGTTATAATTCCTTGTAAAAATATGACAATAAAATGGAGAAGCGATATTGTTTCCTGTGTCGAACTAGATCGTTCCCGAGTTATAGCTGGCCGTAAAAACTGTACCTGCTGAAATTGATAACATTATGAGATTGTCTTCCGTACCGACTTGTTAAAAATTCTGCGCGAACCGATTTTTTTTTGTGAACTCTGTAAACATTTCATTTAAGAAACGGGGAAAATGTCTCGTAATTTCACTTTTTTAGGGAAGGCCTAAATGTGTTTTATTCTACCAATTTTCACGGGAACTGCGGGAGCCCGAGAAACAATTTATGGTTTTCGTTCACTTTTCGTCGCCTTTTAGATGTTTGAAATATTCGGTTCCGTTTGTTCATTCTGAAGCCCCTAATTTGCTAATATTTCAAGTTTACATTACCTACCTACGTCGATTTCGGGCTTTTACTGCTCTTGTTTGTTTACATCAAAACCAATTTAAGGCGTAGGTATAACAGTAAAATAGCATTAAATAGGTCAGGCACCAGGTGGTTAGGCTGCCCTGCACTGCATTTTGCTAATTGCTCTCGCAACACCGCATTGCACGCTGGTAGGTACTATGTAAATAAATGGTCAATTATACCGCAGGTATTTTGTAATAGTAGTTACCTGCAAAGAATATATTGTGACTGTTGTGAACTGATTCAGGAACGAAACAATCTATGAAATGTATAACTAATATGTAGCTAGATTATGTTTAGACACCCCACGGAATAGTCAAGTGTTACCAGTTTTAAGTCGCTTTCTGCGTCAGAAAAAAACAATAAAGCACATCAAGTGAAAATAGTATTAAATGTTATAAGCCGCCCAACTAACACTGAACCGTAGGAAGGTGAAATAATTCCCCGGTTGACTTTATAATAACTATTTTATTTAAGTAATTTCTTAACTTTAAGTTCCACTATTTACACATAAAAAGTCTTTTAACAATAGACCTCGCACACAAAAACACAGATTCAAAAGAAAATGTAAATATTTAACAAATAAAACACCACACCACACCATACACAAGTCGTAACGAATTTAGGTGCAAGTCATACACACCCCAACACAGTATAAGCTTAGTAACTAATCCACAAACAAAGCGCCCAATCACTCGCTGTCTGTTTCAGTAGTGTATCAATAAGGTGGCAAGACGGGTAAAATCCACAGGTTAATAATAACTCCACGGGGCCTAATACTAGTTGGGCTTCTAAGCACCTTTTGATGAATTTGCCACGGGCCCCAGACGTTCTAATTTATAGGTACGCCACTAGTATATTTGATTAGTTACTGGTATATACTGTGATCTCGATCACTTAGCTATTATCTCATCAATCTCATGATAGGTGCTCTCGATAAGTCAAGGCCAGTAGTATAATGACAAGCCTATTATTATGTGTTTGAATGTAAACGCGTCGTTATGTATGATGATAGGTTTGTTAAACGTTAAAATTGGCCATTCTTAAGCAGTCTAAATCTCTAAATTGATATTACGACAGTTGATATTTGCCGTTTTATTTCGTTCTTTTTTTCAATGTTACAGGCACAATTTCCACAAGGTTACAATTTCCATGTTACAGGAAAGTTCGCTCTTTTATGTTAGCGTAGTTAAAATTAAAAAACTGTTATTGTAATGTGTAATATTTCATATTAATATATATTATATAGTATAGTTTATATTTTTATACTAACGCTTAAAAATCAGTTACTTAACTGATTCGCATAAAAACTTGTTTTAATACATTGTGTGTTAAAACTGTTAAACTAACTTCAAAATAAGTTAATCACCACCACCGGCCGAGTTGAAAACTCGCAACGCAGGGGTTAATGCCAACGTAAGGCCAACACAGTCCATTAGACAACTCAAAAGTTGTTTCAACATAAGTGTTTCTAAACGGGATAAAAAAGGAATTCATTTTTTGACGCAAATCTTTTTCATAAGCAGTGGTAGACGTTTGACAGAGCCGACGTCCTCGTAGACCCAAAAACAAAAGTATTATCGGGTGTCATTGTAACACGGGTACTGCTGTCGCTGGGCCCAATAACAGAAATCCTTGATACGAAATATAAAGGGCCCGGTTTATTATTTGAAGACGGTCGTGCCGCTGTCAGAAAGTATAATAAGTTATTATTATAATCCTCTGAATTTGATACGGAACTTTATGTCAATTGGCGCGTTGTAGGTGTTACGAGTGACACTTCAGTTTTTCTTATCGTGTTTTTGTGAAATATATTAAAGCCTTTTCGATTTTGGAGCCCAGTGTATGGACAAAATTTCACGGAACATACGGGTTATTTATTTTGTAATTTGCCGTGTTAGGTTAGGTATAGATACTTGAAATATGGTTTACATTATGAAAGATGGTTGACTATGTTAATTTAGCCAAAAAAGGTACAATAAGCGAAAAAGCTTGCATTAAAAAAGTGATTCGGTTCGTTAATTTTCGTTCAGACAGAATAAAACGATGTTAGACATTTTTAAATAGAGGTTGATAAATATCTCAAGACATAACAGTTAAAGTTCAAACTCAACGTATAAAACATCAAAGACATTGACGTCATGCTGAATGAAAATTTCCGTTAAAAATCTTTGCAGAGGTGTGCACTCACATTGACCCAAACGATTAATTTTAAAACGTCTTGTATAGATACATAAATTTAAGTAGGTCCTATACAAGGCGAATAAAATCAATAATGACTCAGAACACTGAACACAACAGCAAATATAGGCAATACCAAACGGAATCATACGTAACTTCCCAATACCTTAATAACCCCTTTCAGTGAAACATAAGTAGGAACAACAACCTCTTTAGGGGTAAATACGTAAGGCAACTTTTGGCTTCCCCCGATAATGCTGCCCCATAAATTGTGTTACAACAAACAAGCCCCTATCTATTGCCAGCGCGGGCCTAGATCGCAGTCAACTTGCGCCTATCAACCATCTTTTCACAGTTTCTGCGCCATTTAACCAGTAACTGTAACATATAGCATTGCGGTAATATTGTCTTGAAAGAAGATACTTATCCGTCTTTATTTACAAGGCAGATAATGCTTACAGGTACAAATACTCCTAACCATAAAAATGACAGGAATTAATTTCACTAAAGCCAAATAAATACTTATCTCATGCCGCTTCAGAAATACAACGACAGAGAAATAGACCAACCAATTGTTTAAATCTTCTTTGCTATAAACACACTGAACTTCATGAATGTACAAACAACAGGAGTTAACATAGGAACATAGACTTAATTTTTGCGATATGAATGAAGGTCCGAGTACTCAATCTAATTTATTACACTGCTGGTTATTTACGACAATAATATGATTTTCCAACTTGGGGCTGCAGGCTACGGTTGCTCTTCGTGAAGAACTCTGACAATTTAATGAATAATGACGTACGTCTTATTTTATGCCCAGGTCAAATTGAATCTTTTGATGTAACGTCTCCTAAATGAGAATTTAAAAACCATTATTTATTACGATGTACATTTATTACGGGTTTCTTTACTTTATGATCCTTATGCGTGTTTTATTGTATTAGTAACAACTTGATATAAATATAGGGCTTCGCAATTTCGCATTTTTCCCAGCGTTTTATGGCAAATAGGACTACTGGAATACATCTAACCAATTTTATTACTTCCACGTATCTAATAGTGGTCCTTCGTAAACATAACCATAGGTATTGGATTCCGTTCAAAGCTTTCCGTTTATATTCAGCCCCTGCGACAAACATGGTACTGTATCTGCCGACGTAATGCGTAAAATCTTATAACGTATCAGGTTATTGGCCCTATAAAAGCTAAAACGTCTCACGTGCTCTTCAGATAACAAATATATTTTAGTAGGCTGACATGCCTCCCTGTCGGGCGGGTAGGTATACTTAATGTACTGTCAAGCACAACATGCTTACTCATAGGAGTGGCTTCGTCGTTCAGCCGTCTGACAGATGCATTTGGACAATAATTTGATTTATAAGCCACTTTACAAGGATTTAATACAAACTGGACACTGACAGCGAACTCTAGCGAGATTTATTAAGGTACAAAGACCAGACGCTCTCCGACGCTTGTCGAGGACACGAGACACGCCAGCGTTGTGATGGGCAGAACATTATTTCTGCGGCCTTCTTGATTTGTTGCTGTGCTTAGCTCACTCGGAGATGTACCTACGACTTAACTTAATTTTTATCAAAATTCAGTTTCCCCATTGGTACTTGTCTTACTTTTGAAGTTTATTAACAACGACTAACACAAAAAGTTATAAGTACCTATCGGCATTCACTTCTTACTGCGCACTTAAAACTTTTGAAGTGGTTTAAAACTACTATTACAATCTACGGTAGGTGCTTTCAATGGTACTTTAGTTTTTGATCGGTGAGTTTCCAGAGGAGCACTTAAAAGCCATCGATATCTATACCGTTGATTTGAAGGGGGTAAAGTGAAGTGTGATGCGCCGGACATGAGAGCGCGGTCTAGTGTGAACCGGTGATGCGGGCGTCGCACGATGCTCGGCGCGCGCATTGATGGAAGAGTCATGGTCGTCCGGCGGCGCGCCGCTGCTGCGCACGCGCTCCTTGCCGCTGGTGCTGGAGGCGGCGAGCGGGGCGCCGACGCGGCAAGCGAAGCTCGACCCGCGGCAGCTGCTCACCCTCACGCGCCACTACTACCCCGAGGGCGGTTGGGGCTGGGGCGTGGCGGCGGCCGCGACGCTCGCGCAGATGCTCGCGCACGGCCTGCACCAGGCCGCCGCGGTGCTCGCCGTCGAGGCTGTCAAGCGATTTGGACCGGAGTTTCGGATGCAAGCAGGTATACATCACAATGTTGGTGGCATCTAGAGTTGCTCAACTTCTACCCAGTCACTAGAGGCCATTATTTGTTGCCTTTGCAGACAAAGTGTAGTCCCATTGAGCCAGGTATGGCAAAAAAATTGGCATTGATGGTTCAATCAGCATTTGTTGGTATGGTCACATTCTTTAATAATTTAGAATCCATTTCACAAAAAAAATGGATTGTCATACAAGATGACAGTTATTCAAGCTTAAGTGGGTCCTGAATTAAACATGTGACTGTTATATAGCTCAACATGAGACCAGGTTATTTGGTAGCAAAGTGCTTAACGAGATTCCTCCCTGTCCCGTGATCTTACTTAAACCATCAAAAACTTGTGTCTACCCACTGTCCCCATTGTGTTTATTCTTTGCAAAACTTTGCAAAACAACAGCAAATTAATCATTGGCCACTTTACTTTAGCGAATAATTAATTAAACGTGTAAAGCACTCCGATTTTTCACCTCACGAAGCGTTTCAGCGCCTATCCATTTCTTAATTCGTAGGTACAGTTTCTTCCGCCACATTTCCACTAATGAATCTAAAATGTATCGTAAACTCCAAGCTTGCTCAGAGGGCTGTATAAATTCAGTGTTGTAAAGTCCCAGCCCGAGGCAGTTCTCGCTGTCCCCCGGGCCTGAGTTTTATCACTGACACTAATGACCGCTGTGCAGCTGTATGTGGTTACAGAGTAAAAAGGAGCTGGTTTTCCAATTAAACGAATGCATAATTAATGAATTCAGTGGCAGCAAAAAACGAGTCTTAGTGCGAACAGCCTTTTGTTCCGGATTTCGTTTCGAATCTTCGTTGATTGGAAGTAAACATTACATTTTTAATTAATTTAAGAACGTATTTTACTGCATCTGTATCGTCTGACTTGATTTTTTGCTCGTTTTTATTACAGTAAAGAAGCTATGTGCGTATTAAATTAACTTAGCTATTTAAATAGTATATCAGAAATAAATAGCTCACGAGCAATATTTTTAGACGTAAATGTGTACTTTATATTTCCACTTCATTGATTCAATCATTTTAAAATCATGGCCCAGACAATGGCAGTCCCGAAACTCCGCCGTTTTACGAGATATTCTAGCGAACACTTGTATGTATACCTACCAAGTTTATGGCGCTTTCTGCATAATTAAGTTTAGACGTTTTTAGAACTGTCTTCAAAGTTGTAAACTCGCAAAAAATTCAATTGAAGACAGTTCATGAATGAGATCCGTTTTACTTTTGAAATGCACTTACTGTTGTAACATCCCTAAAGTAAGTACCTAACTAAATAACCCTAAAAGCACTTTATCTATTATCCTACGTACCCTGTAGTTAGCTACACCACAGTTAAGTTTCGTGTGTATTAAAAATATTTTCTTCTTAATTTTCTGAGAATATTAATAACGGGGGAGTACGATTTTAGATTTATTTTAGTTTTAGTTCAATTCATTTCTTTTGTAATATATGTATGTATGTATAGCACTTTATTGTACATAAAACACAAGAAAAAGATCAATGTAGGACCACCCACATGCACAAAGGCAAACTTATCCCTAAAAGGGATCTCTTCCAGTTATAACCTTTGTACGATTGACAGGATATAAGTATTAGCAAGAGTAGACACACAGAAAAAGTAAAAGAACCAATCGAAACCTAAAATAATCCTAAATAATAATCCTAAATAATAATCCTAATAAATTTATATTTTTCATTTATTTTAATTAATTGTGTGTTTATTAAATTTTATCGTAGTTCAAACTGGTATTTTAATTAATCGTTAATTAGATGTTCTCGCTTTTTTGCAACTTTAATTAACTTTGTAACAAGCTTGATAAATTGGTGTCAAAGTTATTTTACACCAATTAAACGCGCTGTTCGAGCCTATTAATACATTATACTGACGACCTGAAATAACTTCATTTTCTTGGCGTAGGTATTCTAGAAGAAATAATATGTAAATTACTTTTAAACCGTTCATGTTTTGTCTTGTTAATTTTGGGGCACGAAATTGAATAATTCAAGCCCTAATTAGCATAAATGACTTTCGCGTGACGTGGGGACATCTCTAAAAGTTTTTAAACTAGTGGGCAAAGCATTTAATGCTTGAAAAAATCCTAATGTAAGACAACGTGCAAGGTTAATTTCTTCATTGCAATAACGATGATTTTCAATGTAGAATTCAGTAAAGTAATCTTAGTATAACAAGAAAGCAGAAAAAAAACAGTACCTTACAATTAACTCGTTAAACACTTGGACTAAGAAACAGAAAAATTTCATGGCGGTTGTTATGATTTAGACAAGGAATTTGAAACAGTTTTGCAAATTTCCACGGGATAAAAAATTCTGAACTAAGACCAAAATCCTAGCACAATTAGTTTTTCTATCGTTGAATTTTAATGCATTTGATAAAATACTCTTTAGTGTAAAATAAAATCAGCTCACGAAAATGTCCTAGTTTAAAAGATACAGCTTTCTGTCTGCGAATGTGTTACATTAAATTCTGCTCTAGCGTTTAGACTCAATCATTGCAAAAAAAAATGTTTATTTTCTCTGTTTTCACTACAACCGTGTTCGGTTCATCGCACGTCGGTCGTCTCGGCAGACGCTTTTGTGATTTTTCACGTTCAAATATTTTCCCCTACGCATGTAAATACACTCAACTGAAGGGAGTGAATCACGTACCTTTCAAACTTTGACAATACGGGGGATCGTTTTACGTGGAGAAAAATGAGGGCATATCTCACAACTCTGTTATTGTACCTATATCCGGTTAATGCCACAGGGGCAATTCGGAATTCGCAAAGTGGAGTGAATGCAAAAAACTACACATGCCAACTGTAATAAGATAAATCTTCAACACGTTTGTGGGGACGTTTTGCAAACTGCTCGTTTGAGTACGAACGCAACGACGGGAATGTTTTTCATTTCTCAAAATTGTCTGCGAAATTTACAAATATGAGAGCGTCATATTTTGTTTTTACGGATTTACTTGGTTTTTACGTATTTTACATAATGAAATCAGGAGCTGCTTTAAGTAGGTGTGACGAATAGAGGGTACTATACCCTCCGATGTCAGTGCCATGATTTACTTTATGATTTATCATCATCTCGCTCATAAGTGCTGCTATTCTTTTTACATGAAAACCGTTTGGAGTGGACATTTTCGCACGACAATAACGCTTTTTTTGTACACGAAATAACGTGAAATATTATCTTCGAGACGTTTTTCTTCACGCTTAAGCCCGTAGATAACAAGTTCGATTGATATGAATATTACGTATGAGATTATTTACACATTTAGAAAACAATTTACCTATTTTACATCGTCAAGTATGACTTATTTCAACGTACAAATATCTTTGTCCTATTGTATTTTGTTGGTCATTTACTAGTATTACTGTGTCGTGTTGATTTCGATCTTCTAATTCGCCCAGTATTTTGTATCATATCTAGTCGTTAAAATAACTGTCAAGGACTATGGAATAGGGTGGACAGAACGCGTCGCATGGTCGTCAAGAATCGATTATCCGGACAGACGCGTTATCTTTGTATCTGACGACTGTCTAGGCTCCCAAGACATTTGAAATTATACTGGGGACACACAACCACTATGCTCGCAATTCTAGCAATGTTAAATAGGTACTTAGGTATATAAACAAATCACATTTGATAATTTTGTTTCGGAATATACCTTCAGGTATTCAGTTGGCAGTACAAATATAATCGACTAAACACGAGTCTACTGGCAAAGGTAATCTGGCGTTTTCAGATAGATTTGAGCACTTTACCCGCCATGACATTCTCTTTGCCTTGGTTGCAGAACTCCCTAACACCTGGTAATTTTGCAAAATTAAACCTTTTCCTTGTACATCATCCTAAAGGTAACATCTATTCGTTGATAAGTCAGTCAAGAACTTCTCTTTTACGAATGTATTAAGAATTTGGCTGTATTTTTTTCGTCCTTAGCAACAATACGATGCCGCGGTGTTTTTATTCTACTTGTAAGCAAGTGTCGGAAAGGAGTTCAGATAGTGCTACCTACCCCATAGCCACAGAAGCGTTTCAAAGTCGACATACCTACATAAGCTTTTCAATATTTGTTCCACTAGATCACATGGTTTTTCGTAGGTACATGTCAATTCCATACAATTTCATTTCATTCTCTTAGCTTCATAATATACAATCAAAAGTGACATTGACTAACCACACAAAATGTATGTTATCCCTAAACAACTAGCTTTTATTCGGTATTGAATTCCCGACATTAGTGCCTAGAAACGTAACCGTTTCCGAGTGATGTTTAACTGTTTGATTGCTAAAGTCCTATCAAGATTGCGAAACCTTCCAACGAGTAATCATGAACGGTGCGTACAATAGATGTTGATAATTAAAAGAAAAACTGGTACAAACCACAGAGGACGCATTTAAAAAAGTTATTAAAGTATTACCCCCTTATTCATAAACGCACTGTAGGCTTCTGCTAACTTAGCAATCGTTTGTCCTTATCTGTGAAAGGTAAATATCAAAGTAAAGCTTACAGAGCGTTTATGAATAAGGGGGTTAAACTTTGTAAAAAAACTCTATTCAAATTAGACAATATTACTGACGTGACTGTAAGCTAGAAAATAAACTTAAGTTTCTAAGCACTAATTGAGACCAGACTGTGATTGCATGGCTCATTTACAGGCACACTAAATGGTGCCCAAATTGTTACTACAGTCGCTAGCAACATTGAGCTGCAATTGTTTTTACAATTATAGTTATGCTTGCTTTGGTACTAAAGAGATAGTGGCTGGTCTGTGTGCTTTAATTATCAAATTACCTAAAAATAGTCAAAAATCTTGTTAATATAATTTGAATACAGTCGACAAAAATAATGGGTATCTTCTACATAGTACTATAAGTAAGCAAGTAAATGCTTTATTGTACATAATGACATAAAGCATAAATAAGTAACAGCAGAAGAATAAAAATAACTCTCCTAGTAGGCTTCGCCACATTATTATATTACTACGATATTTACATTGTTTGTTTGTCCGTCCAGCGGCTTGTTCACGATAATATTGGTGATCATTTAACGAATTTTCAATACACAGCCTAAAACATAATAAACTTTGTTTAATTAACCCGCGATGAAAAAAGAGGGTTGATATTAATTTGACCGCAATGTGTGTGTGTCTGTCTGTCTCTGGGACGGTAACTCTTAAACGGCTGATCTAATATGGATGTAGTTATTTACCGGAAAACAGTTTTTCTAGGGTTTGTTCTTGACCATCTTTTGTCAATATCTGTTCAGCCGTTTTTGCATTGGGGGCTTTTTTTTTTAATCTAAAGATTCGATGTCCGAGGGGAACCTCTAAGCGCGTCTGCGTGTTCCGGAACGCATTTTTTTTTATATGAATAGGAAGGCAAACGAGCAAGGGGGTGGGCATTTAATGTATTTTTATTTTTTAAGTACAAGCCTTTACGGTAACATCAGCTGATACATTTTTTCCCAGAGAGCAGATAAAGTTCATCATTCATGTTTCCCCTTTGACACATGTCGGTGCGATGTCGGACGCCATTTTAAACATCAATCTTCGCCATGCCATATTTGGACCGTGAAATGGTTCAGGCTAATTTAATTGACCTGAGATTTTTTCGCCTAGCGATACCTTACTTAGTCTTTGTTGATTTTGGGTACTATAGGTTAAGCAATTACAATATTAATACTGCAACATATAATTATAGACTTACGCTGGCTGATGCGGGCAACAAATCACATTGCAATAAAGCTGAAGGGGGTCAAAAGTCTGTACATAGGTACAATAAACGTTTCTTATTTCTTATTTCTTACTTGCCCAGTCATTTAAGGTTAGATTAGGTAAGAATCTCGGAATTCGAGATACCCAGCTGTAAGTCTGTAAATACCTGTATATTGACACCCTAAAAGTTGTCTCAAAACCTACGTATGGTAGGGTGTGCGCAACTATTAAATTTCAAGGTCAAAGGTCACAAAAATCGGTTTTTTGCGCTTTTTTTGTAAA
This sequence comes from Pandemis cinnamomeana, assembly GCA_932294345.1. Taxonomy (NCBI): domain Eukaryota; kingdom Metazoa; phylum Arthropoda; class Insecta; order Lepidoptera; family Tortricidae; genus Pandemis; species Pandemis cinnamomeana. The sequence goes on from OW028711.1 coordinate 7,657,518, forward strand.
TATCTCATTTCCTACGGGTTTTTGCGATTTGTTATTATTGACAATATTGTAGAATACAAAATTCCCTACAAATTTTGTTCAAAAATTTTTTTTATACGGTGAACCGTTTTCGAGATAGAGGGCGGAGAGCGCGCGGTCACAGCAACCGGTGCATCCGGTCGAAAACGCGCCATATATAGTTGATGAACTATCGATATATCAATTATATTATATTTTATCATTTTTTTTCCCAACCTATTCACTTTTTATTCAGTACTAGCTGACCCGGCGAACTTTGTTCCGCCTTAAATTTGAAAAATTCCAGTGGTTTGGGCTGTGCTATCCCGCGGGAACTATGCAATTTTCCGGGATAAAAACTATCCTATGTCCTTTCCCGGAACTCAACCTATCTGTATACCAAATTTCAACTAAATCGGCCCAGCGCAATTACATGGGCAGGTAAGTGTTGTTAATTAATCCTTACTAATATTATAAATGCGAAAGTAACTCTGTCTGTCTGTCTGTCTGTTACCTTTTCACGCTTAAACCGCTGGGCCGATTTAGTTGAAATTTGGTATACAGATAGTTTGAGTCCCGGGAAAGGACATAGGATAGTTTTTATCCCGGAAAATTGCATAGTTCCCGCGGGATAGCACAGCCCAAACCACTGGAATTTTTCAAATTTAAGGCGGAATAAAGTTCGCCGGGTCAGCTAATACTGAATAAATAGTGGATAAGTTAGGAAAAAAAATGATAAAATATAATATAATTGATATATCGATAGTTCATCAACTATATATGGCGCGTTTTCGACCGGAGGCACCGGTTGCTGTGACCGCGCGCTCTCCGCCCTCTATCTCGAAAACGGTTCACCGTATAAAAAAATTTTTTGAACAAAATTTGTAGGGAATTTTGTATTCTACAATATTGTCAATAATAACAAATAGCAAAAACCCGTAGGAAATGAGATATTTACAAAAAAAGCGCAAAAAACCGATTTTTGTGACCTTTGACCTTGAAATTTAATAGTTGCGCACACCCTACCATATGTAGGTTTTGAGACAAGTTTTAGGGTGTCAATATACAAGTATTTACCGATTTACAGCCGGGTATCTCGAATTCCGAGGTGAACTTGCTATAATGACTGGGCCATACATGGAAGGTACCTATTTAAAATAAATTGGCAGGTGATACTTAGAATCGATAACAGAACACGTTTCAACAGTTTTGTCTGTTTGTCTGTATATTTGCAAGCGCATCACGTAAAAGCGGCTGGCCGGATTTTGATGCAAACTTTACTAATCTGTTGAGAAATTTACCGGCTAAGTTAGGTATAGCCTACTTTTTATCCCGGAAAATTGCATAGTTCCTGCGGGATAGCGATAGACATGTCAATAGCTAATTCTACGCGGACGAAGTCGCTGGCATAAGCTAGTAAATTATGTAATTAAGTTAAATAAGCATTGTCATTGTAAAGGTGACTGAAATTTAGATTTGGACCTTAAATATCCAAATAACATATCCGGTGATTTAATTAAGTTTTAAGAGTTTATCACCTTTCTATACAAAAAAAACGGTTAATCATTGTCTCCTATTCTATCTTACCTAATAGAATTACGCAGATGAGGACAAAGGTGTACCTACCAATCTCACTAGCTCAGTAACAGTCTATTCACTCTAGCCTTACGTAATCTTACTCACCTTACCATTTTAAGCCTAAGTCACAGTATAAGCAGTAATTCAAACAAAAGAACAGTGCGTATATCCTACTGTTTCAAGAAATTAAAATCCCATTGTAATTTTTTTACCAAAGTAAATAATCTATCCAAAACTTGGCATGAGTTTTATCATTTGCGCAAACATAATGTGCGTACCTAATGTGCTCTATCTTCGATAAAGGCCGGACAATGTGTCACCGACAGGATAAAAGCCTTCTATTTCCGGAGATAAAATCACATAATAGAGCCCTTAGAAACATTGCGAAGGTGACGATGCCCGTGCCAAGCCAAACATAAAAGGCGAGGTATGAGATAGGACTCTGGTATTTGAAAATGTATTAAAAAGAAAATAGTTTTCGTTCTTTTAGACTATTGTTCAATGAAGAAAGCCCATAACCGACTATAGCCCACTTTCGAGTGGTATTTTCACACATGTGCTTTCAAAAATCGGGCCCCTGGTTTACTACATATAATTAGCCTTTATCCGAATGAGACTTTTATACAAATCATTGCGAACTAAGCTAAGTTTATTAAACGTTAATGAATAAGAAGGATAATCGTTAAAGGATTACGTACAGAGTGTGTTGCTGTCACTGCCCGCCCAGCTGCCAATCATCTCCAATCGTTTATTAGCATCGCTCCCGATACGGCTCCGACGAACCCACCGCACATTTATCACCTAAAAGGGCGTTTAATATGTTTCGCCTCGGTGACAGCGCGTCACAAACCCATGATAACGCAGCCCCAATCCCGCAGGATGATTACATACATATTTTTAGCGCCAATTTCCATAGCGCCGCTTTTAAAACGCTAAGCGAAGATTTATAAGGGAGCGGCAAAATTCACCGTAATAAATTATGTACTTGAAAAGATTTCAATAAAGCGGATTTTTAGATCATTCCCAGGGATTTTTCGAGGTTGTGATTTGTAAGCGAGTGTATAAAATGTGCTTTATTTATTGCCCCAACAAATCACTGACGTATACTAACAGCTACAAGTAAGCATGTAAGTAAATACCGACTGGTCATTGGTCTTTCATAGGACGCGATAAGTTCATGGCAGAGAAGTAATAGCATCTGACGCGTTATAGGAACATCAAATCAATCCCTCTGCCTGCTCAATTATTCAGACTTAGTACCAGTGAGTGAATTGGATGTCCTCCAAATCTTGTTATCAGATATTCGGAACTAAATTGGATAAGAAAGGCTAAGGTCACTGCCAGACGTCCTTCTAACGTTCGCCCTTTATCAATCAGGTCCGATACAGCTTAGCAAAATAAAGTATAGGTATACCAAAACAATGTCACAAATATGTTGTTCAAATAATTTCAGGAGCGCGTAACAAGTTAGTTGCAAAACTCCATTGATTGTTTATGTATCCATTTTAAAACTTTCAGCTGTGTTCCAGACCATTACACTTCAAAGCAAAAATGAGTAGTTTATTTTCACAAATATTTGCAGTGGAATAAACGGCACTATAACCGTAAACAAAAAGGTTGTCAGCGCCATCTGTACCGCGCCGTTAAGCCGAAGGACGACTGTCAACTTTTATTCCCTCCATAAACACTACAGCTGTCACATAAAAATTGTAAATTCTCTTTTTAAATGAATGTAAACAAAAGAACGTACAATTTGTTTCTTCACATTCTTGCGATCTTGCTTTCGAGATATTGTTTTGATAAAATAAATTTCACGGTAACAAACTGATTCAGAATCTGCTTCTACGAAAAGAATGTAACTTAAAAGCTTAATTAAACAACATTCGCTGCCTTTACAGCTAAACACAAACATTACTGAAATAAAATAACGTTTGAAACACCTTTTAGAATACAAAATTGCAAATCTACATCCCACTCTTATCCAATTACAAACGCAAGCAATTACACAAAGCACCAGATAGCACGATTAGGAGTCAGTAGCACGTTTCCCATTTTATTTTATCGAAAACCCAACTTGGTAGATAATATGAGGCGATAGAAAGAGTAGACAATTTGCCAGATATTTACAAGACGTTGAGGCAGCACAATTTCTTTATTTCGATTCGATTGAGAATGACGTCTATATTGTACGATTTGTGGTTGCGAGAATGAACACGATTTGATAAGAGTAAGGGACTGAAATTAATCGTTACTAAATGTTTTTTTTTAGTTTAATTACTTTGTGACTAGTTATTTTCCTTAGGTTTTCACATGCGTAGGTAATCGAAAGACTATCCTAGATATATCAAAGAAACACTATACACAGACATTCCGTAACAACCGCGTCATCTCCAACCAGATTGAAATAAAAAAATTATGATGCCTCATCATTATCATCATCATAATTAAAAAGTATAAACCATAAGACGTCCACTACTGGCAAAGCTAAGTGAACATCGTGCGTGACGTCATGGAAAATATGGTGCTATAAACACGTTACAGTAAGAAATTGTCTCAGTCTTCGATTTCATATAAAGAATTGTTTTCGTACGGTCCGTAAAATCCCAACCCTTATTTATATCTTAGCATAGTTTTTACTCTCATCCATTCTCTTTCATAAAAACCTCGTTTTCAAAATTCGCTTTCAAGGGAATACTGTGAAGACGGCGAAACAACTTTATGGATATGGCCATCTTTTCTTTATGCGTCTATCGGATTGCACGCTATGTGGAATCTTTTTTTAAACTTCATCGTCATAAAGTAAATGATATTGACAAACTAGATACTGTAATGGTGGTATACATAGGTTATACGAGTTTATGACCAAAACAATGACTTGGAAATTCCTTTTTTTTATTTATTGATCATAATCAGTACGAAAAAGTTTTGAAACTTTATACTACAAACTAAATAAAATTTAAACCACATGTTTAAACCGATGCTTTAATTATTAACATCTTTATATTTGGAGCTAAAGCCTATCTATAAAATAGTAGCAGGACTGAACAGACAATGCACAGCCAACCAAAGTGTAAATATGGAAAAGGTGCTTAAAGATTTTTTTAATTTATGGGGATAGAGAAGCAGCTCATTTTTTTATTTTGCAACGGGAGTGAATCCGCAGGCATAACACTTCTAAAAAAACTTACTTTACTTGTTAAAATAATAATATTTATACCTACCAGCATTCAAAATTAATAAACTAAGAAACGACTTAAAAATTCACTACAATTCTTATTTAACTTCACTAGCACGGTATTTACTTTCAAACAGCAAGCGTTTAGATTTACGACGAAGTCGAGACAAGCTAGCTTAGAGAGCAGCATCAATCTGCAAGCAGCAAACAATGTACCCAATCTATCCCCAGATGTGTGGTCGTCTAGTTAAAATGTCGACGAACTTCGAAAAGAGTCGAAAAGTCAAGTTTTTCAATGGCGGTGTTTTTCAGACCAAGTTAAGTCTACCTACTCAGGACCACGACTTAGACGTGTTTATGAGTGAGGTTTACACAAGACGAACACAATCATAGTGGTTCCCTAGAAAATCTTTTAACGTCAAAAAAACATTATAATGAGCCACCTTTTGTGCCTTTGTAAACCATTCCGTTTTATATTACTACTAGCGACCCGCCCCGGCTTCGCACGGTATATTATGCATGTATTATACATATAAACCTTCCTCTTGAATCACTCTATCTATTAAAGAAAACCGCATCAAAATCCGTTGTGTGGTTTTGAAGATATAAGCATACATAGGGACATAGGGAGTGACATAGGGACATAGGGACATAGGGACACAGGGACAGAGAAAGCGACTTTATTTTATACTATGTAGTGATATATTATGAATTATGAAGCTGTACTTCGTACAAACAGATCTTAATTAATTAATGCTGATGATCCACATTCACCTTAAATTCCTATCTCATCTGAAGCTTACTACGCGAAACAATAGACGTGCACTCCGTACATTCGTACAGGCAAACACTTCTCAAATGGCAACACCAGACATTTAATGAATCATCTTATTCTCTAGCAACACTACGTTCTTTTGTAAAACATTATACATTATTACGTTCATGCGTCAGTAGATACAGATCTTCCATGCTGGTCTGGAACCAAAAAAAAAACATAGAATGTGCCAGTTGCTTCTCATCCCGCGCATTTGATAAAAGCCCATCGAGGGAATACACATAGACGATGGGCTAGCAACCCTCTTTTGATTCCCCTTTCCACCTATGCGCCCAAAATTATGCTTAACATGGCCTTTAGGTATTGTTACCTTAGGGTCTGTCTACCCCGTTAGGGGTATAGACGTGATTTGTGTACGTGTATGTCAGTAGATGACTTCTTCATCATAGCACAATGGTGGTTACTTATTGCAAGAAATCCCCAAATAGTGCTCCCATATGACAGAAACAATTAAAAAAACCACCGTAACTACTGATTGTGACCTCTCCTCCCTAAAAATTCAGCTGCGGTCAGTGGCAGATTTACCCTAAGGCCCGGTAGGCCCGGGCCTAGGGCGGCTAGATTTAGGGGCGGCCTCAATCGTGTCAAAAAAAATTGGCCATAAAGGAATTTCATTATGTAGTCTATTCTATTCTATATGGTGGATGCTGAGAAAGGGGCGGCTGATGGCTTGGGCCTAGGGCGGCCGAGACTGCAAATCCGCCACTGGCTGCGGTCACACTTGTTGTAGCATTGCGTCCGCATAAAGCGACCTGTCGCTACGTGGCTTAGCAAGACAGAGGTATTAATGCTCAATGCTCGACGCTTACTATAATGCCCAATACTCTCACGAGTAATTGTGCTTACTTGGCAAAACGCTCAGGCGGAGCTCAACTCTGTTTAAGTAATTAATTAGATTCATGAGTTTACTAACTGGGTAAACGTGATTCTGTTTCTTGCTTTAATTACGTGGATTTGTTACAATTTGAGGTTTATTGCGGCAGCGAAATTAATATTTATTGGCTTGTATTAATAAGGGCGGTTCTTTATCTTGTTTTTGACATACCAGTTTTTACGGTGAACGTTGTTTTAAAAGCTTTACAACGATGTATAATCTCAAAAAGGGTATACTGAATCAGCAATGGGATGTCAAAATAATGATTGTTCCGATAAGGCCCGTCTCCGTGGGTACAATCGGCGTCATAACATTTGTTTGTGGTTTTGTTTTATGCTTCCAAATGTAGTGAGTGTACTTTGTAAAATATAAGACTGCAATCCAGTGGCCTTCCGGCAGAGTTGCCGTCAGGAAAACTGGGACAAAAAACACCTATTTTAAAGCGGCGACTAAAGGAAGAGCAAGGGAGAAAAGTTTGGTTGAGGAACCTGGTGGGGGTCGAATTGTTAGTGCGTCACGCCACTTTTGCAATGACCGCTACGCTCGGCATCTAGAATTCTATCCCGCTCTTTCACGGAGAACTGTACGCTCAAGAGAGAGAGAGAGAGTTAGAATTCACATGCGGCGTGTAGCGTTTGCGCTTCTTCTTCTTACCCAGGACTATGGTTCTTTACTAAACGGACAAAAATAAGGTGTCTGTTCCCATGCAATAGTACATTACTGCAGAGGCCGTGAAGTAAGGGATTGCTGGACGAGTTTGGGGTAGGTGGCCGAGTCGAAGACGAGGCCAGATAGAACGAGTCCTGCAATCCCTGTTCCGGCCAAAGCTTGTATAGTGCTTTTCTCAAACAATGTGAGGAAATATTAAAATTAAAATAACTACTAGACAATCAAGTACCTAAATCTCTTTACTTTTTTCCGGTAGCATATTTTGCATAGCTAAATTTGCCTCCTATTTTAAATGAGGCGGAGTACAGTTCATAAGTTCCCCGTCACTTTCATCACTAGAAGTCATTTTTATTTCTGTTAAATTATAATAACAATCACTACGAAATACGCATAAGCAGAAAAAAAGATTTTCGATTTGCCACCTTTTTTATTTTTTAAATGTACTAATTTGATCCAGCTATTTGAGCACCATGTTTAACCGCACATAAATATAGTACCATAGATTTTTTTTTATGTCGCAAATATGCTTAGGTACAGATTGTGGTGGTGGTTGGCTGTATGTAATTTTTTCCTTTGCCAATTTAATTTTAGTATAGAAATTTAAAAAAATTAGAGCAGCGGATAAAAATGGATTTTCATACTAACTTTTGTGGCCTAAGCCAAGAAGTAATGTAGGGAGCCATAAACGAGAAACTTCATGTCCTCATATCGGGACATTAACGCATACATTTCCGAGCATGTTTGAGAAAAGTTATGTATATGAAAAAATGTCCCGTTATTCTACTCGTCGGTGTAGATGATGAGGTGCTAAACTTTTTCCTAAAATTATCCATGATTATTAAGAAACCGTGCTCTCATATTATTACGGATGTAGCATGACTGATGCCACAAACTGATGCCAATCAACTCGTCAGTGATTGATATCATATCAGAAAGTACGACAATCCCTCACACTGCTTCCATACTTGTCTCGGTATGCGCAATCTGCGTGAGATCCAATGTTTTAAAAAGCATATGTCACTTATGATCATCATTTAAACTTTTGTCTTATGCCTTTAGTATTGAGTTGAGATTAGAAATGAAGAAAAACAAGTCTAAATGATCCTCAGCGATAAAACATCACGATTCTGGTTGCCGTTTGTGGGTAAACAAAAAATGCTGTGAGGCGTGAGCAGGACTTCCCTCTGGGGTTCGGTGGGTCAAAGCTTACGGCACTTAAGCGATGTACTTACTGTGTATTATGAATCTGTTTTACGTGATAAGGGAACCGGACTCTTTTTCATCGACTAGTGTACGCTGGGTTATATATAATAAATCTTCACGGTACGTCATTGATTTGAAACTGATGCCATGTTTGCTATAGTCGTCGTTTCACAAAATATTATTTGAATTTACTCATATTTTAGCAGAGCTTTATTATCTGCCTTTATATTATTATGCTAAATGTAGGTATGAAGTTTTCGAAAAGTTATATACAATCACCTAACTCAACGTAAACCACACGTTTTTCAAATGATTGGATCCCGAAAAGATTACGTAGTGAGACTTGTCATTTTTGTACATCTTATGTTTTCGATGGCATTTGTTTTTAGGTACTGAATTATCATTATGAAACCCGTCTGTTTGCCTTCCTCCTAACAAAACTTGTAAGTAACATATTTACGGAACCCTACAAAGCAGCCTCACGTAGCCAAGCGTGAACCCTGGACGTAAGCTTCGGGGAATAAATAAAATATCGCACATCCGCATCAAGTGTGCTAATACGATTAACATTGGGAATATTTGCGGGATCTGGAAACCGAACGGTGTTAAGTGTTAACGTAGGGCAATCTTATTTCGGTTCTATTTTTAGGACATGTTTGCTGCGCATATGGATTTTTTATATTGGACCGGTGGATTGTTTAGTACCGCTAAGCTTAAGTGAGTTATAGAAATTAGAATTTTCACTAAAAATAAGTTTTGTTACAGGTAGCCATGTTATTTGTTCTAGAGCTAATTGGGATTGTTGCAGCAAAGTCATTAAACCTGATTTCAGTTTGTCAATTTCATACATTTTAACATGATTCAACGAGATTTTATTTTTGTTGTGTTAGTTCAAATTTTACTCTTATTAGCTCTCTTAATAAGAAAGGATGGCTTGGCCCACGATGGAAAGTCAACTTTTAAATCTCTTACTGCATAAATCAAAAAGTGCCACTTCATTACATTTTACATGTCTGCTGTTCTTCGGTTAATACCAATATTAAAGAAAACGGGGCTGTTCTTCACCACCGACGCTCGTTTTTGGCGCACAGTTCTCATTTGGCCACACGTATCTACCTAAAAGCTTTTTGAACAGGTGCCTACGTCATAATAACTAGGTATCTGCCTGCCTTTCAGCGCAATCCGTTCAGTGGTTTGAGCTGAGCGTTGATCGATCCAGTCATGGTTTTATTTACAAATTGTGTATTTTGTTGCAGGCTGCCTAGGCGCACTGTCAACGGGGGTGGCGCTAGCGCTCTCGCCCGTGACAGTAGCGCTGTGCGTGCGCAAGTCGACGCGCGTCACGGCGGTGGTGGGGGGGCTAGTGGCGGCGCTCGGCTGCCTCTTCACCTCCTTCGCTACGCAGTTCCATCAGCTCTTCTTCAGTTACGGTGAGCTGATACTCATGAAATAGGGTCCTAAGAGTATAGGTATATTTTCTGAGCTTTAACATCTGGCTAACCGTCAGTGTAAGAATGACACTAAAACTAAAAAGCCGGGCAAGTGCGAGTCGGATTATCGGTACCACCCATATTTATGGCCGAGCACAAGATACGCGATTTTGTCGCGATCCTGGCGCTTTTCAAAGGCATTCGATATGACGCCGCTCGGCGTCAGCGGCAATAATGGATAAGGTTCATAAACCTTATGCTTACCCTATAAGTTTTGATTTACTCAACAGACACTTAGTAGTGGACTACTTGCCGGATAGTTAAATGACAAAAAAGTGATCCCAGCAGAGTTTACCAGGGATGGGCAGGGTCCTTAAAAACCAGAACAAACCATTAACAGCTTTATAAAACAAAACACTAATGCGAAAAACATGGCCGCTACTGTTATGACGTAATCCCTCGTTGCATTAGCATAAAATTAAAATAAATATTCACATCCCTACCAACATGAAACGTTAATGCACTCGGAAACCAATTGCACCAACTTGCACGATTTAAAAGCTGAATCTGACAGCTCAATTTATTTCATCAGATTCATATCCGAAACTCGTTTTAGCGAACTTCAAAGGTATTCTTTAATTGGCAGCACTGAGTAAATAAGCAGATATTTGATATGACCGCGTGCTAAAGACGAGAATAAACTGAAATACTGGAGCTAATAAAGCGTGCTGCGGTTTATTCGTACACGTATCTACATTCCTAAATGACTGCGTTTATACGTACAAATTCATGCGTTTTATTGCATTGCAAAACAATATATGTGTAGTAATAAGAAATTGGCAAACTGAAACACTTTGTTGCGTTAAACGTCTTTGAAAAGAAGTTACATTACGAATATTTGGTACAACTTCCACATTTACACAGCAATATATTATTATATACGCACGTCGTTTTATAATAGCTCGCGCGGACTTCACTCATAGGGGAATGGTGAATTTTAAATTGTTTTCTAAGTGTTAATCCCTAATAATATTATAAATGCGACAGCTCTGCCTGTCTGTCTGTCTGCCTGTCTGTTACCTTTTCACGCTTAATCCACCGAATCGATTTTGCTGTATTTTGTATAATATTACAAATGGTGTCTGTCCCGGGAAAGGACATAGGATAGTTTTTATCACAGAAAATAGCATACTTCCCGCGGTATAGCGATAAGCAAATTCAGCGCACACGGAGTTGCGGGCAACGGCTAGTGACATTCCCGTCATCTGATTTGAATAAAACCTAGTCTAAATGCTACTCCAGACTAAGCTAAGTCTACTTGTGAAAACGCCAGGAATATAAGTTCAGAAGCTTACCAAGATCAACGAACAAACAGATGGACTGACCTAAATTTTAAGACCGTTGAAGTGGCAAAGTGTCTAATAATCCCTCCCGTGGAGGTTTTTATCTGTTCTCTATGACAAAAACCCATTGAGCTTTCGCATTACTTCAGTGGATTAGAAGTATCAAAAACTTGCGCTATTGCAAAGATCCAATGTATTCGACCCTGCCATGTAGGTCAGCAATGTCATTTCCGGCAGCCGGAAGAAGCACTTCTTACAAAAAAAAAGTTTCAAATATTCCTTCGATTTACGTCCATTTCTACTAATCCAGCTCCGTAGCAAGGACGAGATCTAGTTGCATACGTATAGGACGCTCAACAATGTTTATTTTAACGTCCGGCTTTAAAACATTTAACCCTTTAACATTTATTCGTGTGAATATCGTATATCTAAAGTGGCGAATGTGGTGATTTCATTCGAGCTCGCATGCCTCATAATGGAGTTGTGCAAAAATAAAGCTGAATAAACCGGTCGTTTAGTGCATTTATGCGCTCGCTAAGCTGGTTCTATCTTCAAGGATTTGAGATCAGTGAGGCAGCCTATCGGAGCCTATTAGCATTTAAATCGGGGCGCAGTGTGAGTTTACTTTACTCACCTATGGTGCTTACGACGCGTGTTAAGCAGGATAATGTGGGCTCTACCAATGACTGTGCCCCATTTCTACAATTGTCACGTATGTAGTTCAAGTTAAGATTGTTATTATGTGTCCTCTGATCTCACGGGGACGGCCATGTGAGCGTGTGCATCTCTCAAACAGTTTATTTACGCTTGTGTGCTTGCAAATGTTCACGCACGTTAAGATAGTTTAAACCGGCCTCACTTAGCCGTTCGCAGAACTCCGTTTTGACTTTTTATTTGGTCTGAGAGTGTTGTGCTTTCTACCTACCATTACTTATTCAGTTTTTAAGGGCCTGTTTCACATGATCATGTCTGTTTCAGTTTCGTAGTAATAAATAGAGACGGGATCATAGATAACTGACACTTAAGATAACTGGATCTTAAAACAGAGTGGTGAACCAGGCTCAAAGTGCGATAAAAGAATGCTCGTTTCATTTTTGGTTGGATTACTAGGTCTAAAAGGAAAGCAGGGGAAATATCCTAAACAATTGTTTATCCTAAGTTCATGTTTCAGAATTTGCCCCTAAACTTTTCTCATTTCGCAAAGGTAAACTTCGTGAACTCCAGATAAATATAACTACGTCAACACTGTCGACAGTTACTAGAAAATTATTAACGCGTGTTAGGCTTCTGTTAGTTGAACATTCTTTTGTCTTTATCTGTCACATTGACATTTGCCATTGCCAAACACAGAAAAAAATACCTAGGTACCATAGGTTTGTAATTTGTTTATAAGTAAGGGGATATGTACGAGTAAAAGAAACCGCATGAACTTAAGTATATAATATTTTAGAGCCTCGGTAGAACAGTTTAAGGCATGAAATGAGATATAGTTTATTTGTCTGTCATTCATTATAGTTGTTCATTACCATTTAGTAATTAAGTAGGTACAACTTAAAGCTCGTCAAGAATAGAGACAACCATTTACGTCACTCTATAATAATATCAATATAACCTATAAGTTGCTAATAAAATGTACAGCGTTTGGATGTTTTTATGACATGCGTCGTTAATTATATCAACACGTTTTTTCAACGCGCTTTTATTAGTAGTTGTAACAAACTAACCTCTTCATAGATCATAGATCAATAAGTTCAATTCAATTTCACCCTTAATGGCGGCCGTAAGGCTGGGCCAATGTTTACGAGTCTGTTATAGAAAGGCAAATGTCAATGTGACAGAAAACTAACGAATGAGAACTAACAAAATCTGAAGATAAACGAGCGTTTTTGAATAAGAGCATATATAGTAGGTACTGTAGAGCTGCCTTGAGGAGGCACTTTTACCTGTACGGGGTTCGTTATAAGTTTCTTAACCAAACTTGTGTAACGGAGGGCTGTACATTAAATTAAAACATGTAAAACATTTTACTTTATTTTGTTCAGTTTTTAGAAATGCAACAATTACGTAACACAGGATGTGAAGTTTTGTTCTCGGATCAAATTAGTCTGACTGAGCCCAGTCTCCGTTCTTGAAAAACAATAAAACGTCAAACCGAACGAATGTTCGATTTATGAACTTCGAGCGTAGCCTCTTACCAGCCAGCCCGAAAACCTATCCAACCTAGCTCTACAGTACCTTCCTAACTATCTACTAAATATTACCTGCCAGAAGAATATAAAAAAGTGACGTACCTACCTTACCTACTAAATAGTATTTAATTAAAATACTAGAATCCACCGTCATCTTTCTCGTTGCTATTCTTAAAGTCTCGCATTCCGTTTCCTACAGAACCATTACCGTATACATATACATACATTACTTTAAATCCCTCCGATGGTATTCCCTGCAAATGTTTAATCAAGTGTTTAGGTCAACCATTAGGACGATAGACAATTAAATGGTTAACTATAAAGACACGATGTACATGTAAAAGATGGGTTACTGAGGTCTGTAAATGTAGCGTTTATTTAAAGTACTTAGTTATTACTAGAAAGAGTCATTTAGTTTGTCATTACACAGATCTTAAAACAAACAACTTTTTAATATACCTAGTGTTTTATTTATATCCATTTATTATTCATAAACGTTGTAATAGTAAGATTAAGCTATTTAAATACGTTTCATTCTTTATGTGTGTGTGGTATTAGTCACATTTAAATATAACTAGTTTCATTAGTTGAGGCGTGGAAGCCGAACAAATTTTCGCATTTATAATATTCAGTAAGTTTAGTTTAGTTTATTATACGTTCAATATAAAAATACATAAAATGTCAAGCAAAGATAATACATAATTATCGATTAAGATATTAAAAATCTTGTTTTTACTGCGACGATGGCGTGTATTCGGACTCACCGTGTATCTTAATTCAGAGAAACATAAACAAATACTTTAGGGACACAAATATTTGCTCATGCAAATTAGGTTCCACATAAGTTTCGAATTATTTTTCTTATTAGCATACTAAAGTATTTTTACGGCCTTGAACTGTACAACAAAACACAACAAAATGGGGTTAACGTCCTATATAGTTTGTGGCACCTGGCCTGAAGATAACGTCACGGCTGTTGTCTCCAGGCTATTTGTAAATGTCCCACTGCTGGGCACTAATGAGTGTCCTATTGTTACGGTTACGCACCGGCACATAAGTCTTATTTATTTATTTTTGCTTCACAGCGTTCACTATCTCATTTAAAAAATAATCAGAGAACTCTCATTTTTTTATTATGTAGGCGGACAAAGAGTGGGACAGTAACTTTTGTTAAAAAGAAGAAACATAGAATATAAGTTATATCAAATGAAAACTTGAGAATTTATCGCCCCAAGATTTATTGCTGGCATTGAACATAAAGCTTTGCAATCGACACTTTTATCTTCGAAAGAAAAGCTTAAGCCCGTATCGCAATTCAATGCAGTTTATCCCTGTAAAGACCAGCCATTGCATAAACATGGCTAGTGAATAGGATATCAAAGATATAAATATTGAGTTCCGTTCCATTCTGTTTAAAGATGCATTAATATCAAAACGTCAACTGACTTTTAAAAGGGTGACGAATTTTGAATTGTTTGACAATATATTTTGTTCCCGACATGGAAAATATCCAATTTTGATGATGATGAAACAAAACCTCCAGGGTAAGCTTCTTGTTATACCTACTCGTGAAAACGCCATAAAAATGAAATCAAAGAGTTCTTAAGATTAGCGTGAGGAATAGGGACTTTTATCCGTGCTAAATATAAGTTTTTTATAGTAAGATTAATATTATTTAAGAAAAACGAGTCTAGAACACCTTTTTTTCTCACTTCCCGCATACGACGGGTTTACTGCAAAACATCCTCACATTCGTCTTGTTTTATTGTTCTTTAGAACCTACATAATAGTAAGTGCAGCAGCTTCTACGTACATTTTTACAAAAGGCAGCAAGGACAGCAAACTGCAGCATTATACGATCCGCTATCCCGGAGGATCCCGGTTCCGTGCCGGGAATGAGGAAGGCTTCATTGGACTTATAATGAGTTACAAATAACCTTTCGAACTAAGTGGACCGTTTTATTGAGTAGGTTTATGAGCTGCATTTCTGCAGGCACTATGTCTAGGGAGTTACTTAATTGTATAATAGCAAGATGTTCAAGAAAACGTTAGATACGGAAATTAGATTGCTTATTTTCTGCGCTGCGTTTGGGTGTACATTTTCTGGATCGACTCGTCTCGTGTGGTGTTAATATCATATTCTTAATTTATTTTCTTACGGTTAGACATCATCATCAATTAGGTATTAATTTGTTTGTAATTGTAAGCTATGACAATATGAAAATACAGTTCAAATTAAATTGATCACGCCAGGCCGTACAAAGCTCTATATTTTACCGCAAAAATTCACACTATGAAAATTCATACGCAATGTGGATTTAAATGTTGAACAACCGTTAATATCAACCAATCTGAGTATTCCCCGCAGTAGCATTCACAGCCTTCCAACATTACAAATATTAACATTTCAAACTGCAATATGTCAGGCAATTTAAAGCCATTTTCATACTGTCGGTGATACAGAATGAGTGCGATACGTTTGTCACAGGACCCCACAGATAAGCTGTGATATCCTGGATGTAGCGAGATAGCGATATATAATATCTGTAGCTGCTAGATAATAATAACTATACGAGGTGATTTCTCTTGGTCATCATCCCGATTTCGATATGTCATTCTCATTCAATATCGTTCAATTAATAAAGGTTCCATTGCAGCTGACGGGGACCCCAAAAAGAGATACGGCTTAGGTACTGAACTTGACCTCTTTATTTGCGAAATTATTGAAGTCCTTGATAATATGTTCACACGTTCACAAGATCAATATTATATGCCAGATAACAAGATTTGGAGATGTCATTCTGAACACTCCTTACTATTCCTATTCATAAGGGTAATCTGGGTGAGTCTGGGTGGGTGGGTCTGGTCTTTCTTGGTGATTGGCCCCACCGAGCTTTAGAACTGCGAACATTTTGGTCCTTCCAGTAATTGGAAATTCTTTTGAAGTAGAAGTAAAACAAATAATTTTTATTATTATTTTAGTGTGTGTATGTTACCATCTGATTTTTTTACGTAGAATACAAGAAAGGTAACGGTAAAAAAAGTAAAGGTTATGGTACAATGTATACAGGGACTTTTTATTTACATACATAAATATTTCGTTGTATTGGTAGAGTTAAGAATTTCAACAAGCATTTTGACATCGTCGTCGTCGAAATTTCGATAGTGAGCTCAATTTCCCTCCTTTCAAATGAGACAATTTCTATACGTTCACTTTAAACTCAAAGCGTTTTCTACCATGTAGAAGGTAAACTAGAGCTGGCTTTAAATGATAACGTTTCCAATAGTAGTTTTAGTGAGCCCATAAATTATTGGGACATAGTCGCCGAGTTTAGTTCAATTCTACAAGATTAATAGTGACTTTATGTGGACCGTATTATGATAGGTGGTCTAAAATAAACTTACTAAAAAACGGGCTTAGGTAAAAGCAAGATCGTTTGCGGAATATTTATGTAGGTACAGGAATGTACACACAGCAAAGCTAATCGGTGAGCACCCTAGTTATCCATGTGTGTCATTCTATACACACATCCGCACTTATCCGCTGCCTTATTACGCACACAACAAAATGCCCTATCTGTGCTAATTGTGTTTTCTGACTACCTTCACGCATAGTTATTCAAACCTGCTGGTATTTTGTTCAATGGAAGCATAATTTTGCCACCAGTATTATAAGCGTGGTGGCTCAGGTGTATTGACCTAGGGTTATGAAACCTAAATAACCGGGTTCGAATCCTGCACAAGTGTATATTTTTTGTTTTCAATTTTAAATTACTAATCTCAAAATAAACTCATGTTTACCTAAAACAAGAAAAAAAGGACGTAAAAGAATAAAACAATAAAATGCAATTATTGGTTCAAATTGTTTATTGCAACATTTAATTTTTATTGTATTAGCCTCTATTTGTGTTATTATTATTATTACCAAAAGTAATTAAATTAGCTAAATAAAACTGCACACTTTTCCTTATAGAATAATATTCATAAAATAACACACACTTTAGAGGCCAGTATGATTTTATGTTTACTAAAAAGTCTTATGTCACTAACATAATAATTATCTTGCAAATTGAATACACAACCATAATAGGACTATTTTTAAGATGACACATAATTAATATCTTAAATTCTGGTTTATTAGGTTTAAGTCTGATAAAGATGAACGAAACGTTTTATTTGCGGACGTGTAAGTCAGTGGTGAAATGAATAGACATGTTAAATGACAGCCATTAACAATAACATCATTTCACACTGGGTTATAATCTCCACTTTGAAGCGACTAAGCTACCTATCTCGATTTGGTTTGGATTTGGATACCAGGGCCCATCGATGAGATCCAACCCCATAGCCTAAAGTAACACTGCCACTCGTTCTGCACTGTAAAACATTACTGTGTTTATATATTTAATTAAGTTAATATATTTCGTCTTCATCACTAAAAATCACTACATTTGACTTTGATTGATGTAATAATCAAAGTCAAGATATTCACGAGCAAAGGTTTCTTCTATGCTGGTCCGTTAAAGCATGTTTTTTGCTGGTCTACGGCAATGCAATCCTGCAGCATGCAGATGGTTTCGCACAGGTTGCAACGTAGCATTGTGTCTTGTTGCTGTGAAATGGGTCACTAGCGGGTGCGGCAACTACATAATGTCCAAATCAAATGGCAGGAGATGAGGCTTCAGGTTTAGGCCCAGAACGAATATTTTTATCGTGTCCGAAGTCTGCGTAAGGGTGAATCCATAATGGCACAGTCTTCCGCTGCAAAATAAATGAAGTTTAAATAAAAACATTTTTCGTCAAAGAAAGTTGTTTAAAACATTACCGATAAAATAATAAGTCATTGTTTTTAACACCGTTTGTCTACTTACCCATATCAAAAAACGCCTAGCGATTCCTTATATAAATAGTTATATTGTTTTGCTCTTTTCAACAAAGATAAATGAAAATCCATGTTTTGCAGCAAAGGCAAAATTAAACAGTTCGTAAGTATAACACACGGTTCATCCCGCAGCTAATAATGGCTGCCAGCGGTGACAGTTGTTGTTTGTTCACAAAATCATATTATTAGAAATTTGAGGGTAGAAAACACTTTATATTGTTTAAGACGATAACGACCAAAATAGCCATCAGCTAGCAACTTTTAAACTCCAGTAAAAAGAGTCATACCTATTAATAATTATATTAAAAGAAAACACAATGCGTTTGCGTTTTTAACATATTATATATAAGAGTAAAATTAAACATACAATAGACTGCAACCACCATAAAATTAAATAGTTACGGAAAAAAATAAATTATAATTTCAACCTTATTTCAAAGCTCATAAAACAGCTATTTACACAAA
Organism: Pandemis cinnamomeana; assembly: GCA_932294345.1. Taxonomy (NCBI): domain Eukaryota; kingdom Metazoa; phylum Arthropoda; class Insecta; order Lepidoptera; family Tortricidae; genus Pandemis; species Pandemis cinnamomeana. The sequence goes on from OW028711.1 coordinate 7,676,158, forward strand.
TTGCAATACAGTAGTCGCAGATTGAACATAATTCATAAATTCACCATGTAACTTGCATACCTCGGTGGCCTAGCGGTCAAAGACAGGTCGAAGATTTGACTTGTGCTATAGTGAACCGGGTTCGTATCCGAAGAAAACGGAATATAAAATAGTAATAATAAAATGACATTTTTGGATGTTATTTCAATGGCCATGCTGGTTGTGAGGAATATTGCTTTGGAATTGGAATCTCAGACTTGTTGAGAAATAATAATATAACATCGTCGCATCAGTGAGATGGTAACTACTCTTCGCTAGTAATAATAGTTCAATGCGTGGGATTGCATAAATTTGAAGATTCAAGGTCGAAGGAAGCTTCGATTCGGTTCTCTCGCTTACACTGGGGATGACAATATCCAATGTAAGATTAGGTAAAATATTTTTAGGACAGTCTAAATAAAAAAAATACTTTTACATTATTTTTGTAGAAGTAACTGAAACCGGAGATATTGCATTTTCAGCCTTTGAGTGTGACACGATACCGGCGGGGATTATTTTCATTTAATTTGTAATTATTTTTTACTTAATTTATTATAAACTAACTTAAATAGTTGTAACTTTCTTCATTGTTATTTTATAGTTAGTTGTTGTTTATTCAATAAACAGGTAATTTACAGTGACATTGCTCATTCATCTTGTTGCTAAAAAATCTGTACTTAGGGGGTAGATTTTATGATCGAACTCACTCACACATTCACATGTCATAGATTCTACTTAACGTTCATGTCGATACTCAACACGCATAGACGTGTGCGTGGCTGTGCTAACCGCATTATTTTGCTGTGTGTACTTAAGTACTTTGACCATAAACATATTAATAACAAGCTGTTTCCCGAGGCGTCGTCTAATATCATCTAAGTCACTACATTCTTGACAGAGTAGTTGTGGTCATCATTGAGGATGTGAACCTTTACATTTAATTTCTTGGGAAATGAGTGTGTTGAGTCCTCAGTTCACTCTTGGCAATATATGTAGAATACTGCAGACCCCCCTCACATCTGGTCACCATTTACCATACCCTTGACAAGACTCCTGTTCAAAAACCGGGCTTAAAAAATAGTTTTAAATGTTGTACCTATATCGTTAACAATAATTTCGTGTCAGAGTATTAGCATTAGAATAGCAATGAAGAAGGAACACCATCCAGTTTTTCGATCACCTCGACAAAATAAGAACAAATCAGACACCGTCCGTATCCATAAATTACTGGGTCATGCATAAATTCCCTGTTATCTATCCCCAGGGACCGTCGTGGGCGTTGGCGTGGGCCTCACCCGGGACTGTTCCACGTTGATGGTGGCTCAGTATTTCAAGAGACGAAGGGAGCTTGTGGAAATATTCATAGTCAGCGGCAGTGGCCTCGGGATTGCTGTCATGTCCACTTTTATCAAGGGTGCTATCAGGTAAGTTAGAAGTATCAATGCCTTGTTTAAATATTATGTACTTTGATAAACGTTTTCTATGCAGTCACCCTTCTGATATCAATTTCCTCCTTTGTGATTTGGCCCGCAACTGCATCGAAAAAGCGGCAGTAGCCACAGTAGGAGTTCCTTTAAAATGTTTACTGGTATGCGTTAAAGTTCGTCTTCGTCTCTCGTTTCACATCCACAATAGCTGACATATTTTTCATAGACTAACGTACCAACAGTACAATTAGAGTTGTGTGTTGAGTACACTGAAAAAATAAAGTTTTGCTTTTCCATCTAGTATGAATATTCAGTCGTGGTTTTCAATATTATTTATTGTTTTATTTAGGCTTCTTCATTTTTCTAAAACAAAAATATTTTCAGAGCAATCGGCTGGCGACTAGGACTGCAGGCCGTCACAGGAGTCGTGTTTGTCACGTTCATCCTCGGCACATTCTATCGGTCGGCGTCCCTGTATCACCCGCAACGACGCGCCATACTGCATCTCAAGAACCAAACTAAAATCAAACGCAAGATGAAAGACAGGAACAAGTCTGACGACCGACAACCCTTCTTCGATTTCTCCACTTTAAGGTCCAAAACCGTCCGTATTCTGCTCATGTCGACCGGCATATCAGCGTTCGGGATCAACACACCTATATTTTATTTAGCGTACCACGCTGAAGAGGAAGGTAACTGACCTCATACCCTGAATCTATTCAATTAACTTTCCTATTTTGAATCCATAAAGTTTGTCTCTCAACAAAAGAAGTATTACGAAGTTATACGCCACAGATTTTTTACGATCTTGCGATTGTCAAGGAAGGAAAACAAATAACATTTACTCAGCTATAGGCGGATCGCATGATTTGGATAAAAGTTTATGTTGTTGCGAAGTGGGATTTGTATCTGATGAAATTAACGTTTCATTCCCCATGAGTTGACCCGTCTGAAATTTACTGCCTCGGAAATAAACTTATTTGTTTTACAAAAGCAGTTAAACGCATACTGTTACCAGAAAGTCCAGAAACCCGAATTACGTGTATTAGTAATCGGAATAAGTGGTATAGATACCTTTTGTTTATTTAGATATTTTTTGCCGGATATTGACCCAAGCAATTATGTACGCTTGTGTATATAATTTTCTGAAGTATAAATCTAATTACACACGTTAGTAATAATGAATCTGTTTTTATTTTAATACTTTTTAAATACGTTAGAACATTTCTGTTACCTGGTATTTATAAACCTCTACAAACTCTGGAACATCAACACAATAGAAACCGTTCAAATTATTTCAGTTTAACATATCAAACGTATCATTTCCAGGTCTAGGTGACACAGCTGAGCTTCTTCAAGCTTACCTCGGCCTGGCCTGGGCAGTGGGCTGTGCAGCCTTTGGACTGCTGGTGCGACAGAACTCTGCAGAGTGCCGGATCGCGCGCCAGTACCTCACTCAGGCAGCGGTCTTTGGATGCGCATTGGCTACCATGGCTTTGACCGCTGTGGAGGGATCTTATAGGGGATACGTCATGTTCGCTTGGGTTTATGGTAAGAACACCTGGTACTTCGGCATCTCCATTTAAAAGTGTGCTTTCTAGTGCGTTTTGTGTTTGTTACAGGATTAGGTAATTTTGTTTTTTTCTTACTCCGAATCAAAAGCACTACTAATTCTCATTGAGAAAAAAAACCGACCAAGTGCGAGTCAGACTCGCGCACCGGGGTTCCGTACCATTATCTATAAAACGGCAAAAAAACATGTCTATTGTATGGGAGCCCCCCTTAAATATTTATTTCATTCTGTTTTTAGTATTCGTTGTCATAGCAGCAACAGAGATACATCATTTGTAGAAATTTCAATTGTCTAAGTATCAAGGATCATGAGATACGGCCTGTTGGGTGACAGACGGACGGACGGACAGAGAAGTGTTAGTGGACGGACAGCGAAGTCTTAGTAATACTACGTATTACGTATCCTAGCCTCATCGCTTATAACATGATTCCTAAGATTTTCGCCCATTCCCTTGATGATCTACTATCTGCGCGGGAAGAGAAGCAACTGGTACATTCTATGTTTTTCTTTGCTCCCGGACCAGTGCGGAAGAATTTCGTTACCCTTTGGGTAACGGAAGGTGGGACCAACCTATTGTTCTATGGAAGTAGATTGTATCTGAAGTTACCATCAGGGCATCAGGTGACCCACTTGCTCGTTTGCCTTCCTATTCACATAAAAAAAAAAAAAAGTTTCTGACGTGTAATCAGTAGGTAGGTACGATAAGCGATACATAATCTCAGAAACATTTAACGTTCGAGATCTGGGGTGAGATGTCTCTCCCGGAAGTAGCAGAATCTAAATGTACGTACGAAATACTGTCATAAAAATACCGATAGACAAGTGATATCGAATTAGGATGTCGGAGTTTGGCCAAAATTCAGATAGACTTATTTTACTATCCATCATTCAATATAACATTATGGTCGATTAACTCGCAGTTCTTCGATTTTGTGTCTAGATTTCGTGAATATAGAATACAGAATTATGTACTTAGGTATCTTAGTATGTATAAAATAGGCACAGTCAAGGTCAAAAACATGGACTACCTTAAAGTTGGAAAAGTACTTCCACATCAACCGAATCGCCCCAATAATGAAGTATGAATGTATTTAATGTATGTAATTATAATATAATGTTTTTCAAACATTGTCATAAATGTCGTCATTGTATTTAAGTATCAGAACACGAAGGGCCTTGTTGACGGCCGAATTACATCGCAGGCGCGATTTTCTGGCCATAAATCGAATTGCTGAACTGTTTTGATTTGTTTTTAACTTTTTTTTAAGTCAAAGAGACTATAGAATAATGAACAACAATGTCATACAGCCAAGTCGATGGCCGAGGAGTGCGCGTTTTGTTTAAGTCTAACGTTTTTATCAATATCTCGAATAACTTACTTAGACAGATGACATAAAAAAAACTTAAGAAAAAAGGCGGGAGCGGAATGTGAAAACCACCTAAGTTGCGAGGAAGTTTAGTGCAAATTTTATTTTCATTTCCTCCCAATGTTTGAGAAAAACATTATATCTGCCTCAGCTGGGAGAGCAATTGCTGGATTTATAAGTTTAAAAAACACTCACCTGCGGTTCGTGCTTTAAAACAAGTTACTCATCCAGCAATTGGCTACTTCCCAGGCCTCGGCATTGATCTACTATTGTCAGTTCGTGTTGTATTGGTGGCCTTGACCGTACATTTATGCATTATTTCTACCCCAGTGACAGAGGTTTAAGAGGAGCTTTACTTTCGTTTCTTTGCTTAATAGTCGCGGAAGTGTGAGCTATATATTCCGGCCCTATATTATAGCCTAAGCCAATTAATTACAGGTATATTCTGCGGCGGTTACCACTACTCGCTGAAGATGTACACGTACGAGAGGGTGCGCTCGCGCAACTTCGCGCGCACTTGGGGCTTCGTGCAGTGCTCGCAAGCTGTGCCCATCGCCATCGGAGTACCGCTCTCAGGTATGGAGATAACTTTTTGGTGTATCTGTGGGTGGAATAACAATGTTTGTCATAAAGAGTAAAAACATTTAGTCGAAAGGGATCTATGGCGATAATGAGACCTTAGTTTGGGTAGGTAGGTACCTACCTATATTAGTTTATTAAAACGAGAATAGAAAATCTTACAGCGTGTCAAAGGAAAATAAACTATTCTTCGTTTTCGTTGATAAAATATTGGTTTTACAATGAAGTCGGTTAAAAATAAAAGAGAAGGTCATAAGATTAAAACATAGATTAAAAACATAAGTTAAGCATTTACAGCCTCGGAATTACTTATTTAATCGCTGATTGCTGATCATGTAGAACGATTATACGAGTATAATAGTCATATTACATTAATTAATTAAGTACAACCTAACAAAATAATTCACAAAATCTTTCAGCAGACAAATTTACCTCTTAAAAGTTATAGCCTATTGCCGTGCCTGTCATGCAATTCGAGCAAATTGTTTAATAGTAACAACTTCTGCGCTGTTATAAGAAACATAGGCGTCCATACCTACTTGGATCAGTTTCATACCTACCTAAGGAAGCTGGTTGTATAATACAAGGTCTTAAAATTTCCTCTACTGTAGAATTAATGAAGAAAGCCTGAAATATCTAACACTAGGTATCTGTATAAGAATACTTATCTATTTATACCTACATATATACCTATATTAAGTATTTCCTAAAAGCGTTAATGCGTTCGTTGTTACAAGTACCAAACCAAAATTGAGTTTTCGGATTAATGACCCTAAGGTTTTGTGGGTAAATGTCCCCGTTATGGTTTCTTTATGGGAAATTGAGGTGAGATACTCGACGTTAGGTAGTAAAGGGAGACCGACCGTTAGAGAAGGGTATAAAATTTTAGGAGAAACGAAAGTTATCTACAAATTTTATAGGAATCGTCATCGCTGTTGCTAAATGTACTCAGGTATATGGCGTTTTGCGTCTGCTTACACATAGTTACGTACGATAAACTCAGAACTTTCTTCCTGAAATAATAGCGGGCGTATTTTAATTAGAAGTGAATAGTGCTACCTATACAAATTTCTGTTTTGTCCCCCTGGGATCATAGATCATGTTATCGTGCCTTTAGCAGAAATAATTTCGAAACTGACTGAGACAAGAGTAAGTGAGGTAGTTACGAGTCCGTAGGTAAACTTGAGTTTGCTTTGCAACGAAACTTGCTTGAAGTCAAAGCAAATAGAAGTTTTATGCACCGATCAATCAGAAGCACAGCAATATTAAAGTTTGAATCCCCAAAACCCAAAGCAACCGGCGCAAAATCTTGCAACTTTCTTTCTTTTTTGAATAACGACTGATTTCGCAAACTTTTTTTCGGGCAGACGACACCCCTTTAGCATGACGACACCCCTTTAGCATTTTATTTTGGAAAATACTTGCCTGAATAACTGTTTATCTCCAGGGTACATAAACGTGGGGTGCGGCGGCAAAGCAGGCTACTACTTCAGCTCGACGTGTTCAATCATCGGCTCTCTGTCTCTCTTCTGCATTGACCTGCATCGGCGTAGCGTTGCACACAAACACACCAAGTGAGTTTCATAAGTCATTATCTCCTGAACTTTGCGGAGAAACACGTTACTCGACCAATAATGTCGCTCTACTGTGCAGCACGTCTAGCACGGGAGCGCACAAGTGTCGCGTCGCGCGCGAGATAGATTGCTCGTCCTTTTCTTACTGTTCGTACTAGAAAGAGACGGGTAGACTACCGCGCGCGCGACGCGACTTTAGCGCGCTCTCGTGCTAGCGGGGCAGGTACCTATGGAGAGTGATCTTTATATGTTTTTCGCTCATGTCGCGTCGTTTCCCTGATTTGCCTTCCTCGTTAAGCTCCGGTAGTACCTAAAGGTTGCTTACAAATCTGTAAAGGGGTTTATGTAATTTTGTATAGACGCCTGTTCGTGTCGCTACGTTTTTTCCAGCAGCCAACGATAGTTCTCTTAACATTTCGTGATTTTAAAGGAGTAGGTACCTATAAGGGATGAAATGACGGAAACGTCGGAGTAATATGTAAATTTTTGTCCGCTAAACCGTTCTTTGAAAATATAACGATACCTACTTCCATGAATGCGGCGATGGTACAAAAATACACGACTTGTACCGAAGCACAAAGAAAAACTAAAATTGAAAATGCAACTTTTAGATGCTTAAATGTTTTAGTTGTTTCTTTTTTGCCGTTCTACGTAATTGCCATACATTCAGTAGCTCTCAGGTTCAGGATTGCCTACTTGGGAAACATACCTACTAATTTTACGACTGCTTACTCAAGTAGTTTTACCAGATGCGGCATCACAGTGGCAGTTTACAAATTGGATGTCACGCTGCGATTGAAGAGACCCATTTGGTGTAAAGAGCGCCGGACTACCGCTTTTTGTAGTGCATGCACTTCATTAATGAATGGAATGTATTAGCCGTTACCTACATTAACATTCCTGATTCACACCTTTTTGTTGAAAATAACAAGCTCGGCTTAAGTAGGTATCTATTAAAATAAAACCGGCCAAGCCGTTATGTTTTTGCCTCTAAGGTAGTATATTTCTCATGGACACCCTATTTTTAAAAGGCAATAAGCGCTACTTGTCGCGGTGGACTTAGACAATCCATTGTGCATAGGATTTAAATCAATGATTTATAAGTTGGTGGATCATTAAATGACGCAAACCTTTCTTTTTCAGAGAAAATGGCGGTACAGCGGTGACTTGTGAGTCTGCGTGCGGCCAGTCTCGGCGCAGTCGCAGCCGTGACCGCGAACCGCGGACTGCTACCGGAGCCGCTACCGCCTTAGGTAACCTGCATACAAAGCCGTCCTAAACCATGTTGGTCCTTGGGCACACAAGAATTAGGGGCACCTTTGAAAAATAAAGAAAAATAATTGTGTTGACATTATTCTACTTTGATCTTATATTTATTATTGGAAATGTGAGAGAAATTATCTGTAACTCGGGGCCCCCTGAGAATGGGTGTCCCGGGCACGGGCCCCGTGTACCCTTATTGGTAAGACGGCATTGCCTACATAACTATACCTATACTTACCTAAGTAGGTACACTTGCTTGCTGCTAATTTAAAAGAGAAGACTACGAATTGCATTGCATAGGATAGACGCAGAGACGTAGTGTAGCTACGGTGACGGGCAAGAGAAACAGGGAAGAGCGGAACGAGAGGGTAGTGGGTGGACTCGAGCAGTGTGGCTGTGGTGTGCCTAACAGTGTACAGTACAATCATTTCCCTGACATAAACAGGGGGCTATTCCGAATTCGATTTTCGAGGTTTGTATCATACCGTCCCTCTCACTCTAAAATTACTATTAGGTATATTGAGAGCGGGATGGCACGAAACGAAGTTCGAAAATCAAATTTTGGAGTATAAGTCCAGTGTTTTTATCAGCAGGTTAGGTATGTAACGGTACTTCAGCAGCGTGCGACCACCCACAACGCCCAGTTTTAAATAAGCCTACGGTGCTGTGCACCATGAACATTCCCCGGGCGGCATGAATTAAGAAAGAAAAGGGCGACATAGTCTGTGATTGAATACGAGATCGTAAATGTAAACATAGACAATATCATTATAATCGTTATTTAAAATTACAATAAAAAACAATTTTAGTTTATATTTTTGAATATTTTTTCTTTAAGTACTTAAGTATATTTTTGATCACTAATTCCACCTGCGACTTCAGAGCGCAGGGTGCTGACTGTGCTAAACCGTTTTTTATCAATGCTTTTTCAGTTCTAGGAGCAGAATTAGTGGCGCCCGGGCGCGCCGGTCGAGACTTCCTTCTCGACAGCATTGGGCCAGGCAGCCTGGGCTCGCCGCCGCCCAACGTGCCTCCGGAGCTGACCTGCATCAGCGAGGAAGGTGGACTCGACCTGGATCTCGATCTCGACATACCCGAGCACCTGCTCGACGACTTGGACTGCGGCGGGGATTGTATTACTAGTTGTAATAAGGTACACATTGCAACTTTACTCGCAGCTTGGGTACTTAAGGTGGGACGGATTGGGGCCTGCCAAATTAACACTGAAGGGGGGGGGGGGGGGGGGCTGGCACTCGAGTGTACGTAGTTGTCCAATCTAGACGACCAAGTTATCTCACTATTATCTTTAGTAGGGCCAAATACATTATTACGTTAAAATAACTAAGCGTGAGTCTACCTGCTACCAAGATACTATATTTACTAGTCATGGCTCTCATATATTTTGAGACAACAAACGCCTGTTCATTTTCCACACTCACACCTACCCGCTAGTAACAAGGTCATGTCAGTGTCCGTTTGATTGTTGTTTGCTTACCGTGCGCCACTCTACGTGATGTATGTATACGATCTAAGTTTGCCGCAAGGAATTCCAGAATCAATGAATACTCTCCACAATCACTGAGTCATAATAAATAAACATACCAGGCCACTGTCGAATATAAAAGAGCAAAAAATAACTAAAAAGAATGTTTGGGACCAAATTCTATGGACCTAGGTACCTAATAGGTATCTTTTAAATCTGGAAATTTATTAAAATAAATTACCTCAAGCATACTTATACACATCGCTGTAAGCAGCATTCACATTAGTTAACCCGTTTCTGAAATTTAATTATCGCAAACATACGCACGTACAAACAGTAAATTCTAAAAATCATCGATTTGGCTATTCTTTACCCGTCGTGCTAACTTTTTCTGATATTTTCCATGTACAGACACCGACCGTTACAGTACCCTATGTACAGATGAATGCAGAATATCTTGTTCGCCCTAACCTCAACAAATCTCTTCCACAGGTGGAAAACTACCTGATGCTCAGCGAATATGAGAACAACCTCATAGCGGAGTTACCCAACCTGAACGAACGTCGCAACCGCCGGTGGTCGATAGTCGTCGCCAACTCACCATCCCACGCCGTGGGCTCCGACCGTCCTCTCACACCCGAACACAAAAACTCAAACTCAATCAAATGGAAGAAAAAGTGCCATGACGCCAACAATAGACTTATCACAGTGATAAATGAAGCCTCACTGTAAGCGACTAATGAAAAGTATTCAGACAATAAATAGTTATATCGACTAGTGTATTATGACCTATAACCTCATTAATTTATTTGATGTGTGTGAATAGCTGTATTGTGTATTGATCTGTATAATTTATTAAATTATTATTAACTATGAAGTTTGATTGTTTATAAATTTATCCTTAGCGTCGGGAATATTGAAAGAATCAAAACTCAGTTTTCCCACGGTCCTATCCCAATCCCAAGCTAGGTACCTACTTAATGTTAGAAATTAATTCGCAGGATTGGAAACTTATACTAAATACCTACGTAAGTATAAAGCGTTTCTGGATGGTAGATACTACCTATACCTACTAATATTATAAAAAGGAAATATTTTTTTGCGTTTGTTTGCGTTGAATAGGCTCCAAAACTACTGGACCGATTTGAAAATTGTCCTACATTATCCCTGATGATGATGAACATAGGCTATATTTATATTTTATACCTAATTTAATTATGAACAGGCATCAAAGGGATCCAGGGATTGATCACTAGGTACTGAATTCTAGTGTATCTATCTTATAAGTAAAAAACTACCCCACTACCGATTCTACGCGAATATGATAATGCCGGAAGGGATTCCAGTTATTTTAAACGAATAATGAATAAAACATAATAGATCAAAGATAGTTTAACTTTATTCCAATAAACAAAACAATCCTTACGATATAATAGTAGGTACAATTATGATAATAATGACGCTAATACGTAATTCATAATAATCATAATAGATACATAACTTAAAACTAAATGCTGCACCAAAAAAATGCAATGGAACACAATATTACCGTTGTGGTACAACAATATCCTCTAAGAACTGGGCAAAGCAACGCACCGCTTGGAGCAGAGCGGCGAGCAATATCGACAATGACAGACTGACCAGTTTCTGGTTCTCAGTCGTCATCAATTCGTTGTTAGCAACAGGAACTAACATTTGGCTCGAATCTACACTATGAATGCTTAAATTATCACAATCATTATACGCTTTTGTACCTAACAGCTTCTCTTCACAATCAGATCCAGGATCGTTGACATCGCATGTCACGTCTATCACAATGAAGTCTGAGACTTGGTTGTCGGTAGCCTCATCAGCCGCATCATCCAAATCCAACCCTGAGGTGTCCTCGTTAACAACACTTATACTAACATTGTTTGAACAACATGGAATCTCATTCCATTTCGCAGCACATTGAGGTTCAGTAGTTAGGCACTTTATTACATCATTGCTTAAAATATTAGGGTTACTTACTTTATTATTGAGATTAGCACTTAGATCGTATTTCAGTGACTCGTCGGTTTCCTCCGACGACATGCCACTGTCGTTGTCAACAGGAACGCTATCCGGGGATAGTTGTTCATTGTTTTTGATTTTTAACTTTTTTATAATATTAATGTTTGTGTTACCAAAGCTGCCGTAGATTAGCGATTTCGGAGCCTTGGTAGGTGCATTGGTCGTGCCTGCAGGAGGCACGGCCTCGGGTCAAGAGGCCTTTGAGGAAGAAATGTTACCCTTACTGACGATTGTACTGGAGTTTAATTCTTGGGTCCCAAATATACTATCCATATCTGAGAAAGACGCGCTTGTCAATGAACATGCGTCGTCGAGCAGCATTTCCGACCGTAAACCCTGGAAAACAGAGTTACAGAATTTTAACACTGAACAGACATAAAACGCAAGCATATATTTTCTTTCTACTAAAGTATAACATCCATAGATTTTAGCATATTATCATATATCACCAATCAACAGATTAGCAGCAACTTGAGCTTTGTTACTTTGGAAGTTGAGGTATTCGCCTAAATGCTGACTATACTATTTTTAGGTTATTACTTACATCAGAAAAATATTCGTATTCCTTTTGAAAAGACAATATAAAGACGCAAAATATTGCAGTCAACACGTAACTACAGAGGGATGTGGCGACCAGGCAAAAATAGATACCGCGGGTTCCACCTGAAAATAAATACATCACAAATAAATTGCGAGCGGTAGGACCTTGCAAGCCTGCACTCTTTATACTCGCTATTCCTGCAGCCAAGCCAAACAATAAAGCTTTCGCTAATGTGTAAGAAATATTGCATTTTCTTCTTTGCTATAAGATTTGTGGGAAGCTCAGCTAAAATTAAGAATGTGGGCAGCAAGACGAACATTCAAAATTACCTAGGCATAGTACATTGGGGTAAATTCGAAATTGGGGGAATTGCGAAACTCGTGGATATCTACGATCAAAATTGGGGGAATTTACCCCAATGCACCGTATGTACTCTTTTCATTGTTAAACAACCTTTAATGCTGTGCATAAATTTTGACGTGATTTATTCTCTCTTTCTGTCATATGAGGGAGCGATAGAAATGTATCAGAACAAAAACTTACCTCTAGGTATAAAGGAGGCCACTGTTCCGAGTATTGCCATAACAATCAAAACGATGAAGCTCACATTGGATAGGTATTGCCGGAGTGTCGTCAAATGTTTGTCATAGTACAACGTCGAAAGGTAAGTCGTGAGGAGACACTAAAAAAACAAAAACCTTTTTAATCCCTATATTGGCTTTCAACAACTTGGTGGACATGGACACGAACGAATAGAAGATGAATATGACATACTGAATGTTTCATTATCTTATGGGTAAGCAGAAATAAACGCATATTAAATACAAGATCGAACTGACCTGCATCCATATGTACAACGTCCCAAATCCACATACAAAAATACTTAATGCCGTCAGGCAATAATTGTCAACCTGAAAAACGTAAAATTGGTCCATTAAATTGTATAGGTCTATTTACTATTCAATAAACAAAATGACATCGATGTAACTAACGCTAATCTGTGCCTGCTTTTTTGTTCCTGGATTTTATTTGGTCAGAGTTCCATCTTTCCATCAAAAGAAAGTTGCTATCTCGTCTGACATACATACTCTTTCATCAATTAATTTTCTGTGCCTAATGACGTTCGTTATACGGTTTTAGCCACTTAATTATCGAAATTACGTATCAGTCGCGTGTTGAGGTGATCATTATGAACACGCAGAGCCACATCAATTTAATTTGAACGGCTACTTTTATCTACTGTCGATTGGAATAAAAATTATATTCTTTGCTCATCATTTATTACGTTTACGTACGACGTCATGGCATAGCCTATGACATTATGTAACTATCTTTAAATCGACCAGAGAAGTCATTATGCATATCATAACACTTACTCAGACCCTTTAATCAAGTAAGACGCTTAAAAAGCGAAATTTGCCGAGACGCGAGAGAAATCTGACCCCCAATTTTAAGCATGAATTAGACCAGTGTTTCATAACCTGTGATCCGCGGAACCCTGGGGGTCCGTGAGTATACGTATGGGGGTCCGCAGTCTCATCTTTGGCCCACTTGACAACAATAAATAAATATCATCAAGTCTCGTAATAGCTGCGTGCCGTTTTTTTTTTATTAGGGGGTCCTAAATTTTGCTACTTTTCCTAGGGGTCCGTGGTTGAAAAAGGTTAAGAAAACTGGATTGACGGTCAATATTATCGTGTGATCCACGCATATCACGATCCACATCACGAAACATTTATACGTATCGCAGCGAATCCGGTTGTTTCGATATCCACGATCCTATATTGACTTACCAGTATCACGATAATATTGACCGTCTCTAATTCAGACCTTAGAATACGCTTCCATAGAACGCATGTTTTTGATACAAAAAACGTCTCGAATCGAACACGTTCTCGTAAACATCCCCATTACTATGGGTAAATTGGCAGCGCCACTTGCGGCACGTAATGGCAACAAACTAATCATAATATTCGAGACGCTTGTAACGAAAAACTTAGACTAAAGGCTCTACCTACACGTATTTAAAGACTTGCGCGTAAAAGTTACATACAACTTTACATATTTCGCACTTAGTATAGCGATAATGTCTAAGCAGTCTAAACTAAGATAAGACATAATGACAAATGAGTGGCCACGGCGACAGAAATACTTTCTAATGGGATTAGAGACGCCTTAAAATACGAGTTAGCATTTTTTTATCCGATGTTACATATACCTAACAAAGTTAGGAAACCATACAAAAGCTTATGTAATTTGTGGTCAGAATGAGACGCGACACGGAATAACATGAATGAATAAGCAACGATGCATTTTGTTAGGCATTTAACATACAAGTTATTTGGCCCTAGGTACTTGTTTAGAACTGTGCGCATATTTGTGACACTTGCGTTTAAAACTTTAGGGCTGTGGTTATCTGATACCACGAAGTTTGTTCGCAAGGTGTCAGAAAAAATAGTCGGCATCTGTAGCGACAACTTGACAAGACGGTCAGTAGATTAATATGAATATGATTAAATTAATTAAGTTTATGATCCCTTACAATTAATTATGACATACATGGCAGTTGATCATAATATACATAATAATTAATGAAAAATGTTAGTTACCTTTAGTAAAAACAAGAACAAATAAACCAGGAAGCCCAGAGACAAAAATGAGGCGGAGAGGGAAGATATCTTATTTGCAAAGGAAGTCACATTTGGGTTTGGTGTTAGTGCACCGAGAATATGGATCTGTCGGTAACGGTCATAGATGATTTTGCCAGCTGAAAAAGAAATGTTGTTAGCACAAAACAATGAATTAGTACAAATTACATGAAGAATTATTTGAATTATGAATGAAATAAACTCTAAAAAACATGAATTACTTATTATCAACTGGAGGAAGGACTAATAATCGTTATTAATATGATAAAATCACATGAATTGTTGATTTTTAATAGTAAAAAATATGTTAATTTGTAATAAGCTGCATCATAGAATCAATTAGGCACACAAATAAAATTGGGATGGAAGTTGAACAACCTCCAGCATTTTCAATTCACTAACAGCTAAACAATTTTGGATTAATTTAGCTTCATTACATCATAACACTCAAACTAGCCATGGTCCAACTATTTAGGGGTTTCAATACCATAACATAACCATACATAACATGCACAGACACACATTTTTATCTTAAAATACCTGTTTTGAAAACAAGAATGTATTACCCCCAGCAAGCTTCAGACAAGAACTAATGTGAAATTGAAGCCTATCTTCTTATTTTTTTTGGGATCAGCAAGGTTAAGGATAATTTGAGGCAAACTAGACCAAAACTTTGTTTTTTCACTTTGTGCGTACAAGGAGTTAATCTGGCTGCACCATGATGACTTTGGAGTTGAATACACATCAATATTATTTCCAAATGTCAATGCTTATTCCCAAAACCAAACAGCAAAGACTTCTGATGGACTTTAATTGTATACAATTCCTGCGCACTTTTAAAACAAAATCCCGTTCTAAGGTCAAACCTTATTGTTAGACATTAAATTATCTAACATAGTTTAACATGAATGCATAAGCGAGTTGTAATAATAATAACAATAGATAGACCTTGAAAGTCCACTAAGTTACACACAACGGTTTCTAGAGCATTTAGCTTTGATTGCAGTGATAAAGTATGACTCAGTACTTAGTGAAGGAATGCAATAGTTGTGTAACTTAACAGCATTTCGGCAAGATTTACATAACACAAAGACATGCCTCTCACCTATTGCTCCGCTGGCCACATATAGTAATGCAAAGCCCGCATCTAATGAATTTGTTTCTTTCGCAATTTGGGAACAGAGCCTGGAATAAAGACAATAAACGATTATATTAAAGTTTGGAACTTGCTGTTAAAAAATGACAAGAATGGTGAAAGTAATACTCAAGTAAACTAGCATTAACAAATGATTAAAACAATATAGTCTGGTCTAAGCCTCAAGTTTAAGTAATCCGTCTATTTAGTCACTAAATAAACGTAAGAACTAAGGGATTGCTGAGGTATTTACATTAGAAAAGCTATGAATGACGAAAAAAATACCAAAAGACGTTCACTTTGGCCACTGTGCACTGCTTGGGACAAGGCACATAGATAACTTATTTTATTGTTAAAAATATGAACTGTACTTACGACAGAATATACGTAGTTGACAAAATAACCAGCCCACATTTAAAATACAACATAATTTGCAAAAGATAATTTACAGAATTGAGTCACTAATATTTACTAGAAAAATAAAACTTGTCACTGTCATGTCACTTTAAAATCTGTTTCGGATATACAGTAGACCGTTTACAAAAAAAAATATTTCCATGGTTTTTTTTAACTATTATTATAATTTTGTATAAACATATACACACATATAACTAAATAATACTATCACAGATTTACATGTGGATTTTGGTACATTTTATAATGAAAATACTGTTAATCTGTTTCAGTTACTTTGGCTTAGTTATGATGGTGTAAATGTATCCGACTGACCCACAAACATTTTTTTGTTTTTAGATACATCCCCTCCTTTTTAGGTAAAGGATTTAAACCCATACAGCCACAAATATTTCAATATATTTTAATATTTAATATTATATTATATCGTTATTCCTTAATTCAATTTAAGTAATCAAACCTATCTACATGTAACACGATTTTTTAAATTTTTTGTAACCTCTAAAAATCCACCTGCTGCACTTTGTTAATAACTCGCCATAATAAATCTAGATGTATTACTGTATAGACATTCTTCCTTTTTCTAATCTCTGGGAGACTGAAATAAAACTTTGAAACAAAGCTGTCAAAAAGAAATATCAAAATATTGAAAAAAAGCGCGGGAAGTTACGACGAAGCGAACGTATCTTTTCATCTTTAAATTTTTAATAATATCTTATCGGATTATTTAACTGTTTAAATAGTCAATTTAGGACGGTTTTGCAATGGGGAAGCGGAAGAGGAAAAAGGGAGGAGAAGTTTTAACTGAAAAGTCAGATTCAGACAACGACTGTATCCTCGGATAGTTCTACAAAAGACCAGAACAAATATGAACCATTTAGAGTTTCGAATTATATTCGTAATTACCCAGAAAATGGCGGTAACTTTGAATACATTGTCTTCTTCGAATCCACTGACGCCGGGAAGCCTCTAGGTGACAGGGATTTGATGAATATGTCATCAACCCTTAAGAGATATAATAAGGGAGTCAAACAACTGATTCGAATAAATAAGTACAAAATAGGAGTAATTTTTGAGCGAGCTTCATTTGCAAATGCTGCCCTCATAAACAATAAATATCTGGACTCATACAAAATGTGAGCATCCATCCCAGCCGGAGCCACAGAAGTCACGGGCGTCATTACGCACGTGCCTATAAACCTTTCCAATCAAGAAATTTATGATGCCATCTCCAGCACTAAAAATGTGGTGCAAATAAGAAGATTTATGCGACGTAATAAGACTGTTGATGATTTTCAGGTTACACCTACCCAAACAGTATCGATTACCTTTTCCTGCCCAATCCTGCCTGATTCCATAGACCTGAACAGCTGGCGCTTCACAGTAAAGCCTTACATCCCACCCATCAAGCAATGCCTGCGATGCCTAAGGTATGGCCACATTGGCAAATTTTGTAAGAATTCAGAACGATGCTCGGTATGTGGAGACAATCACAATTTTAAAACTTGTACAATTGATACTAAAAATGCCACATGTGTACATTGTCAGGGTCAGCACATTTCTATTTCAAGAGATTGCCCAGTAAAAATACGCAAATTAAAAGAAAACACAGATTTATTTCAAAAAAGATCTTATAATTCATTAGTCAATGATAAGTCATTTCCTCCACTATCTCAAACAGACCAATTCATGTCCCTCCTCAATTCAGACAAAATCTTAGACATTCTACTTAATTCAATAGTTAAATTAATATCCCTCAACAAATCGAATCAAAAGGAAATCAACTCAAAATCCATTAAAGATGTCCTCATAGAAACATTTAATGTAGAGAAAAATAACTTAAAAATTTAATGGATTCTTTGAACATTGTTCAATGGAACGCTCAGAGTTTAATGTGCCATCGACATATTTTTTCTAAATTTTTATATGAAAATTCCATACATGTTGCTGTAATTTGTGAAACATGGCTCAGGCCTCATCACAAATTACAGTTTAAAGAATATAATATGGTTAGATTAGATTCAGGCAACACACACAATGGTGTAGCCATACTTATACATACTAAACTTAATTACACTAGTATACAAACTCAATATGATGACTCACTTCAAAATATTGCAATTAGATTACAATATCACAACAAAGAATTATCCATAGTTAGTTTATATAGTCCTGGTAATTGCACACCTCAGTTTTCAAAGAGAAAATTAAATAAACTTATACACAATATTCCTGAACCAATCTTCCTGGCAGGCGATTTTAATGCCCACCACCTGCTTTGGGGATGCTCATCTATTGATGCGAGGGGCAGAGATGTTTATGAAAGTTCTGATGAAAATTATTTAGTCATTCTCAATAACGGACATCCTACAACTGTTGGCTCCCATATTTGGCAGCCCAATGCTTTGGACTTAACCATTGTTTCACCATCTCTGGCCCTTAATTGCGACTGGATGGTAACTGATGATCCACTTGGTAGCTTTCATTTACCTGTAATGACAAAAATAATTATTAATGACAATTTTCATGACTCTGGAGTATTAAACAGTAAGACACTTAAACCCTTTCCACAACAGTTAAATTGCAGACACATTGATTTAGAGAAATATACAAAAAAATTGGATAGTTTAGTATTAAATCACAATTTTGACCTGTCTGAGCCATTAAAATCATATGCAGAATTAACTGCATTTATTAATGTTGCTGCAGAGGAATGTGCATTAGTTCCTCGCAAATTAGTATCTACAAACACAATAAACCACACCTTGACAAAACAAAAAAAACAAAGAATACCACTGCCATGGTGGAATCAAAACTGCACAAATGCTGTAAATTCTGCCAAACAAGCATATTTGAATTTTAAAGCAAACCCAACTGAAACAAACTACCTATCTTTTAAACATAAGCAAGCTCAAAGGAAACTTATTTTGAATAATGAGAGAAAGCTAAGTTGGTATTCTCTGACTGAAAAATTTAATAGAACAACACCTTTGTCATACATATGGTCCATGATGAGAAAATTCAATAAGAAACCCAAAAGCAATAATATTACAACTAACTTAGACCTGATCAGCAATTTTCTTAAGAAATATACACCAGACACTGTTGAGTCTCCTTTAAATCTAAGTGAACAATCTACATCAGCTTCTCATGTTGATTACCTAACAAATCAGTTTTCATTAGCAGAGTTTAATGCAGCCATTTCCTCACGAAAAGATACAGCTTGTGGACTCGACGGTATTCCATACAAGATGCTGAAGTACGCCAGTAATAAAGTCCGAAAAGTAATACTGAATATTTTTAATTCTTTGTGGCTTAAAGGTTTAATACCAACTCAGTGGAAAACAGACTGCCTCATTCCGGCTTTAAAACCTAACAAAGATAAGGATAACTACGAATCTTACAGGCCAATTACATTAACATCTTGTATGGGAAAAATATTCGAGCAACTTTTAAAACAGAGGCTAGAATTTTATATAGAACACAATAATATTCTACCTTCCAATCAGTTCGGTTTCAGAAAGGGCCGATCTGCTCGAGAGAGCATATCCCATTTACAATTAGATATTTTTAATTCATATAAACAACACAACGCGTTATTTGCAGTGTTTTTTGACATTACAGGTGCGTTTAATAACGTAAATCTACAAATACTGTCAAAAGAATTAATGTTGCTAGGATTGCCTCAAAAAATCGTACTATGGATATTTCATTTTCTCCATGGTAGAGAAGTGTATGCTAAAATTCAAAACTATCTAGTTGGCCCAAGAGAGTCTTATAAAGGTGTTTGTCAAGGTGGAATACTAAGTCCATTAGTATTTCTGTTGTACATAAATAAGCTTAACTGTGTTTTAGGATCAGAAGTTAGTAACTTGCAATATGCCGATGATCTTGTGGTTTATGCCTCAGGCTCTGACTTACGCGTTACAATAAACAACTTAAATCTTGCGTTACTAAAACTAAATAGCTATTTCAAATATTTAAACTTAGATATTAATGCAGATAAGACTAAAGTAGTGATTTTTAATGGAGTGGGCATTAAACAAAAAGCTTACAAAATCTTTTACAATAATTCTGAACTATTTTTTACTGACTGTAAAATTTTTAGGTATTACTTTTATGAAAAACATGTCTTGGAACAAATATGTCGAACACATCACGCTGAGAGCCTCAAAGGCTTTGAATGTTATAAAATCATTATCATCAACATACTGGGGTTCAGATCCTAAAGTTCTATTGAATTTATATAAAGCATTAATACGAAGCCATTTTGAGTATGGTTTTCTTTGTTTTGCATCAAATGATAAATTGGTCCAGAAATTGGATATTCTTCAGAATCACAGCTTAAGAGCTATCACTGGTGCTTTCAGGACAACTCCAATTAATTCCTTGCAGGTAGAGTGTAATACTCCCCCTTTGATAATAAGATTTAAATATTTAAAATTCAATTTTCTTCTTCACATAAGTTCATTAGCTTCCAATCTTCTCTTCAAAAAGATTTTTTCTTTACATAATTCTATTGCTAATGGTAACTCTTCTACCGTCCCATATATTCTTCATGACTTTTCATATCTTAATGAATTAAAATTGCGTAGCAAATTATTTACAAACGAACAAAATTGGGCTTGTTTTAATGGAAGCTATGAAAGCAAATATACCACTATCCCAGTTCATATTGACCCACATTTGAAAATTAAACAAGAAGTATACCAGAAGATTTCAACTTTTAAAAATTTTATACCAGTATACACGGATGGTTCCAAGTCTACCTTTGCATGCTCATCTGCTTTTTATGTACCTCACTTTAAATTCGGTTATGGAGAGAAGTTAACAGAATACTTTAGTATTTTCTATGCAGAATCTCTGGCTATATTTAAAGTCCTGCAGTTTATAAATCAAAGAAGGCACACTAATAGATGGTTAATAGTAACAGATAGCATGAGCGTTTTAAAATCTCTTCAAAACACACCCATCAACAGTAAAGTTAACTACATTATATATGACATCAAACAATTGTGGTGGCAACTACATTGTGATAATGTTTTTGTTGAATTTATGTGGACTCCGGCTCATATTGGTGTGAATGGCAATGAGAGCGCAGATTTTCTTGCGAAGACCACATGCAATTTCAGTGGATGCCCGGGCAGTGATGAGGGCAGCTCTGTCTCATATGGCGTCCATTATACAGACTTAATAGCCAAGATCAAAGAATCAATTATTTCCGAATGGTCCTCTTATTGGAACAATGCAAAAATCCATAAAGGTGCCTGGTATGCTTCGATTAATCAAGTTGTTGGTAAAAAACCCTGGTTTTCCAAAGCTCAGCTGTATAAAGGAAGAAAATTCTACACTATTCTATCTCGCTTACGATTTGGTCACTGTCGTATTAATGCACATTTACATAGAATGAAAATAGCCCTGTCACCTAAATGCAAGGAATGCAATCTAAACTTGGATCAAACACTGGATCACATAATTTTTGAATGTCCTATTTATAACATTCAACGTCTAGCCTTTATTGATGGGCTATTGACTATTTACCAATCGAGTCCGATCCCGCGCGGCACTCAAGAGCTTCTCAAGAACACTGAAACTTACATTTATATTTATAATTACATTTGTTCAACTGTACGAACAATTTAAAATGGATACGAATGAAACCGGAATTGAAACATCACTCGGAATTGACAAAATACTCGGATTTGTACTTTATACCCTGAATTGACTCTACTCGGATTTTACCACTAAAGACGAGGCTAAAAAGCCTTTACAACTTCAAATTTGAAGACATCACTGACCTAAGACTTGGCTTCGGCCTTACAAAAAACTACCATGAAGATAAACTACTATAATGAAGACTTGGCTGTATGGTGTAAAACCTTCGCCTATTCCCTTGCGGAATGAATTTTAAAAACAACATATCAAAATATTTAGCGCGCTATTTTTATGACATACGTCAAGTCAATGCCTGCCTTGCGACTCTTGCGAGAGTCGAGTTGAGTTTAAATTAACATTAGTTGTTACAACTTTGGAATTATATGCTCATTGTTTGTGAATAATATCCATTCCAACAGCAGAATAAGAAATTGAATTTATCATGTCATCGCTACAACCTATTCAAGCACTGAACCTGGGTAAAAAATAATACAATGGGTTCTTTATGAACCCAATCCGATAACCTTGTTTTGTTTTCGATGTTTCGGCAGGAACGCTTTATGTTTCAGATTCAGTGCAACAGCAAGCATTCATCAAATATTACAGTTCATTGCCTGACGTGAGTATCACTGAAGTATTATTATAGAAACTATGATACAGTTTAAGTGCCAAACTAAATTTATAAAGTTTTAAAGTTTTTAAAAATTCATATCCCTTGGCAAAATTAATGCAAATAAGGAAGGAATAAGTGCTGGCGATCAGAAGAGGTACTTACCTGAATTCTGTCCATCTGTTTGTCTTTCAAGATCCTTTTTCTCATGAATTTGCGGAGCAATCAGAACCTATATTGTATACTTGTCATTGACATAGAACTATGAGACTTGGTAAGGAATAAGACCTCACAAGTAAAGGGAAAACTTTGAAAATAACCAGTTTCTATTTTTAATTTCATTTTATATTTTTCAACCTGGGTAAGATGAAATTTGATTGATTTGTTTGAAAAACAATGTTATTGGTTGTAGCTAAACCCTTAGTGCATGAATGGAATTCACCATTGACTGATTTTTTTACCTCCAATGCAGAGAAGGTTTTATAAGGTTGATGTCAATATCTATCTTTCTCTGTGTGTATCTGCCTGTGGCTTCGAGACTCGTTTTCACAACACTTGTACATAGTTAAAGACTTAAATTAAAACAAAAGTTAGTTGATTCCTTTGTGTTACGACATTTTTACTCTTATTGCAATGGAATAAAGGTGAAACGGTTGTAACACAAAGGAATCAATTAATTTTTGTTGTGATTAAGCCCTTAACTATGTACATCTATCTTGTGTTTTATGTACAATAAAGAGTTATACATACATACATACATACATTTTTTTGAAAACGACTCTCATAGCTCTCAAGAGAATGGACTGTTTAGGATGTGTTTTTATTCATTCTAAAGCCAATTTCCTTTTGGTGGTTCTTAGCCATCTTTGGTAAAAATCGGTCCAGTAGTTTGAAGAGTATCAGCTCTTTTCCAAAATGATGTAAGACATTTTAATCATAAATTGAATTATGTTTTTATTTAACATGGCCATTAGGTCTTGATACCTTAGGCTCTGCCTACCCCATAAGGGATAAGTGCGTGAGTTATGTATGTATGTTACATAGTACTCAATGAATGCATGGGGGTTAAATTTTTTTTAATATAAAGCGATTGAAAGGTTAAAATTAAATTATAAGTAAATATTATTTAATTTTTATTTTTTACTTTTAATTGTGTTATTGACTAGTTTAAACAAAATTTTATCTATCATCATATCACTTATCTTACAAGTTATAATTATTAGTAAAGAATTACAGCTTAACTTCTTTTGAACCATGAAGCAACTGAATCTTTGGCACTACTCAATTTACTACCCACTGATTTCCAGAATCCAGGTTTTTCTGTTGTTGCTTGGGGTAGTTCTTCAACTTCTTTTTTGGGATTACTTTGGGACTCTGGTATTTCAACACTAGTTAATTTTGGTTCTAGAATTTCTTGTGTATTCAACTTAGGATCATATTCCCTGCCTTGGTGATTAGATTTTCCTACAGTCTCTGGAATTGGTTCTAGTGGCTTTAAGTCTTCTATTTGTTCCCAGGTCTTTTGCTGATCCAAATTTTGACTTTGTTGATCTATGTTCTCGAACTGTTGCATACTTTGCTGATTCAAATCTTCAGTTTGCTGTCCAAATTCTTCCAACTGTTGCCCTGTATTTTGTTGATCTGTGCTTTGGCTGTGGTGCCCTAAATTAAGATATGTCTGCTGATTAAAATCTTGGCTTTGCTGTCCGAAATTTTGTAACTGTTGTCCTGTATTCTGGTTTTGGGTGTCTTGATCCACATTCTCAAATTGTTGGAGATTTTGTTGATTCAAATCTTGAGTTTGCTGTCCAAAATCTTCCAATTGTTGGCCTGAATGTTGTCTCTGGTTTCCCAAATTTTCAAACTGTTGCAGATTCTGTTGATTCAAATCTTGGCTTTGTTGTCCAAAGTTTTCCAGTTCTTGCCCTGTATTCTGTTGGTCTATGTTTTGTCTGTGATGTTCCAAAGTACCAATAAATTTAAAACTTTGTTGATTTGTATCTTGGGTTTGTTGTCCAAAATCTTCTGACTGTTGACTTTGGTGTCCCAAATTTTCAAATTGTTGCACATTCTGCTGATTCAAATCTTGGCTTTGCTGGCCAAAGTCTTCCAGTTCTTGTCCTGTATTTTGTTGTCCTACGTTTTGCCTATGATGTTCGAAATTACCTAATGATTCAAAGTTTTGTTGGTTTAGATCTTGCATTTGTTGACCAAAGTCTTCTAATTGTTGTCCATCAGTGTCTTTTAACTGTTCCTGTGACTTAATTTCTTTGGACTGCAATTCAGCTTCAGTTTCTAGATGAGTATGGTTAATGTGATGGCTGCTTGCGAGATCTTGTGAAATGAAAACAGAATGTTGCTCAGAATTGTTTTGATAAATGCTTAGCTCGGATGTGTTTCTGGAGTTTTCGTTGATATTAGGTTTTTTAGTGGTACTTGAACCGCTCAACTTTTGCAAATCGTTAGATGCTTGTTGCCTTTGATCTTCAAGCCAATGTTGTTGACTTATACTCAGAACACTTGCTGAATCTTGATTTACATTCTTAGTTTTGTCATCATCAGATCCTATAGATAAACTTAATGCTTCAATTTCTTCTGGAGTCTTTTCAGGCTTAATATGAGTTGAGTAGCTTTGGGAATCATATTGTTTATTTGGTTCATTTACATCTGTTGGACTGTCTTCCTCAGCACCAATGTCCCCACGTCCTACATCAGTTGGTTGTAATATGTTTGAAGTCACCTTATCCACTGGCTTTTCAGAAGTACCTGCACTATTATCTTTCTCGTTCTTTAATTTTTTACTATTAGTTGCGGTTTCCGTAAATGTTACAGTTGGTTGATACCCGTTATAATGAGTTTCATATTGATTATGAAGGTAAGAGTTGCTAGTTTGTTCTGAATTGCTTTCGTGATGGTAATTGCTTCCTTGAGCGTAGTAAGAATGTTGCGAGTTCTCGGAATTGGTGAATAGTTCAGAAGATGGTTCTTTATCATTATTTGATGAAAGTATAGTTTGCTCTTCAAGATTATCTATTTGATCCCATAAACTTTGGAGTGGGTTGTGGCTTGAAGTTTGGAACGTATTGCGAGTTACTTGTTCTTGCCAATTAGCGCCATGACTCTGCGAATAAGAATTAAAATTATTATAACTATGTTGGTTGTTGAAACTGGTTTGATGTATGTTATAAGCAGAACCCGAAAGTGCGGGATGTATGGGATTATTAAAGAACGTGTTTTCATTGTTCCGTACCGCATCAGTATGTCCCGTTGTGTGTTGAGTGTTCCAACTATCTTCAGTTTGTTCCTTGTCTTGTTTATTTTCATTTCCACTTGGAAATTGTGTTTGAGTCAGTTGTTCGGTGTTTATCGTGTCTAGGTGTCGTGTTTTGTTATTTTTGTTTGTGTCATCCCATTGAGTTTGAACTTGTTGCCCTAAGTTTTCTATGTTATCCCATTTGTTTTGAGTTTGTTGTCCTAAATCTTCAATACTTTCAGGTTTATTTTGCTGTTCAAAATTGTTTGATTTGTCCGAAACATGCTGTGTTTGCTGGTGAGAGGAGTCAAAAAAGTCCCACTTACTTTGTGTCTGTTGACCAAGATTTTCTAAATCATCAAATGTTTGTTGAGATTGTTGATTATCGTGGTGACCAAACTCTTCCAAGTTTTGAGAATTGACACGCTGTTCGCTTTGGTCCCACGTCTGCTGTGTTTGTTGACCCAACTGATTTTCTGCTCTTTGGCCTAATTCGTGCCAACTTTGTGATTGTTGTCCTAAATCTTCCAGTTTTTCGGGCTTACTCTGTTGCTCAAGGTCGCCCCAAGACTGTTGTGTTTGTTGCCCGAGGTCTTCTAGTTTCTCAGGCTTATTTTGTTGCTGAAGATCGCCCCACGATTCTTGCGTTTGTTGCCCCAGATCTTCTAGTTTTTCAGGTTTACTCTGCTGCTGAAAGTTATCCCAAGAATCTTGTGTTTGCTGACCTAGATCTTCTAGTCGGTCGGGTTGAGTCTGTTGCTGAAAATTGCTCCAAGACTGTTGTGTTTGCTGTCCCAAATTTTCTTCCCATCCTGTTTGTGCTTGCTGTCCGAGATCTTCTTGATATTGAACATTGTTGTAAGATCTCTTAGATCTGACTTTTCCAAACTCATCACAATCACAATCATAAGCACTGCTATGTGAACGATGCTGATTTGATTGGCGGTATTGTGAACTGTGACGTTGCGAAGACGATGCGCCAGTTTTAGTATTACCAGCAATTAATGCACCGTTGGTATCTGGAACTATAACGTATGGGTCTCCTTGTCTTTCCCAAGATTTATGGTAGGAATAAGAAGTCTGGTAACTTTTTGGCTGAGAACCATCGTTTGTTCCTAGTGAAGCCCCGGTTAAACTTCCGTGACTTCCTAAATTGTAAGCATTTGAATTTAAGTCTGACTGAGACTTGTGCTGGGAACTGTAATCTGTTTGGTGTCGAGATTGACTTGAGCCCGATTGTGCGAAGCTGTTTTGCGCATTATAAGCATTATCAGAGGTGAAACCATTAGAGTTAGTTTGCTGGAGGCTGTTCGATCCACTGGCTACTTGACCTTCATCATATAACTCACTATTTTTAGGGTGCAAAGTCACTGCAGGCGCTACAGTTGGCACATTAGAAGGGCTAGAATCACTGTGCCT
Source organism: Pandemis cinnamomeana (assembly GCA_932294345.1). Lineage (NCBI taxonomy): Eukaryota > Metazoa > Arthropoda > Insecta > Lepidoptera > Tortricidae > Pandemis > Pandemis cinnamomeana. Next base: position 7,703,169 of record OW028711.1, read on the forward strand.
TTCCCACGCTTTTTGGTAGTTGTAGGAAGATTCGTAATGCTTCGCATTATTTTGCGGTACGGTAGTAATATGTTGTTGATTATTGTTTAATACTTCAGCCTCACTATTTAAGGCGTTTTGATCAAATGTGGAAGCTCTGTGTGTGTTGGAGCTCTGTGCAAATACAGGTATGGCTACTTGAGTTCCCGGTCTTCCATATATTCTGACTGGGGTTACTACATACCGGCTTTGGGTTTGATCGGCTGCTTGTGTTCCATAACCATTAGTTAGATGATAGTTCGAAAGTCTCTGATTATAAGCCGCATCCGATTCTCCTTGGTACCTAGATTGAGAGTTGTATCCTGATTGTAAATGGTACCCAGAACTGTATCCATGCTGATTTCCGGTGTTCGATAGTCTATGGTTGTTGATGCTGCTGGCGCTGTCTGCTGCTTGCAAGTTACCAGACTGCAATGACGACTGCCCAAACTGGTCTGAGGCGTGGTATCCAGTGGATTGCTGAGCGTGGCTACTCCAGTCAGAGTTCTGCGAATGTTGATTGTAGGCCGATGATAAAGAAGAATGAGAGCTATCAGACGAAACACTCTCTCCGAAGTTCCGACCTTGGAGATTTCTCAGATCGTAATGTCCGGATCCATAAACTCCCCTTGAGTTAGCTGCAGTGAATACACTTCCTGTTCTTGTTTTCGAGGCGTCTCCTAATTCCCCTTCAACTTGGTTTACGGCCCCGCTCATCTGATGCTGTGCTAAAGAGTCCATGTTGTGTGCTCGTTCGTAGTTGCCTCCCACATTGCCTCTTTGGGCGCCGTAAAATCCAGATTTAGTTCCCTCATCTGATGAACCCCTTGAGTACTGGAATTCTTCCGTTTCTTTGTAGGTCTCAGGCCTAGCTCGGACTAATACCGAAATAACAACTACGAGGAATAACCTCTTCATTTTGAATTATTCTGATTCGCCTCCTGAAAAATCAATAAAAACGCATATGTTAGTACTATATGGACTATTTGTCTAAGCTTAAAATGAAGAGTTGTATTTTTTTTCACTAGTATTACTATAATGTACGTCTTCTTTATCTTCTGGGTTAAATTTACCATAAAAGCACTTTTTAGTGAGATTCGTGGATAAGAAAAAAATGCATATTTAGGATAATACTGCTATTTTACCGCTAAAAGTATTTTTGCCCTATTTGTTAAGTTTTTTGGGAAAATGCTGAAGATGGCTAGATCCAATGGCCAATCAATATACAAATACATTACTATAGCGGACGCGAATTATGGGATTGACGGCCGAGTAACTATGGATAACCGAGTAACTATAGTACCTTACTATAGATGGCAGAATGTTAACGAGGGCATCTAGAGATACGAGACCGACAGTCCCTGTTCGTGGCCAAGGCCACTGCTTTTTTCAAACAAGCAATGAAATAAATTAAAAACTTCCAACAAATTAATCATTATTTCTAGACAAATTAAAATAAAACTGTAAAATATAACAAACCTCGTTTATTGTTTTTTTTTAATAACTGCTTATAGACTTTTATAATGCTAAGATGCTGTGTCATAAAAAAGCATAATAATATGATATTCCATTTAATACCTCTCGTCTAACCGAACCTAAAACGGTGACACTTCGCGGTCTATTATAAGGAGCACAACATAAATATTTCATTGCATGTTTGAGAAAAACAATGTTTTTTCAACGACCTACATAAATATATATTTTATGAAATACTGTCGTTACCCAAATATTAGTTAGTAGTGAAATAAAATAAGAACTTCGTTGTTAAGCTATTATGTATTGACAGTAAAAATACATATTTATAATATTGTTTTAAATTCGGCATGATTTTTCCTGGTATAAAAATCGATGGAAAATGATTTACACAAATATAAAAGTTCCAGATGATAAAATCTCTTGTAATCCTTTTTCTCAATTCTATGTTTTTCAACTATATTGGCTGATATAGTTTATTCGACGGGTACGGACTTACTTTTATTTATTTTGCTTTTATACCCATCAAATAACCACGTATTAATTATGAATTAACTATCCTATTACCTAATATTATAAACGCGAAAGTTTGTAAGTATGGATGGATGGATGGATGTTTGTTACTCTTTCACGCCAGAACGGCTGGCCAGCTCTGGATGAAATTTGGAACATAGATAGATAACACAAAGGCTACTTTTTATTCCGGAAAATTGCGTAATTCCTGCGTGATAGCGATAAACGAATTCTATGCAGACGAAGTTGCGGGCAACAGCTACTTACAAATAAAGTTCGGATTAAAATCTTTCATAAAAAAAGAGGAATTTATTACCTTTGATTTAAGAGGCGTTGATTTCCAAATTAGAACAATATTATAAATTAATTACTCAAACAAGTCTTTTCGGTTCGGTTCTCGACCGCTCACTGACATTGCCTGCTGTTGAGACTCCGATTTATGTACTAAGGCTATATTGTATCTCAGCCGATAACCCCTGACGGGTCATCACAATTCCGCGAACCGCTCGAAGCCACGCAAAATAATACACTAAATTTACAAACTAATAGACAATTGACCAGCTGACAGAATGACCAATCTTTATTTATATTGGTGATTGTCACTAAGTTACTGCTTAGGTGATACATCTTGTGAATCAGTCGTGACTTCATTTTGAATTCTAATATTTTGCGTGGGCATCCTAACAAAAAAGAAGTAACAGCCTATGCTTAAAGGACTGATTTTTTGTGCATTTATGAAATCAGTTTACCTACTTACATGACATAAGACTTATTTGGATTTTTCTATTTGTCTTTACAACATTTATAGTATTTTTATGTAAGTAGAGATTTAAAAATCATTCGTAAAATAGGTATTTAGTATTATTATTTTTTTATTATAGCCTTTTTATTCCGAATTCGCTACAATTTCAGTAAGTATGTTGTTGTCGTTTTTTTTTTTTTTTTTTTTTTTTTTTTTTTATTTTTTTTTTTTTTTAATTATTATTATTAGATTGTCGCGTAATTCGGCGTGCCCTATGGCATAGGCCTCCTCCGTGTATTGGAGGGTTTGGGCTATAGTTCCCACGCGCGCCCAGTGCGGATTGGGAACTTAACACACACCATTGAATTTCTTCGCAGATGTGTGCAGGTTTCCTCACGATGTTTTTCCTTCACCGAAAAGCTCATGGCAAATTGCAAATGCAATTTGCGCACATAAATTCCGAAAAACTCAGAGGTGCGCGCCCGGGATTTGAACAATTTGAGGAAACCTGCGCACATCTATGAAGCAATTCAATGGTGTTTGTGAAGTTCCCAATCCGCACTGGGCTCGCGTGGGAACTATAGCCCAAGCCCTCTCAATGTGAGAAGAGGCCTGTTCCCACCAGTGGGACGCATATAGGCTGGAGATGATGATGATATGAAATTCGTAGTCCTTCCTGGAGCGATCGCCCCGGCGGCAGCGAAAGGAACACTTCCAGGAGGAAGGAATGCGAATTAGTCCGAAACTTTACGAGCTTTACTCGACTTTTATACGTGAGCTATCCGTTTGTGTAACTATGGTTGAATCTCATGGTAGCTTCATGTTGAAAATCTTGGATTTTTAATACCATATTTAAGTATGTATTTATCTACATTTATGTAATATGTATATTTATCCGTTGCCTAGTAGCCATATTACAAGCTTTGTTAGCTTGGGACTAAGTCAACTGGTGTGAATTGTCCCAAGATATATATTTATTATTTTATTTTATTCAGTACTTACAGTCTTATGTCTTATGAAATAATTCCAGTTTGGCCAGATAACAATGGCTGCGGGTCAACGACTGCTTTTATCGAGAGCCCACCTATTATAACCTTCATTTATATCTGCAACTTGGTAGGTAATTAAATTTATCTACGCACATATCATTAGTGCTCTAAAATGCGTTCAGAAACCGTAGGAAATGACCAGTATTATACACCCTTGCAAAAATATATACTGTAATAACATTACTGTTTTTTTACAAATAAAGATACTGTATCTAATAACATTACAGTACAAAAATCTGTACCTGCTTTAATGTTATTATAGTACAGATTTTACCTACTGCCACTGACAAGAAAGTATAATACATACATAAATCAAGTCTTTATCCCTTACGGGGTAGACCGAAACTAGTATAATTGGTTGTAATAATACTGGTCATTTCCCTACTGCTTCTGAACCCATCTTAGAGTACTTATGATATGTGTGTAGATGAAGTAATGTATGTAACTGTACATAATTACTAATTAGGCCTTAAAACACTCTTGTGATCTTATTTTGAAACTCGGCAAGGCTCGTTTCAATGTTCACGATGGTGTTTTAAGGACCCTTATTACGTAACGGTTGCATAAAATACTATTATTCCCCTTTGGGGACGAAGTTCAAGTATTTTTAGCAATAATAAATCGAGTGTTTCACGCCGCCTCCTAGGTCTAAATACACAGCATTTGCATATTTATTACAATACTTATTATATTTCAATTTATCCAGTCTTAGTGTCAATATAAGTAGCACAGACCCCTTGGACTTTATCTCATTGTAAATGTTTTTTGTTATGATATTGGTACAAAAAACAGGATGACGCAGTTGCTATACGAACATCACTATCCCCGTACCAAGAATATCTATTACTTCGATTAAGCATTCTCGCAATTTTTAAATGGGTAAACCGGCACTTGATCTTTTTTACTTCATATTTTGAGATATATTTTCAGCCCTAAGTGGAGTGTATTACCCCCAGACCATTCTCAGCGTCATACTCATAACGTCTTTGTCGGCCAATGGTATATCACTTCGAAATTTTCTGTGAACAGGTTCTACATTGAGTCTCAATTCAGTTATTTTGATAGTGCCTATTGAATTATCATCGAACATTGGAGCTTATATAATAGAAGTAAGCCAAACACAAAATATGTGATGCGAGTTCAAGTTTTGGTTCAAGTTCATTTGGTATAGTAAGATAATGACTATCTATGCACCTTGATGATGATAATTTTAGAATCTCTGTATATTTATTTTTATCTTAAGTTAGGTTTTGCAAAATTCATATAAAAAGTGATAAAACAATATTAATATAAAAACATAATAAAAACCTAACTAAGGTTCCGCCGGCAACAACATGGGGCCTAAGCTACCGGTGGTCAGGACGACAGAAAGGAACCTCTTGACTATCCGAGCCGTGTCCAGGAGTACCGCCCTCTGTATCTGGCCCTTGACCCAACCACCTAGCGAGAGCCTTTTAAGCTGATGGTCAAGGCTCTTCGCTATTAGACTGTTCGCCGAAACGACTATCACTTAGAATCATATTATTAGTAGCTTTTTTTTTAATTTCAGCGTTCTTTTCTAACATTGTTTGAGTTAAGGTTTTGACTGTCTTCCGTTTTTATAAATTTCGTTCAAATTTTGATTGAGTATAAATAAGTTTGTGGCTTTGAGTTGGCCTCGGAAAAGCTCTTTTGAGGCTACGAAATGTTTATACGCGCGAGTAAGGCTGTACAAAAACTATTAAAGGAATGTGTTTTTTTCCTGTTCTGGTTTTACTGATAAATAAAGGCAGACTTTGGATAACATATTAATGACTTCTTAAGATATCTTGACACGCTCTTATTTATTTGCAAAATATAGGGCACCGCCAAGGATGGAGGAAAAAGTCGTTCATGACATACTTAAAAGAATACGAAGAAAAAATGTTGCAAGATATGAGTCTTCATTATAGCTAATTATACGCGCTGTTTTTATTATATAATTGACTTATCGCCAACTTCCAGAAGATACTTTGCAAAACAAGTCAATTATTTATGAATGAACGGAAACAAACTTCAGGTTAAAAAATAATTTAGACTTTGTCTGCGTCCCGCGGGAACTAAGCTCTCATGGGATATAAAATAGCCTATGAAAATCAGAGACAGTATATGGAAACGAATCATGCAATTCCAGTCTACAATGCAATGTTCACTAATTGATGACACTGCAAGAAACTTTTCAAAACAATGATTGCATTAAAAATCCGATTGTAGGCAAAATCATAAAGTCCATGGTTGGCTAAATAGGAGCACCCTTTAGCGTAAAAATTAACCTTTTGCTGTGAAAGCCATCTGAGGCTAACAGCAATCAGTCCGCACTAAAAAAACTGCAAGAAAATAGTACCTACCGTCACGATAAAGTGAAAATATTTACAATTTTTTTTTTTTTTTTTCAGAAACCGCCTACTACTGTAAGAATATTTGACCGCAATGACTACTACAGCGTCCATGGCGTCGATGCGACGACTTGCTCCAGAGAAGTATTCTCTTCCATCGCTAATATTAAGAGAATGGGTCTCGAGCCTAATAAACTTGACTACCTCGTGCTGTCCAAAGGAAACTTCGAGATTCTCATCAAGAAATTATTACTGGTAATTCGACTAATCATTTAACAAAACTAGATATTGCTGTTCGATCTGTCTGAACATAGATTTACTTAACCAACTATGTAAATTTAAAATGTTATTTTTATTTTAAAACTATGAATGAAACTGTTTATTACTAGTTTTATAAATTCATGATATAAATATTAAATCGATTATAAATTATTTAATTAATAATCGATTGATATATAAATCTGAAAATGTTCATAAAAACAGGAAGTTCGTGCCCACGCTGGTCAAAATATTTGCTAATTTAGCTAATGAGTTACGTAATAATACGGCAAAACAATTATTGTAATCTCTATTATTACTTAGAATTAAAGAGGTACTAATTGTTTATTTGCAATGTTTCCTTATAATTAAACTTAGTGTTTTATTGTTATGAACTAATCACATATTTTACTAAAATTTATAGCTAATATGAAATTTTCACAAATTCTGTTGTATAGGTGATGGTATTTAGGACTTTGTCCAACGTCCGTCCGGATTACTGTCACTATCTCGAAGTGAAATTACTGTGCACACAAGATATTTCATCTTGGTCCTCTGGGTACGCTTATGCATCTGCGAATTCTTTAATTCTTCGGTGTTGCCATGGATAGTGGTGCTCACTTACCTACCAGGTTACCGTATAATGAAAAAGTATACAGCTAACAGTTTCGATTAAATTTGTCATAGTAAAGGTATTTTTAGCTAAAAATTCGATCTTACTAGGTCTAATCTGTGGGAAAATGCGTATTTCCGATTTTGTTTACACCAAGCCAGGCTCGGTATCATATACAAATACACTCTAGCGTTAACTGGAATTATACTGATAAGCACTGTTTTTTTACAATCAGTAAAAAAAAATTGCGGTATTGTTGTCTTATAATTTACTCATAATTTAAAATCATTGATGATGGGTGCTCTCGGTTGTTTCTGTAGGTACATTATTCCGGAAAGCATTGACTGCAGATAACCCGGGATATTGACCTTAAACTACATTGGATTATGATCGTCATTGGTTCACGATATTAATAGTCAATGTAAACAAATGACACGTGTCTAAATTCCTAGTATATTTTTAACTATTTTAAAAATCAGTTAAGAGCGAGTCGCACATGAAGGATTCGTACAACGGTACCTAAAAATGAAGTCTGTTACGAATAGGTGTCATGTATGGGATTTATTTAACCACCGAGGCAAAAAGAAGGGTGGGGGTTATAAGTTTAACCGCTATATATGTTTCTGTCTGTGGAGTCCTAGGACCGTTTCAAGATCATCAGCTTTTTTTAAATGTTCGTTACTTTTTATTGTAGTAGGTACAGTAATCTTATGTGTACATACATACATACACAAATCATGTCTTTATCCCTTACGGGGTAGACAGAGCCTAAGGTGGCAAGACCTAGACCACGATTAGCAAGATTGTACTGTGTGTTGTGTGTGTGTGTGTGGTGATTGTATTGTGGTTGATCTTATGTATACTTACTATAAAAAAAATTACAGCGTTGCAAAGCCCTGATCCTATTTAAAAAATACAGTGACTTATACGGACCGACAGTTGAAGCGTAATATGGTATCGTTAATACCGCTTTGGGTACAGACCCCAAAAAAAAACGTGATTTTGAAATTAACAATTCACCAAAAAAAATGGTCAAATATGTTCTTTCTTTGTGGTCATTTCCTCGTTTTTTTTTCATTTACGTTATTTTTATTACAAAGAACTTATTTTATTTGTCAGGTGAGAAGATACAGAGTAGAAATTTACGTAGCCGAAGGCTCGGTGAAGAATTCCGATTGGACGCTCCAGTACAAAGGGTCGCCAGGCTGCCTCTCGCAGTTAGAGGAAGTGCTGGGGGAAGGCTTGGGAGCCACCGACGACAGCACGCCGTGCCTGATGGCTGTTAATATCAAAACTGATGCGGTTACCAAGGTAAGAAGAGACGTCTCCAACGTACGATCCAATACAGGGTATAGGCCTCTCAAAATGGGAGGTTAAAGGTCTTTACACGATACATAAACTTAATGTGTGCGGATTCAGCTCCTGAAAAAGGTTATTATGTATTAGGAAAAGGTCCTTTTAAAATCGAATAAGAGCGAGTCCGACTTCGGTTTCATTTACGTTCGATACAATCCATTCATTTCTTAATTAGGATCGTGACTACAGGTCCTTGTCCCACTCGGTATTTTTCCGTCACCGAAAAGCTCATGGTAAAGGCCAGAGCTAGCAAGTTTTACAAAGTTTGGGGCTAGATTGATTGGTGTAATCAATATTATAGCTGCAATTTTTTTTACTCTCACGGTAAAACAGCTCACTCGTAATTAAAATCTCTGGATGACACACGTGATATTCCGACTTTTCCACGGAATCAGGATTTACGCATACAAATTGCGGAAATGTTAACCATCAAGGTTGCACGGGTAACCTTTATGCGAAATAAGGTAAAACCACGACATGTAATTTCTGCGAATTCGATAAATTCCCGGAATCTTAACTGCCACATCTAAAAGTTTACGAGAGCGCAGCCACTCCAAGCTAAGTAAACTACTTCTATATGTTTACACATAAGACGATATCCGGTCGCAGAGATTTTTGAAAAGTAGATTATATTATGATAGAATAAAGTGTTGCCACCGTGGCATATCTAATCCTCTGGAAAGATCATAAAAAGGACAATTGCAACCCAGACTTATCATACCCACAAAAAAATTGATGAAATTGGCCTTCGTAGTCCCCCTTTTTTATGTTAGAGAGGCCAGACAAACGAACTAGTGGGTCACCTGATGTTAAATGATCACCACTGTCCATAGGCCCTATTTGCTTTTTCGTCAATTTTATGATTTTCGAAGGTCTCTAGTTTTTTAAATAATCAAGATTAGACGGAATTGAAGGTAAAAGTAAAACACAGGGGCGTGGCAGAGGTAAGTATAAATCGTGCGGTAAAATCCATTAGTTCTAATGTGATTTGATAATCAGGGAGGAAACGGGATTTGTATGGAGAAACGGAACGATACGAAAGATATGGAGAAATTTCCTCTTAAATTGCGAAACTCCGTATTCCCAGGGCCGGCTGCTTGGGGTGGCGTGTGTGACAGCGGGCGACTACCAAATGTCAGTCACCGAGTTCACGGATGACGATCTGCTGACCGAACTAGAGACCATCACCGTGCAGATGGCGCCTTCCGAGTGTTTGGTGCCGCTGGTTGACAACGAGGATGTTGGTATTGTTTTCTATTGACGACCGTAGTGGTTCGTGACCGTGACTATGAGCTACTGGTCCTCGACTCGAATCCCGGTAATGAAAGTGCATATGTTTAATACGCATCCGTTGCCGTTCATAGGTACAATCAAGGTCAAAGTTAGTTATGGATTTGAGCAAAGTTGCAAAGTTATGTATACATGACATGAACTGCTGCATTTCACGCTATCACGCCGGCGGGTGCGCGGCGGCCCTAACAGCCTCCTGGCCACTGTTGTTGAGAGGATCGAGGGATCGTTTTTAGTCTGGGATGCTATGCATTTGTCAGCGAGAGGTTAGGTTAGGACTTATTGTGTTTTTACTAATTTAGACTTAAGGTTATAAATTATCATTTTATTGTTATTATTATCAACCTTATCGCCATAATAATGGTGATCTTGACTTAACAATCTTTGCTTAGTTTGGGACCGTAATATACTCCTTGCAAAAAAAACGGGCAGTTATGGTTTTTGTATTTAATGAGCATAGAAGCTTACTTTCTAAGCTTTAATTCCTAAAAATCTGAAATACCATTTTTAAATTAATTTATCTCGAGCGCTGAATAGAGGGGCGTCAAATATATTTACACAGTAACTATTGATAAAGTACAATTAGTGCATGCCAATACTCGATGTTACATTTAAACATTTTCAGTACAAAGCGCTCAGCAAAGTAATGGAGAGAGCAAGCGTGACGGTGACCAAACTGAAGCGAAGCGAGTTCTCCACAGAAGGTCTCATGCAAGACCTGACTCGCCTGCTCAAGTTCAAGGAGGATCAGCAACAAGACGCCAACGCGTTCGAGGAGACCAGGAAAGAAGTGGCGATGACGAGTTTAGCGGCTGCCGTGAAATATGTGTCGCTTATGACTGAAAACACAAATTTCGGAAGGTATGAGTATGTCGAGCTCGTATGCTGGGCCAACGAAAAACGAGCAATTCCTTAAAACATCAGCTCTAAACGAAACTCTATTACTCTTTGTCTGTCAGATTCTGTTATCTGTAATAAAATACGACAAATGGAAAAAAAGTTTGTTGCTTGTAGTAAGCAAGTATCAGACTTATAGTGTTCCAAAATACCTCAGCTATCAGCCCACCTAGCATCCAAAAAACTCTTTTATTACCTAGAAGCGGTTACCCGCTACTGTCTGCGAAGAATTCGTTTATCCCTACCTCACGGGATAAAAATAGCCTATTTTATTTTTTCTTAGTTAATCTCCTTCCAAATTTCATCACGCTGGGCCAGCGGTTCTACCATAAAGAGATCTTTCTAGATGATTTTTTTTTATACTGTTAAAATGGCTCGATTATTCTCAGATTCCGTCTAAGCACAATCCAAGCGGACTGTTTTCTCCATCTCGACGCTGCGGCGCTGTCGGCACTGAACGTACTGCCGGAATTAGGCGACTCATCGCGCGCGCCCGCTCGCAGTTTACTAGGCTTGCTCGACAGATGTCGCACGCAACAAGGAAAACGGTCAGTCTCTTCAACTAATTCTTTCTGAAAACAATCCACTGCAAACAACGTGTTATCAGATCTAAATGTATTCCCGGAGTGAGGTGACGCGTGCGCACGGAGTTTACTGTGCTTGCTCGACAGATGTCGCACGTAGTAATGAAAACGATTCTACAATTGTACAAAAATGAACTGTATTACCATGTGGCACTAACAGTAGCTTAGTAAATTCTCGCCTCTTCCCTTTGAGAGCAGACAAGTGCCCATGCGTGTTTTGCACACCTTGCGGTTTCTTTAGCGTACTGTTGAGCCACTTAATGTTTGTAACTTGGCCGTGTAATGCAGATCGAATGGCTGTTAGCTAGTCTGTAACATCGGTCATTGATTACACGGCTAAATTGCGAACAATGGCAAGTGGCTCACCAATCCCGGTTCGTGACTGCATAAAGGGGAGCGGAGGAGGAGTAGAGTTATTTTAGTCACAACTAAAAAAACTACATACATACCGTCACGCCTCTTTCCCACAAGGGTAGGCAGAGACTAATTTATTCCACTTGCTACGGTCCTGACATGTTTTTTTCGCTTCATCCACACTCATCAATCTCTTCATACATGCTCGTCGGTTTCGGGTACTCCTGTTCTGACCTTTTTCCAAAGCGTCTCCTATTTGGTCTCTGAACGTCCGTCTAGGCCTTCCCCTCCCAACGTAACCATTCACACTCCCCATATATATCTGTTTAGTTAGTCTACTTTCATCCATCCGCTCTACATGCTCAAACCAACTAAGCATACTTTTTTCTATCCTAGTCACTATATCCTCTTTCACACCAGCACGTTCCCTTATCACACTGTTCCTTATTCAATCTTTAACATAACATTACATAACACTTACTTTAGCATAACATCTGCCTGGAGAGAGATGTCTGCTGTTGACATCCTTTACAATTATCTTTACTTTACTTTAGTAGGACCATTTTTTTAAACAATCGATGGACGTATGAGAGTGGTCACAATAGATAACTCTCTCCAGGCCGATGTACACCTTCCATACTCCTTAACGCTCTCATTTCTTCTGCATTTATTCTACTTTCACGCTTCTTTTGCCATACCCAAGTTTCGCTACCTACTAAAAAACTACTCTAAATTTATTGTCGCCATACAAATTGACTTCCAGCCTCCTCGCCCAATGGTTGCGTCAGCCACTTCGGGACATCAACTTGATCAACGAGCGACTTGACGTGGTCGAGTTACTGGTGGAGCACTCGCAGCTCCGCTTGCAACTTCACGACGACCACCTGAGAAGGATACCGGACTTGCGGGCGCTGGCCAGGCGGTTGACGCGGAAGAAGGCTAACTTGCATGACTGTTATAGGATTTATCAAGTTAGTTTCATGCGTGGCATGTCTAGAAATCTTTAAATTTTGACGTAAACAACAACCATAACGTCTACTGAATCTTTTCTGCACACATATGCGAATTTAATGGTGTGTGTTGTGTGTTCCTATTCCGCACTGGGTCCGCGTGGGAACTATAGCCCAAGCCCTCTCATTCCTAGAGGCCTGCGCCCAGCAGTGGGACGTATAAAGGCCTGATGATGATATGTAGAACGTACCAGTTGCTTCTCTTCCCGTGCAGATGGTAAAAGCCCATCGAGGGAATAGGCGAAAATCTTAGGAATCATGTTATAAGTGATTCGGCTAGCATGATCACTATTTTGATTCTCCTTCCCACCTATACGGCTACAACCATGCTAAACGTGGCCTTTAGGTCTTGTTACCCTAGGCTCCGTCTACCCCGTAAGGGATTAAGACGTGATTTATGTATGTATGAGTCAAGTATCCAGAATAGAATCTTACTCTTGTTACAACTGTTATAAGATTGTCAAGCATACTAATCAATCAAAGTAAGCCAATTGGAGCTCGTATTTGTTTCCGTTCTGTTCATATATTTTACTTTTGGTAACTTTATCTCGTTTATTTGTACCTTCATCGCACTTCGCGATCGCTATTAAGCGATAAGACCGCCTATTGTCTACTTTGTTCTTTGTTTCTGTATTGTTTTGTACTGATTTGTGGTGTTCAATGAAGAGTATTTGTATTGTATTGTATTGTATTGTATTGTCTACTGGTCAGAAAGACAAACGCTAACCTACCATTCTCAACGATTACAGGCAATCAACCGCTTACCTCCTCTCCTGCAATGCTTAGCCGATGCCTACAATCCAACCGTCCACTCTTCCATAGCAGAACCGATATCAGAACTGAACGAGGACCTTGGAAAGTTCCAGCAAATGATTGAGTCAACTGTTGACATGGAGGCAGTGGAGAAAGGTAAGTTATAAGTTTTATCGATTTTGACATAATATTTCATAGGTTAAAAATCTTTGGTTACGGTTAACGTTATTGTTAAAGTAACTTGATGCAACTTACGCTTAGAGCTTTTCACCATACTCAGATTAGTTTCAGGTTTAACACAGACCGGTCCCGGCAAATTTCGTTCCGCCTTAATATCAGAGATGGCGTTGTGTGTGAAAAATTTAAAAATAGAATCAGTTTGTTCTAGAATTGAATCGGACATACATAGGTACTAACAAGTATAATCTTTCTTTATTTGAAAAAGATATTCCGTTTTTTTTTTCAGGCGAGTTCCTAGTTAACCCGACGTTCGACGAACAGTTACAAACGTTGCGCGGCGAACTAGACAAGCTGCAAGTTCATGCTGACAAGGAGCTTAGCAAAGCTGCCCGCGACTTGGGACTAGAAGCCGGGAAAACTATCAAATTGGAGAGTAACCCGCAAAACGGTTACTGCTTCAGGTATGTTACATACATACATACATACATCTATCACGTCTCCATCCCTTACGGGGTAGACAGAGCCTAAGGTATCAGGTACCTACAGGCCACATTTAGCAAGATTGTGGGCGTATAGGTGGAAAATGGAATCAAAATAGTGATCGGTTGCTAGCCTCATCGCCTAAAACATGATTCTTATGATTTTCGCCCATTCCCTCGTCAGGTATGTTGTTTTATTGATATCCGCAATCAGTGGAAGGATCTGCTAGATTTGATTATGATAGGCTTGTAACTAAGTTACAAGTCTTGTAAGAATGAGAGTTACATTAAGTTCTTTTCAACTTTACAATGTTGTTCAGTTAGTCAAGGTTATGTTAAGGGGCCGGGTTTACAAATTGAATGAAGTAAAATAAGTTAATTGCTGGCTTTATATTCCGAAATTCGATGTTTCCTGCTATACCGTTTACTCTAATAGTCTTTAATGTGAGAACGAAAGGGACGGCATAGTGCGAAATTAGAATTCCAGAGTTTTAGCCTCCCTATGCATCAATCTGACGTTACCTTACGATTGCAACTTTTCAAATAAAAATCCAAAGCGCTTGTTAAGTCTCAGTGTTGGTGCGAGCGTAGCAACGCAGCCTCATAGATTTATCCTAATGAATTTGAACTCGACTGACTGATTTGCTGTTATGCTTCAGAGTCACGATGAAAGAAGAGCAAACTCTCCGTGGCAATAAGAAGTACACCATCATAGATGCAGTTAAGGGCGGAGTGCGGTTTAAAACCAACGCTCTCGCCGACTTAACAGAGGACTATGTGTCGACGAAGGCGACGTACGAGAAAGAACAGGACAAAGTCGTGGCTGAGATCGTCGGAATCGCTTGTAATATTTATTTTTTTCTTCATAATTAACGAATCAAGCGTAATTTTGCTATATACGTAAATCACGTCTATCCCTTGAGGGGTAGACATGGCCTAAGGTAACAAGACCTAAACGCCACGTTTGGCACCGTATATACCGACGACCGAATAGCCTGTCTAGTAGTTAGTGACCCAGGTAGAAGCAGGCACTTGTAGAATTTAATTACCTCTATATAAGTTCCTGCTTATACCGAGATTCGAACCTAGGACCTCTAGTTTCATACCCCTCCACTAACGGTCACTTACGACTAGGCTATTCAGTTGTCAATACATAGTCGGTGTTAAACGTGGCGTTTAATTAATTAATATTTCTGTTTGTACCCGACTCTCGATTACTGTGTGCGCAGAATTCGCTTATCGCTATCCCGCGGTAACTATGCTGTTTTCTGGGATGAAAACTATCCTATGTCCGTCCCTGGGACTGAAACTAACTGTATACCAAATTTCAACTAATTATGTATGTATGTTTAATGTAACCGCGGCAATATAAGGTGTCAGCACGCCAATTTTACTTAATTAGATGCTTAAGTTGTTACGTACTAAGCTGCATAAGTTATTATAGTTTTTTAACTAACTAACTCTTTAATTTTCCGGGATTAAAAGTATCTAAAATATTGACCATGCGTATACAGTACCACCACGCAAAATTTCATTTAGATCGGTCCAACGGTTTTGGAGATTTGCGAACACAGACACAAATGAACACATACAGACAAAAATTATGAAATTTGCTTTTTTGTGTTTTGTTACTCTTCCCTAAACGTTAGCACTGTATTTTTAATGAATTTATTTAATATAGACACGAACTTTCTACTGATTTATTATGTATAGATTTACTTATAATGGCAATAATGTAGTCTTTTATTCTAGCTGGCTATTCAGAATGCCTGTTCTGCCTCTCGCACGTGCTATCTCGGCTGGACGTGCTGGTCTCGTTTGCCGTGGCCGCGGCCACCGCCCCGCACCCGTATTGCCGACCGATCATCACTGAAGACATCGACAACTTTGTGTTAAAAGATGTGAGGCATCCCTGTCTCGAAGTGCAGGAAGGCGTGTCGTTTATACCGAACGATGTTGTTTTCAAAAGAGGTTAGTGCGTTAGTATAAATAAGAGAAGGCAGAATGTAATAGAGCCTAGCCATTGTGTGGAATGCGGATCTTACGAAAATATATCCTTTATAATATAAGAAACATCAGCGAGCACCGGAAAATACACTTATTTAAACAACATTTAATACGAGAACATGTAACACGAATTAGAAACTAACCTGACCACTAAGACTAACGTAATAATAACATAACGTTTGCAAGTATAATAATTTGTTATAAAAATAATAAATATGTAGGATATTCATGCTGGTCTGGGAGTAAAAAAAAACGTAGAATTTGCCATCACTATTTTGATTTTGCTTTCCAGCTATACGCCCTTAATCTTCCTAAACGTGGCCTTTAGGTCTTGTCACCTTAGGCTCTGTCTATCCCGTAAGGGATTAAGACCTGATTTACGTATGTATGTATGTATATTCAATAGTAGGTACAATCCAGTTGTGGGTAATGTAGGGTGGCACTCCACTTGACATATTTATCCAAATATTTGCTTGAGCGAAGGGGATGCACTATATTGTTTCTAACGTATGCGACGGAGATGCCGATAGCGCATCGCGAACACGCAACGCCAAGCGGAAGGTTATAGTTGGTTTCTTTTTAAATGACGAAAATGCAATTAGCGCGGGATTTTAAAACTTCTTTTGTTGCTGAATATGAAAGGAAAAAATAACAAAGAGACGTAATAAAACTGACCGAAGTATGGCACGTGTACTGGAGTAGCTCAACCCTTCTTGATCTTTGAAATGAAAGATTTTAAATTTTGTTTAAAATATGATTATTAATAGGTACTAGCGAAAGCCAGTTAGACACTAACAAAATATTGCACTTAAGCCTAGAAAGTATCCCCTCCTATTGATTATTGTTTATTACCTGAACTGGACCCTTTTAAGTATAATAGGTGTATTGTTTTCCAAATACAATTACACTGCCGCTAACACTCAGGTAAAAATGTCTTATACCTACTATTAAAAAATTGTACAAAGTGATATTGACACAGTATTATAATTATTATTTTAGAAACGCACGTTGTCTAGTGTAACACCGGCCAACAACATCAAAACTATCAATATTGTTTGTTCACGGTATATTTGGACTGAACACTAATGGTTTTACAACCCCACTTAAAGTTAACAATTGAACAATAGATGTCGGTTTTAAGTACTTTTCGTCATTTTAAATGAAACAAACCATACCATAAAATTTGCAAGCTGTTATACTAGTTTCACGAACACGACAGTTAAGTTTAAATATTGCCGCGACATAGCTAGTTTAGCAAAAGTAAAGTGATGTGTCTGTGTCTAACCAAGGCAAACTGATGTCAAAATGGCAGATAAAGACAAACTAGTAATGCGATAAAAAATGCTTAAACAAGCGAAGATTTACATGATTTGGGGAGCTGTAGGCTTATTATCTAACTCGCTGGCAATCGCCATCGTGTTCATTTTGACAGTTCATGTATGGGCTGACAATTGGCATCGGAATTAGCTCTCTGTCACTTTCATACAAGAACTGTCAAAATGAACACGATGGCGATTGCGAGCGAGTTAGGTAATAAGCCTACAGGACTTACTCGTAGCTCATGCTACTACCCGCAAAAGTGTTAAAAAATATCAGTTTTGTTCTACTTTTGTTGGTTGTGCAATTTCTACATTTGCGTTTGAAATACCATATTGCGTCATTAGATACGAGTAGGTCTAAACAATCAATTTGCGTCATCTCTAGTTACGTAATCTCATCGATAGCGTTATCTTATCAGACATTCCTGGTTTTACGTATGATTACGTAAATTCTCTTTTGTCCGATTGGTTCGTCAAAAAAAGGATACGTCGGTGCAAATCCTTTGAAGATACTCTACTAAAAGCCGTACTCGTACAATGAAAAATAAAAATTTAATGAGGACGCCTCTTTCTTTGTAAATGTTCAATTTTTGACGTAAGGAGCTTGGTGTGCTAAACTAATTAAAAAATTACTTTCGCAGTATTTTTTTTTTACAACAGCTATAACTCGTTACAGATTCGTGCCTCATGCATATAGTAACGGGCGCTAATATGGGCGGTAAATCAACGTGGATGCGTTCGTGCGGCGCGGCAGCCCTACTGGCGCACGCGGGCTGCCTGGTGCCGGCCGCCAGCGCCACCATACCGCGACTGAAGGCGCTCTGTGCTAGGGTTGGCGCGGCCGATCGAGAACAGAGGGGACAGAGCACTTTCATGTTGGAAATGATCGAGTCTGCTACCATTTTGAGAGTAAGTGTTTATAAGCGGGTTAATTACAGATTTTCTTCCATGCTGGTCTGGGAACAAAGAAAAAACATAGAAAGTACCAGTTGCTTCTCTTGTTGGTAAAAGCTCACCATGGAAAGGGACGGAGTTCTTAGGAATCGTGTTGTAGGCGATGCGGCTAGCAATCTATCACTATTTTGATTTCTCATTACACATTTGCACCTATCATGCTAGATGTGGCTTTTGGGTCTCGTTACCCAACCATTGTCTACCCCGTAAGGGATAAAGACTTAATTTATGTATGTATGTGATTACGGACTGTGATCAGGATGTCAAGGGATTAAGAGGTTTTTTAGCTAGGGTAATGAGCGAGCTAGTGGGTCACGTGATGGTAAGTGAACACCACTACTACTAGTTATCGCCCGCGACACAAAAGAATTGCAGATGCCACGCTGGAACACAGCAGTGTAAGCACTGCTGCCGGCAGGATTAGCGAGTAAGATGGTTCTTTCCAGTGGCAATAAACCTTGAGGTGGTTAACTTCAAAATTCAAAGCCCTAGAGCAAGCGACCCGATTTAGGCCGCATTGGCGTGTTTGCTGCCGTCTGCCAGAGACTGGAAAAGGGATGTCCAAGTCCGAAGGGTAATAAGTGGCTCACTTGCGTATATCCTACACATGTTGAAATTGTGATCGATATGCGTGTCCTCACGTCAAGCCCGACAGTCGCACAGGGCGAGTGCGGGGTATGTAGCGGCGTGCGGGAGCGCAGCACACCTCCCGCTTCCCCGGCCCCTGATACCTTGGAGCTGTACATCGTAATCAATTGGCATTGTTCATTTTTTTAGTATGGTCCAATTCGAAAACCATTTCGAGGAAAACCATCATTTATCCGATTTATCTTGTCCGATTTCAAAAATACTTTATGATTGCAGATATTTTTGTAAAAGTACTTTGAAGCTTTGTTTGACCGAACGACCCGGTTTTTAGACAGAATCCAGCATCGAATGTTTGCCACAAAAATGAAAAAAAAAAGTTTAGCTAAGGCAACTGTCATGTGTCACTGTCAAATCGACAAAACCATAGACAAAGCTGTTTTTTTTTTATAGCCAGCCGAACGAAGGCGATTGGGATTCTGTCTAAATTCACGAATTATCAAACAGCGAAAAAATATTTATTATTAATTAACAAAGCTACGTAAAAGCATAATATTCAAATTAGTTGCTTGAAATAGTCCATTTTATCAAATAAAGGTGTTAAAAGCACAGCTTAAAAAAAATGAACAATGCCAATTCTTTGTTTTATTTTGCAGACAGCAACCCCAGATTCCCTAGTGTTGATTGATGAACTTGGGCGAGGCACTTCAACTTACGAGGGTTGCGGCATTGCGTGGGCTATAGCTGAGTAAGTTACTTGAAATTGTTATTAACTGTAGATACGCGCTAGAGGTGCAAGGCATCTTCACATGTGTTGCACGTGTCCCCTCCTACCGATATTTGTTAACATAATTTATGAATGCAACAGACTCAATTATTACCACAACGAACTCTTACTCGTTTGCCTCTTTACCACTTCATTTTCAAAGTACAACCATTTTTCGTCGCGAGTCGGGTGTTAATGGTCGTGGTGTCAGTAGAAGTTGGGTGTTTGCGTGAAGACATTGTGTCGGACAGACAGTGTAACGCGTTTATTAGACTCTGTGCTCAAAATCTTCATAGTTATAGTGACCAACTTATTCACACAGATTCGAGACTCATTGAAAAAACAGAACATACATATGTTGAAAAAAAAACACCATTATTACTTTAAATAGATTCGGTTAAGTATAGTGTTGTATGGATTATCAATACTGGCATAAAAAAACAAATACCGACAAAGCTATGCGTGTATTGGAACGCGAACGTGTCCAACTAGATAACGGGGAATTACCTGTAAAGCGTACCGCGCGCCGCGAACGGGGAGTCCCCGCGTGTCTTGAGTCTTGAGCTCACATCGCACAGAGTGCTCACTCGAATGAATTTGAGAGTGTTTGAGTGACCACTATTAACTGAAAAAAAAAATTGTTTACTTGTGAATTGATTATGTATTTCGTATCGAATTACTAGAACTTGTGAAGAGATTTTGGTTTCATGGTCAACAATACAAGGCTCATCTAATAGATGGTAATGTACAGAACACTTTATAAATACCCTGGAATTTACAAATAGTTTCAAACTCCCCAAAAATCCGCAAATTCAAAAGTGTCCTTCCTATTCACTACTAACTACCCGTTCCCTCATTCAACTTCATATTTATTCAAACAATATTTTGAATCAAAATTTTAAATGATTTTGTTTGCTGTTATATACTTAGTATTAAAGTACTTAACTACACAGTACGGCTGTGTAAATGTAAGTGGACTTTATTTCTATTGGATTTAGATGCAAAATCATATTCTGGGTGAGGCTTCAAATTTTTAAAACAATCAGTTTCTTTATGTACCTACTGATGGGACTTAACCGATAAAAGTACATACTTTTGTACATAGACTCACAATCTATATAGATGGTGTCATTTAAATGGACATAAAAAACAAGCCCCTACATGAGCATTTTGAACTCTAGATCGATTTCATAAGGGCTACAATACAACTGTAGCTATACGTATTTTTCGCCATTTCTACGTTCGGCTCTCTATTATTACTTATGATTTCCAAGAAATATAGGATTGTTAAAATAATAAAAGTCTGTTATATCTTATCGTGTATTAATCTTTTTGTCGATAATGCCCTAAGCATAGAACTTATCGTGCACGTAAACACGATTGTCCCGTTTAGGTGCGTATTGGCACCTTTCTGCCGTTAAGATAGTGATATAAACATAATTTCACTAGAATCAGACAATATTTTCCGTCGGAAAGTGGAACATTCCACATTAAATAGAATAAATAGAGCATCTAAACTGTCCATTTATCGAATATTCGCCTCTATGAACATACACTTTTCACCTCTACGCCCTCAGTGTCTTGCTAAACGTGGCATATAGGTCTTGTTACCTTAGGCTCTGTCTACCCTGTAAGGAATAAAGACGTGATTTGTGTATGTATGTATGAACATACACACATTACAGTAGCTGAGTTAACAGCAAGTTTCAAAACATACCTACAATAGAATCGTCCTCAAATGAAGTTTCTGTACCAGTCTGTAGCCAACCCTAGGATATAAGACGTAACCTCA
Organism: Pandemis cinnamomeana; assembly: GCA_932294345.1. NCBI lineage: Eukaryota > Metazoa > Arthropoda > Insecta > Lepidoptera > Tortricidae > Pandemis > Pandemis cinnamomeana. The sequence continues at coordinate 7,724,515 of OW028711.1, forward strand.
ATCCACTCGAATCTGAGGCTAAGGTCGGAGCTCTCTGCCGACCCCCAGGGGTCCCTTAATCACCGGTTAAGAAGCACTGGTTTATGCGAATGGATCGGATTTACTACGTTTTATCACTACATACTAAAAAACAAAGTCGTTTTCCGCTGTCTGTCTGTCCCTATGTATGATTACATCTTTAAAACTACGCAACGGATTTTGATTTGGTTTTTTTAAATAGATAGAGTGAGTCAAGAGGAAGGTTTATGAGTATAATTCTACAAAGACGAAGTCACGGGTAGAAGCTAAGGTTATATATGACTAGGTTTTGCATTATCAAACAAAATGAGATATAGCAATAGCAGATCAGTACTGTACTAGTAGGTACTGTTTTTGTATAATTCTTTTCTGGTTCAAGCTTTTCGAATCCTAAGGGAAAAAAAGTTTTGCAACGCCGAAGCTAGTAATACACTAAGAAAATACACCATTTTTTTATCATACAACCGAAAATGTTAAATTCAAACGGGTCACTTGATTATAAATTTAGGTACCAATTGATAAAAACAAAAATAATGTAGTTATTAAAAGTATAATTATCAGTTAACAGAATTGGTACCGGATTATTAAAATTGTACCTACAACAGATAATACCATGAATTTTACAAATCAACTTTAAAGTTGAAGGGAAATACTAAGTTTCGTGTGATAAAGCTTACGTATATTCTTTTTTAAGATGGATTTCGATCACAGTAAGAACATTGACCGCTATGTAGCTAAAATGAAAAAAAAAATACCTTGCTACTCCGCTACCCACGTGCAAGACAACTAAGCCTGTGTGAAATATATATGTTTTTCATGCAATCTCTCCCTCCACTACTGCCAATATAGTTAAGTACGACGTTGGTTTGCATGTGTAACAGTTGTGCTCATTAAACTTTGATAATGATCCCGTAGAGGGATCGAAACGCGTCAGTGTTTGTGTGGTGTAAGGGATAATTAGTTTGTGGGATTTATGTGTCTTATTGGCAGTAGTGAAGGGAGGGATTGCATGAAAAAACATATTTCACATAGGCTTGGTTATCTTGCACGTGAGTACCGGAGTAGCAAGGTAAATTTTTTGTTCATTGAAATGGACCTCTGCAAAGTAACGCCTGATTCAACAAAAAACGCTATGTAGCTGTCATGTCTAGTTAGTTACCGACGAAATGATGTAATTTGGCAACTTGAATTCTGAAAGAAAATACCGAATTTTGTATGGATTTTAGTCATTTTCCGCTTTCCGATGATATTGATCGTCAACAAACTAAGCTATCATGTAAAGTTACCAACTGGTCATGCAATATGGCAAGTGAGATGTTGATAGAAAATACCGAATTGCGTATAGATTTTTATCATCTGCTTTTTTTATACGACAAAGAAGGCAAACGAGCAAGTGTACTTGATAGTAAGTGAGCACCACCACCCATGGACACCCGCAACACTAGAGGATTGCTAACGTTGCTAGCCTAGAGGGTTAGGTTAGAATACCTCTTGTACCAGTAATTTAATGATAGTATTGACCACCAACAAGCTAAGCTGTTAAGTCAAGTTACGGACGGGATGATGCAATTTGTCAACTTGGATGTTGAAAGAAAAATACTGAATTGGGAATACAGTTTTGCTATTATCTCCTTCGAGATACTGATCGCATCGACCGCTACCAAGCTGTCAAATGCTACCTATTCACTTGTTATTCAACGGCGCCTCAAATTCTGATAACCAAACGATAACCGTCTTGTGTAATCCTAGACGTGATTCATTTGATATCTTACATCCTTTTCCAGAGAACTGGCGACAAAGTGCAAATGTTTCTGCCTATTCGCCACTCACTACCACGAATTGACAAGACTTCCGAGCTTGCATCCGGGCGTTATCGTAAACTCCCACGCTGAAGCTTCCGTTGTGGACCAACAGTTGCTACTGCTGCATAAAATTGCCCCTGGCCCGGCGACGCACTCCCTGGGACTCCATGTTGCTAAGTTAGCTGATTTACCGGAGTCGATAATCGAGGCAAGTTTTTTTAGATTAATTGAATAGATAGTGAGCAAAGTGGAGTTGGTAATAAGCACCAATGGGAACACCTGCAAAGCGGAGCCTGGAGGGCTGAGGAATCTCATCCACGATGGACCTCATGTGTCAGTAATTTCAGCGGCTGCCTTACTCTCCACGCTGGTACGCAGCAGCGTAATACATGGTTTGGTGGCATGGTTAACGAGTAAGATAGTGCTGGCGTTTTGGACGGATCTTGTAGAGGGTCGAAGATCGAACTACCTGCAATTCTAAATTTCTTAACTTAGGCGGAGGATTTGAACCAATATGATTGGTCAGAAGCTGCTAGTCTCTACTCCTTTTCAATCTGAATAGACCTACTACGAAGCATTAAGTCTTCCTAAATGATACTCATACTCATACTTGTTTATTCGTAATACTTATAGTTTTTATATGTCATTTTTTTTACAATTTTAATAAAACTGGAGCACCAATAAAATAATAAAACATTTTTTTTTAATCATAAAGCTGTAGGCTGTGTGTGTATATGATGGTGTTGTCGGTTTCATACTAATTATTACAAGCTTTATATTAACTTGCAATGTAACATACATTGTCTGGGTGGATTCGTGCGACTCAATTTTGAAGCAGATATCTTCATCCAATTGAGCTGAAATTCGGCATACTTGTTTGGGTCGGATGACAATACAATAATCTGGCTGTAGAATTCTGGTGGTCCAGCCAGGACCGTCTCCGCAGGAGGGAACTCTTCAACGGTTGGTCCGATTGACTTAAAATTTGGTTCACATATATAGGACGGATGGCACTGAAAGTACAGTCAACAAAAAAGCTTGTATCTAAAATGAAATTTTTAGGTTAGGTTAATAGTCCTTTTTGTTTCGCATGGCGGCGCCAAACGAATTGAGTGAGTTTTGTGCGAACCAAATACGTGACTCACGCTATATGCGTACCTACTTGAGCCTTAACTTTCTATAAACATACGTTCTGAAATACGATATCCAGAATCGAGCATGTGCCTACTGTAAAAAATTTTAATCGGCGATTTACTCGATCAAGTAATTCGTGTCTATTCGTTACCATCCAATGGTTCTCACTTTAACACAATAAGAAGTTGGTCAGTAATTACAAATTGTTTTTAGTTTCATTCTTTTGGCCGATGGCATACCATTGCAAATACATCTTCTTGCTACTTCGTGGGACTCATTGACATGTATTTGCTCCATATGATCTCAATGGTAAAAACCGGGTCCTGAGTGAGCAAGCCGCTATGGCGAGGCTGCATGAGGCATGGCTCCGTTTGACACAAGACTCTAAATCGAAACGGAAATGGCTGCCTCGCGAGGCAACTTGCTCAGGCAGGACCCGGCTAATGCTAATTCGCGGCACTTGCGTCTTAACCAAATCGTATTACTTCCTTAGTGTAGCGGAAAAAATTGTAACGAAGTTTAAAACGGCATACCCAGCTCATTAGAATACGATCGGTGTTGCTGTATGATGTCGATATCAACAGTCACGCCCGCGTCACCTAATTGCTTGATAAGGTGTGATTGTGCCTGTGACGTACCTTGCATTGTTCGCAGCCGCTCACGACACGTGGTCGTGATATAAACACTCAACGCTGCGTCAAGTAAAACTCATAATTTTATTGTTCACAGTAGGCACTTCTATTTTACCATCATGTTGCATTGCCCTATGTATTTGATGTGTTTTAAGCATACTTTGTAAACGTAGAAGTAGTTATTAGTAATTATTTGGTAACGGCTACAAAGTATAATCACAGATAACACACAAAGAATAGTGCATTGCTGTGTTTTTATTGACTGGCCATAATGCGGATAAAGATTTAATTGTTTCATTATTATCGGCAATGTTGAAATATTTTAAGTTTTACCAAAGATACTATCGTACAGCCAGCGTCATATATATCGTTACGTTCAAGTATATCGGTACACGCTCTTATTCCCTTGACATACAGGCGTGTACCGACATAATATTTGGACACTGACCGTAGCGATGTATATGACGCTCACTATACGAGACCTAATTACCACAAACGCACCAGTTACTTAGATAGTTGCTCAAAATGTAACCTTACTTTCAGTATGCCGAAGCGAAGCAAGCACAACTGGAAACAAACTTGTTTGAGACAGCAAATAGTGATGATCAGGAGTCATCAGTTGGTCAAAAAGTGATCTTGGAATTTCTATGCAAGTGCAAGCAGATTGAAGAATCTCATGCGTCTGATGAAGACATGTTAGAAAAAATACAGGTCTTAAAGAAAGAGTTACTGCAGCAGGACAATAAATATCTCCAGTCTCTTATGATCGAATGTAATGAGTAATGCCAATAGTCTTAAAGGCGCTTGGTCAATATTCAGCTTTTTTTTTCATTATCCTCCTCCAATATTGTTGAAAGATAAGATACTAAAGTTACCTTGTTAGAAAACAAAAGACTATCGATGCCGCGAATAGCTTGATGCATGATCAAAGTTGATAGGACTTGTTCCATTCTTTTGTGATGTTAATGGTGGTAAATCACTTGACCCGCGCGCTCAAAACGCTCGAATATTCATCCCTCTGTACTAGACACGGAAATCAATTTGGTCACAGCAATTAGCCGGATTCTGAGTGAGCGAGTCGCCTCGCAAGGTTTCAGGTTTTTAAGCTTTGGATCTCATGTAGCTGCCTCGCGAGGTGGCTCCCTCAGTCAAGACCGCTATTAGGCCGCTCGTTACGTCGACTGTTGTTGTGAAATAAATGATCTGCCAGTATTTTGTGGTTTTCTTGCCCAGAAGAAAGTTTTTAATCAAACAACAATATTATTTAACAAATGCTTTATTTTTATTTTAACCATAGAAGAAAGAGAAACCTAGAAATGGTATGTGAACGAGAAACGCGTGCCACAAAATTGCATGTAAGAACGTCAAATTGCAGTTGACGGTTCGAGTAGCAGAATGATTCTGCCAGAATCAGATTGTCTCCAAGTGTTCCGCAAAATCAGTTAAATTTTCAATCACGTAAACCTAAATACCATTCGGCAGAGTTCATTTTGCTACGCTGTTATTTTAACGACATCTGTTGTGCAATGGCAAAACTATTGTTAGACAACTGACATTTTCAGACTGTTATCTTTTGGCTACTTCAGGGTAGATAGTGTTTATATGCCGGTACAGCGGATATACAATATACTGCGGGTGGAAAGTTCAAATTATGATATCGATTCAGAACTTATTAATTACATTTTTGTAACAGTAAAGCTACGACCAATAATTGCCAAGATTTCAAGGTATGCATAAACTGTCAATGTCATAGTTTGGCGACACCGGTTTCCGTAGCGAAAGCGAAAGCGACTTATCGCAATTCTACTATCTCTTTTTTCTATGTTTTTAACATTAATTATTCATTATAAAAACAAATTTGAATTTGACCTTATTCTCTCTAAATGGTCATATTCTTTAATAATTTAATGTTCTAAATGTGCACTTTTAGTTATTAATTGTAAAATTAATAATCAGTACATTAATGAGATGTGTGTTGCAATGGAAAAGTTACGATGAAACGAACTGCTTCGGTTAGCGCAATTGGCCGTGGCTCTTCGGCCGCTTTATGCTTTTCTTTCGATCTAAATCGGTGCATATAGTCGCATGTCGCATAAAGTGACAGAAGAGTGACGGCACTCTTAATTATCTTGCATTATTGAATCAATCGGGTATTTGATGGTTAACTATTACTATAGTTTCAAATATTTTCCGTATTGTTAATTAGATGAAATATTAGAACTCAATATCACTGATTCCTATTTTTAAAATAACAAAATGTCACATTATTTTTTTGACAGAACTACAACACAAATTCTTTATCTGAGCGTTTTCCAAAAAAGTCCGCATGAACATTTTTTCTAGAATTTATATATTTTGGGTTTTTCTAGCTCAGAATAGTTAAATTCTGGAAAAAATGTTCACATGGTCATTTTTTTGGAAAACGCTCATCTGCTTATCATTATGCCTACCTAATACTCTGTTTGACATAAATAAATGAATTATTGTCAAAATAGAAACCTATTTACAGAAACAACAACAGATTAACTTAGGTGTTTAAAATGAAATTTATTCTTATGTCATGTTTCCAATAGACAATACACGAGGGGAAATCACTCATTAAATCTGAATTTTATCACTTTTTAAAACAATCACTTTCATGCAATAAATGAAGCCAGTTGAATAGCGAAATATATCTTTAATCTAGATACACTACCAATTTAATAGTAACTAAGTCTCAGTTTACAGAATATGGAGTGAGTTAAAGTGACGCTCGCACTACACTTCGTTATTCGTATTCGAATTTGGTCATTGAATCTGTCATACACTTAAATATCGATGATAATTCACCATTTCGCTCAGTGTAGTGCAAGCGCATGACATGTCGTCACGGTCACGAACATACAATTTGCCAGCCTTTAGGTCAATATTTCGGTCACAGTTAGCTTCATTCATAGCAGAGCTCAAAAATTACAAATCGATTTTACTTTGAACGGTGGGACAAAATGATAAGCTACAATATTTACATTTATATGTCATTTATAATTTTAAAGATAAATAATTTAAAACTGTTCATCATGTACACTGTTCCGCGGCGGTAAGTCTGTCGCGGGCCGGCTGTGTCCCCGGCGCCCGGGAGCGCCACTGTCAATGGCATAATGCTAAATCACAGCTTAAGCGTAGTTTTTAGAATGCTTGGAAGCGTAGTCTCGGCGCGTCGTAGCACACAGATCCCCACTTGCTTCCCATAGTTCACTTCGAGCGGGTGATCCAGAATCTTAATGGACCAACTGGTGCAAGCCGCCTGCTGACATTAGAATGTTGGAAGCGGAGTCTCCGCGTGTGGTTTCAGCACGCCGCGGCCCGGGCTTTTGGTCCACTGGGATCACTCGAGTTGCCCCACCGGAACCCGTCTACACAGCCCGGGTGATCGAGGACCCCAATGGGACAGAAGTCCGGGCCACCCAGTGAATTGACTACTGAGCCTGCGCCGGCCCTCACGAGTAGTAAAGCCGCACCGCGCTCGTGAAAGTTCTCCGGCACATGGGGCACTTGTTGGTCGACATCGCGCACTTCGCGCACGCCACTACATGCCCGCAAGGCACGAACACCACATTCCGCTCCTCGGCGTAACATATTTTGCACAATTTCGCGTCTTCCAAAGTGTCCGAGTCGTCGTTCGGGGTCGCTACGGCGGCCGCGGCCTCGGGCTTGGGCGCGCTCGCGGTCTCCTTTTCCTCGGGCACCACACAAGCCTCCGATATCACTTTCTGAACATAATCTCTGCCTTTGACGAGCTGAACGTACGCGCATCGATCGAACCACCGCGCGTGCTGTTCCCATGGCACGTCGTGACTCTCCCAATCCTTCAAGCCGCCGTCGCAGTAAAAGCATTTCGTCTTGTCGCTGTGACCGGTGTAGTAGAAGCCGGCTTCGGCGAGTTCCTCTGGCTTCTGTCTCATGCTCTTGGGCCAGTCTTTGAAGGTGCGGAGGCGGGCAGATTCCGATGCGTACTTGGGATGGACGGGGCCGGGCATGAAGACGCTGGCGCCGGAGGGCGGCGGCGCGCGCACGCCGCACTCGTCGTGCCCGACCGCCACGGCGGGGTCGATAGGCACGTTGCCGGTGACGCTCTGTTTTCTCAAGAAAGGGCACTGAGGAGCCCAGCGATGATGATCCTTTGCGGGGTCGTCGCCCTCTTCCCATCGCATGATTTCGACTTTGCAGAAAGCGCATCGTACTTCGTCGCCACGGCCGAGATAGTAAAATCCGTTGCGTGCTAGGGTTTCGGGGCGTAAGAAAGTTAGTGGCCACTTGTCGAAGGTTTTGAGTCGGATATCCTCGCGGCACATGTCGGGGCTTAGTCCGTGGTTATCAGGTTTGTCAGCGGAGAGCACCGCGGGTGGCGTGCCGGGCGAGGAAGCGGGTGAGCCCGCGCCGGGCTCGAACACCGGCAGGCTCACAAGCGGGAGAGTATTTGCCTTCCTGGGGGCGTTCTTGAACAAATCGATCGTCGACACCGTAGGCACTGAAAATAAAGACAGAAGTAATTTAATACGGTGAATTTCAACGCACAATAAGTTTTTCATAAATCTTATAAACTTGATCAGAAAAAAATGTTGTTTGGTGAATATTATCATCAATCAAGTTGGAAGTGACATGGCATCTACCTATTTGGCAGCACTTCATCAATAGGTACTTATAGACCGAAACAATGTTTTAACGACTTCCTACATACATTTAGGTATATTTAATTAAAAAAAATCTGTCATAAAATCCATTTGAGAAGATATTTAGGGACATGTGACAGATTATGATTATTATTTGTTGATTTTATTCATGTCATAAAATCTTACTGTCTACATACATGTTCTTTGTGAATAATTTGTTTGATTGATTGATTGAAATCGTGTTAAGTATAAAATGGCTGCGAGCTTAGAAACAGTTTTCACATAACAAGTTCGCGTCGCGTTCGGTGCGGTGGCTGGCTGCGCCATCGACATTCCAACGCCGCAGCCTCCCCTTGCCTCTCTAGCCCGCTAAGTGCACTCAGTGCGCATGCACCCATTGCACGCAATCAATTTTTCTTTGCCCTCTAGACTAAAAAACTTAGGAATTCCAGCACTTGCGTTGCGTCTGGTGTATAATACCTACTCGTAATAAAAAATGTTTTTTTTTGCTTGTAACGTGAAGAGATAAGAAATAATTGCATTTTTTTTTATTTACAATTGCCTTATCTGTATTCAACATTTACCCAAGGGCACTACATTATTATACACAGTGGTTTGATTGGCAAAATTTTGGACAAAACCTAAACTAGCGTACTGGTGTATCCAACGGCGAACGATCGATAAAGTTATCAACAGCATTATTATTAGTACCTACGTGGGAATGTTACAATTTAAATGATTGCTATTTATGCGCAGATAAGAGCTGAAAGCTTGTGCCTTAAACAAAAGCATGTACCTAAATGAGAATGTTTTGTTTACAATTGACAATTGTTTACTAAGTATTGATTGCACAGTTTATATGCTGATGATTACTGAAATATGATTGTGTTGGATACGTTTACACAAACTGTTAAAGATACTTAATCGTTAAGGAAAATGTAGATACTTGTAGAAGTATGTGATCTAAAACAAATATGTAGGTATCACATAGTACGCAACAAAATAATGGCCGCAAAGTTCAATCGATAATTACCATTTCTGTGTTTGGAATCAACCAAAATAGGCATTTTGATGAAATTATACACTGTTAATTTAACAATCACGTAACACTCAAATAGCACATTGCAAAACACAGTTTCACAAGTTGAAAGAAACAAACTTTCTGGATTTCAAAATACAAAAATGGCGTAAGACTTGTTTCGAGCATCGTTGGCTACTCGCTTTTGTCGCCTAGTGGGGCGATATGGTGCTGGCAATGGCTGCCCCTCTGCGCAAGCGTACAAATTTAAAGAGGGTTCGTATTCGCCTACGTGGGGTGCACAGCTGTGCGGAGTCCTATAATTATAAGTCTTTATTACTACAATTTTCAAGACCGAAATTACGTTCTGTTGGCAATGAGCGCACGTAAGTTGCCAATTTTAACTACACCTACGAATAGAAATTTCGAAGGAGTTTTCCTAATTCAAACTCAAAATTCCTCAAAATCCAATTGTTGGGAGTGAAATCAGTACGGACCGTTTGACAGATGCTTTGATACTAGGGCTACCGATAATGAAATGCTATGTATTATTGTACATAGTATAGTATAGTAACTACGTCTCCAGCGACTATACGACAAGTGTGAGGAGCGTGAAGGGACGCTGTGGGAGAGTTGTAAAGTTCTCAATCAGACGAGCGTCTGAGGCGACGTTGCCAGGCCGTACACAGTCGACCGGATTTCATTCATACATTTGAGGCGCGGCGTTGCCGTCTCCAGCGGAAACCGCGTAAAAAAGGGCCTGTGGAATGTGGCAGTACTGCTGAGCGGCTCTAATGCTGAATAAAAAAAGTGGCAGGAATGCGGACAGTATTAAGTACTCGCGTGCATAGTAAATATTGGGCTCATGAACTCTGAAGGGCTTTCTATAGGTAGGTACTCAGAATACTTGCAATATTTCTTATCAATAAATGTATTATAGTTTTCATGATTATGATTAGGTAGGTATTATTTTTACATTCGCATCTACCTACAAATAATTTAAATTTATTTAGGATGAGAACAATACAATGTAGGTATCTGTGCAAGTTTAAAATGAGACTGCACTCAAGGTCTGCACGCTTGTCTCAGAGAGCAAATGAAATTCAGCATTGTGACTTTAAGAGAGCGGCGAGAGGCGGCGCCCTGAGAGTAAGCAGCGTGGGGAACGGCACGGGGCCATGTTCTCATGACTATGGGTGGTCGCTCGGCTTTCGAATTCCATTCCCTTGCCTGTAGCGCCTACGCACTTAGTCTAGGTATTATATAGAACTGTTATTTTAGTATGTGCTTACACTGTTTTGTTATGATATGTTTACTGAACTATGAATTATTTATGTATGAAAGTAACTACTTTTGAAATCAACTAGGAAGTTATTTCAGGTGTAGAATCATAAACAAATGAAAAAATCATGAATGGATTTACCAGACCAGACTTCTCACTCTTGCATCATAAACGATAGAAAAATAAATTAAAGGATAGAAGCGGAAATGGTGTCAGCTAAAGTGAACATCCGCCAGATGGTGCATACTCGTTTATACCGGGAGGGCTGTTGTACAAGTTATAAAACAAACTGAATTAAACCAACAAAACCTATATTTTTAATAAAAGCCAGCTACCTTTAAGAGCAACAAACAAAGGGATCATTCCATACGAAAGGAACGAGTTGGAAAGTCTTGCAAAGCGAAATATGCGGAGCGTGTACGTATATATAGATTTTTATGGAACAATTTAATGGGATTCTCGGTTGCCTCGTACAATCTCGCGATTCTGAAGAGGCCGCCATAATGAAAGCCGCCAGCGCCGACAAGACAACACCGCTCGTATATTGTAAGTACTCTGCTACAGCCGCGGGCTGACTACATTCCACGACCAGAATTTACTAAAGGCCGCTCCCACCGACAAAAAAGCCGGCGCACCAAGCGAATAAAAAAGGAACTCATCCGTCAATAGATGTATTTTCAATTGACAGGATAAACAAAAATACATTTATAATAATGCTGATAAATTTGAAATTAACATCTGTAATTATTTGCTTTGATATTATAGAACGCATTACTGTGAAACCGCTTACCTATTCAATTATATTAAAAATACTGATAACATAAATGTATCACAAGAATAATTTTCTTGTCCGCAAATTTAGGGGATGAAACCCTATGAAACCACAGCGCAAGTGGATTTTTTTACCGTCATAAATATGTAGAATATTTTTGTCCATCACGTCTGATGACGGCCCAGTGTGCGGGTACTTATTGTGGAATGCGGCGCTACCCACGTCTTGTTTCTCAGATGCACTCGCCTCCGCAATGAATGACCCCTAGTTTCTGGTCAATTAGTCTCTTACGGTTTTGGGTATTTTTAGAAAGCAGTATTATCGGTACTCTGTTATAAAACCAGTAATTTTAACTATAATAAAAAATAAAGAGGAAATTAATAATTCTGCATACATTAAATTCAATCTTACGTAGACAGTGGCGCCGTTGTCATTATATTTTGTTTTTCATGTTCATTGTTTCTAACACAAAGAAAAGTGTGTAAAATTTAGAATTTTAGACTAAGTTGGCTAACTAAAATGGCCCTGCCTTTATTCAGTAGCGTGATAGGGTAAATACCTATAATAAACAGTGTAATCAAATTAAAAAAATATATTAATCTGACTTAAGACAGGGTCTGTATTTTTAGGAACCAAACGTACCCTTAAAGTACTAACAACAGTCCTTAAGATAAACACAGGTATCAGGTATCTACACGGTGTCTGTATGAACCTGCCTACCCTACTCAAAGCTTCTTCATTACTTTGCGAAACAATTTCATGAAGCGTCAACAGATGGCGCTAGCTGTCACTTAAAGTAAGACCAATACTAAAAAAATAATGACTACATAATTATATACTCAGTGTAAATGTAAACTGTGTTAAATATAAACATCAACATAATACATATAGCACATTTTCCTGGTCACACAGCTGATAAAATGGTTGCTAGGGGCATAGGGAAATACCATGTGGAGAATTACCAGTATCCCTGTTTATACCTATTCCTGTAGCAAACATGAAAATAGTCTCATTTTGCTTCTAAAGTTAGTCATAATAAATTTAAACTTAATAGCAATACAACAAATAACTTTTTATAAGCCAACCAGTTCACTCATAGATGATAAGTACTTGCCAAATTTGTGAGGTCATGCAATCTACTAATAAGAGGCCCCTCTGGGTATGGCATTCTACCAAGGCCACAAACATAAAGACTGCTACTCAGAGTTGTTTTTTCAACATCATAAAAAACCATGAGCAATGAAATACCCATGTTTTCCTGCTTCACATTGTTAAATTTGTGAACAATAAGCAAGTATGAAAGGAAAAAGCTTCATGTTGGTAAAAACCACTTAATGATAAAGCCTAAATTATCTACAAGTATCAATGATAACCGCTTGATAAAATGAGAGATAATGGATATATCTATCCAATTCTTGGTATTGTTACTGAAGTGACTGTTGTACACAGTAATTCCATGAATTATTAAAGGAAGGCAGACATTTTTCTTCTAAATGTTAAATAATGAAATCCCCTTGGTCATAGTTTTGGCTAATTTATGTTTTTTTATTCCAGTAATGTCATTAAATACTTTAGTTTCTTACACTCAAGGATATTTACCATATTTATCTAGGCACCTATCTGTGATGTACCTTCCTACCTAGACCTAACCTAAGTATGATCATAATAGTGTATTAGTTGACATGGTTATAGAAATAAATATGGTGTCTCTCCTTTCATAACCTCGGATATTTAAATTAAAGAACTAATTTGAGCTACCTAAGGAAGGTTTTTAAACCTGGAGGGTAGTGACAGGTGACAGCTAAATTTAACAAGTGCTCACAGTCATTAAAGGTGGCTTGCATGTAAATCATTGGAGACATAGGTAGGTATAAAAAACCTTATATTAGTTACACATTAACAGCTGCTAACGCGTTCTGCCACGTAAGAATTCATTTCTAATGAAAAGAGAGTGGAAGTCTGGTTGTTCGAGAATTTGACTTAACGTGCTGTGCACTGCTGGCAAAGAACCCCAATATAATCAGAATTTAAAAATAACACAGGAATACGGGCAGAACTGTTTTGTATCAGCTAAAATATTTGGGGTACATACTTATTTCTACAATTTGATTTTCGGTACAATAAAGATATTTAGGTAAGTATTAAACTACCAAATTTGATGTATCACGATATAAAGATCAATAAATGAGAGTTCTTTAAGTGTAAGATGACGTTGCTTCTTAGAAATCTATACAAAAACAACCTAGTAATACGTAAGAAATATTGGAAGGTGCCCTCGTTCTGCACATATGGAAAGGTTATATAATTAAATAAAAAGTGTATTCACCTCTAACAGGCTCCATTATGCAATTCCAATTAAAAGCACCACATAAAGAACCATAAACACCAGCAAAATATTTTTTAACCACACTCACACTTAACGTATAAACAACACGACACTTCCTACATGCGAGCGAAACACATCGCGACTGAACGGACGGACTGACTCAGACAGAGCGCAGCGCTGCGCGGCGCGGTTCTGTTGGGCGGTCGGGTTGGTATGTAGGAACAACGATATCTGCTAAATAATGCTATCGCAGTGACGCAGTCGGAGCTAGGCCGCCGCTCAGCGCTGTTAGTGGATCGGTAGCGTAGCGTATCGCTCTGGCGCTTAGTGATGTTACATTTTTGGTGGTTATTGGCGCCAAATTCAAATATTATTCTTAGGTACGGACGATGCTAGTGAAAAACGCCCAATTTGCAATACACTATTTATTATCATAATAATTATCAAACGATAAGGCGAGAATCACAATCCAAACAAAAAGCTACTCATATTCCACCAAAATAGATTAAAATTCGCTGCAAAGCTATCAAGCTACACTCAATTTAAAGTTGGGGGATAACAAGAAGAGCTCTGTCCTAACTATCGAAGCTCTGCCTTTATTTGTCACTAGAGAGCTGTTGCCCGCGGCCGACTCCGTCTGCGCAGAATTCGCTATCCCGCGGAAACTACCTATGCTTATTATCCAGGATTCAAACTATCCTACGTATACCCAGTATACCAAACTGAATCGGTTCAGCAGTTTAAGCGTGAAAAGGTAACAGACACACAGACAGAGAGACCGACCTTTCGCATTTATAATATTAATTAGTAGGGATTTTGCACTTTCCTAGCGGCATCGCCGTAGTAGGTACGTGAAACTAAAGCTTTTACCTGTGTCCTTTTTGGAAATCTAATATGTTATTAAATCTTTTAAATAAACGTAAAAATTCGTTTTTTTAAGATTATTCATTTCATACCTAGTTAGCCTAGTAGCTACTTCCTATTTCCAGTATTTACTTACCTATAAGATAAGTACAGAATAGATGTAGTGCAAAATGATTTTCCATGACGTTTCGTTGAATCCCATGAGGTTTTCAACTTTAACAACATTAGGATAAGGTTCATATTCGTAAAACAATTTAATCTGACAGCTGCATTGTATACACGACTTTAAAACCATATCGCTAAAGTTAAAAATCGGATAAAATTCAACGAAAAGTCATGGAAAAACTTTATGCACTCCTACACCTGTATATTTTTAGAAAACCTGCCTATAATAAACATTTGATCACAAAACTAAAATAGACACGGACCACCATGAGCATGCGAGCGCGCCTAGGCATTAAAAGTTTCCTAAACGGTTGGAGATTTCATACTTTTGCTCTGCCTCTATTTCGTTTCTCAGCTATAACTTCGGAGTTCATAAAACCCAGTGAAAAAATAGAGATAAGTATCCCAGATGTTTCCTGATCTCTTCTCTTACCCTAACACCTAGGTACTGGATACTACACGTGGTGGTAGGTACCGTAGTATTGCATGGGACTATAGGACTTGGCAAACGGTTTCATAAAACCTGAATACCTGCGTGTTATTTTCTACGTCATCTAGATAGTGTTGGATAAGCCTTTATCTATTAGCATAGCCACCGATAATAGTGATATGGTAGAAACTATTTTTTTTTAACTTACCGGCTTTTGACGTCGATCCATTCAATTCATTATTGGTAGGGGCGCCAGAAGAAGATGCACCCCCTACATCTTCTTTCGGCCCCTTGGCTGCCATAGCAATTTTAGTTGCGAGTTTTGAATCTGTTGCTTGTAGTTTTAGTTCTAACTACATTGTGATGGATGACAAATTTTACTCTGAAAATTAAAGCACAAGAATTTCACATTTTATTAAAATCATCGTAAAATAACCAATTAACAAAACTGTATTGCGTGACCCTCGTTGTGACATTCAATATAATTCAATAGACTGGAATTGACCATGAAATTGACGGTAGGAGTGTCAAAGTTTTTTTTAAATCATATTTTTTTTAATATAAATTATCATTGAGCAAAAGCTGAAAGCAGTCTGCTTGTTATGATGGCTGAAAATAAACGTAAATATTTTTTTGTATGTACGAGGTATGGATTACAGGTGTAGTGAAGTAAATAAAATATGTGTCACTTTTATTAATTAAATTTGAAATGGTAACTATACCTACTTATGCACAGGTAAGAGTCTAAGAACGTATATGTCACAAAAGAAACAATAACACTTATCGCCCCGTTGCAGTATTGGTGAGACGGAAAATTATTCAAAATGCATTCAATAATCGTTTTGTTTATCATCATTTTATAAATAAAGGTATTTACCTGTGCAGCGAGTCTGCGCAGTCGGAATAGATGCCGGCGCCGACTAAACTGATTCTATTGGCTGCGCGAGCGCCTGCGGTGTTTGAGATAAGTAGATAAATTATTACGTAAATGTATCATGCGCTGGACACTATGTTGTGGGTGTGACGTGACGTGTCACTCCTTTTTTATACATGCACCTACATATTTTGCAAGGATTAATGACGTCACCCATAGAAACAAGGCAGATCCTTGCGGATTGCTGAGAATTCTGCGGCGAAACATTCGTACCTACTTATTGAGGGTTTCGGACGAGTTGTAGGACCTATGACGCTGGGTTAATATTAAATTACTGCGTCAAAAAATATTTTTTATTTGGTCTGAACGTCAAAATCCGCACAAATAATAAACCTTATCATTAATTATGAGTAAGTATTAACTATTAAATAATGTCAAGATTATGACAGACAGTAGGTACGAATTTTAATTGCACTTTAATTGCATTAAACAAGAAATATTGTTTAAGTGAAAACTTCTTTAGCGGCATTGAGCACTTTTTGGGATGGGTAAAAAATATTAAACTCAGGTCAGGTAAGACAGAGGTTAATACGTACCTACGTTGATTTCGGCACTCACTCGTAAGCTACGTTTGGCCTAGTGGTATAAGGTTTGGAATAACAATGCGTTCGCTCCGGTGTTTTTTTTTCTTTTTATTCGAAGTGTGTTGTGCACTTTTAGTTTTCACTTCTGCCGGCGCACCCGGAGTGCAACTCGTCCGTTTTTTGCAATTCCAACTTACCTTACCACCACACAGACCACCAGTACACCACCACCAGCATACCAATACAGATATTAAATATTATAATAATCTGCACCGAAGCGAAGGCACAGCACTTTCCCACTATTATACAATACACCTTTTCCTTAAACGCTGTTTGTTATATAGTTCTGTGACCATACTAAACTTGACTTGTTTGAGTTAAGGGTTTTTTCAGCGCGTCATTGCTGCATCGTCCTTATAGTTACACATTGATTAATGCCTATTACGTACATACCATAATAAGAATAACGTAACTCAGAGCAGATGCCGAACATCAGCTGTTTGATGTAGATCGAAAAAATAGCCAAGTGCCAAAGGTGCACAATTTGAGGGTTCCGTTTATAAACATCCATCGTCAACAGCGCATTCGGCGCGTCCATCAAAATATCATAACAGTGACTAAAAGTGAGGGACTGTATTTTTGTCTTACGTTCACAAACATCTTTATTACTGATTAAAATAAACTTATTAAAGCGTCGTTGTGCAGGCACTTTTAAATCTTGTAAACTATGGTCACCAGCGAATATAACAGCGAACCACCGGACAACAGCGCTGCGTGTGTAAGTTTAAACCTATATCAACCAAATGGTAGAACAGCGACCCATGGAAGACTAGGTTCGTTCCTACCCAGGAACAGACTAAGCAGGCTGCTTCATGAGATGCTCACGAGCCAACCACTGACCACAAGATTTTGATTTGTCTAAATAAGCTGTGCAAGGCGACTCAGTTCCTAATACCTGACTATTAGAAGACATAGTGGCTTCCAGCGGCCGGCCGGCAACTTATAATTACGCCGCAGTTAAAAATTCGAAGTTCGATTCTTGCCATTCCGCTCACACTGACAGTCATTAATAAGAGATTGAGAGGGATGTTATGATACGAATTTCGATATTCGAACAGCCCTAGCTGAGAATGCGTATGTTACCTCTAATTTTCTATCACCTAAGACGCAGAACCCTGATTGAAAGTTTGGCGCGCGGCAGGTGCGCGCGGGCGCAGCTTGCCCGTGCGGCGACAGCTGCGGCTACCACGTGCTTTGCAGCTGTCGCTCATCCCACCCCCACCCTCGAACCTGCAAAAAATACATACCCTGAATTCAATTTGGGCTGGTTTTTAAACGGTTAGCTCGAGATAAGGAGACTCGCTTTGTCCCTCTGTTGACGACTGGACGGCTAACACGAGTGCGCACGAGAGAATACTTAGGTACCCCTCTTTTTCTTACTGTTCGTTTACGAAAGAGACGGGTAGTCTCTCGCGCGCTCTAGTCTCTCATGTTAGTCGTGCTGGGCCGAGCGAACGCTGAACGGTACGCGCACGCCAGTTCCTCTCACCGTGGTTACCGCTTATGAATCTGCGTTACTCCTCTGTAGAAGAGATGCCTTTTGTACTTGCCAGTGGAGTGATTCTCTAAACGATCTTCATCTGTTGAGACATCGATGCAGTTTGCTGACAATCATAATTTGACCAATTCACTCGTAGGCATTATACGGAGTCAGGTGTCTTGAGGGCTCAGCTTCATCGTCAACGCACGACCGACGGCTTTAGATAGTCTGCGGATCGCAATGACACACGATGTCCGCACGGTCGAGGTTCATTATTTTATACTCTACATACACATGTCACGTTTTTATCACTTACGGGGTAGACAGAGCCTAAGGTAACAAAACCTTAATGCTACGTTTAGCATGATTGTGGGCGTATAGGTGGAAAGGGGGTGGAATTGTATACACTAATCCTATATATCAAAACTTCTAAGTTCAAGAGGATCACACAACAGTAAAATTTGTGACCGCTTAGCCTTCACAGTCATGTTTATTAGGTCAGGATTAGCGAACACTCAGCGAACAAGACTTTGCATTTTGGGCAGGGTTAAAAATACCCGCAAAATTCTTATTGCAGTAAGATACGAAAGTGCGTGTCTGCTTTTGACGTTGACTGTACGCAGGTAACTAAAATGATAGGTAAAACTGATGAGTATAAATGAAATTATTATGCGATTAAATTTATTTAAGTACCTACCTACTTACTACCTACTTAATTTTATATCTAATTTTACAATTGCACTTCAACAGAAAATAGCACGCAATAATTATTTTAATAGGTATTTAAAATGATGTACCTACCTATGAATAATCCATAATTGTCTAATATAAATGATATCTTTCCCTAGGGGCCTTGCCCGAATATGTGCAAAAGATAAAATACATAGATATAACTATTATGTGTAATGTAATAAATTTATACCTACCTACGTGTTTCCAGTTACAACTAAGTAATATTATATTGATATTGTAGTCTCAGATTTATATAGAAATACCAATTCTGTAGAAAACTTACCAGATACCTGGCTCGAAACTATAATTACATAATTGGACGTAGTTTAGCAGAAAGGATTCAATCCACGATGAGTTGCACTTGAGTAATTAAGGTTTGAAGTTTAAACAGTGTTTCATGAATAAAGCCTGCATTTTAGTTTGATGTTTTTATGCAAATATATGCGTATCCTATTACTTTTCTAGTTTATATATACTTACTCAGGTATATTGTTATAATTCTTGAGATATTTAGGCTAAAGTCCATTTGGATCCGTTTTGATAAATTGTATCTTAAATGACACTTACTTGTATTTATTTTCACGATAAGGTTCCACATGTAGAACAGTGGTGAAAAAAAAATGATTTTAAAATAATACTACTAATCTAAGCATTAATCACTTTTATTTCTTGTTGAAAAATAATTTTATAATCGTTTTAAATTATGAGATCAACTTTATTTTTTATATTTTGTGGCTATCTTAGCATAATATAAAACTTTAAAAGAATTCAATATTTATCTCGTGTGTATTTGTTATTTTTTACTATTACCTGGCCATTATTTATTGGCCTTTTAGTCATTATTTATGCTGTGATAGATGCTAAAAATTTTAAAATACTGAAAACAAAACAAATTTCTCAAAAATAAACTATTATGTCAAAAATAATAAAGGTTCAATCTTTACCTATCTAATTATTAGCTTCAGGAACATTATAAAGATGAACTTGATAAAGTTCGTCTTCAATCATTTCAATATTAAAATCAAGAGGACCCCTAAATGCTTCTAGATCATCCACAAGTTCACTATTTCCCTTCAAAGACTTGTAAAATCCTAAACAGTTTTTTGGAATGAGATCAAACATGGATCTCAAGTCGTCTAGCTTTGCCTGGGGTATTTCTTTGCCATTTGGCCACAGGATAGGTCGTTTTCCGATATTACGATAGATCTTTTAATTTTTTTTTTCAATATTGAGCTCTTGAAATTCGTCTTCCATATTAGTTTTCATGAAAATAGCATATAGGTACGTCTTCTTTCTTCAACATAATTTGTTTAGTTTTCAGCCAGTTAGTTTTAGTCTTGTTTACGTAAGTTTTCCTATTAACTATTTTCTTTTCGATTTTTTCTGTACCCAAAAAGTCTTCATTTTGTACACGCAGTGGATTTTTTTTCTTACAGCTTTTTATGACATTGATATATTTATCAGCTGTATAAATTCTTTCGTGGAATTTTAGATGGGTTTCTATTTTGGAAAAATCAGTGTCGTTTGGTAAAAATGTGTGACCTGATTCTAGATAGTTCAGTGTTATTGTCTTTAAAGTTACTATACGTGACATTGAAGTTTCAGATATGTTTATAAATAATTTTCAAATTACACCTAAGAAAATTACACTGAACTATCTAGAATCAGGTCACACATTTTTGCCAAACAACACTGATTTTTCGAAAATAGAAACCCATCTAAAATTCCACGAAAGAATTTTATACAGCTGATGAATATATCAATGTCATAAAAAGCTGTAAGAAAAAAAAATCCACTGCAAGTGTACAAAATGAAGAAAGAAGACTGGGTACAGAAAAAATCGAAAAGAAAATAGTTAATAGGAAAACGTACGTAAAAAAGACTAAAAGTAACTGGCTGAAAACTAAACAAATTATGTTGAAGAATGAAGACGTATATGCTATTTTCATGTAAACTAATATTATGGAAGACGAATTTCAAGAGCTCAATATTGAGAAAAAAAATAGAAAAAGATCTATCGTAATATCGGAAAACGACCTATCACTACTGTGGCCAAATGGCAAAAAAATACCCCAGGCAAAGCTAGACGACTTGAAATCCATGTTTGATCTCATTCCAAAATTACTGTTTAGGATTTTACAAGTCTTTGAAGGGAAATCGTGACCTTGTGTTGTGGATAATCTAGAAGGATTTGAGGGTCCTCTTGATTTTAATATTGAAATGATTGAAGACGAACTTGATAATAATGTTCCTGAAGCCAATAATCAGATAGGTAAAGATTGAACCTTTATTATTTTTGATATAATACCTAGTTTATTTTGAGAAATTTGTTTTGTTTTCAGTATTTTAAATCTTTTTGTGTCTATCACAGCATAAATAATGACTAAAAGGCCAATAAATAATAACAAATACACGAGATAAATATTGAATTCTTTTAAAGGTTTATGCTAAGATAGCCACAAAATATAAAAAATAAAGTTGATCTCATAATTTAATATAATTATAAAATTATTTTCCATCAAGAAATAAAAGTGATTAATGCTTAGATTAGTAGTATTCTTTTTAAATCATTTTTTTTCACCACTGTTTTACATGTGGAACTTTATGGTGAAAATAAATACAAGTAAGTGTCATTTAAGATACAATTTATCAAAATGGATCCAAGTGGACTTTAGCCTAAATATCTTAAGAATTATAACAATATACCTAAGTAAGTATATATAAACTAGAAAAGTAATAGGATACATCATATATTTGCATAAGAACATCAAACTAAAATGCAGGCTTTATTCATGAAACACTGTTTAAACTTCAAACCTTAATTACTCAAGTGTAACTCATCGTGGATTGAATCCTTTTTGGTAAACTACGTACATTTATTGGGATTAAATGACATCCATTATTTTGCTATAATAGGTACAATGAATCAAGGAAATAATAATATTAAAAAAATATTTTTAACCTAGGATCTTTTCTGGCATTTTTAATAAGTTGAGATATGAATATTGACGAATTAAATAGAAACAATTCATGTGTTTTGGATCTTTTCTGCTGTTTTTGTCAATTTCGGTATATAAAACACATGAATTCATCAGAAATGATTCAAGCACTTTGGATCCGTTTTTAGTTTAATTTATTTTGAAAAGCTCATAATAACAGAAGGGATCCAAGTAATCTGGATTACTTTTGAGTTTTCACTGGAGTATTTAAATGTCACAAATATGTTTTTTTGCAAAAGAATCCAAGCAGATTGAATTACTTTACTTAAGGTATTGCGCACCTGGTTCCTTGTAGTGATAAAAAATCCATAATGATCCAAAAGAGTTGAATCCCTACTATTGAATTAAAATATAAACCTGTCATAGATGTGGGATGGTAACACTATGTGGTTTAAACGTTATGCGTTGGTATTTTTGCTGGATCTTTGTTGCTGATCGAAAGTATTGGCCTTCAGGCATAGTTTGGTATACTTAACTCATATTCCGGTTGTTTCGTGGATTGGATCCTTTCTGCTAAACTACGTCCAATTAGTACTTAGTTAATATCTTTACTTAGGGAAGAATGTTCCTTTTTGTAAAAATTGTTCAAATTTACTTGCCTATGAAATTTTTAAAATCAAAACTGAGAATAAAACCTAAACTAGTAAAAATCTGTGTTTTCCTACAAAATTACTGCACCAGCATAATTTTAGGCTAATTGACAAAATCATTTAAAACCGTGATTTTGTGATTGGCTAAAACTCTATTACACAGAATCAACCTAGTTTTATAAACTTTTGAGTGGTATTATGTAAACTGAGAATAAAACCTAAACTAGTAAAAATCTGTGTTTTCCTACAAAATTACCGCACCAGCATAATTTTAGGCTAATTGACAAAATCATTTAAAGCCGTGATTTTGTGATTGGCTAAAACTCGATTACACAGAATCAACTCTAGTTTTATAAACTTTTGAGTGGTATTATCACAGATGCGATTTCTAAAATCTGCGCCCTGCACTGTGCTATAGTCTTGAGAGGGCGTGAATCAAACCCTAGGTAGAGGTACTCATTCCTTAAAATCCGCAATTTTGTATTTTAAGTTTAACCGATAGGTGTGTCGTGTACCAATTCGGCGTATAAAAACCAGTCTTACTACTTACAATCGGTATTTTGTTAAAACTTGCTTGATATAGGTACACCTGAGTTACGAGTACTTACCAAACTTACAGGTTTCGAGGTGATCCGCTATTGTCATAGCCCGTTTTCTTTTATCCATATGGAATAGGCTGCAATGTTGATAATATTTATCTGCGTCTGAGTAGGTACAATCAGGATCACGCATTGTAACGCAGCGCCGCCGGACGGGTTAGTAACAAAATAAATGCATATTTTAATGAATGAACCCGGCTGCGGCTGTCTGCCTCGCGTTCACTTTATAGTTCGTGACTTAACGCTGCCACAGAGCAGACAACTAGTGGGATCGACGGTCCTCTGAAAATGAATGAACACTGCACTCCTATGGCGGACGCTACATACCTTGACGTATTGGCAGAAATATTTCGCACCCTTCGTGGAAGAAAGACGTAAGTCCCATGGTAAGTCAATAGGACTTACGTCTTTCTTCCACGAAGGGTGCGATTTGCGTGAAAGAAAGAGATGCACTACATCATATTCAATGCGATCGATGGAGATTGATATCGCAAAGCAAACACGCGAGGCTAAATGAAGTGCTGGTTTTTTATATTTTTGCTGTGGATGGTGCGGATCCAAATTGTAAATCACTGATTTTTTGTTAAGACTAGACACTAAATCCGTATTTTTGACGTTGGCAACCCTGAAACCAGGAACTGTCAAGTTGCGACCCAAAACGCCCGTTAGCTTACCGAATGTCACACTGTGTAGGTACTGTATTCACCAGAGATCTATATGAGAAGTACCTTCCTAAGTATAAAGCATTCTCAGTTCGATTTACTCCACATTCTTATCTTCGTCTAAGCTGAGGCCTTATTATCTAAAGTACTTTGAATCACAATAGATTCACCTTTCCTTTCTGCCAAAGGTTGAGAAAGAAAGAGATGGTGAATGTGATCGCGAGCTCCCGCATGTTACACAACACAATAAGGCTGGTTATAGTCGTACCTAAGTTAACAAATGTGGGGCCAGAGTTCAAAATTGATAGTTCCTATCACATCATCCCTCACACTCTCCATTAAACACTACCCATTAGTGTAAGCAGGACACGTCAGGAATTCCTTTTTTTTTCGAAGTATAAGTAAATGCAAGCCTTCTAGCATGTCTATCACGTGCGTACCTACTGCCTCAGACACTCCCACTGTCCAGTCCATCTCGCTTATCTGATAAATGTAAGGAAATCTTGGTAATCTCAACAATTCCTGAAATTGTGAAATCTTATGCAAAAAGTGTCACGGTCACGCATGATCAATGGCCCATATCGCGTTGAGGACGTGACGTCATCATTTATTAATAACATTTTAATTCATAAACAGTAGATGCAATTGTTCATCAAGGTCATAGTTCATAGGATCAAAAGTTTAATTAAGACCAAATCGAGCGCACGTCTAATGTTCGTGAGAAAGGAAATGATTCATATTTCATCTGAGCATATTTTCAAGTGAACTAGGCGCCTGAATGTGTTTCGACGCCTAATTTTGGACCCGAATTTTGGTTGTATATTCAGCCGAAGTAAAAAAATGAATTAACGTTTTCGCCGCCACATAAAATACAAGAGACGTCAGCCATATCTACGCCAGACTTCTTTATTGCATTTGCAATGCCTTGAGTGGACCTAGACCCAATCGAACGAAGGTTGCTTTTGCATTGAAGTAATTAATGGGCGTATATGTATCTACTATCGTTGGCGTTCAACCTGCGATGCTTGTCCAAAAGGTTAAAAAATTATCCAAGGCACTGTTGTGAATTTAACACTTGCACTTATTTATTTTTACTCTGAATAGGTACCTACCTTGTTTTACAAGGGTTTACAGAACGACATGGTTAACCAATTACCATGTGCAACACTTAGGTACCTACCTATTGATTAATTTATCCAGTAGTAGGTACATATGTATGTAGATACTAAGATTAACCTATGTCATATTAGGACTATCAGATCTTCTGGACAATTGTACAATTATACTACCAAAATCATGGAATCGCATCTGTGGCGTTTTTGTTATCTTTGGAGACCCCAAAGGCGACGGCGGCGTGGTATGCGGCCTGCTTTCCCAGAACTCCTCTCTCCCACCTCGCTGTCGGGACTCGGGATATAGCCACACATACTATGTAGGTAAGTATATAGTTATATAGCACCGCGCCTTGAACGAACTTATTTTACTTCATTCCAGAGAGGCCACAGGGCCGCTTGCTCGACTGCATACCGGGGCATAAAACCAAGTGAGTTTAAGAATAAAAAATGTTTGTCTTGATATGCAGTAGGTAATTTTTGAAAAATATTATTTTAATACCTTTACCAGGGATGTTGTCATTTTTTGAATTTTCGGAGACAGCTTCGTTGAGACTGTCCCCTTAATTGTTCAAAAGACATTTGCAGACGATAGTAGAGTAGAAAGATATAACACTGACATAGAGAAAATTATCATTTTGTCTATTAATTTAATTTTGTGGCATTGCGCCGCGTTTCGTTTAAGTGAACCATTCGAAAGCTCCAAAATGAATACGACGGAGAATAATCGCCATTCGCTTCGCGTAATGGAATTTAAAATCGATAGATGTTTCCACACCGTCCCGAACGCAACGATCGACTACAATGCTCTATTTTTTCCCCAACAAAATCCGTTACATTCCATCGCTTGGAGCCGCGGCTGGCACGAAACCATCTCGTCGAGATTTCGAAATTCCAAGAAAGGCGAAGCCTTATAAATTATCTCAAAAGTGCCGACTCGGCGCAGCCAGAATGTTTTTTTTACACTACAGGTAGGCTCACTGGCGCTAAGAAGGGAAAGGAATTTATACAACGCCCTACCTTGCTTGATACTTGGTGTTTTATTGAGATACTTTAAACAAAGTAGGAAGGCGTATATATAGGTAATACGTGTCTAAATATTAATATTGTTAAAGCAATTTCTAAAATCGTTGCACTGTTTGAAACTTTATCGCACTGAGTAGAGCTCACCGAAACTTTAGCGACGACTCGAGCAAATTACAGATATGGCGCGGCGCTATCAGCAGAATAACTTTTAGACAATTTGTCCAGAACAGTAGGGTAATTTGCTAATAAATTAAGTGTAAATATGGTCCGAAGTATCTCAGATGGGCTTCCAATGGAATAATATAGAAATACATATTTCGAAAACCCTACATTTTAACACTAGAGTCTCAAGATTTATTAAATTAATAATAAACCATTTCTATCATGTGAATATTTCAGGAAATCTTTGTTTTCAAAAATAACGAAGAACGATTTAAGCACGGTGCATATAGTTTCTTGGTATTTGGTAGACATATTCCTTGATGAGAAGAGGTTTCTCAATTTTGCCACGGGATAAAAGGACGATATAGAAAATATAGATTTTGTTTTTAGTAGACATGTTTTTTGAAGATCACGTAGGCGTCATAAGAAGGGATTTTTCGAATTCCCCACAGAACAAAAGGATGGGATAAAAAATAATGGAAGTGGACATCTATGGAAGAAACGGGTTTATTTCGTTGAGGTAGGTAGGTAGCACGAAATCTTTCGTGCTAAAGTACGAGGCGAATTTGACAGGTTTTACATTTTCGATGGGAGAGAGGAAGAAGTTTTAGCGCAATTTTTGATTCTGCGCGGACGAAGTCGCGGGCAAACGCTACTATAACAATATTTATCTTAAAACCGACATCACGTACGTGACATTCCAGCAAAAACTTGCTTTATATCAAAATATTTTAAGTCCCACAACTATGCGTCTGTAAAAAAACGTTCGTAGGGCACGATTCTCGGAAGATCTCTTGAGGCATGCGCAGATATTCCCGCGGCCAGCCCTGAAGGTCGGGCTAGGCTACCCTCCATTGAATACGGCGGCCATTGTGCGTTGGATGGCGCCTTGTTCGGCGCCCGCGCCGCCTCTACCCGGCTCCCCATTTGGCAGTAACTAAGCTTTTATCGCGATCCGGCATCCTTTTCGCATGACAACTCGACTCCAATTGTCCAAATGATAACGCAGCTTGTTAAAATTCTATTCATGCGCTCACTCCAACTAAGGTCTCTAGTTTCTTGCAATTAACATAAAGCTCTTGGGGCAACGGTCGTATTAAACTGATGGCTTCTTGTAAACCAAAACCGATTCGAACTGTTGTAACATCGCATAAAGCATCTGCTAGACATTAAACGCTACATAGATCAGTGGGACTATGAAACAACGGCTCTTTCGTTGAACGCAACGCAACGAATGTGGGTCCTAAAGTCTTGAGCGTCGGTTGGTATTTCAATGGGAATGTTCTCCAGCGGATGGTGTGCTGTGGAATTTGGGGCAAGTCGCTGACTCAACGCCGGTCTAATCCCTTCCCTTCGACTAGGAGGTAATCTCGATAGAGTCTGAGACTGAGTTAAGCACGCGGATGTGAATGGCAAGGCAACTTGGCGTTCTGTACATAGCTAATTATATCTATGCGGGTAGATAGAACAAGTTGCTTAAGTATAACCTGATATTCTCATTGTCTGTGGTAAGCTAAGTTGTCTCATTTAACGTCTACCGTCGTAATTTTGTACCGTATACAAATAATATCGTGTCTTCAGAAACATTGCTCGTATTGCTTGGCTCTTTAACCATGTTATGGTATACGGTTGTTTATTATTTTCGATTTGTCTGGCGCCCGCATTGAGAGTGCTCCGCAAAAGCCAAACACTTCAAATTAAATCTAATAAAAACTTCTTCAAATGAGCATAAGAGTAAGGCGGAGATGGACCACTTATAAAGGAATTTATTTAAGAGGTCACCCTTAATTGCTTCAACCTAGTTAAATTAACGTTAATTGACAAGCCAATCAAAGAAACGCAATTTCCTTTAATTCATTTGTTTCGTAGTTACTTATATACAAATCTTAAAACGTCGCAGTAGCATCATTAGTGAAACAGTGACTCGAGCACACAAGCCTTTACAGGGGGCAGCCTTCGTCTCTTACACGCAAGTAAACTGTAAACTGGTTAGAACGGGACGTAAGATTTTATACTAGGAAAATAGGTTCATTTTAATTTTAATTTTGATCTGTTTTAATTTAATTTGATTTAATTTAATTTTATTTGATTTAACTTGTGCTAATTTATTTACTGATTTATTATTATTGATTTTAAGACATTTAATTTAATTTAATTTAATCTTTCACTTAATGTTTTATTTTATTTTGTAAATTCGATTATGGATGCAAGTCTGGAATAAAAACATTTCATTTCATTTCATTTCATTATACTAGAGCGATAGGTTATTGGAGAGCGACGATGATTTCAGCGTCAATAAAATGATAGAAAGCTAAGGTGTGACTTATTTAAGCAAAATGTTTTTTACTTTTATCAAAATGGTTTGATTGTCAAAATCATATGCCGTGCAAGAGCCCAAATCGTGGGTCTTGTCAAGGAGAATCAGTGTCTAGGGAACGAAAGTGAAACCGATTAGAATCGATGCCAGAAAAGAAGAAAATTTTCATAGTTAATAATATTAATTGGTGGACTTTTGTCACCATAATCATGTCCTAATAGGACTCCACCTATATTATTACACATCGTCTTTTCAAAAAAATACCCAACGATCAGTCGATCAAAATTACATTAGAATAAAAATATGTTCGACGATTCGCAGGCACGGTCTTTAAGAACTGCCCAGTCCAGTAGTTATTGTAAGTAATCGTGTTTTTATTCATTTTATTAGCCTTGCAGTGGCTTTAACAATGGATTTCTCATGTCACGTCATCTTATTGTATTACCTACTGGTCCCCCAGTAGCCTTCAGATTGTAAGAAAATGTCACTATACAACAAAATCACTGCAAATTCAGTGGTGAACTTCAAAATATATACCAGTTTTATTCCATGCTTAGCCCTACTAACTACTCTCTCAGTAGACACCACATACAATATCCTGTTGATATAACTATAGTTATCACTGTCTGGTGAAAACTACTTAGGGATGTAGTTTTTCTCTATCCCTACCCAAATTCTGCAAAATTATTACAGCGATACAGAAGTGAAAACGTAGTTCTAGGTAGGTAGTTAAACTAAGAGAATTTGTTTTTATAAGTTAGGTATATTTAACTTTCGAATGGTATTTTCCAGATATGATTCTGAAAATCAAGGATGACAAGCAGCGAGTTCTTGATCCTAAGGTTGAATGAATTTAGTTTTACTGCGCTGCAGTCAATATTGGGGGCCGTTTCAATTGCGTTAGATTTCAGCGCTTTTCAGTAGAAATTCTAGAATTATTTACCAATACTTAAACTTACCTGCGTGTCGCGCATCTTATAAAATACGTACCTATATCAGCTATATATAATTTGCCTCCAGGGGCCCGATTTTTGAAAGCACATCACTCGTAAGGTATAAATCAGCTTGTATCTCCAAAACTACAGCTCTAATCAAAGTTTTGACTAGTTCACAAGATTAATGAGAGCTGTGATTGTCTTCTAAGCTACTCGTATTACAAATTCACAATTCTTCACCACTTTCGAGTGGTATTTTCACACATGTGCTTTCAAAATCGAGCCCCAGAACTCTGACCACAGATATGTATATTGTATAATCGCATAGTCATCATGATTTGAATACTTAGATATGCGTTTTTTTTCACTGTCTAACTCACCTGCGGTTCCTTGAAATCTGTTAGTTGGTGGGTAGTGGTTTTACCGTAACGTTCACCGAACGGGTAAAATTTTACTAAAGGAAAATGGGAATGACCGAAGGTGTACTCATTAATCGTACATAGTTTGCGGTAATGATTAATTAGTTCTCCGTAATGGATTGTGCCCATGACCACTTAAATAATGTCAAGTAGCTGTTATAGGCCCTTTTCAAAATAAATTGCCGTTTTATACATTTATCCCTTACGGGGTAGACAGAGTCTAAGATAACAAAACCTTAAGGCCACGTTTAGCATGATTAAGGGCGTACAGCTGGAAAGGGAAATCAAAATAGTGAAAGGTTGCTAGCCGCATCGCCTAATACCTAACATGATTCCTAAGACTTTCGCCCATTCTCTCGATGGGCTTTTACCATATGCGCGGGAAGAGAAGCAACTGGTAAATTCTATGTTTTTTCTTTACTGCCAGACCAGCATGGCTAGCCTTTTTATTGCGGCATTTATTTCAAAAATGTATGCCTTTTCGCCAAGACAAGCCATTTAAGAGTTACTCTTCTGCTTAGGTACGAGTAACTACATTGAATAAGTGTCTGCCACATAATCGCGTCAACCATCAAATAGCACAATTATGATTATTGTATGGACAATTTGGCAGTTGCTAAAACCTGCATTTTCGGTAGTGAATGAAGCGGCCGCGGAATCACATAACAATGACACAATGTAAACATATATGTACCTATACTTAAATATTCTTTTGGAAAAATCCACCTATTTCAAACCAGCTTCCAGGACTGGTTTCCACTTAAAGTCTGCTGCGCATTTGATGGTTTTAGTCACACAATTCAAAACAAGCGAGTTCGAGGTCGATATGCTTTGCCAAATTTGCACGTTGACGTCATCCCCAAGCCCTCTTATTGCCTCTACCATGCAAGTCCTAACCTGTAGGCGAGAGCTACACTGCTGTCACAGCAAGACATGAAGGAATTGAAGACCATATTCAACGAGCAATGGATAGTGTCCGTTCTAAAATGTCGAAGATTTGTCCTCCCGTGTCAGTTCGTCGACATTAGGATTTAGTAAGATACAACACACAAAAACGGTCACGTTTGAATCCCCTCGGTCGATGTCTCAGAGAACTAAGACAAAGAACGTCGCACATTATACTTGAAGTAATATTTGTTCATGATTAACTGCGCTAATCATGACTCGCTTTAAGTATTGTAATGAGATACCTGATTTGAGAGGGCATCTCAAAGTTACTTAGCTAACAACTCATGATTGACCAACAGAATTTCAAAACTGCTAATGGTATTGTTTTTGTCGACTAAAATGACTAATGCAAGACAAACATTAAGAAGGAAGGTCAGAATCGAATGCCAAACAAAGTCTAGAAGATGTTTGTCATGTTCATAGTTGGCTCTATATACGATAGTAGCGCCATCTCGCAAACGCAACTTTAGGGGATCTTATCAATTACTTTATGTAAAATTAAGTAATAGGAAAAATGGATGTCATTATAAAAAATTGTGGGTGTAAAACTCAAAATAAGTTTCCCCTAACTATGCTATGAAAGGAAATAAATTGGTTTTAGCAGAACACGTTAGAAATGTAGAAAAAAAACTAATGGCAATACTTATTTAATACGAGCCAACATAATTCGCCAAACACCGGTGACCTTTGCACCCTAAAAAACAAGTTTAATAATGATCCATTTTCAAAGCAACATTGAAAAGTTTCCCCTATAGTTGCACATTTCTGCCACGGCATGCGCTGTGATCGTTTTCTATACCCCCACCATAAACATCGCACGTTCCCAATACGTACTAAGAAAAAAAAACGTTAGATGCGATCGTAATTTATTATTAAAGCAGTATTTTCGGCAGGTACAATTAATTTACATTAACACATACGTAAAACATATTTGAGCACTTAATGTGTTTAGTAACAAAAAAAGTTGATAAATTGTATGTTTAAAATGTACAATCTAGAATAAGCATAACCAAGCTTACTTTGCCAATTGCTCCAATTTTCAAAATCAACACTGTCGCTCTATGTGAGAAGCATTATATTATTTTATGCAGGTATGTAGGTACAAATTATAAATAATTTTTTTAATAGTATATAACTACTTACGCACGCGATAACTCTCCAAAGTGGCGAAAATCTTTGTATTACTATTTACAAGACTTGAGATTTTCAAGACATATTTTCGAACACTAGTAAAACAAATAGAGCAGCACTTCCCTTTTACTTATGTTTTTCAAGGGTGTGATTGCAATCGGTCGCCTGATGTGTACGGGTTTCATAATTTCAGTCTTGTAGACAACTGCGTGGCTAGCACTCCGCAAGGATCTCGTTTCACCACTCTTGCTCGTTGCACAATGGACATTGTCTCCGACATCGGAGAAGCGAATAATGGCCTCGCACTATTCATACAGGACCATTGTCTGAAGGAATGCAGACACGTGGGCTAGAGACTCCAGTTTTGAGAACGGAAAATATGACGCTGAAATTCTTCTTTACCTGTAAAAAATGTACAGTTAAGTAGGTACAGGAGAATAGTCTAGGGCAGCAGTAATTTTTATTGCATAAGACAAATTCGGAAAAGTGCGATGAGTGAGAGCCCAATGACTTGCAGCTAACTTTAGGAAATAATTTCTAAACAGCGTTAGAGGCATTTTTTGTGATTTATTTCAGACAATTCAGAAATGTTTCTTGTTTATAAAGAATTATTTCGTTTATATATATGACTACCAAAAGAAATGATCGTGCTCCTATAATATTTTAGCCTTATTTTTTAGGGCGGCAGGACTTGCTCATAGGTGTAGAGCGAAGTTGTATTTCGGCGCCTTTCGGCTTTTACCTTCGCGCCTACCTTCTTCGCGCATCGAGCCACCTGATTTTCGCGCTCTTTGCCATCTGGCCTGTATTAAAGATGCGAAATAGACGAGAGTGCCACTTCATTCGCCCCTTACACTTATGACAAAGTTTTTGAACATGACAACAATAAATTTTGCGTGTACCTAAATTTTTTGTTCTTTTTCATCCGTTTTCAGCACTTTTCTTTTGGAGTCTAATAAGACCGCGGTGGCGAGCTACACAACATGAATTAGTCATAATGATACTGAATGTCTACCTTTTAAGTTATAGATTAAAGAACAGTTTCTTCTCATTTTATCCAGGTGATGCGGACATGTCGTCTTCAGGGAAGGAGAGGTTTGATGGTGAATAGAAGTGAGCCAGCGGTTTCTCATGGCACCTGCCCGTAGAGTAAAATGTATGATAAATTGGCGGGATTAAAGAAGCGCAGCACAAAATAAAAAAAACGCCAATGTATATAATGTTGCCTCTATGATTAAGTTTGAAGAGAAAACTTAGAGGAAATGACATTTTTACATAGTCATGAGCTCTAAGTATTCGTTATTTTCGGTGAAGATACTTAAATCTAGTAACCTACGAGCACGGCCTACTAAATTACTGATACTAACGAAAGTTGGACAAACTTCTTGTCTCTTCGATTATTTATAGTCTAGATAGAAAAATCTCTACAATTTAATTATTTATAAATATTTTGAGACATCGTTTCGCATTGGTGTTCCGCGACTGTGTTAAAAACAGCTCTCAATGCGACTCTGAGACTTTCTTTCGGCTGATGTTACATATTAAATATTAAATATCACGTATCACATCGACGTCTAAAACACATTATACATCTCTTTGGTAACATCAACATCTTGCCTAGTATGGATGTTAGATTGCTGTAAGTCTATTAACTTTACACAACTACTACAAAAACACGCGTCTATCTCAGCATGCTTAGGGTGCAGGGGAAACAATCGTCTCTATATTATTACGACTGACTGTCTATGCCATCACGTAACTTCAGATTATTAGCAATCCGTTTGTGTTAGACACCAACAAACCAGGGAACTTATGTCATTGTTGTCATCGTACCGGCCCGAGACACGGTACCGATAATTGCTCATGCGACGATAATTTCAATATTTACAATAACTATGTCGGAGGTGTATTAGCACAGACCTGTATTTAAGTGGATGAAGCCAATTGATCTATCTTGAGTAACATTAAACACATCCTAAGTTTGACTTTTGGATTTGGTTGCCTAGGTTTGATAAAATCAATAGTCTCATACCGGCGGTTATTTTCAACAGGATCTGAGCAATAAAATATAGAGCCTTTAGTTACTGGGGTCTAGTGCATGTGTTTGGTAAGAAAAACGTCTCGAACGTTCGTGTAAACGTCTCAAGTACAATGGAAAATTTGGCGTGCTACAAGCGGTATGGCACTGCATCAGCCTAATTTTAGTACTCTATTTGGCACTTTAACGCAAATGCGTCCGAGGCGTTTATTGCGCCAAAAAACGTACACTATGCGCTGAGATAGTCGAGAAAATGGAATTATTTTAGCCAAAAGTAACGGCCGAGGTGATGGTTGAAGACATTAAAAATTGACACGCTCGCTTCTCATACTGTTCACTTAGGTTTTATGTCATCCACTTCTGTCCTTAGATGAAGTTATAACGCAAATATGTCAATTAACGCGAATTGGAAGTTTACATAATAATGGCGTCACCCGGAAGTGAGATTTTTAGGTGCCTATTAGATAAGTAGATATAAGAGTAAGATAGAAACATATGGCTTGCTCAAACTCAAGCTCTCTAACTTATCAGGAGGATAAAGCTTATCGTCTCTATCACACTTAATTATGCTGTTTAGAAAACGATATTCGAGTATGATGCTTTATTTCTAAGACACGAAACTAGTGTATATTTATTATTTTGGTTTGTTCCTGGTTTGCGCGGTTTTTCGATCGTAAAATGCGCTACAGAAAAGTTTATCAAGTGTTAGCTAGATTTCTATTCTCCAGAATTAACTAGACTGGATCTAAACATATCGTGTACTATCACTTTCCAACACGAGGTTTTCAAGCGAGACAGCACAATTATAAAATGTAGGGAAAAGGCCTCTTTGAATGTTTGCTAGCTTGCTTAAGTCGATTGGTCGGCTTTCGCAAGCTGGTGAGGCACCGCAGCGCCGGATAGAAAGTGCGCATGACCTCACTTTCACTCCACGCCTAGTATACAATGCCGAATGTTTATTCAACGTTAAAATAAGTCTCTACTTTAAGGGCTGTGGTTCTTTCTAAGTGGTTGTTAGGCGAGGTCGCTAGAAAGAGGAATTTCTGGGTAAAACCCGTTAAACATTCACGAGCCGCATAGGGAAAATCAACTTTGGAATAGGGATAAAACTTTAACACAACTTCTACGGACGTCAGTTTTACTGCTATCTTAGCTGATTTTCATATGTGATGTGACTAATTTAAATATGAATGAGTGCTTATTGTGCCTACATACATCTCCAGTTGGGGAGTAAGTAACTGTAGTTGAAGTTCATTGATAAGTACTTTTTATTGATTGGGTTAAAGAAGGTCAATTGAGATAATATATCTAATGATCGCCTGTCGTCATTCATCGAACTTATTGAGTCAATTTAGGTACGTACTCGGCGCCAATTGATTTCCAATAACAGTTAAGTTAACAATTGACGCGAGCCATGCGGGCAGTTTCGATTGTTTAGCCAAACAATTGACGACAATGCTGACGGTACTCGATATTCTTAAATACATAACAAATGAATATCGAATATCAGCAACCCAAGAACACAAGAACCCAACCCCGTGTTGCGTACTCTTCACGCAGATTACAGAGTCGCGGGAGGTCCGAAACAGAAAAACCTTGCAAACAAACAGCAGTTAAAAGCTTTGCCATTTAAAAATATTATTTTTCACCACGAGTAAATACTTATTTACCAACTTTACTGTACCTAACAAACAGTTTAGTATTACGCGTGGCGATCTCAAAGTTTGGATATCTACATTTCAGATTAGTATGGAACTGTTTCGTTTTCAAAACTGACAATATTT
This sequence comes from Pandemis cinnamomeana, assembly GCA_932294345.1. Taxonomy (NCBI): domain Eukaryota; kingdom Metazoa; phylum Arthropoda; class Insecta; order Lepidoptera; family Tortricidae; genus Pandemis; species Pandemis cinnamomeana. Next base: position 7,760,059 of record OW028711.1, read on the forward strand.
TAAGATCTTAATGTAACTATCTTGTAAGAACTAAAACTAATACTTGGAAAATTACACTTTGTACAAGGGAGGATGTACGGCACAGCGGAGCGCGACGGTTGCGCGCTGTAGAACGGAACTCTCCAGAATGTTCTACAGACTTAAACGTACATTAAAATTCATTTAAAAATAAACCTTATACAGACCACATAAAAGCTCATATGTCAAGTTTACGGTGAAAAGTTAAAACCTTACCAATTCGAACTGCTATTAAATTTCATACGCAACCGTTGCGTCTTACAAGCAGCGACTCGGCGGTTCTAAATCGATTCTTACGCCGTACATTCAAGTCTGTTTCCAACTTGCCGCTTCAAAGTTCTTATGCTGATATGTTGTAATAGATTCTGGTTCCCTGAACCGCTTCCGACGCAGTTCTTCCGTCTCGGGTTGCTGGTTGCATACATTCCTGCACCGGGTCTCGAAGAATGCTGACCAGACGGGGCTGATGGGTTGATAGCTTAATGTTCCCTCCGAGCTGTTGAGGCCGGCATTCCTGCCGAGATAACCAAGGCTCTTCCAACAAGATAACCAAGGTTGTTAGAACTCATTACGACCATCGAATAATCTGATGATACCGTCTTGATGTAGGCCGTTAATGTAAAACTGTATTTAAATACGTGTCGTTTGATCTTTGTGAGATAATTCTTGATGAAAAGAGGGAAATACGACTGGATTTTAGTGTTTTGACTGTTTGTGGCGTTTTGGTTCAAAGTCTGTAACTTGACGTGATAATAAGATCACATAAAACTTAATTAAGTAGACTGTTTATCGCAAAATTCGAAGAACTCAGTGTGTAAGAGCAATAGGATACAAATGGGTGGAAATAATCGGGTAAAAACATTTAGGTAATTTCCATAATGTATTCAAACAACAAACAACACAATTATTTGTTCCTATCTTACTCAAGTTACCCTTATCTGGTGCAATATGAACTTTGACAAGTGTATCATCATTTAAAGTAGCTCAAGCCTCGTGTGAAGCGAACATGAACGTTTTTATTCATTTCTATGAATCGTGAGAATGTTTTGAAGACCCGATCCCATATCTGCATCCCATTCAAGGAACACGGACGGTCCCACGGCCACATGTGCTGCAAGTCTGGCCTTTACTTTGCGTTTCATTGGAATTCGGCTAAGTAAAAAAAGCTTTAAAAAGTTACAGTAATCCCGGTAAAGCTGGCTATTTACTATGCTACCTAAATCTACGATGAAACCTTCACCTGTCGAATTTGTGCGCCTGTAGTTTGGTTTATCAGTCAAAATAAATATAGTGTGAAGAACATTTTTACAAAAATGCATGAAATACTTTAGGGCTATAGTTTCGTTCACGCGATATTTTGAATGTGCTTACCTTTTGAAGATTTGCATACATATTTTGATACAAAAAACCGTCTGAAAATATTTTATCAGCAAAAAGTTCTTTTACTTTTTAAATTACTCGGTAAGTCTACATATGTACACAAATGATTAAAAATTTATCTATTCTTGGTTCTCTCTTAAACCCACTGCTAAATGTTAAAACCGGGCGCACTAGATGGCGAACAGGATGACTTTACCTTCGTACTAAGCCTAGAATCTACCTTGTATACTTACATTATAATGCAAACCACTCTACATTCCTTAATGTATGGAATGCGTTAGCCCGAATTTCTCAATGAGCCCGATTCATGAGTTATGGCTGTTTTTTCGGGAGCATAACGGTTTTTGTATTATTTTTTTGTCGTCTCTGACCGTGTGAAGGGCTCAATGGCTCCAGCATGTGTATGGACCGGCTTAGCACAAAAGGGATGCAACAAAATGTCATCGCCTTCTCATATGAACGTAATGCATGGAATTAAGTAATAAATGCATGGATTGGTAAATTTTCGTAGTCATCTTATTCAATACCTGATGTGAAAGAAATACGATAGTAATATTGATCAGAAATGATTTATTTATTTAATTAATTAACAATTAGGGGTAAACAATTCCACGTAGTTTTATATTTTCTGGAGAAACTGGACATTTCCTAAAATACATTGTTCATTTGTTACGAACGCAACAAATTGCGGTTATCATCTTTTGCGTTACCCCGGCCGTAAGTAGCAATTTACCGCCCGCTACGCGAGCAGAAATTTCCACTTCCTGGCCAGGGGTAGACGTAAAATTGTGTACACATCTCAGGCGGTGCTAATGAAGCCTCAAGTCGCATGTTTATCGCCCTCGCCTTTGGCTCGTGCGACCAGTTCCTGTGATCTGACACACAATTAATTTCACCACCCTCGGAATGTATTGTACTATTATTACATAGTCCTTTCCAGTTTTTACGGCAAAATAATCACACATGGAAGACTTCTTTACAATCTTTACATGCTACGTGTATTATTTTTTCAGTTCTCGCCCCGCAGCTCGTTTTATATCAAAGCATGAATGAAATCATCGCATAATGGACCCATTGAATGTTTTTATCGTGTATGTTCTCCATGAATCGTATTCTCTCATAGCGTGGTAACCATGGGAGTTCTTGGCTTTCACACGGTAGGTATAGAGTTGCTAATAATGATGAAACCACACTTAGGTACGTGGGTTTCTATGAATACAATAATACCTAGGTACAGTCATGGGAATATATATTTATATGAACGTTACCAGGACGTCAAAAACATAAGGTTGGTGATTCATATATTTGACATGACATGACATGACATGATGCCGTCTCGATATTTATGCCCTCGTCTGTACCTTCTATAAATACAGAATATGAGCGCTATATAGTAGGAGGTATGGAGTTATTTATCTTTCAAAAGCTACGCAACGGAATGGAACGTCCCTATGTGCACTAGAGAAGCTCTTATTATTTCGCAAAAGAATCGTTATTCTATAGTATTTAATATATAATATTTGTAATGTTTAAATCCCAAAACTTCAAAGCGAGATAACTCCCGATTTATAATCAAGAAAGCCGTTTAATTTATGATTAAATGTTTTGGTCGGATGCGTTTTTCATAAGGTTTCTCGAGTGGTATGCGTATAATTTGCTGCGATATACCTACTCGTACTATGTAATGTAGACACGTGCATGATAACTCAGGATTGATAAAACTAATCTTAATCTAGGGGTCCTTACGGATACACTTCGACCCATTCGTGGATCTTTTGTGTAAGTTGATAAATCTACTTATTGAAAAAAAAAAAAAAAAAGTGATGACAAAGTATTTTTTAAGAAAATTATTTAATAATTAAGTAAAACAAACTCATTTTTGTGTTTGTGGTATTTAACTGACAATTTACTCAATAAGTTGTCCATAAACAGGAAAATTGAATGTTACTTCTTTTGCTTTGTCCGCAATGATTAGTAATGAAAAGCATTACGACCCAATATCATTAAGTAACCGAATGTTTTTGTCAATGAACAAATAACAATTAAGAACGACCTTTGTCTGTCATTTTTGTGAATCAAGTTCCGTAGTAAATATTGATTTATCTACCAATTAAATAATTAAGTTTTAACTAACATCGGTACGACTCGAATATTGATTTAAATAATGTCAATTAAGTAGATACCTTCTCTTAGATAAATGTTCAGGAAATAGGTACATTTGGGATTTAATTGAGCTGAAATGAAACTATTGGCTGGTAGCTATATATCAAGTCAACTTTTTAATAAGACATGATTGAAATATTTAATTTTGTCTAACATTGAACATACCTAATAAAAATAAGTCAACTATGAGAGTTCAAATCTGACTCAGCCTGTGCTCTCAGCTAACGCAAAAGAAAAATATTTGGTTCGTGACACTGCTCCAAATAATATTTCTTGCTAATGCTTAGATACCTCTTTCCAGTCGCTGATCTGCCGTACAAAAGGCGGCTTGAATGCTGCATGCAACGATTTCTAACTGATTTAGTAAGAAAAGGACATACTGACTCGAGAAAATAGCAAAGATGACACTTGTAACTACATCCTTCATTTTCTTTCTCAGTCTCACTCACTAGCTCAATGAGACAAAGTGACAACAAAGAAGAAATAAAACGCATAGCCGTTTCTTCAAGCCTTAATTAAAGAAGGGCCAGCGAACGTCTGCTCTCTTCCCTCCGCTAGGAATGCAGGTCCGTCCTTCAAGCGATTAAGGGCCAACGACTTGTTCCAAATTACCATAAACGTGTTAACTCATTAAGACTAGATTAAACAACCGACGAGGAAAACCTGGTCGATGTCAGAAAATATGCCAGGCAATGAACTACGTCACCAAATAAGTTAGACGATTAGTTATTTCTGGAAGTGATAGCCGCTTACATTTGTTATTTTCGTAATGAATACCTAATGACTTACTTACTTACTTACTAGGTATTAGAAGGCAGTTTCCACCCCATGTATGAAGGAGTGAAAACACCAATTTCAAACCTACCAGCTTTCCATTGGTGTTAAACCAGATCTAATTGTATCGAAAATTTTATTTCTCGATTTTGTTTATCCTTACGGTTAACCCGTTAAAAAATAATATTTCTAAACGACACCGAAAAACAGAATATACATAGATAAGCCCGAAAAGTAAGTAGATAGATAGATAGATTAACACTTTATTTCTTCCATAACACACATTATGATACATACAGGGCAGAGGTACAATATCAAACACAGAACTTAAAAATAAACATAACAGATTCAATGTACCTAACTTAACTAAGTGGACAGTAGATACCATGTGCCATGGAAAAAGAAAGGCGCTGACTCAGCATAAAGCTGCGAAGACCGCAGCGCTGGTATTCTGCCAGAACCACTTAGGGAGGTCTGTGGAAATGGTATATGCATAATAAAATTAAAGAAAAGTTGGCAATCAGATAAATGATTAAAACTTGATGGATAGTTGTTTGTTACTCTTCCATGCAAACGAACTACTCAAAGAACATTGAAAGAAAAATGTGAAAATGGACATACATAGGTATGGTGCAACCCGCAATTAATTTCCCATCCCGGAGACCGTACAGCACCCGCGGGACTGTGGACAAACAGCTGTTACCCATAGGTATACAATTTAGTATAGTAATTTTCTACATTTTACGGTTTTAAAATAAGTCATTGCTGCCAACCGAACCCGATCGACAGATCAATCTGTGACGCATGCTTTTATCACACCACCCATGCTATGGGATTTATCTACGGAAAATTACGGGGACGCTCTATATTTACAGTGCATTAGTCATGGTTTTTTACGGAAAAAAGTTATATCAAGCCATTGGTTGTAAAAACCGCTTCAGCGGAAGTTGCTAACCGAACAACATCCTGTGTCTATCGATAAAACGGGGTAGACCTGACTTGATTCATTTATTCCTGGGCAATAAGATCCATATAACACGATGTTAAAATCATTATTCTACAGAGCTATGCTTCGATTTTTTTAGCATTAGAAAGAAGTTAATCAATTTTGACATGTCTTTTTAACGAATCAATTTTTTAAAAAATGGTTACCTACTGGAAAATATAAAACCATAACAAAACAATGACAATATTTCAAGGATGTTAAATTGAAACTTACTGTTGTTTATTTTTTAAACTGTTTTTCAATAAAAAGACATGTCAAGATTTTTTACCTTTTCTGAATTAAAAAAAAATGAAGTTATCAAACCTAGGTCAAAACAAGGTTTAAAATTAAATCATACAATGTGAAATTATCAAATTATAAATTATATTACCAAAAAGTGTCGGGTAAATACTGACAGACATGTTACTCTTTCACTGTGCTCGGGATTCTGTGGGCTCTGTGTCGTTGAGGCATCACCAATGTGCCTAAAAAACGGATATTTTGCGGACCTGTCTCAAAAGTGGTAGTACTCTAGCCTACACACTATCGAACCTGAGCTGTGTTAATATTATTATGGATGGCAAAACTGCCCTTCGTCCCTGGCTCCTGCCGGTGTATAGCGCTAGAATGTTCTGTGAGATGTTAAGCTGTTTAATTAAAGTAAGTAATGATTAATCGAGTATACACACTTTGCAGAGAGTAGGAAGCTGCTCCCACGTGAAATACTGCCTCATCATCATCGTTGTCGAGTGCCCATATTACTAGCTTTGTTTAGTTTGGGGCTAGGTCAATTGGTGTCAATTGTCCCAGGATATTATTATTATCTTGTATAAGACACCAAGATTTTACGCAGCAGTTTTCGCCTTAGACCCAATAGAACGCACCGAAGTTCAGTCAGATTGATTCTTAGGCCCAATTCAAGAAACTTAAGGTGGTCTGTAAGTATGGAACTTTTCTGATAAATAAGAGTTAGTTGGGGGTACGAAGCCAGATTACTTTGCTTGTTTCTGCAGTTACAGAAGTGGTAAGTATTCATACCTATACGGTGCACAAATTTTGGTTGCAGTGTAATATCAGTTTCTACTGATGTATATTGTAGAGGTTAAAGTAATGGTTCGGTAACCATCGCGTACTTACATGCTTGACTATCTACCCTCGCTTCCTATAAAATGTGTTTATTGAGCTAATATAAGTTTATAATTCGCTCATTACGCTGTATCGGGACAGTTCGGAACTCACCGGCGGCGCGGGCGCAGATACAGGGTTGCCAAAGTAACGCTAATTAAAATTTTAAAACCTGCTTTATGGCGTGATTGTTCTCCTTTTTTTACTTTTAAAGCGCAGTGTCTGAACCTAAACTCATTACACGTCATCATCATCACCATCATATCAGCCATAGGACGGCCACTGTTGGACATAGGCCTCCCCCATAGACCTCCATTGCAGTTGTCTCTGTTGGAAGCGGCTTGCATCCACCGTGAACCCGTGACTTTCAGGTTATCCGTCCACCTCGTTGATGGACATTACACATCACCGTAAGTTTATTATTTGATGTACCGATCATTGCGATCGCATTAACCATTCACACATCACATATCTTAGATGGTGGTAAAAAAAAAGAACTCGTGAATGTGATTGTGATAGCTTGCGCTTTAGACAATCAAGTCCCGGCAAGCTCAAGAGTAAACACCACTCCAGTTGTTTGCGCAAATTCCTCCTTTGCCGTATTTACTTGCATTCTTGCTATTCATAAAAGGCTGGTAACCCTGCGCGGGCGCGGCGTTCCCGTGAGAACGCGACCGCCACATTACGCCCTGCACTGGGTCGCGCCACGGGCCACGCACCTTTGTGGACATGACATGCACTGAAGGCTTTTCATGGTATTGAAATAAGAAAAAAAAAAAGTTTTTGTACAATTAATTTGCTATTTCTAAAACGCGATAAACGATGAGGTTGGTGTGATAGAACAAATAAAATACATAAATTTTATAAAAAAAACATTTTTTTTAATATACTTGCAGTGTTTAGTTAGGTAATCTGTTATTTTTTTTTTTTTGAGTTGTGTCGAATTTTTGACAGTAAATATATTTGTTCTTCTTCTTTAGTTGCTTTACAAGCTTGACAAGATATAACTGTTTCTGATTAATAAGTACCCAATCATTATTTGTCTAGGTACCTACTCTATGAATAATTTGAATTTGTCAATGCAAATGTAAAGAATTCGTTGACGCACGAGATAAATACTAATCTTCAATGACTTTCTTTTTCTTGTGAAATTAGATTGTTATCGAATTCGAATTAAATTATAGCATAATTATAATTATGGTGACAGACGTGGACGCAGTCACCAACTTACGAAAGGGCGATCGCGATTAGGTACACACAGCAAAATAATGCGGTTAGCACAGCCACGCACACGTCTATGCGTGTTGAGTATCGACATGAACGTTAAGTAGAATCTATGACATGTGAATGTGTGAGTGAGTTCGATCATAAAATCTACCCCCTAAGTACAGATTTTTTAGCAACAAGATGAATGAGCAATGTCACTGTAAATTACCTGTTTATTGAATAAACAACAACTAACTATAAAATAACAATGAAGAAAGTTACAACTATTTAAGTTAGTTTATAATAAATTAAGTAAAAAATAATTACAAATTAAATGAAAATAATCCCCGCCGGTATCGTGTCACACTCAAAGGCTGAAAATGCAATATCTCCGGTTTCAGTTACTTCTACAAAAATAATGTAAAAGTATTTTTTTTATTTAGACTGTCCTAAAAATATTTTACCTAATCTTACATTGGATATTGTCATCCCCAGTGTAAGCGAGAGAACCGAATCGAAGCTTCCTTCGACCTTGAATCTTCAAATTTATGCAATCCCACGCATTGAACTATTATTACCATCTCACTGATGCGACGATGTTATATTATTATTTCTCAACAAGTCTGAGATTCCAATTCCAAAGCAATATTCCTCACAACCAGCACGGCCATCGAAATAACATCCAAAAATGTCATTTTATTATTACTATTTTATATTCCGTTTTCTTCGGATACGAACCCGGTTCACTAAAGCAGAAGTCAAATCTTCGACCTGTCTTTGACCGCTAGGCCACCGAGGTATGCAAGTTACATGGTGAATGTATGAATTATGTTCAATCTGCGACTACTGTATTGCAATTTGTGTAAATAGCTGTTTTATGAGCTTTGAAATAAGGTTGAAATTATAATTTATTTTTTTCCTTAACTATTTAATTTTATGGTGGTTGCAGTCTATTGTATGTTTAATTTTACTCTTATATAATATGTTAAAAACGCAAACGCATTGTGTTTTCTTTTAATATAATTATTAATAGGTATGACTCTTTTTACTGGAGTTTAAAAGTTGCTAGCTGATGGCTATTTTGGTCGTTATCGTCTTAAACAATATAAAGTGTTTTCTACCCTCAAATTTCTAATAATATGATTTTGTGAACAAACAACTGTCACCGCTGGCAGCCATTATTAGCTGCGGGATGAACCGTGTGTTATACTTACGAACTGTTTAATTTTGCCTTTCGAATACCTTGTGATTTGCAAAACATGGATTTTCATTTATCTTTGTTGAAAAGAGCAAAACAATATAACTATTTATATAAGGAATCGCTAGGCGTTTTTTGATATGGGTAAGTAGACAAACGGTGTTAAAAACAATGACTTATTATTTTATCGGTAATGTTTTAAACAACTTTCTTTGACGAAAAATGTTTTTATTTAAACTTCATTTATTTTGCAGCGGAAGACTGTGCCATTATGGATTCACCCTTACGCAGACTTCGGACACGATAAAAATATTCGTTCTGGGCCTAAACCTGAAGCCTCATCTCCTGCCATTTGATTTGGACATTATGTAGTTGCCGCACCCGCTAGTGACCCATTTCACAGCAACAAGACACAATGCTACGTTGCAACCTGTGCGAAACCATCTGCATGCTGCAGGATTGCATTGCCGTAGACCAGCAAAAAACATGCTTTAACGGACCAGCATAGAAGAAACCTTTGCTCGTGAATATCTTGACTTTGATTATTACATCAATCAAAGTCAAATGTAGTGATTTTTAGTGATGAAGACGAAATATATTAACTTAATTAAATATATAAACACAGTAATGTTTTACAGTGCAGAACGAGTGGCAGTGTTACTTTAGGCTATGGGGTTGGATCTCATCGATGGGCCCTGGTGTCCAAATCCAAACCAAATCGAGATAGGTAGCTTAGTCGCTTCAAAGTGGAGATTATAACCCAGTGTGAAATGATGTTATTGTTAATGGCTGTCATTTAACATGTCTATTCATTTCACCACTGACTTACACGTCCGCAAATAAAACGTTTCGTTCATCTTTATCAGACTTAAACCTAATAAACCAGAATTTAAGATATTAATTATGTGTCATCTTAAAAATAGCCCTATTATGGTTGTGTATTCAATTTGCAAGATAATTATTATGTTAGTGACATAAGACTTTTTAGTAAACATAAAATCATACTGGCCTCTAAAGTGTGTGTTATTTTATGAATATTATTCTATAAGGAAAAGTGTGCAGTTTTATTTAGCTAATTTAATTACTTTTGGTAATAATAATAATAACACAAATAGAGGCTAATACAATAAAAATTAAATGTTGCAATAAACAATTTGAACCAATAATTGCATTTTATTGTTTTATTCTTTTACGTCCTTTTTTTCTTGTTTTAGGTAAACATGAGTTTATTTTGAGATTAGTAATTTAAAATTGAAAACAAAAAAGATACACTTGTGCAGGATTCGAACCCGGTTCTTTAGGTTTCATAACCCTAGGTCAATACACCTGAGCCACCACGCTTATAATACTGGTGGCAAAATTATGCTTCCATTGAACAAAATACCAGCAGGTTTGAATAACTATGCGTGAAGGTAGTCAGAAAACACAATTAGCACAGATAGGGCATTTTGTTGTGTGCGTAATAAGGCAGCGGATAAGTGCGGATGTGTGTATAGAATGACACACATGGATAACTAGGGTGCTCACCGATTCGCTTTGCTGTGTGTACACGAAAGCCGTTCAAATTAGTACTTAACTATATTTAAAACAACTGTCTGATATTGTACCTACCTAACTGAGCAGTAAGGGTAATTTTGTATGGCGACTGGGCCAAATTTTGTGCCGCTGAGTATATAATAATATGATGAGTCATTAATTGGTTTTACTTTGACAAATAATACTGTGTTATATGCCTTTAAATTGTTACATACTATAATTTATACTAATTAAATCTTTACTTAGTAAAGTATGCCGCCTATTGTTTACCTTATTCTTTGTTTCTGTATTGTTTTGTACTGATTTGTGGTGTTCAATAAAGAGTATTTGGATGGATGTATGTATGTAAACTCTTTATTGTGCAAAATAAACGTAAAACAAATACAATTGACAAACACTGAGATACATGCACAAATGCGGACTTATCCCTTTAAGGGATCTCTTCCAACCTTTGAGTTAAAGTCGGTAATTCAGTAAGCTCCAGACACAAGACATTTTAAAAGACCCATTTGCGACTTTAAGTAATTTCAGACTTTGTTGGTGCTATAAATGTTTACGCAAAAAATAATTTATATTATTTCTAGGCACCTCCCCTTCCGCCATTGCTGCATGGGCTGCGCGACTTTTCCCATTGGTGCGGCGGACCGCGACTCGTTTCCACTCGACAATGGAATGCGCTTATTACTTTTTGGTCTGCGCCGGCGCGCCCGCCAGCCTGCCTTGTGGGTGAGATCGAGTTTTTATCCCGATCCTGGTTGCCTTTAATTGGAGACGTCCTTAGCTCCGGCGCGGCTGAACGGCCACATAAAGAATGTGGAGAAGCGGATCCGATTGGACTTTGAACTTAAGTTTCTGTGAAAGGATTATTTGTAGTTTGTCTAAGATAACACGCTACTATGCGCCATAATAATAATCTTTATTAACCTAATCTAAAAATTTCATTTTATATACAAGCTTTATTGCTGACTGTACTTTTTGTTGACTGTACTTGCATTGCAATCAGTCCTACACTTACATATGTTAATTCAAATCTCAAGTCAATCAGACCAACCGTCGAAGAGTTCCCTCCTGCGGAGATGGTACTGGCTGGACCACCAGAATTCTACTACCAGATTATTGTATTGTCATCTGACTTACACAAGTATGCAAAATTTCAGCTCAATCAGATATCAGAATCAGAAGATATCTGTTTCAAGATTGACAAACATACAAAGATACACACATACGTTGCAAATTAATATAAAGCTAGTAAAAACTGATTGTGTTAAGAGTTGCATAGGCAAATGTGTACCTACATTAAGTGCCGAAGCACTAGGGGTAAAAAAATAGTGTGTGCTTGCGTTTGCGTCAATTTGGTACAATATGTACCTAAACTGCGCTGTTCTTAATTCTTTTAGTTCTTCTAACTTTAACCAACCAGACCACTTAATGTAATAGATATCATGTCATGCAAGCTATTATAAAGGTTTTGTATCGGAACAATACCCTGCCGCCTATAACTTTGCAGTTTATAATTTTGTTATTAACGAATTTATACGGGGTGTCAGGTTTTCTGCTCGTGAAGGTATTCCTTGTATCTAACCTACAGATTATGCTTAACTTAACATCCTGTATAAATAAATAGTGTGAATCTCCGGGAACTCGCACTGGCTATTTCATCGCTCCTCAGAATGCGAGTAAGTCGCACTTAGGGTTTAGCACCCTGGAATATTTGTACATCTCCATACTTCTTCTTGTCCTGTAGGAAGTATGGCAAGGACGGGTCTACATCGGGATGTAGACCCGTCTTCTTGCTATTTCTCCAAACTTTTTTATCTGGAATTATGACCACATAGAAAAGTTATGATCTCTGCCAACACTTGTAGCATCTCTTTTCCCTGTAAAACGCAATCTCGAAGATCCATTCATGGAATATTCCAATATTTTTGAAATGTCTGGTAACTTTTGAAATTTCGAAATGGCAACCCTTCTGCACTTGTACCTACTTTAAAAGGTCATGACTTTCCCAGGCATATTTTCATATCGCATAATTATCGTTCAATAGCAATATTTGCGACAGGGGTCATTTTTATGGTTGATCGAATACCTACAATACTTAGGTACTTAAAGTGGACGGTTTTCTGGAAAGCATTTCTTTTAAAAGCCGTTAAGGTGTTAGCGCAGCAAAGACCGTTAATATTGATAATCTTAACATGTCACAGGCAGAACTAAGTGTCAAAGTGACAGATAAAGCAAACGAATAATAGTGTTACAAAACTGATATTATTAACAACGGGTTAATACACATCCTGTATATTAAGTAATTAATCTACAGACCAACGCTGAATAGATTTTACTTGATGGAAGTTATATAAATTAGTTGCCAACTCGAATAAGGAAAGAACACTTCAATAATTTTAATATTATTGTTGTTGGCCTTATTGTAAAACAAAGCATTGGCGTCATAATTTGCGGCAAAATAATGAAACATAATAGATTATTACCATTATTTCTAACCCTTAAAAAGGTTAAGGACAAGTCTCAAGTAGGTACCAAGTAGGTACCTAAGCATCAAGCTCCTACAACAAGGGTTATCATGATGTCTTCATGCGATTCAATTCCGATTCAGTTTAGGTTCCCTCGCTGTCAGATCCATACTAAAAATGACGGCTAAAACCTGAACTGAGTCGGAATTGAATCGCATTAAGACGTCATGGTAAGGCCCAGGAGTTGCCTTTATAGCGTTTTATTTCATTACAGAACATTTTCCTGAAGAAGACGACGTAGGCATATATTCCTACCAAGACGGTTAAAAATAATACATTGAGAAAGTGACTTTGGAAGGCTGTCTCAATCTCAAAAAACCAAACTGTAAAACAATAGAATAGTGGGGAACAGATGGCGAAATATATCTTGCTCCTTCTAACTCATTGTTGCCAGCGTAAGTCAGGACAGATCAAAGTGTTGTTACTACGTTGCTCCTTTTGTATTACTTAAGTTTTATCCTGTTTTTCCAAAAATCATTAATTTGCTTTTTTAACTAGTAGAGTAAGTTATTATATTTTATACATGTATTTGTACTAAAATAGCTTTGTTTTTCAACAACGAAGGACCGGGTAATTTCAATGAAAAACCAATTTATTTTAAAACTGTACCTAATTTTAATTTACCTTTATATATTTTGACTCACATTTGATCAGCTTTTTATAAATAAATATTGGTATTACATTTTACCGGTAAAACTGTGTGCATCGTTGCGTACTCAATTTACACCTGCTTGAGACAAAGGACCATGCAAACAATAATTTTATCTCTTTCATCATCAAGTAAATCGAGTGCATTTTCATAAACGTGGCTCGGTTAAGCTTAGAAAAATAATTGCGCCCTAGACAAGCAGCATATATGACTCATTATCTACTTTTATAGTACTGACATCCGCTCTAGGAATTGCCCCAAATTGGTTCTTCCGTTAATGACTCAGTTATAATCTGGAAATTGAAAAAAAAAAGATAATCTATATCCAAACGAGTAGTAAGAGAATTAGACATTTATCTCAGCAATTTCCTTGTTTTGGCTGTTGCAGTGTGCGAATTTTTGCAATGAATATCGATATTAGCGCAATATAACTTCCAACAAACTCTGTTCAGGTTGGATCTCTCCAGGCAGGCCCGGGGAATTAAGTCCACTTTATTATGACCTCTCCCTACATAATGTGCACTTAGCTCCGAGAATTTACATACTGTTTGCAACGCATGACTTGTCTAATGGTTATCAACCATTGATAGAGGCGACATGTGAACGGGGTCAAACGCCTCTGTTACGACTGTTAACAGTTTGTCACCACGGTTACCATACCATACCTGCTATCTGTGTACCACCGGTACCAGCATGTTACGATACGATGCCAATTGATAATTACTGGTCAATGCGCGGCCCTTATAACTGAAAAAGTTATGTAAAAGTATAATCGATCAAGGAAATTATTTACCACCCCTAAGGTTTAATGTCATTTATACGGCTTAGAATTTCAAAGATTTAGAAGTCAATGTTACAAACAGCCTTATTGTTCTTCCTCTAATGTAGCAACTGGGATACGATTTTTGAAAGCATATCACTCGAAAGTTATATAAAAATCCGTGTATTACTACAAATAAACACCTCAAATTAAACTTTTGACTAGCTGTCTAGATTAATTAGAGCTGTAATTTTCATGTAGGTAATCTAGTCGTATTTCAAATCCAGCACAATTTTTATCACTTTCGAGGGGTATTTTCATGTATATGCTTTCAAAAATCGAGATCTTGTCTTGAAAAATGGTACTGCTCTTGCAAATAAGACTATACGCAAAGACTCACGCTGAAGTGTTTCTAGCCTTTTTTTTGGCACAAGCCTTTTAAAGTGTTGGGAGCAGAGGCAGGCTGAACTACAAGATAGCGGGTGGCCTCAATCGTCTCGATTGAGTACGAGCCAAAAAACTTTTGCACATGACTTCACCGGTCGTTAACCCATAGCTCGCCATGCCATGACTCTCATAGGTTCTAAAAAATAACAGTTTCTATTCACCGAATGGGTTAATAAAAGAGTTGGTAATTAACACGTTTGAAGATGATAATTGTTAAAGTCCAGACAAGTTTACCTACGGACCGGTTGCTGGGTTCTTCATTGTGGCTTATTTTTTCCAATTTGTTCGTGATAAACTCTGTGGTACTTAAACTCGTTCTTGACAACCTGAATGCTAAGTACAAAATTATCGGCTTCCATTAAAGTGACAGAATGTCTGAAACTAGCAGTAAATACGACATTCAAGAGCGGCGAGCTAGCTAGAGCATTCGCTCTTTCGCACATCTTTGTCCAAACTATGGGAGTTCTGTTTGCCCGAGCCTGAAATACTACAGACACGGTGGTTCCTTGAACCGCAAACTAGGCCAACAGTTATTACTTACTGTTTACCGTTCCTAAAATGTTTCCCATCATATGTTCGCTATCTGCATTGCAGTCCCGAAGACCGCTCCGGGAACGACCGGCTATTTTGGTCGTATGACTCCAAGGAGTATGACGAGTGCATGAGATCACCCATTCCGTCTTATTGAACAAATGGAGAACTGCATTCGATTAATAAAATTAAAACGAACTTGTGTTTGTCAGTGTTCCGCCAGTCCGAGGCAAGTCACACGTTACAATCTAACGACCAGTGTTCCTTTGTTGCTGTTGTAAACACGTAACCATTTCAGCAATTAAGTTGTTTTTTTCTGTTTCTATGCTATGCTATGTCCTGGTTTAGTACGACACTTTAATCGCCTAATAGAAGTAGGCTATTAATGTATCTACCTACGTATAATAATTCCTTTTTGGAGCTGCGTGGGTTCTTTGTTGCTTAATCTTCTGCTCGCCCTAAAATGTCCAAGACTGCGTCTATCGTTTCACGAAACAAGGTAAATAAAATTGTTAAAGGATTTAAGTATTACGACCGATAAGATAGTTCAATTCGGATAATCTTTCTTTGAAATTTGCTGTTGAACTAAACCTACCTCAACTAAATTGAGTTGCAAGGAACAAGGCACCCATAGAGCTCTACACTGTGGTAAATGATCTATAAATTAGACAGATATTAATTTAATAAGCGTGTCTCGTCTGGAATAGAATGGCACCCACATGCCGCGGTGGACCATGTGGTGAACTTAAATAAAACCCGGTGCCATGCGGGGGACCGCAGCTTCGTTAAAAACGTTTCATTGAAATATACTTTAATATCTGCGTCTTTTACGGGGCGACCGCGGACAATAACATTTTGCTATTGTTTTATTTATGTCAAACCTTAATTGAAGCTGGTGGTTCGATACCTAAACGATGAGATATATCATGATAAGGCAAAGGACTTTTTTGGGGACATAACGATTTCAAAAAGGTCCTAAATCGTTGGAAGCCGGCTATTTAAAAACCGCTCGGTAATTCTGTTTTAGATATTATCATCAATTTATAAGGCCGGCCCCAAATTAAAGCTAAGACGACGATTAAAAAAACATCTGGCTTTTTCATGTCGAAACAAGTTTGACTCGATGTGCCGAATTAGAGGGGGCCATTTGCGCTCTTATTATTAAGATTTTGCTACCCATTATTCTCCCCCTTAATGTTGGGCCCATACCAAATTACGTATTAATATATACAATCCAGTTTTCATTCAAATGTAATTCATGTTATTGTAAGATACTCTTTTTAGAGCAAGATCTGGGTCGCAGATGCGTGTTGAATTGAGAAATTTTAATAATAGAACTGCGTGAACTGTCGGCTTTATGGAACTGCTCCAGTCATCTTGTTTAACTTAGCGCATCATTGGAAGGGTCTTTTGAATTTTTCAACAGTCATATTCTACCTAGAACTCATGATTTTTAATGCGTGAATTATTTCGTATCCAATGTTGAAGTAAACATAGGGTTAACTCTTGCGTTCATCTCTTAAAACAGTTTCTTTGCGCATTTTTGTTCGCAGTATGCAAGTATTTAAGTATTAGTTTATACTTAATAACTAGCTTTTGCTTGCGACTTCGTATGTGAAGAATATTTTTATCGCCATCCCTCGGGCACTATAAAGTGTTCCGGGATAAAAAAAATAGTCTATTTCAATCCTCAATGTTTAAACTGTCTTGCCAAACTTCACAAAAATCGGTACAATGGTTTTACCCCAAATAGCTAGTAAGCAGACGGGCAGAAATACAAGTTATTTTTATAATTTTAACACCTATGTATATCTTCTTCTTATCTTCTGTCTACCCCGTAAGGGAGAAAGACGGGATATATGTATGTATGTATATCTTCGGCGTCACCAAAAGCGTATAGAGCATCCAAATTAGTTCACGAACTTAATTTAAAATCCGAATGTAGTCAATTACAGTGCGCGTGCGCACGATTTCATTACTTTATTATTCTCATACGCAAGCTATTGTTTTACAATGCGTGACTCAAGGGGCTAATGAAACACACATCAAATCTAAATTAATTTATTATACATCGATACGACCGATTGTGTTCCATCACAACCTTTGTTGCACCAACAGTGAATCGGAAAAAAAACATGCTTTCGACATAAAATGTAATTTGTGACATAGATGCGATAAAAATAAGAAGAAGCTATCTTGTCTTTGTGAGCCTTGTCATGTGTATAGAAGATACCATTGTCATGTGTACGGTCAAGTGCAAAAATAAGTATCGATATGAACTTCGCAAAAATATATCCCACGACCTTATTACGCCGGTATAAGAGCGTATGGTACCTATTTATTTTTGAATCTTTGTCTAAATACATATTATTACACTTGACTGTACCAGAGGGAATAATTTGAAGAAATATGGTACTATGAACAATGCGTCTCTACTCTTTCACATCGATAAATAAGGTTCCACATTTAGATTTTTTTCTTAGATAACGTACGGATAGAAACCAAATTTATAATAAAATAATTGTTTTAATACGTCTCTACCCGAAAGTCTTCCGTGCGCTGCGCTAACGACAAACATAACTTGATCCATTCACAATCAGGCATTACACGGAATCAGGAGTTCTGCACGACCGACGGAAAACCACACAAGACACCTGACTCTGTGTTATATCACCGAGGGAACGGGTCAACTTATGATAGTCCGAGCCTTTAGTGTAAGTTTTTAACGTCTCAATTACTATGGAATAATTGGCAGCGCCACTTGCGGATAGAAACGGCAACAAACTGTTCTCATAGTATTTGACATTTTAAAGCAAACAATACTGCCGACTGCAGCGACTACTTCACGGTAGTCTCATTTAGAGAATCACATCCCTTCGAAGCTACATATGTTTTAAGGCGACCGCACGTTTGATTTCCCTACATACAGCATATCAAAGTAAATTGACAACAAATACAGTGCAACCAGAATGGCACTTTACTGATTACAAGATACATGATTGCCCATCAGTTATTTGGCATCACAGTGTACCGATAGAACGGATGGTCCCATTCCACGCGGTAACGGTACCGCCGCTCGCGAATGCCGGTGACTACCGTCATTCAGATGACAAACCACGTATAGTTATAAAGGATAATGTCAATTGTGCATATGAATAAGATAGGTAGACTTACTCGCTTGCTTGGGACTAAAGTCCAACGCTTGGCAGTTGGCGCGTCTCTGTAATATCCATTTCCTGTCCGGCTATTTATGGGCCGTTGCTGGTTTTACTTGGAGCATAGGAGAAAATGGCTAAAAAGTGATTTCAAATTTTCAAGTTACATATCGAACAGTAAACTCCTTCAGGAATCTGGCACATTTAACTGACTTTAAAAACTGAAGAACTTTTTTAATTTGGTTCAAATCATCATGACATTTACTATGAGAACTTTCAATGACGGCTCAGGGACCAAGCTCAAAATAAATCACATCTGAAGTTGGTTAATGTCTACAGAATGTAAGAAGGAACATTCGACAATTAACTTCAACTCGCCTGCTTCCATTATGCAGCAAACATTGACAAAGTCGTCATGAACCGGAATGAACCTGTGATCCTCATGCTTCAGGTTTTTTTCCTCGCTTGCTAAATAGGAGCTCGAGTTACTCACAAAATGCGGGTTTCCCATATAGTCGTGTGACCGCACCATTCCCTGTACAGTCAGTTGCGGCGACGCGCGCCGTTTAAGGCGAGGACGATCGCCGAGGAATGTGGACGGAATGGCACATGTGAGGAGAGTCGGGGGATTTTATAGCTTTTCCAAGCGTCATGGCGTCTGCTTTACCTTAATTCGAATCAACAGTTGTGTTGCGTGTTATTTTTACGAACAATCACTGGGACTCTAGTGTAAGTCTTTGCAGCCGCGTCCAAATTAGGTACGATGAGCAAATTAGTAGAGCCTAACTAATCTCTTATTATTTGACACTACAACGCGAACCTCTTTCAGATGTAGTTGTGACGAGAAACTTGCATAAGCGCTTTGATTGACGCTCTAAAATAGAGTTTTCAGTTAAAATTATTGTATGCGAATGTAGATATAGTGACACTTCACGCTGTGTGTTGGTTATTGCTAGTACATCAACAGTCACTTTACCTACTTGAAGATGAAAAGAAAACTGAAATAAACCATTGCAAAAATCTATAAGTTTCATCATCATATCTGCCAAGGACGTCCACTGTTGGGCGTAGACCTCCCACATAGACCTCCAGCTGCCTTCGGTTGGAAGTGGCTTGCATCCCCCGTGAAACCGCGACTTTAACCAGGGGGTTTACCATAATCGCTTAATGTGCGACAAGTTCTATTCAGCGTAAGGGACAAAGCTATATGGCTGTATAACTATATCCATTATGCTGAATAGAACTTTGCACTCATTAAGTGTTTGTAGTAGCCTCCCAGGTCATCCGTTGGTGGTTGGTGGTTAGAGGAGGTTGGTGGACATCTTACGCTGCGCGTACCGATCCGCGGTCTTCACTCGAGAACCTTTCGGCCCCAACGACCATCTGTTTTCCGGGCTGTATGGCCTGCCCATTGCCATTTCAACGAGCTAATTCGCTTGTCTATGTCGGTGACTCTTGTTTTTCTACGTATCTCCTATTACGTACGTTTAACAATACTCACTCGTGACGTTCTTCCACGTATCGTAAGAAGTTCATTACGTACTTATTACGAAAAATAAATTAAGAGTTTAATTAATTAGTGGTGCCATTGGTGAGCATAAAAGCTGTAGGCAAATGTCTACTCAAAATGAAAAATATACATTTATACCTACACATATATATGAGTGTAGTACGTTTGTAAATTCTGTTAATTGATTACTTTCTCCACTGAAATGTGTTAGTTATATCAACTAATCCTTTGCTTATTCGAGACTCAGCTGCTCAGAAGCTGATTTATGTGATATAAAATAACTCTGAAGTTGTTTTTTTTACGAATACTCACGTTTCGAGAATGCGTCCCCAGAATATATTTCGAAATCGTTATGTTATAAATAACGTGAAAGCTCAATTAATGAAAAAAATTCCCTGTATTTTGATTTCGTTTAGAATGCGTTTGAAAGTTAGCATTTTTTTAATGGCACGAAGGCAGCTATTGGTCCGCATATTATTTCGTTCTAAAAAAATTACAGGAATGTACGGCGGAACGTGATGTTAAGTGTTTTTAACGTCTCAAACGATGTATTTGTTTATATTTAAACTGACTTCAAGAGAAATCTCTCCTCACTTGTACCAAAGCTATTAACCCGATGATGACAGCGTATCCTTGCCAACAACGCCAATGCAATGACTTTGGCTCGGCGCCGCATACCATACAATAAAAGATCAAAATAACCAATATCAAATCAAAAATACATTTCCAAATTTTTAAAAGCTTCCTTCAATTAAAATTAATAAACCAATTTGACAAGACGTCAAGACGGCCTTTTACACTTTTTCGTAAGGAATTTTTTCAAACAATTTTTTCTCACGAAATTAACGGCACTTTTGAAACGTGTCCCGGATCGAGCATTGACTCACTCCTTTTAAGGAATAAAAGAAATTTGACGTTGGGCTAATGAGCGGTTTGATTTTTTACATTTCAGAACGCATTGTTGAAAACTCTCATTTCCCCTGCTTAATAACATAAGTACTTACCATACGAACTTTCTGTTACTTTGAACCTCAAGAATCTTAGTCATTAGCTCGGTCGCCTTAACCAGTTCACAAATACTTCACACGTAATCACCGATATCTTGAAGCAAATAAGCGAAGCAATAAACCAGTGAGCAGTATAAATAACAAGCGACAGGTGAGTAGGAAGTTCGGCGTCGGCCCTTGTACGGGTCAATGGACAAAGTCACAAAGACGCCGACCATCGCGATCTAGAGCGCTGGACCGCCGCCTGCGCACTGTAACGGTTCGACGGTCAAATATTTAGCGCTAAAGCACAGCGCTCACGATTTCCGCGACTAACTGTTACTGAAGCGATAGAAATTGTCTCGCAAAACTCCAGTAAAAGCTTTACCAGTAATTTTTGCTACTAAGTTAAATGTTTTCGGTAAAACTTGTGCTGCCCAATATGCATAAAAATAGAAACATGTCTCATATAGTTTCAAAGTGCCATGTGAAATTGGAAAATATGGTCAAGACAAGAAACTTTCCATATTCCTTATCGCTTCTAAGCAAGCAGTCGATTTCCATAAATGGTAAATAAGTTAGAAAATGACTTGGTAGGTACCTATGTAAAGTGAACCGTTATTTGTGGGAACGCGGCGGGTAGGTGGGTAGACCCCGAAGCTTAAGGCCGATAGTCTGACAAGTTCTTGTTTAATGGGCTTCCCTGCTTTAATGGCTGTCTACTGTCTACATAAAGCAAATCACATAAACGGACGCCGTTTTATCGTCATGCTCAGCATTTGCGGTACGCTGCCGTAAGCATCAAACGATATTAGCAAGAGCCTTTACACGAACCCAAGTGGTCGATGTTTACGTTCAAGCTAAATAGCAACGGTTTACATTAAACGGTGCGTGCTAAAATGCGGCCAATCGATTCGGAAACAAATTTAGCGTAAGCAAAACATAAGTGCTGATGCACTTCGTAGTTACAGCCAGCAATCTCGAATAGGAACGAAGTGATTGCCATTCCGCTGCAGCCGTTTGTCAGGAATCCGTTGAGTCATCCGTCCATTTCAAAGGGCTTTCATCAATCCATCAAGAGGACCACTCGCGTCGCTATCTGAATACGAGAAACAAACATAATAATAATTGAGAACTTTCAACATGCATCCATCCATCTCGTTGCGAGTTGCGTAGCGTATCATGAGGAAGTAAGAAGCTATATTCTGCATATTCTATTATTGTATTATCTACCTAGAAATTGTAAAATAATTCAAGCATACTGATGGAAAGTTATTTAACAAAGGCTCAAACTGAAAAGAAAGAAGTTAATGAACTCGTCCATTAACCGACTTAGGGTACGGCCTTATAAGTGACTTGCAGTCACCAGAGTTTTGGTGCGGTGAAGTCATTTCGGATGAATGTCATCTCGCGGCGGCTGTTGGAGCCATAAAAAGTCAACAGAACTTACTTACGCCTCATTTAACGCGCTGTACTCAATGTTAAACTAGCACAAATTGAACGACTGAAAAATAAAGATAACTAACACCTTACAGAAAAATGCATCATGTTTTTGGGGTTCCGTACCCAATGGGCAAAAACTGGACACTATTGCTAAGAATTCGCTGTCCATCTGTCTGTCTGTCCGTCTGTCACCGGGATGTATCTCATGAACCGCGACAGCTAGACAGCTGAATTTTTCATAAATGATGTATTTTTGTTGCCGCTAAAACAGCAAATACTATAAAAAGAATATTATTAGGTATGTCTGTATGTCTATGCAAATAACTAATATAAAATGACCTCACGCTGGATACCTTTACTTAGGAGCAGGGCTCAGCTAACGCTGGATTTTAAATAAACTTCGCAAATTTGTACGGAATCGTCGGTGCGCGAGCCCGACTCGCACTTGGCCGGTTTTTCGATAATGCTATTAGTTATTATTGAATTGAAGTTATAATTAACAAATTTAATTAACCGATCGCAGATAACAGAAACACGATTCCGCAAAGAAACAATAAAAAATTATAAGTTAGGTAATGTATACTTGGCTATTGTCTATTGGCTTGTCTATGGTGACTTTCACTATAATGGATATTTTAAACTCACTCTTTGTCGATCCCTCGCTTAATACTCATCTCATTTACTCAAAGGTTAACTGGTAGAGATCCCTTATAGAGAAAAGTTCGCCTTTGTGTATATATTTTGTCTTTTTTTGAGATTTGTCTCTGTTTCTTTATATTTGTAGGTACAATAAAGCATTTACTTAGTTACTTGTTTACTTACTTAGGCGGATGGAATTTTCATCTTCAAACGCAGTCATCTTTATATTGAATGCACTTACAGTACCTACATGGTTGAACGTATAAACGACTGTAATTTATTTCTCGTCCAGACACGGTCGAGGTCTGTGACACATTGCGTATGTCCACGTTCAATTGGTTTAGCTCGGTTTGTCAAATTTTAGTGAGTTGCAGTTCATTCACTGCTGAATTTTGTTGTTGTCGGTTGCTTCGTCATTATGTATTTGTGGTAGCCCGATTATACACTCCGCCAGATCATGAAATTCTTAGGTTAGGTTATGTTTATGATAAGCCTAGGAATTTCATGATTTGGCGATTTTTACAATCGGGCGGCGACATATCAACTTTAAAGAGATACATTGCAATAATCGAGAACACACATCTTTTAAGTTTTGCAGCAGTTTTCGCGTACAAATTACGCGTTCTATTAACAGACAATTTTATAATGGCGATTATTCAAATTATGTGCATACTAGCGCCCTCTAATCTCATAATAATATGTATGTTGGTATTTGGTCTTCGGTAACGTTTTCTTGTGTTTCAATAGGTTATGGGCCCAGACACGAGCCGTATCAGTTAGTTAAGCTATTAGAAACAGGTTATGGGATGAATTACTCAACTATTTAGATGAGATAATTCTTAAATACTTAATGCTATTTACTTAGAGTAACTTGTGTAGTTCTATCGTTGGAAAATTATCTACGGACTATACTACACGAGCGGTTCTCCCGCCGTGGGAAACCGCTCGATGGAGCTGCCGCAGACCATCAAACTACACGGATAGTGGAGGCAAAATACGTGAAATTTCCCTTAAGTCAGGAAATAATTCTAAGAACTGATAAAAACAATTGTTTTTGATTTGTATGGGTTAGAAATGGAATTTAATACATCACTTGATATATTCACCCCCCCGGAAAGGGGTGGAATTGGTTGAAAATGGTGTAATAGTAATAACTAAGAAGAAAAAATAGGTGTAGTCTGTGCAATTTGCCATACGTTTTATTACATCCTAATCTATATTTGCACCCGTTATTTAGCTCAATTCAAGCTACGGAACATACAAAAAAAAATCATTTAACTAAAAATATACTTTTTGGCATTGCGGCCCCGGGAAAAATACAGAACGCGGTGCAAATTGAGGAAATGATGAGAATATATATCAAAACACAATACCAAATTTGCACCAGGGTGCGACACCCGGAAAGTAGTTTTCTATGTTTTACTGTCTTTGTACTTCGGGGGAAATTTTGGAATTAATAAAAATCGTCACAATCGTCTTAACTTGGTTTGATTTACATTCGCACCCCATAAAAAATTGACATTTCTACACGGAACATGCGGTTCTGTAATACTACCCACTACCTAGCGTTCGCTGCTATTCCTTGCGTTTAGATAGAACTATGTTTACCAAACTTCCGGTAAAAAATTTCTTTTTTTTATTGAGTGCGAATGTAGTATCTTTTAAATATGTGTTATTTATAAATTTTCACGACTATCTTAATTTCCCCCGAAGTACAATCTACAAAAGAGTGAAAAAAAACATGTTCCATACTTTGCACGGGGGTGCAAAGTTACCTGGGTGTTTATAATACTTTGAAAAGCTTAATCTAAGTTTGCACCAACCGTCTGAATTATCCTCGAGCCGCAATCAGAAAAAAATATTTTACCAAGATTCTATACATCGTACACCTTTTTAATTAACATACATTATGTACCAAAGGGGACCCTTCACGTGGCTAAACTTGCGCCTAATACCTTTTATCATACTCCGAAATAACGGCATTTGAAGTTTATACCTAATATTTTAAAGTGTTCCGTACATGATAGAAAGGTGCAAACCGAGGGAAACCATCTAGTCGTGCCCTCTAACGATTCCACAAAAAAACACGACTACACGAATTACTTCCATACTTTTCCGTAATTCGACTATACTAGGAACGCAGTTTATTAATGCCCCGTGCAAAATAACGCAATAGCGGGAAACCGCCCGTGTAGTTTAAAGCGGCGGTTATAAACGGCGGTCGAATTTCTCCCGCCCGTGAACCGCGATGGAAAACCGCGCATTGTAGTAGGTATGCAGCATACAACTTCCATAATTATAAAATTGTGTTTAGTGCGGTTCAGAAGCGGATTCCCGCGGCGGGAGAGCCGCCCGTGTAGTATAGCCTACGGCTTAGCGGCTGCCTTTTATATTTCAGAATTATTCTGATTTTTAGATTTCAAATTGGAGTCAAACAAACGTACTGGGGCGTTGCAATCGTAGGAAATAAAATAATTGCCAGTTGTCATCGAGTTTGAACTACACTCTGCGTTAAAAATATCGTTTCCATTGTGATTTTCCATACTTAAATGCTGTTGTATTTCGATTAGGTACTACAACAAAGGTGTGCATTACAGCAGTATTAAATTCCATGATCACACACTAAGAACAATAGAAACGTTATCAACGTACCAACATTGCAAAATGCGATTCCGATTGGTACAATGACCGCATTGCCACCACGATAACCCCACTTGCTTTATTTCTGCACTCCGGGGTGGTAAACACTGCGTCATCTCAAGTAGTCTCGATCTACAAATACATAAACTCCCCTTAATGTTACCTATTTCGGATGCAAATCGAGATCTCATCCGTACCTATTTTCGCAACAATCTTTTTGTGCTAACGCCGTGATAATGACTGCAGTAATGCGTTTTGCACGACCTCTCTAATGAGGATACATTATGCACCTGCTTTGTATGCGCGGAGCTTCTTTCCTTTGATTCCGGAGTCATTGGCGAGTAGCGTTTGTTTTTCATCGCGCCTCAGATATTTATGCAGGTTCGTGCTCCATTTTGTGACAGGACACGGGACGTCAGAGCCGTCGGAATTATTCATGTGCATAAATGGTATTCAGATGAGTGATCAAAACAAGAGGCACCTACTGGACCTGTGTTGTAAACACATGACCAAACAACACACGTTGGCTGTTCACGTGATGCCTCGAGTTGGATTACGTATTTATTTTCCTCCTGAGATGAGTTTTCCACTAACGACTTATAATTTTCCGCGACACCCCCGCATGACTCAATTATGTCGTAAGTCGAGCGCTGTGCAACATATTTAACTTTAGTGACTATTCATGCGAATCATAACACTAAGTCGTCATTCCTATGTGGGCAGCATCTGATTTTGCAAGGGCACCTTCTGCTCTATATAAGGAATCTTGCAACAACCTTACAAGTGCATTTAAAGAACCCGATTTCTGAGAGTATGTCTTGTCTACCTGTCACTATTCCTGTACAGAATTTTCGTGGATAGTACAAAGTACATTTAGGTACAAAGTCTGTCCGGATCACTGCTACCATCTTTCTCGTAAATCCTGCTGTCAAGCATCTGTGCTTGCGCTTCTGTGTTTCGTTGTCGAAAGTAAGACAGCTGGTAAAAAATGGCCTTTGAGGAATACAATAGTAAGTACCCATAGGGTGCTACCACACATTTCTACTAGCAGGAACTCGTTTGCCTACACCATTTTTTTATTCCTACTAATATTAGATTTATAAGTGCCAAAGTTTGTGAGTATGGATGTTTGTTACTCTTTCACGCAAGAACGGATGAACACATCGGGATGAAATTTGGAACATAGATAGATTATAGTCTGGAATAACACATAGGTTACTTTTTCTCATGATAACGATAAACGAATTCTTTGCTGACTTAGTCGCGGTCAACAGCTAGATATAATATAACTTCAAGTTACGCGAGATATCGATGCATGCAGCATCAATTAATTTGATTTATTTCTCATTAAACCAGATTGACTTAGGCGTCAACTATCTGCAGCGTTGCCTGGTGTCACACAACGCCTCCTTTCTCTTTGACGACTTCGCAATCACCAGCGAATGAATACCACTAGTCATGTTTTCTACTGCTGTGCATTACGTCAAAATAAATGAACATACGGCCCAACTCAAACACTTCTTCTGTGTAAACACTCGTACTCAGCGAGTCATTCGCGACCGCGAAACAAAGAGCTAAATACGCCCGAAATAAAAATATTTACGCAGTCTGACTCAGGCCCAGCTTTGTTTGGAGAAATAACCCTCCTGTATGAAAATAAATTAATGTCACACACATAAGAACAAACGGGCAGAACGAGCACAACGCCCCAATCGAATTTGATGTATGCTGCTCCAGAAACTTTGGTATAAGGCGACGCCACATTGCGTGAAGCCGCTCTTTGTCTTATATACTCTGCTTTGCGTTTGTTGTTTCGTAATAGTTTGAGTTGAAAGAAGTTAAAGCATTTTTATTATCTCAGTTTCTTTATTATGGAAAAATCAGATGCCGATAAAGACACTAGTGGCAATTTTCAATCTAAAGTACATATAAATGATTAAAAGACCTTGAAATTTTACAAGCCTTTTACAAGAAAGGTTTTGTTTTATCCCCATTTGGCAAACGTAAATGTCAAAGTGACAGAAAAATGTAACAAGCGCTTACAAACAAGAGGAATAGTCTATTCTACACTCTATGCACTCTGAAGCAATTCCCATTAAAAGATTGAATAGAATTTCTACAAAGGTGTTTTTATTTAAAAAATACAGAAAAATATATTTATGGTCGTAATAAAGATTGCATAGATCTGGTGACTGACAAAGTGGGAGACGCGGACGCGTGAAGCGACACGGGCGACACCGGACGTAAGGCATTAGGTTTAATGAAATAACCACAATTTGCATCGAATAGCTTGTTATGCAGTGGAAAAGGTACAGCAGGAAAAGAAGTTGTTTGTATCGATATTAGACATGAGATGTTAACATTTCTGATAGCCTACGTGAGTGTACTTATTGATACTGCAGGGGCAGTAGCAGATGATAGATGAAATCTAGAAAAATCCTTTTGAGAGAGATCTTTGTACGATGTGTCTCAAAATAAATCCGGAATACTTCAGCAGGTAATTGTGATAGTTTGATTGAAAACCCCTGTAAATGTTTTTGAGAATTTTAATTATAACTGACAAATGGTTAATTACATCCATTTGTCAAAGTTCAGAGTGTACGGTATCAAGAGGGTGATCAAAATTTGAATAAAAAACCTTTAACGGGAGAGTCGAATCAAACTAGCCCTATACCACCTGCTGAAATAATAATATTCCAGTACAATGTTAAGACATTTTGTTTATTTCATTTCAAAGTTATTCAAAAAAGCCTGAAATTGTATGAGAACTAATCAACTACGTGTTGATTTGAAAATAATTTTAGTCTCGCTAATCGCTAGTATCATCTCAAAATACCTTCTCATTAGACACAAAATCAGTATTATTTGAAGTTCTTGCAATTTAATCTCATGTAGACCTACCGTATTTCTTTCCCGTCTATAGTGTCAGCCTCCGCCCTCCGGCCCTCGCCTACATTTATACATGACGGCTCTCAATGACTGCACTGAGACCTGACTCATGCTCAATGAACATAGATCTTAATTGATATAACTCGCGTTACAGATAGATACCCACTACACTGTATTGATAGATGCAAAAATGTCGCGATGACCGATCTTAACTACCAGGAATCCAAGGCAATTGAAGAGCATAGAACAATTTGTGATCGTTTTAGTTTCATTCACAGGACAACCGTTTAGTTAAATGTAGCAATAGCATGAACAAGTGTAGGTAGTTTTTTGTTGATGCTCAGCAGTGGATTTCCTGAGTTTAGAAAGGAGAGTAAAAATACCAAGAGAACTTGGCTGTAGGGTAGTAAGTCGTAACAGATCCTTGAGTTTTTAAATATGTATTGAATATGCGATTTTTTGTACGAAAAATGTTTGTATTTAGCAGGTACATCCGCAGAAAAGCCATTTTTACCCCACATTGAGCTATACATTCCTAGGAGTATGACCTGGGGGGTTACCATGATGCCTTAATGCGACATAATTCCAATTCAATTTAGGTTCGCTCGCTGTTAGATCCATACAAAAAAAATACCGCCAAAATCTGAACTGAGTCGGAATTGAATCGCATTAAAACGTCATGGTAAGGCCCGATCATGGCGTGATGAAAATTATCAGACAATATTTAAAGGTATCAGATTTGCGAGGCAGTTTTACAGAATTTATGGCAAATAATCATCATCGTTTATTGATAAACTGCATGTTTTTCTAATAAATGTCATAGAGGACTGGTATATGGCAGATAAATATTGCAATCACTTTAATAATAAGTAGCTGCATGTATTATAAGAGTTTTGTAGGAGCATGCCAGTGGAATCAGGAATAATAACGAAGGTAGTTGATGTCACGGTGATTTATAACTTTCGCAATAGTTGAGCTATACTGTAATATTATTATTTTAGTTGAAATAATTGCACAAACTGGCGGCATTGCAGTCCACCTAAGTTGTGTTTCCGCAAAAATGATGCTAAGATAAACAATGTTGAGCTCTAAGAACATAAAACTCCGAGATTAGATACTGAATTCTAGACTCTGGCGGATATTATCCACGTAATTGACTCATCAATCATGTCAACGCCACAGGCCACGGGGCTGAAACATGATAGGTACTCCTATTTAAAGTATGATTTGACCTAATCATATAGCTATTCAGTCAGTGGCTCATTTTGAAATTTTTGAAGATGTAGAGTCACGTTGTGACCTAGTCGCTTGCGTGTGTGAATTAGTTCCTAACGTCCGTAACGTACATATTGACAAAGTACAGATCTATGAATGTGAGACCATTAACATAAGATTATAGGGCGTATGACTGAAATTTGCTGCCTAAATCAAAACCCCTTACAAGTATTTTTTTAAGATTCTTGTCTTATTTCTTCTAAGAATCATGTTACAGGCGATGCGGCTATCAAGCCATCACTATTTTAATTACTCTTTCCACCTATACGCCCACAATCATGCTAACTCTACGTTTACTTCCATTTCCTTATCGCAAATTTATTATTAATTAAGATTGCAATCTTGTTTAAATTTCTACAAGAATGTTATTGTTAACATATTCCTAGAAACCGCCTAGTTGTTGAAACTTGTTTTCTCTTCAATTTCAGCAGTTGACACCATATCGTGTGAAAAAATTAAACATTTACCCTGTAGGTACACTGAGCCAGAATTATCACGGAAAATGCTAAATTAGGTTTCTAGAGTAGTCTTTATGTAATTCTTTTATGTAGGTACGAGCTAACCGTGCTCCATTGCTTAGTAGCGCCAGATTCCGAGAGACAAATAGTGGTAGGTATACAAATTGTGTAAGTATCTTAATTACCTATGTAAGGTGCGTTAACAATTTCTTCCATTATAATACGTTGTAAGCTACTGACCGTATATCGGGATTGAGATGGAGGACAGTTTTAAGTGTTTATGGCGCCAATTTCGTCATGATGCATAACACATAAATAAGATAACCATTTTGATTGTCATCTTATCACCAGCTGAAACTGACTAATGTTTAAGGGCTGGGCCATATTTGATTATGATTTACAACCGCAGTTTATATATCTGTATTTAATTTGGTAAACTATTTTCTTCTACAAAGTGGTTCTTTAGATTTAGGTACATACTTAAACAAAAAAATTACAGATACCGTGGGCCGTGGCTAATTATTACGTAAACCATTCACAGTGAAAAGTTTGTTTTGACAAAATTATAATCGCCACAAGCAAATCTATGTGCCCCTAACCCTTTTGAATATATTACTATATGCTTAAGAAAATTAATTTTATAGGTACCTAGATGGATATTTTACGTCACCTTGGGCCGTAAGCAGCAATTTACCGCCAGCTACGCGAGCGGATATTTCCACTTCCTGGCCAGGGGAAGACGTAGAACTGTGTACCACACCTCGGGGGTGATAAAGAAAGCCTCAGGTCGCATCATTTTCCTTTGGCTCGTGCGACAAGTCCCGATCTGAGGCATTCTTTATTTACCACCCTCGGAATTGAATGTACTATTATTGTTTCAAATGAGTACACAGTATGTTTACTGGCGCCATCTTTTGCCGAGTAGCAAAAGTTTTGCCGATCAATTGCACTGTAGCCGGACCTGTGTTAAATAATTTAACAATTTCAAAGGTGACGTATAGGTACCTAGTTACTTTTAATACTATCCAAAATAGGTACAACTGGAAAATGCTGGGTGACTCGTTGAGTGGTTCATAAATGGAACGCGGCTATGCTTAGGCTCAGAGACAAAACAAATAATTAAAAAATTGGAGCTTTACTTCCCTCGTTGAACAATCTACTATACCTTTCCAGTTTTCTGGCGCCGTAGGTACACTTTTTACGTCATGTTTGCGCCATATTTATTATGGGAATTACAGAAACTGTTTATTTATAAAATGTTACGCTTAATGTTATCTACATAGGTCATTCTTTATGACTGGACATGAACGATGATTTATTATGTAGGTAGGTTAGGTACCTAATTTTTAATAATTACTCACTCGGTTATAATGTGGCTAGTGGACAGGGTTTTTTATAAGAAAATGGCATAATGTGTTCAACATGTAGATTTTTTTTTCTGTGAATCCATTGATTTAATGAATAATCTCAACATTACGTCTTACACACTTCTAAACGTGCGTTTAAAAATTCAGGTGATGTTCTTTGTTACTAAGCTTTCACTCCAGCAATCGCGTTAAATTTGGTATGGAGATAGTTTGAGACCCTGGGAAAGTTTTTATCCCGGAAATTTGTAGTCCCGCGGGCGCGTGATAAACGAATTATCCGCAGACGAAGTCGCCGGCGACAACTAGTGTCAAATAAAGAAAACATCTAATTGTCATTCCAACACAAACACGCTGAAAACATAACACGATCTAAAACATTCTAAAACGAGTGTGTTCCCAATTCAATTCATTTATAGCTGTTTAATAGTTTTGTAGAGTGTTTACAAGGGGATTAGACGGGAAACGATGAACTAAATATAAGACAGCACGTGTAAACGCACCTCTACTTTAGAAGATTACCTAAGCAGGTGCGTTCATTTGTTATTAAGACGGTTTTACGACTTCAGAATTTTGGATCACTTTAGTCTTAACGTGTGGTGGGACGCCCGGGTAGGCAGCGCGTATAGTCCATTCCAGTCCATTTTAACGCTTTTGTAAACAAACAAGTAATACATAATACAATTGTTATAAAATATCGTGAGATATCAAGTATGATCCTTCAACATTCCAGTGAATGTGATGCTGATTGCATACAATGAGGTTATGGGGGATTGTGTGGGAATTACTTAAGCTGAAATTGGTTTGTTTACAAATACTTAAATGGATTGGAATGGAGAATACAAACTGTGTTGTATCACCTTCCCGTTGCCTATCCTGGCGATTCGCCACTGCACGCCACTGACATAAGCCAGAAAATCTGCATCTATTCGGCACACCTACCGAGGTAACGAATTTGAAATTGACGCCTAGAATTGTTGCATGACGAGACTCAACAGTAACATCGTTTTTTTAATACGGTAGAAAACGGACTAATGGGTCTGATGGTAAGTGAGCTCCATGTTAAGAAGACATAAATCACAACACATACACAAATCACGTCTTCATCCCTTATGGGGTAGACAGAGCCTAAGGTAACGAGACCTACAAGCCACGTTTAGCATTTTGTGGGCGTGTAGGTGGAAAGGGGAATCAAAATCTATTGGGTTGCTAACCGCATCGTCTATAACATGATTCCTATGCCCATTCCCTTATTAAATTAGTAAACAACTGGCAGCGCAAGAAAAGTTTGGCGACGGATAGCAGGTAAATTCCCGAACGTACATTTCAAAATTTATCAGTAAAATTTCGTAGAAAACTATCGAGTCATAATATTTAAAATAAAGTTAATCATCAACAGTAAAAGTAGATTACGATTTTTTTTAATAAACTTCCTCGTGTGAATAACTGACAAAGCAAATAACAAAAAATATTTGTACTTGAACGGTTGCGATAACGAAGGAGATGATGCGTAGTACTTTGAATGCTCCATTGTTGGAAGACTCGTTCAGGGTAGCTCTTGTACGACGTACGAAGCTCAAGCTCCGCCAATGTCAGACCAGATTACTGCGTCCCGGTCCCGTGGGCGGGACCACTTACTGCGCTTCAATGTATTTATAGAAACAACAGCCGTCATTCCAATGTAGAATAATGTTTACGAAAATTCCACGAATTTCATCACCAATTGCATCATCAGAAATGGGTACGAAAATAAATAGACTATCAAAAAACATTGATCTACGAATTAAAAAACAAGAAAATATTCATATACTTACTTACTGCTATTATAAATGCGAAAGTTTAGACGGAAAATTGTGTAGTTCACGCGGGTAAGCGATAAGCAAATTTTTCGCCGACGAAATCATTTTCATGTAACGAATAGACAGAGGCTTGTGTAGAGAGAGTTACCAATTTTATTGAAATTAACCTTGCAATACTGAAAACTTAGTTAATTTAACATACTTATTAATCGTATTCAAAACTTCAAGGCGTCATCATAGGACGGGCGGAACAGCCATTAACAAAGGGCACACTTGCCAGTAACATTTTAAAAGGCCACCGTACTGATACTGACTGTTGCTGCTTATTCGCTTACGTATTTAGCACGTTGTGAGAGAAACCTGCGAGGTCCGGCTTCTCGATTCTTGAGGACAAGGCCGCGACGCCTCGCCCAGCGTTTAACGAGTAAGACAAAATGATAAGTGACAATTTGAAACGACATTCTGAGCTCCTGAGACACAAAGCAACAGTGAATGTCTGTAGTCGGTTCAACAAATAATAAAGAAAATGATGTCTCAGCAACTTTTGAAAGCTACGTCTGAATATAACGGTGTAACCAGTTGTAGTATTTAAAATAAAACCCCAGAATAAACACAGACTGGTTTTAATTATTTTTAAATGCATAGAAATATATTACAACAAACAAAATTATTAAAGCTATCAGCCATCATCCGCGAATCCCCTCTCCCCGCTACTCCCATAGACTAAGACATAACTTTTTTTTTTAATTATAATCCTACATTTATGCACCTCCAAGATTACATAACCGACTTAGTTTCCCATGACACAGAAATTAAACGAGTTCCACTTCATTTAAGATTGCTAAGTGCTGTCCCACAGGTAATCTCTATTTAATCTCAGCATTTAATTGAGAAATTGACTTGTGGTCGTGTCATTTTATAAACATCAACTAGGACCCTAAACCAATTAATACCAATTAATATTTCTTAATTACTAAAAATCATTATTTAAGTCCCTGTGCACTACGGGGTTTACCCCGTTAGGGTGTTCAGAACTATAAGTTACGCACAAACACATCACACCACTCTCAAAGATCTGAAAGAGTGTCTGCAATTTCTACTTTAGCGAGAAGAGCCTTGCAGGATCACATTAGTACAGTAAGTACCTACCTACTTAGTTCCTACTCACTACTACTTACATTTACACTACAAGTTAGTAGACACCATTTGAATACGGACGTACACTTGTACACTTAGGTACCTACTACTTTTTCTCTGCTGGTTATCTTTATATCAGTTTTAGTACCACTAAAGTTGTTACTACGATCACTTCCATGTCGCCTAAGTGCAAGAACGGCAAGATCTAGCTAATATTAGCGGCTAAGTACGGACGATCGATTCAAACCCTTTATGGTCAGACTTGCATGTTCCAGTAAACTGGAGCGTAAAGACTAGACTTCAACAAAATCAATGCGTAGCGGTAGCGATACATTTTCCACCGC
Source organism: Pandemis cinnamomeana (assembly GCA_932294345.1). Taxonomy (NCBI): domain Eukaryota; kingdom Metazoa; phylum Arthropoda; class Insecta; order Lepidoptera; family Tortricidae; genus Pandemis; species Pandemis cinnamomeana. Next base: position 7,794,995 of record OW028711.1, read on the forward strand.
GCAGATGGTAAAATGAAAAACCCATCGAGGGAATGGGCGAAAATCATAGGAATCATGTCATAGGCGATGCGGCTAGCAACCCATCACTATTTTGATTCCACTTTCCACCTAGGCGCCCAGTGTCTTGCTAAACGTGGCGTGTAGGTCTTGTTACCTTAGGCTCTGCCTGCCTCGTAATGGATGAATACGTGATTTATGTTTGTATGAATGTATGTATGTGTGAGTAAGCTTAAGCTGTGAACGAGGAAAATTTTCACCATCAAGTTTAGGTACTTCATTTTGCTAGCAGTTTTCGTGCGCTGTTTTCCCAAATGGTGGATTTTTCTTTGCACAACGTCATATTGGCGCACCGTTCGCCTGGATTTCGGTTCTAAACGAATGACATCTACTCCGAAATTCAATTTTCGAAGTTCGTATCATACCGTCTCTCTCACTCTCAAATTAATGACTATTAGTTGAAGCGGAAGAAGCGGAATGGCACCAAACCAACTTCGAAAATCGAAATTCACAGTATAAGGCCTGGGGCCGATTCAATTCCGACTCAGCTCAGTTCAGGTTTTACCTGTCATTTTTAGTATGGATCTGACAGCGAGCGAACCTAAACTAAATCGGAATTAAATCGGTGTTACCATACCAATCGATAGACATCGATCGATGTCATCGATCAAGGTCAATCGATTACAATCGATTAGTGTGGAAGCTGATCGACGGATAAACTAATCGATCGACATCGATAGATTGGTGTGGTCTAGTAGAAACTATCGATCGACGTCGCCTGTTCCATTCTACCATTGATCGATGTCGATCGATTAGTATGGTAACACCGTATAAGATGTCATGGTAAGGCCTCTGGTCTTAGGTATACCTACCGCAAGATAGGGCGACTCCATTTTGAATCAAAATCATCATGTTATAAAATCTTTCCAAGAGTGTTCAAACTTATTCAACCGCCTGCTGAAATAGTCCAGCATAATTCTAAGACCTGGCACACGATAAAAATTTCGAAGAGTGTATCACAGACTTTAGATACTTACTACAAAGTAGAAGTAGTATTTCTTGATTCGAAATCAGGAATCATTGGTCGTTCAGAATGGTGGTTTAACAACCATCTAGCGACTTCTGACTTATCTTAAACTTTTGCGGATAATCTACGATGGTTATAACTAAAATGACGCAGATAATGATGAAACGTTACTTTTTTTTGATAATTTTGATATTAAAGATAATAAATAATCTTCTGATGTCACGTCACAAGTCAAGTAAAGCTAACGTAGAAAAATCACGAAAGTAAATTATTTTACGATCGATTATAACTCTTTGACATGATCATTGTCATCAGGCCTTAAATTTATCTTATTTTTTAGTCTATTTGCTATCTACACCCTTGATACGGTTCAGTTTCGATCGATATATCGCTGTATATCTGACAGATAAAACGGCCCCTTTTGTAGATTATCAGCTGTCAAAATAGGTATAGATGGATAAAATTTGTTGGTACCACATTGGTTGCCAACTAGGTATGTATGTAGGTATAACTTAGCTACCAAATTGTGTTGGTCTAGACTTCTACTAAGGCTTAGCTGCGAACAGACAAGTTTGGAAATTTTAGCACAAACTTACGTCTACCACTGGTAGTGCCTTGTAGGTACCCTTTAGAGGTACAAAAAACGAACATAGCCAGAAGCGGCACGGTCTAAGCGCTCGCAATCACAATATCTTTTACCATCTCTTTCTACCGCTATTTTATATCGTTTGACAGAGAGAAATGGTTATTGCAATTGGGTCCGTGCGCGCGTTAGAAAATCTGGCCAGTGGCCACAAAATGTCTTATGCAGGTTTAATAAAACAAGATGTGACTCCTGCGGACAGTTTTTTGACCTCATTTAACTCAAGTACGTAAGTAGTGTAATTTCTTTGTACAAAAGTAAGGTGACTCGAATTCCTCGTAATTCTCTTGAGACTTCAAGACGACTGGCCAATATTTTCGCGTTTTTGTGTACTCATGAGGTGTAATTTTTTGTTTGTGTTGTTCATTCAAGTAGGTATGTTTTCAGTAGATTTTTAAGAGCAAACACAAAACAAAAAAACACTGAAATAAAAAATGAATAGGTACCACCTAAGCACAAATAACTGAAATCTTTAGGTACATCCACAAAAATTGTGTAATTAGATTTTAAAAAAAGTATAATATGAGCCTACTGATTGGTTGATATCTGTGCTTCACCATGGGCCTACAACCTACTTAGTACATACTGGTACCTAACCTATCTACCTAATGGTAACAGGGTTTGGGAGGTATTTTCGCGTAGACGGCATGCATCGTTGCGAAACGATGTCTCAAAATATTTAACAATAATAAAAATGTAGAGACTTAGAGTATGAATAATCAAAAGGAACGTACGATATCAAATTTTCCGCAGCCTGATGGTTGATATACCTGTGTTGCGTGATATTAGTCCGCATCAACTTGATGACACTAATCTCGCAATCCAGTTCCCGCAGGAAGCCTAGCAAGCCTTTGACGCTGATGACTCTACATCTTAGCTGAGTGTGTGTGAGGTACCTCAACTCATTATGCTGCATTCCCCACTCATGATCTGTTTTACTTAATACAAAGCGGTACCAACAATGAGGAGGGGCTCATTTGTCACACGCGGCGGCTTTCATATCGCGCTCATTCTTCAAGATCGCCGGGCACTTTCATCTCCCGGCTGACTGATGACCTGATGGACACAGAACGATTATCGGTTTATCCTTTTGTTAGTTAAAAGGTTAAGCCCTCCCGATGGTAACAATGAGGCGGCTGTGTCAAAGTGTTTCACAAGTCCGCCGCGGACTGCCTATTGATTCTAACATACCGATGTCGTAACTATTATTTGCTTGGCCTTTCATTCTGACCTCTTGAAAAAGTTGGGACTAGTTTGATTGGCTTGGTACTTAAGTACACAGATGTCGCCTGTAGAATTAACCAAAATACCGCTCGATACGAATTCCGTTTAAGAGTCGCGGTGTGGTACCTAACCATTTCGATAGCGACCGTTGCAGAACCATTTCTTGATGAAAGTCACCGAGACTTCCTTGATAAACTCAAGCAATGTTTCACTGCAACAAGATTATGCTGGTCGACTATTGAATTTTGGGTGGCTAAATTACTCGTAAATATGAGTACTAGATAATTATATTATATTTGTAACATGACGGAGTTCTGACATCATCACTTTTCAGAACTTTTTGTCGTTTAGATAAGTTACCTATGCATTTTGAAATTGTAATAAATGTCACGAAATAGCATGTGATAATTGTAAATGGGTTGGGCACTGGAAAAGTGATTGTTTCATAGAGGAAGGTCCATAATTTCATAGAGGATTTTGGCATGCCCTTCCTATAATATATTTAAAAAAAGAAAATATACATACTGGCAAATGTTACAGATAATATGACGTCCAACTGAGCTCAATATCGCCAAACGCGCGCAAATCACAGATGTGTTTTCGTTGCACGTGATTTAGGAGCTATTTGAAGCAAAACTAACGATTCTGTTTGTGCACAAATGTAGGTCTTGTATTGAGGACGAGGATTATTGTAGCTAGAAGCATTGTTGGAAGGTTCAACGACCGGAGTCTCATTAAAATGGTTCATATTATTCGCGTGATGCCGTGACGCAATGTCGGCCAAAACGCACGATTTTGCGCGGTTACTTCCAACTCTAACCGACGATGAAGATGGTATCAAACGTTAAACAACAAAGAAGTTTGCAGCAGGTCAATTCTAGAAACTGCAACAGAACTTAAAATTTACGTTGCAAGCGGGTTATCTTATAATTGCCTGAACCAAGTTAACGATCTTATCAAATTAGAGCACGTAGGTATGCACTTATCTATTGAGTAAAACAATTTAGTTGGAAACTTATGGCCTGAATGAAAAACCGTACCTACTCACAAATATCGTTATGTTCTATTTTCATCGTTGTCAGTGGTCGCGTCCTTGGCAACAGAAGTACATAATATTTTAAGGATAAAAATTTGTAAATATGTAGTGCAATACAGGACGAACTGAGGACACGGTAGCGATCTCACTAGCCAATTTCTTTTACACTGTTAAATTGATTTTGGTGCTGTGTTCCGGCGTGAAGAGTAGGACAACCGGTAAAATAAGGTAGGTACTGGCTAATGAGGTATTCTATCTTAGCCCTCTAGGATGGCAGCACATCTCCAATCCTCTAGGTACTGTGCAGGCCCGTAGGTGGTGGTGTTCATTTACCATCAGGTGACTGGCTTCCTCATTTGCCTTCCTTATCGCACCTACAGAAAAAACCGTAACCATGGCCATTAACTGGAAAGAGGTCCGTTCGTATTCAGTATTTTCCTCTTTCTTATTGAAATACTTAAAGAAGAGCAAGAATAAGCAGTATTCAAATTGACAGGGCGTTGTGGGAACGGTGAAGTGCGGACCGGAAGCCCTTTGACCCTTTGTTTAGTATCAGCGGAGCGGCGCGCGCGCCGGATATGCGCTGTTGCCGACGGAAATGCGTCGTCAGCGCCGATCTAATGGGCCGCAGGGCTGCGTATGCGACTAACCTGTTTGCAGGGCTGCCAGTTGCTTTAAAATTGGTTCAAATGTAGGACAAGGACCATTATCAGAGACGTCGATTAACCCTTTACCGCCGTGGTCTTAAATATAAGACAAAAAACATCCAGCTCGTTTCGCCATAGTCTTCTAAATAAGACAATATGTCATATATTTTTGGCACTCGGCGATACTGGTATGTCGGTATTAATCTTTTCGGCGGCTAAAAGGTACTTTAGACGGTTTTTTTATGAACTTTATCTATTTTCTTTTTACGGAAGACTGAGCCAGCTACGGGGTGTTAGAATATGTGTCAGCCGAGTAATTGTTAGAGAAGTAAACTTATTATATATACCTATTCGTTAATACAAACATCTTTACTGAAACTAAAAATGTGTAAGCTTCGCGTCTCCGTTCGTCGTATCCGGATCGGCTGCCCATGAGGCCTGCATCAGTGTTTACCAAGTTTATAGGTGGTAGGTATTATTAGGAGAATGGGCATTTACTTACAGTGTTGATTATAATCAACATACTACCTATAAGATGGTATTTTTGTATAGGTAACTATATATATTTTTTTAGTTTAACAAAAATCTAATGAGGCTTGAATTGAGTACCTACTTGATCCGACTTGCGGAATAAATTAAGGGATAAGCAAAGCGTGCTTCAATTGTAATCCTCGTTTACCATAAGTTGTAGTTGTGGTCAAGTCAAAGGACATGCTTATTATATTACGCAGTCTTTTTTGTGTTATTTAAAAGTCTACACTGTCTGTCCAAACCAATGTGAACCATGACAGTGACAAAATCACGACTGTAGACGCAACCACCGCACTAGCGCCATCTCTACTTATTGAAAGAATACGAATGAGACCACACATAAGATAAAAATATTATCAAGAACTCTTTTACAAAGTAAGTATGTAACCAACAAATAAAGCAGCCCTGACCCAGCCGCTTTATTTGATTTACCGTCAACGTATGTTCGACCTAAATAGCAGCGACCTCTGTCGGTAATGTATGCAAACAACGCTCCACTCCACACCTCGATGACAGGTTTAGTACATACAACTTATAAAATTCTTACAGAAGTATGCTTGACTTTATTTAGCTTCATAGCTTAGACTACGAAAAAAACACTTATTTAACTGCCTATATTGTTCTTGGATAATCGATGGATTAAATTTATGTAACTACAAAAATTATAAGAACAAAATTCATCTCTTTCAAAGACCGAAGGGCTCTTTCATGTAAGTCACTATTGCACCAGCAAGTAAATATTTACAAACAATAGATACATAATTAAGTACCTGTCTATTTCATAACAAGAATTTCGTGATAAATGTTGCATCAAATGCATTACACAACTATACAAGTAGGTACTTATCTACTTACATAAAGTGGATCGGTAAAATAATTCCCAACGCCGCATAATGACAGGTAAGTAAATACACTGAATTGGTACAATCAGCACAAACTAGTACCTACCTTATCAAGACTAAGTATTTAGAAAAGTAATGGGGGCCAAAAGTGCCGTGAGTCGCGTAGAGAAAAGGATTGGTACCTAATACTATGCTCGACTTGGTGAGGAACACTCCCGTGCCCCCTGCAAATTGCGCTGAATTTGTAATGCGAGCTACATAAATAATTATATTTGCTCTGGTAACACGAAGCCCTATGGACGGCATCGACTCCGAGCCTAGACAACCTCGGCGCACATTATCAGAAATCTAGCAGAGACTCATCTTTTTACCTCATTTTCCTCGTTTACACAAGTCAAGCTCTTTTTAGGCACACAAGCCAAGCAAATCCTGTAAATAGCATTTCATCGCTGAGTCGTGAAGCTATCGACTCATAAGTGACCGTTTTAACGCCGCAATGTAATACCATACGATTTTTCTTATGTGTAAACTGGGCTTCAGATGAAAGAGCCTCTCTCCTGACAAACTGCATTCCTGGTGTGTTGACTGAGCACACCTGCCGCCACCCACGGGCCGGCAAACAATGCGGGAGATTACCGGACAGCGTTCTACACGCTTTATTTATCATGCTAAGCCTTAAAATATTAGTATTACCTCTGCTTTAGTGTTTAATGAGTTGAGTAGGACGTGGCATCCGGTCGCCATAGTGGTGGGTAAGAGAATAGACCCGTAAGTATTTTAAAAGTAATGACCTATTTTTTATTTTAATGCCACGACCCCAGAAACTGATCCGTTCAAAATCAGTTCAAAAATCGTAAAACTCAAACGATAACCAGTTGTGTGATTTAAAAAATCCGCCCGTAGGTATACAGTTAATGGGATCGGTGTTAGTATGAATAAGTACGTAACGTCCTAAAAAGGTACTAAATGTGTAAAGACTTATCTAGACATGTTGCAAAAACAAACACTCAGCGCCATCTATCGACGAACTTTAGGTATAGGCATAGGCGTATGGAGTGCTCGGGTACGACAGTAAATAAGAATTTCGCAATGAAAACGGATGACAAGAAGAATTTCACATCGTTGCCAAGTTCGCTTGAACAAAATGCTATAATATGTAATTATTTATTATTGTACTAGATACTTACTGAAAATACTGAAACGTTATCAGAAAAAAAAGGAAGGTGAGAATTTTAGGTAAGTTATAGTCAGGTCGTAGCAAATATCGTCGTCATCGTCTAGCATTCTAGAGTTAGTCAACTGAACAAATAACTGGATCCATCTTCAACTCGTCCCACGCCACCTACCGACCACAGCAAAATACTCTTGTTGGTCAGATGCACAGTGCACAAAATAATGCGGATGTTATTGGCGTGTTCACTTAATAACACGTACTTAATACCTAGGTTAGACATACGTTAGGTCACGTGATGCCGCATTTAGTTTCCTGATAATTACGCGGTCACGAGGCGACTCGGTTCCAATTAGTTGCTACGCCATTGACTCGCCGCCATTCATGGCGCGGACCATTCATCCCTGTCGCCATGGATGGACCACTCTTTGTTAGCTTGAACATGCTAATAGGGTAGGAGTTACTACGATCGGGCTGCAAGTAAAAGCGGAGGTTGGTTTATAGTCGACTTATCTTGCGGGTCTTAAAAACGTTCTAACTTTAATTTTGCGTAAACCATTATACCTATATATTGCCACGCGGCTGTAATTGTTAACTGTAGCGAACGAAACTTTTTCTCGTAAACATTGTTTCCAGTTTCAGTCTCGAGTTTGGAGAATACTTTGTCTTCTTCTTTCTGCCACGCTTCGAAAAATCGTTACGATCGCAGTACCGTTGAAACTGCACCGATAATCGAAACGTGTGTGTCATAAAAAACTACACTTTGTCGATTTAAAAAAATCGTTCAAATGTTTCGATTATCGATGCAGCTTGATCGGCACAGTCCGATCGTAACGATTTCTCGTACCTAACGTCTACGGCAGCTTTCAGAGTGAGTAAAAATAGCAAAATAGTTTTTCTCGGCATCAGCTTAGCACCTACCCATAAAACAATTTTGTGTAATAGACATTAATTCTTTACTTTACAACTGATTTGTTAGGTGGTTGTGTGGGTAGTTTAATCGAGCTTCAATAATAGCCGACGGCAACGCATACAATTTGTCTACAAAATGTCTACATTGTTTTGCTAAGACTTATTTGTTTTGTTTCAGTGTAAATAACGTACGCAAGAGCTCCACATATAATATAATTGTAGTGAGTAATTGTAAACATCGTTCGTAAACAGTGCTGTTTGAGAGCAAACGATTGTTTCGGGTAAAGGTCACCCTTATTATCATACAATTCCGTATCTCTACTTAATTCAAGGCGTTCTTGTTAAGTTCTTTACGTAAATAGGTACCTGTTATGAATGCTCTTAAAGAAATACACAATTACTTCTTTATTCTGGAGTTTATGTCTATAAATGATTCATCTGTCATCTCTGAGTAACATATATATTTTTAAATATTCCTAAATCAGAACAATAACTCTTACATCACCTACCCTATTTGTAATTATCTAAATAAAGCCCGCCTACAGGCTAATATCTATCGCACTCGTAATCGCATTCTATCTCTATGTCTACCCTCATTCAATCCTCTTGAAGTCGCGACTTTTTATAACAGATGCAGTGCTTAAGACCAAAATACAGCGTCCCAGTTTTGTGATTTTGGATTTAATTTTAATTTGAAGTTACTTTTTCATTTATTGTTTGTACCTACTTCATATAGTGCATTCTTACTATTCATTTTTACTGGGTACTGGTTGACAGACTGAAATGGAGAATGCGATTGTGATTCCGAGTGCATTTTAAAATATGGCTGCCGATCACTCATTCCCAGAAAAATCTGTTGCATTTACGTCGAATTTAATGCAAGTCCTTTTCAGATGCTCATTTTCTTTGCTACGTTTTTAATCAATGGGGCAAAGGCATGATATTGTGCTCTTGTTAAGGCAAAAGAGCGCTCCAAATAGCGAATTCCAAGAAAGTACATCCTTTTATGGCACTGTCAAGCTCTGCAGTATTCATTACATTAAACACTGTATAAACAAGGGGTTATTATGAAAACATTCGCAAGACTGTCGCATGACTAGACTCTGGCGCCAAGCCGCGTGCCCACCAAACTTGGTCAGTATGGCATCGATATTATTGTCTGTGCATGTAGCTTTGAAATTCCAGTAGTTATTACTCACCAGGACTGGATAAAGCACGTTGCCGACGATGCAACAGTACGGCGACGTGACTCAATTAACAAAAGTAAAAAATACGGCGACAGCAAAGCGACAAAGAGGATTTGAAATGTGTCCCGGCGCTCTAGTTTATGAAGTTAGCCGCTAGTGCATAAATTTTGTCACTAACCCCAGAAAACAGTTCTGTTGTTTAAGAGGCCGCTGCAATAGGGTTACCAGCTGGAAAAATTAAGTCCTGAGAAGGCTTATTTTCCTGAGTTTCTTTTGTGAACGTAATTCACAAAAAGATTATTGCGGATTCATGTTTTTGTTTACATCGACTGCAACTTTCTTTAAATAAAAACAGAATAATCTACATATTATATTTTATTGATACCTAACCCGAAAATCCGACTACAATCCTGTTCAGCATAAAAATCCTGAAATCTTAGGTTAACAATGAGGTATGGCAACCCTAACTGCAAGCGGCGGGGAGTTCCCGTTGTTCAGTTTAGGACATTATTCAATTTATTCAGCTGTTGAGAAAAACTAGCAACCTCTTGCGATATTGTAATTATTTTTTATAGTAGGTAAACCAAAACAATTTGGCATACGCGGTTCTTTTCGGCTTCCGGGTACCTAATTCACCAGTCGAAGACACTGTAATGTTTCTCTACTCTGAGGAACCTTTTCACAATAAATATCGACTTCCTTGGCAGGCATTGGTAATATTGGTGCGTATGAAATTTACTGAGAAAAGGTTCCATGCTGGTGCATGCACGATTCAGTACCTTCCATTGTATGAGCGTTCGTTCCTAGTGCCATTGTTTTACAATTGTTGTAATTGTCGTATACCTATTGTGCATGAATTTTAAGACTGCGTGGCAGAGTGTAACAGCGCCATAACACAAAGACACTCGACTTTATCAGTTCAATTACAATGTTTACACAAACTCTTGTTTACTTTGCCTTTGCTTTTAATAAGGACACTTATCTTAATACTGTTTAGGTAATAAGCGAGTTCTTGATAAGATAATCTGATGGTATTTAAGTGGCGATGACGCGAATCTTGCTTTTCTTTCACAGATCAGCCTTCAGCCTTAAGGTATATATTGTCAGCATCCCTAAGGCCTTGGTCGTTCTCGCAGTGGCCAGCGGCTCGTCACCCCCAGCGTCAATATGACCCCTTCGTAAATGTTCGGGAACGGTCGGTCTCTCCCGCCGCGTGCAACGCCAAAAATACGGCGGGCTTGAACGTCCGGTCCCGAACATTTACGAACATGGAATATGGACGCAGCAGGCGATGGACCGCTGCCCGCCGCGAGTGGCGGGTAAGAACAACCAAGGCCTAAGATTTGCGCAAAGCGTTTTTGTTCGTCCTTCAACTTTAGATTTATTCAAAAACACATATCAATTGATATAAATTGTAAAAATTCAGACACAACAATGAAATAAATAAGCGTTGCTTACCGCGGAACGGCCAGAAAGAAAAAAAGGCATAGACAAAGTTACAACTCTACACCACAGATAACAAAAACGACAAGTGATGTAAAGCATAGACTAGCTTACATTAATACAACCAGGATGAATGGTCATTGGTCATTCGCCAAGCCAGCGTGTTCGAGCAGAGGCGTGCACCATCTTAGACCGCTTCGCTTACCATCAGGCGCGATTGTGGTCAAACGCATGCAAAAATGTTTTTTCCTTAGTGAAAGCCGAGCATTATACTCGTGGCTGTTGCGACACGGCCTCTGGTGAATTGCGGAAGCATTGCAACCGCCAGCCGACTTGCTTGGGCAAATGTCCCAATCGTTCAACTCGTGTACTCGTATGTTCGTATGTCCCGCTCCCATATGGCAATAACTGGCACCGCGTTATCGTGTGTGCAATGGCGGTGTAAGTATCAGTACTTACGAGTACTTAAACGCATAGAGGAATTAACAGATAGAGTGGAAATGTCATACAATTTGATTGAAAAAAAAATGGTGAACCTCTGCGGCCATTGCAGCAGAACAAGACGATAGAGTTGGGCAAGCATAATTTAGATCGATATTCACATTAGTTTGTCTTTGTTTGTCACTTTTGCTAAAAACCAACAAATATGCATTTTTTATGAGAGAGTCGGAACTCTTTAGTTATAAAACTGATTGTCATTAATTTTAAAAAGTAAATTCTAAACTACATTGGCATTCTAGGCTACTTTTTACCCCGTAAAATTGCATAGTTCTCGTGGGATACCGATAAACATGTCAAAAATCGTAGCTGCCTGGAGTCGCAATGTAAATAATTATTTCAAAATATAACTATCAACATCAGTTATTCAAACTAATTAGAAGCGGATGACGTCGCGGACAGAAGCTAATTGAGGATAAAAGATAAACAATCGCGTAAAACCAGTGCCAGATTGACAAATCAATCACTGATGTCTTGAGAATCTCTCTTGATAGGTACTAGATATCAGGATATCTAGTACCTATCTATGCGTAACGTTAGCATGTCATTGGTACCTACCTAGTTAAATCTCCATATCGGATGGCATTGGCGATGACTCCGTTAGGTACGTAGTTACCCACTTGGAAATCGTTAAATTTAAACGTTTGCAAATTGCTCTACACTCACGTCGTATTTGCAGAAATATTCGAGAAAGCCAGGCACATTTTATTTTATCAAGTACGTGATAGAGATGTAATAATCGAAACGCGAATAGCAAAGCCCGAAAAGCGAATTGATCTGTGAGATAGAAGGTATCTGCTGAAGCTTCAAGGATACATATTCACGTTATTAGACCAACATTTTAATCATTCGTCGTAATGCTCTTTAGATCTACGGCTTATAACCACCTTTAAAAGCAGAAAAATATTAACTCAATATCAAACTTTGGAGAAAACGACACGTAGTAATCGAAGTCCAATTTTTTCACTTTAGATTCTAATTTCCAATATACTTAACAACCTATTTAATATGCCAAACATCAAATGGTAATTTAACAAGCTACCATAAAAAACGCATCGGTTTATGATTATTTTTGCATTGGGTTTAATTACGAAAGCTTATCACCACTATCTACATTAAACTGCATAAAACACGTCCTGAAAATCAACTTTTCCCACAAGTAATCATTAACTCACAGCCAAGTTTTAACTGCTACGCTTTAACTACGTACTTTGACAGTCGTGAGTGGAAAGTCCATAGACGTTACTGTATATCCTGCGTGAATCAGTGCGTGACTTCTGCGTGCTATTGTTTCATCGGCCACCCGTGTCACAAAGCGTATGTGATTGTGATGTCATGTCACTCGAACGATGAACACAAGGATAGGCGGCTAGGCGTACATCACCTGTAAAGGTGGACTAGGGTGTGTGCTTGTAGATCATCAATTCTATTCTTAACCTCTTTGAGAAGGAAAGACATCACACGCATGCTTAAATCATTGAACTAACCGTCTATCATATCAGACTGACCCAATTGGATAAGTTCTATAAAATAATATATTAAACAGACCATTTCTGATGCCATCTCGGAATACGGACAATCTGAACCTCCGAGAAAATTAGGGCACTGTAGATTTAAGATGCCATAAACAACATTCATATACTCTGTGTATTATGACATGATGCTAAAAGCGGGCTACTCACAAAGCGCGCAGCTTGCAGGCTTGCACCCAGTGATGGTCCGAGGTATGGGGGGGTCACGGGGACACGACTCCGCCCACCAAAACTCAAGAGTCAATGATGGATATTCAAAAAATAAATAATCTACAAAAACATTTCTCTATTACCTACTATATGGACTGACCCGCGCCAAAATCTTGAGCTGCGACCGCGGCGCACGTGTCATTAAGGCCTATGAAGGCATATAAGGCCTACGAGGCCTAATAAGGCTTATGAAACTATGACGGTCGGAAACAAGAAAACTTTAAACTTCTAAACGACACTGAAAATTGGAACACAGAAAAATCCGAAAAGTAAAGCTATGGTGGGGAATCGAACCCGGATCCTCATCATTCCGTGATGCGCGCTACACCACCCATAGCAGTTTACCTCCAATTGTTCAAATTTTCAGTGTCGTTTAGAATTTAATTTCTAACGGGTAAAAATAAATACAAAAAATCAAAAAGTAAAATTCTTGATTCATTTGATAGTAACAAGCAAACTTTTTTTTATCGCATCGAACCCAACCGGCTCACTTTGTTATGAACTTAGGGACCCCTAAATCTGTCATAAGTAAGAAATTATGACACAGCCATATTTAGAAATAATTTTTAGGTATTTGGAAGGTCAGCACCTGATCCCCGATGACTCTTACCGCCTACAGTCATTTTTCATAAGCTCTCGGTCATTGTCCCTTAATAAGAATTTAGGTACTAATATAAATTCCCAAATAAGAGGCGGGCGCATTATGTATATACATACTTATATTTTATATACTGAGTCAGTCATTACAGTGAAGCACAAATATTATATGTATAGTATTTTTTTTAAACTGAGTGGCTGGTAAGCGCCAACAGAGAATTACAGATAATTGAATTGCAACCATTTAGCACTATTTTCTAAAGGTCACAAAAATGCATCATGCTTTCATGCTTTGATAATGTACTTTTTTTCGTGTATTGGTAAATAAAAATTTCTTTTATTTATTTTATTTATTTTATTATTATCATTTCTCATTCCGGCAGTTTTTTGGACTACTTACTTATAAAAAAAAATTTAGGTAGATACAAAGTGGGACTGGCACAAAACCGACTGGGCAATGTCTAAAATAAATTGTATGTCGTGTGAGCAAGAAAAAAGATATTGAAAATAAAAAAATATTTATTTTCATATCATAAAAATACAACAATTTTAGTGGCTGGAATATCCTCTTAAGCTTAAGAAGGCCTGTGACAGGGACTGTGTGATAATTCATGTAGACTTATCTTTGGTTCCCCCTAAAGGATTCCTTCACGTTTTTTTGCGGGAACATGTTCCAACTGATACGAATGGAACTCCTTATCACGTGACCCAGTCACCGCTGATAACCAACGCCAACGCCCCTCACACAATGAATTCTCATAGAACTGTAGTCACTGGCCAGCTGTTTACCTTTGACCGTCTGCCATACGCCCTGGCTTAGTCAGGGCGATATCTTCTGTCAATAAACAGATTTAGTTACCTACTGCGATTGCGTGGTGCCAGAATGCCAGATCCCTCATGATGACGAATATTAAACAAACCTATAATTTTTCGAGGGAATGGGCATAGGAATCATATAGGCGATGCGGCTAGCTACCCATCACTATTTTGATTCCCCTTTCCACCTATACGCCCACAATCATGCTAAGCGTGGCCTTTGGGTCTTGTCACCTTAGGCTCTGTCTACCCCGTAAGGGAGAAAGACGCGATTTATGTATGTATGTATGTATAATTTTCAAAACATTTATAATTTGAAATGTAACAACAGTGAACCAATTTGATTCCTGGGTGGAACCTGGGGATAGACCCATATCATAAGAATAATTTTATTTATCCATGATAATATTCATCGAATAACGTATCTAGTTAAAAGCCACTATGACAAGGTTCTTTGGTGGCCTAGGAATGAAATTGGTTGATTGTTGTACGGATTCATACACATAAAGAAGAATGAATATCGAAGAAGTACCTTAGTATTCATTTAAATAAAAAAAGCAATTTAAACACCACGTAAAATTTTCCTCGGGACTGTATAGCTATTTTATACAGCGTGTTACATAAAAATCCAATAAAAAAATCCAAAAATAGTGTCAACCCTAATCAGGCTGTCACGTTAATAAAATAATTTCGCATAGAGTATTTTAAGACTAAGATAGTATTTTAATTGCTTTCGTTCTTGTCGTTTGTCACTCGGGGGATATTAGTATTAGGTAAGAATGTACTTTATAGGTAGCTACTCTTTAGTTTTTATTGTAATAGGGTTGCACTATAATGATATTATTTTATTCTGTTTTTTTTCGGTAAGTCATAAATATAAATAAGTAATACTTTTATACCTTGCCGATGGTCTCAGACAAGACCCCAACCCCCTTTCGGCTTTCAGGGTATTTTGTAACATTCTGTATTCGTCCACAATACGTCATTTGATCCATATTGTCACGTCTCGGCGCCAGTCGAAGGAATGAAGGCAGGCTGTGAGAATGTTTTGAGTGGGTCGTGACGAGTCGCGTAGGCCAAGGAGTTTAGTGGTGACTCATAGCCGGCGCTCATACATACCACGGCATAGATGGAGCCACTCTCCAACAAATTTCAAATAAGGACGTCCTCAATTCGTATATACTTATACTTACCCCCTTATTCATAAACGCTCTATACGCTTCTGCTAACTTAGCAATCGTTTGTCCTTATGTGTGAAAGGTAAATGTCAAAGGGACAGAGAAGGACAACCGATTGCTAAGTTAGCAGAAGCATATGAGCGTTTATGAATAAGGCGGTTATTCTTTCGTTTGTTTGTTTACAATAGTTTACATATAGGATTCAGCGACAATATTTTGATACCATTAAAAATAACTAACTTTAATTTCAACTTTTTTGTCAATGGCAACCCTTTGCGGAAATCTGTTGTACCTAAGTAAATTGTTCTGATGGATACTAGCTGTTTACCAAGCGCGGATCCAGCCTTCAAAAAAGGTTGTGGTCACAGCTACTAGAAAATCGGCTAAGTACGAGTCGGAGCATGAACATGCTCATTAACAATCATGCAAGTAAAAGTGTGACGTCACAAGTCTATTAAGGTTGTGGGCATGCCCATCGTGCCCACAACGGTGGATCCGCCCTTGCTGTTTACTGCTTCTAGCCCTTATTCTAGCACTTTTTTTTTAGAGTATTGTCCAGAGTCCTCCAGTTTTATGCGTAGCTACACATTATTAAGCCATTATTCTAAGTAGCTAGGTACTGTACCGACACTTCAAATGTTAAACACCCCTATAATATACAATACAGTACATAGTCATGTATTACCGGAACCTGTTTGCCGGTTAGGAAGTGAAATCACCGCACTACATATTCATATCGTCACCGACGTATGATATTAAAGAAGGAAGTAGGTACTTAAACAAATGGTTTTTGTAAAAAATAAACTACTACTACTAAAATAATCATTGTCATCAATGTGGTGTCATTCAACTTGTGAAATTTCACTAATAAATGTGTATTCACACTCCATCTACTTTCTTGCAGCGTTCTTTTTACATGACGCGACCTATACTTACTTTATTAACAATAAGTTTGAACACGAAACTGTAGAGGCGTTGTGTTGCTCAAAATAAAATTAAACACAACAAAGCTCACTTCTTAATTAGTCTACTGCAAAGGGTTGTTACCTAAACGATGTCACGGCAATTTATTTGTCTATAAACGTGGCCCATTCTAACGTCAAGACGAATATGGCTGCGTCGGCGCCGCGGAATCAGTGTTGCCAACTTACCCCTCCGACGTTATTTTGTTTCTTTTCTATTCATCGTGCCTAGTATGTAATTTAAGGATGTAAGTACAATTTGAGCCCCTAGATCGAAACCCAGTACTACGTAATGAATGTCAAATGACAGAAGCTTAATAACTAACCGTTTATGAATAATGGGTAAGGGATTTGTCAAATGATGCCTTAAACGTCCTATGGTCCAGTAATTATGGTCGTTTGCCCCCTCTTTCACATATAAAAAAAATTGAACCCTAAACAACAACTTGGTAACCCACTTACGTAACTGTTTTAAAAATATTAACTAAAATTTTAAACATATAACAATTTATAAGTACTGAACTGAGCCAATCACTAAATACGTAGTTAAATTAATTAAAGGCCCAACTCTGAAACAACACATAGGTACAGAGATCGCGGTATTTCGCCTTTCCAGAAAAAACCTTTTGAATGGCTAAATCGTTCATTGAATAGCCTAAACGATGCGTATCACCTATCGAATGGATATCCCATCCATTTGACTTAGGCATTGGACGGGTTTTCCCGTAGGTCCATCCTTAAGTACCTACTAATTCAAACGCTGATAGTCCATTTAACGAATTGGTCATCGTGGGCAAAGCATAACAAGTTTAAGCACTCGCAAACGAAGAATCATCAAAATTGGCTCACAGGCGGCGAAGATATCAGAAAACAAAAAATCTGTCAAATTGAGTCTCCTTTTTTAAGGTGTTCAATCACATCAACTAATAACACTGTTTTCACTTTAACGTTCAAACTAGCCCTTTTTAAATTCCAACCTAGCCCGAAACTTTGATACGGAGCTGGCAACACCGGCGCCGCGGATTCGCTGCGCGCCCACTCGCCCCGTAATTGCGACGCCGCGAGCGAGTGGGTGGACGCCGTGGACGGCCGCCCTTCGTTGGGGATTATCATATAAGCAGCAAGTTTAGGTTCGGACCTACCGCATTACAGGGTTCCAGTTACACAGTAATACTGTTATATACTGTTAGGTAGCATAATAAAACGCAGTCGTCACAGATTAAAGTTATATATACTAATATTGTTAAGAGGAAAGATTTGATTGTTTGTTTGTTTGAATTGAATAGGCTCCGAAAATACTGGACCGATTTCAAAAATTATTTTGCCGTTACAAAGCTACATTATCACTGAGTGACATAGGCTACTTTTTACCGCGGGAAAATACCTTTTCCTACCGGAAAATTAATTTATCGCGGGCGAAGCTGCGGACGGAAGGCTAGTCTATACTATATAATATTATAAAGAGGAAAGATTTGATTGTTTGTTTGTTTGAATTGAATAGGCTCCGAAACTACTGGACAGATTTCAAAAATTCTTTTGCCGTTAGAAAGCTACATTATCACTGAGTGACATAGGATACTTTTTACCGCGGGAAAATACCTTTTCCTACGGGAAAATTAATTTATCGCGGGCGAAGCTGCGGACGGAAGGCTAGTATCTCATAAAAAGACATTAACAGACTTCAAATGTGAATATACTTCAGTACCTACCTAATTATAATTGGGACGATCACCAAGCAAAACATACACTACGGTACAAAAGAGAAGCATAGAAATCGGTACACAGACGGCCATGATATCGATGAACTGAACATACAATATTCTCGTTTTTGAAGTCAGTTATGAAATGAGCAGCTATTTGACGTCGTATACTTATGTATAGCGCCATCAATCAGTACAAGCTAATTTGGTCATTATGATCAGGCCTTGCGCCATAAATTTGACCGGACTTAAAGAAACCAAAATGCCGTATCCAGTTGAGTATTAAAGTCTTAATTACATGGTGCACTTAGCGCCGTTTACTGTGCTGTGAGTCACCAGCCAAGCGCGCAGATTTGCTTAATCTTAGGGTTGGCTACACGTGGTATAATTCATTCGCACTTAGCATACATTCCCATGGATATATATTGTCCTGGTTCATTCACTGAGCTTAATCATCCGCGTCATTGAAATTCTGACGCTCCCACAGAGACGACTTTCATCGAGATGGAATTTCAGCAACTCGTGTAGGTAGACATCGACTGAATAGGCCAGCCTTCAAATAGGTCGTACTATTGGCACTAACAAAGGTATTAAGAACTCAGGTAAAAAAATAAGCACTAAATTCTCTAAGAAGACAATAGATAACATAGGATCATGTTTTAACGGAAGTAACTTCCGTGAACAGGCTGGAGTTACCAGTAGAACGAATTACAATTAGAGTTGGAATAAAAGGTGTGATGTGTGTATTTGGCAGGTTACACAATTAGTTAATGAATGAGATTTGGTAAGAAAAATGGACAGTCAAGCCTAGATCTTTTTTTATTTAGGTATTTCATTTTAGTATGCACATTTTTTTGCTAAGGTTACCTTTTTCCGAAAAGGTTTACATTACCGTTTAATACCCACGCCAAATTTCAAGTAGGTAAATCTAAATACCGAAAGTCAGGAAATAGATAAATTTCAGTAGATAGATAAATTTCATTTCGGATTTGACTTAAACCAACTAACATATACGAACATAAAAAATACCGGATGTAATGTCTGTTGACTATAATACGGCACAATAAAATATTATTGGTAACCATACGGCAGGAGACAATTATCTTCTAGTTACATTACCTACGTATCAATATCTTAGTATGCGATCTTCTGCGAAACATCAAAACATTATTTCCTACATAATAAGTGCATAACATTATAACCATGGAAAACCCCTGTTTCATGTGAACTATTGGAATGCAAAGTATGTACATAAGCAAGGTATCCCTAGTGTTTGCCAAGAGAAAACCAGTTTCCAAGGATTTCTTCATATAAAATAGCCTGTGAACGTCGGCCGATCGTGAAATTGCTGGAATTTTCTAGGCTATATTTAGCTTCAAGGTTTTTATTAACGCACGAACTGTACCTAATGCTGCACTCAGAGCTGTCAATTACCTAAATGTAATAGGTTATAAATTATTCGCTGCACTGTCAAAGCGTTGCCGGCCTAACAGGACTTGTGTCACATGCGTTAGATTGTATATACAAGTAGGTACTGAGTAAGTTTTTTGTCACAACAAACATCTCGAACGCTTACCCGTAAAAGTCTCAATTATTAAGGGCAAGTTAACAGCCCCACTTGCGGCAGGTAACGACAGCAAACTGTACTAGCTTGTGGCATTTGACGTTCGAGTGTGTTCGGTGTGGCATTCGAGTTGTTGCGACAAAACTTTTACACAAAATGCCTACTAGAGAATAATTACTTGATATCGGGTACGAAGGATAATTCACCAATGTAATTAAATGATTGACGTTGTAGGTCCATTGATATGAAACTTTAAACGACAGATTTTGTCTAATATGAAAATGTTCAACAAAACTCGCCGTACACACACCATCAGATAAGTATACTGATATACTGATAGCTCTGAAGCTGTCTCAGGTGTTCAAAATTATGTCAACGCGTCCATATTGTCCATCGAGTCCGCGTTCAGATATTTTTGAGCACCTACACAGATAATTTGATGGCGACTAGGTACAGTATAACATTACTCGTCACTGACTGAAATTCAGGCGTCTTTTTAAATTGTTTGAAACTGTGAAAGTTTAAGTGAAGTACCGTCCCTGTATGTGCTATTTTCGAATATTGGACTCTTAAACTTTGTTTAGTTCAAACAAAGTACGAAGTCATTTCAGATTGAACAGGCTCGCACGTGATCGGCAACGCAGCAGCCTTGCAAGGACGCATTGCGTCTATGCAGGCGGTAACTACACTTAATTAAATTCTACCTTCGCGCTGACTCATTCAAAATACTATGTTAAACGTACCCATGGACTTACAACGCTAAGTGAAGGCAGCAAAGTCGGAGTTAATCTGCTTGAATTGTGAAGATCGAATGGCTTTTACGGTCACACAGCGACATCTAGCGAACGCGCGAGATAATACAAAAAACCGATGGAAGCGAACCAATCACGTTATTCGTTCGATTGATAAATTTGGAACCCTTTCGCAACAATTATCTTGTGCATTTGCCAAGGAATCATCATACCGTTTAAAAGATTGAATCAGACACATCAGAGCGCTGTTTAGGCGTCCAAAAACATCTGAACACTATCAAATTGTCAATACCGCGTGGGTGTTTCGATATTTTTGAGCTCCTAGACCGCTTCGATGTATCTGATAGGGACTGTGCTGTACACCAATCAGCTGCAAGATTCTCTAAACGAACGTTGTCTGTGAAGTGCTCGCTGCGCTAGGAAGACAATCATAACTTGACCCTTTCGCTCGTGGGCATTATACGGAGTCAGGATGTCTTGTTGTCAACGTCAACGCACGATCCGTGTAGACTCCGTTGACTCGCACATAAAAAAGTGGAATTGAAATGTGGGCGCCACTTTCTACGTTTTTGTACTAGTCAAATATCTTTGAATGAATAAACAAACTAATCCAACAATTAAATCAATGTCAACTGTCATACCAGTTAGATTCAGACAAAAATAATCAGCATTGCTAAATCCTACCAGTCATACTAATTAGAGTCTAGTCTAACCTTTGACGTGCATTTGACAGCTTGATTATGTTGCCATTGTAAAACTTTTTTTAGAAAAAAGGTCATGTTTTCGTTAGCCCGTCTCCTATAATTTATGGTGGGTGCTTCATTCAGTTACAAGAATTGGGCCATTTCTGGCGAAAACCACGAAGTCAGTTATTTTTGAAGGTTGGTCGGAAACCCCCGAATCATTCTGGTTCTGGCTACATTGTGTAAACAATAAGGTCACAACTGAACTTGAGTTCTTGGCACGACGACTTAAGGAAAACTGCTATTTGATAAGTCAGTGGTTTCTCAGAAGTTGAGTCATCACTCGTTGGTGCAACAGCTGTAGCCAGGATTTAAAGACGTGTCTGTCTGTCACTGTTTTCAACATCAGCCACTTGAGTATGCGCCGCGCGATGGTATTGTATGAAATGACTATCAATGGCGACGACTGGTATGGCTAAGTGGGAGTAAAAAACGGTAGGTATGTCTGTTCCCAGAGATTAAAGTTTATCTTAGACTCTAACAGTCGTGGAACAACCGCAACAGACATTGGAGTTGCTCAATATTTGAACACGCACCAATAAGATTGCTAATTCGATCGCGTTCAAATATTTTTGAGCATCTAAATACATATTATGTGGATTTCGACAAAATGTGGTTGACCTATTCTGCCTGTCTCCGCTTTGCTTTAATAAAATCGCATTCTAAATTTCATCTCGTTCTATCTGTTTCTAAAACAACATTGACAGATAAAGAGGTAGCCAAATCTAAAAATCAAAATTTCTCACAGACGCAACATATCTAAAACAACCATTAAAATATAAATAAAATTAAACATTTCACACAATGTAGATACCTATACACATGTTTCACACAAAGAACTGAACGTCATCAGTAATCAATCAAGTGCCTTATCTGTTCCTAGTTCTCAGTGCAAATGCAATGCAAATCCCTAAGTTACATGTGCCAATATTATTTCAGCGACCGTACTTATAATGTTTCATGTAATCCTTTGTTTTTCCCACAAATTCTCGCAAAAGTATTTGACCGATAACGAAAACAAAAGCCTAACACATTCCGTTTATAAATAAAAAGTTACATGTGGAAACAAAACGAAACTCTTGTTCCCAGAACCGTGTGCAATTGTTGATAATAGAAGTAATGTTATCTGGCATGACAATCAGTTACCACGCCGTTAAAACACATTGTATAATATTGACATTAATGACCATAGGCCATCGTGTCAACCGCTGTTACCAACCAGAATTTATATATCTGATAACAATCCTGGCATATTACTAAAAGGTACGTGCAGTTTACATTAAAATCTCAATAAAATGTAGTAAACTGGCTTTTGCCCGTTACCCGACTCCGTCTGCGCAGAATTTGCTTACCTATCGCTATCCATGAGATTTTTCAGGATAAAAAAAACCGATAGTCAGCAAAGTCGGTATACAAACGATAGATTTACCTGATAACGTCATAAAGAAACTAATTATTTAAATGGCTCTTAATATTCAAAACGCGATTCATAACTCAAAAAGTTACATAGAAGAACAGCCGTGTTCTTTTACCCATCCGATAATCGAAGCAAACTATCTTTAACTGAAGTAAAACAAATATCAACGTCAAGACAAATATTTCAAAGTCCATTCAAAGATGAAACTAAATTTACAACTTGATGTGATTCAACCCGGCTAGCCGTTAAGGATTTCGTCGGAGAGGTGTGCGACTTTCGTATATTAATATTCATCTAAAGCACCACAAGGTGATATAATAAATTTCTACAGTAGAGCAATTCAGAGATAGGTGTATTAGTACACACAATGGTAAAATGTTAGTACAGATACAGTGAATAACGAATTGCCATCGGGATAACTCGTAATCCGAGACTAACTCACCAAGTGTCAATCAATTATCATCTAAAATGATTGACAAGTTTATGTCCAAATGTTAAATGTCAAAGTTAAGATAATTACCTTAAATTCCATTTTGATTAACGAATCTAAAATCCTAATGTTCCTGGAAAATTCACAGTTTTAGCAAAAATAGTCGAAGTACCTAAAACTCTGCAGTTGCATTTACAAAAAAAGCTCGGATCTTAAATGTGTGTTAAATGTTTAGTAAGGTGTAGGTATTTTGCTATTTAGATCAATGTGACTAATTTCGTTTATGTACTTATATTTTCTTAAATACGAGTTTTTAAATTTCTAAATGTCGGTGAAAATTAGAACACATAGAAAAATCCGAAAAGTAAAGCTATAGCCGGGAATCGAACCCGGAACCTCGTCATTCCGTGACGCGTGCTATACCCCTACACAACCCATAGCAGGTAACCTAATAAAACTAAAACTTTACTTTTCGGATTTTTCTACGTGTTCTAATTTTCACCGACATTTAGAAATTTAATTTCTAACGGTCGAAAAAGTAAAACATAAAAATCAAGAAATAAAAATTCTTGATTCATTTGATAGTAGAGAGAGAGAGAGAGAGAGAGAGAGAGAAACATTTATTTACACACATTCGATACACGTTGATATATAATAGGAAGAAATACAAAACACTTACGAGTACGAGTACGAGTTTTTAAGTTTTTATACAGTACTCGTAAGTCCTGATAAAATAAATATGTGTCTATTCCTAACCCCGCGAAAGCGAGGTTCGGTCGACCTTATGATGGAGTTTAGTTCGTTTCTGGCGACACTACAGCTACATATTTCAGGTTTACAAAATGGCGTAACAAAAAACAGAAAACCTAAAAGGTACGCCATCTTTACTCCTCTCCCGCACCTACAGTACCTAAAAAAAACCCATATAAAATCATTGCCATACTCAAGCATTGTACGTCAAAAATGTGACAGCTACGAAGTCGCGCCATCATCGAGTTTCTACTGTTCACCGATGACCCAGCAGCATGAAATTCAAAACATCCATACTGCTCCCTCATTATATCCAGCAAAACGCTTGCAGCCGTCTGCGCTATTTCCGAGCGCGATCTAATTCGAGCCAGACGGCGGCGCCGGCGCAAGCGAAAGTTCTTACACGCACTTCACCTTTAGCACCAAAAAAAAACTCTTTGATGTGACTTCAATACAATCAGGCTGGGGGAAGCGCAGCAATCAAAAGCCTATTTTCGTAAAACATGATATTAAAACTGGTCCAACGTTTATCAATAATACAAATAAAAGTTGCATCCCACTTTCTCATTTGTCCCTTAGTACCGAAGAATAGCGAGATCCTTCCGGGTTAGAAAGAATGAGTTACAGCGTCTCGTGCTAGCCCTCCTTAGAATCGGATGATGCTGATATCCACACTGGGAATCCTTATGAATTGTTTTTTTTCCCCGACATTTTTATTTATTACCGCAGCTCTAATAGCAGTGATGACTTTAAGGCTGCATATTCTTGAGAATTATGCGAGGGAGCCTAGAGGTGAGAGAGGAAAAGTCAACCAATAGGTATTAGTGCATATTTCCTCGCACGCCGCACGGCTTCCTCGCACATCTACGAGGGATGCGCAACCCAACTGAGGGTTATATGAAACAGAAATCACGCGAGTCTACTGTAATACAGTACAAAACATTTGTACCAAATTGAATTATACAACTTAACTGGATAAAATAAAACAACTGTGTGCTTAATAACCTTAGGTTTAAAACCAATTCCATTCAACTTTATCTTGGATATTATAGGTACAATTCGAACGGCAAAAACCGTTAAATTTTAGTCTTTGACTTAAATAAACAAAGCGTTTCATTATATCATTTCACAGCACTACTTGGATGAAAATATTGCTTACAATGAATTCGTATTGGTGCATGCAAATAGAGTAGGTAAGTACCCACTTAATATTTAAGAAGCAACAAGGTTTTATCCTAATTTTATCCTAAACTAAAATACACGATAGTACTTATTTTGAGATAGGTTTGATAATATCGCATTTATTGTAGTACTCGAGATTTTTAATAAAATTCTCTTATAACTAGACACAGTCTATCGCGACTACGGGCTACCTCGAATAGTAAATAATTACTGAGTTACGGAACTTTTATTTTTTGTCCATTTCCACAAAGTATCATAAAGCGCACAATACACAAATATAGCGACATCTTAACGTAATATCACCGTAACATAATAATGTTTAACAGTTTCTCTTTTAGTTTTTTATCATTACTATGTTATTTATTACCAGAGTCCGGATTTTTCTTGGCAAAACAAAACAATATCGTAATCTGGCTAGTGATAGAAACATCATTTTATCGATATCAATAATTGTGTAATAGAACAAAAAACGTGACCAAATAAAATAACATACCTATACAACATAAAAAACATACATAGTTTGTATGAAGTTATATAGAAACATATTCAATTTCAGATGAATATCGCACATAGAGCAGTATATAGTAGAAGACACTTCATTATAGAATAATTCAGTATGATTCACTATCCACGTTTTGATTCGATCTTGCACATTACTCATTCTTACTTTAATTCAAAACTGTAATATTAAACTATCAAACACGTCGATTTCAAGGCGATTTCGGTAATAAATAATATATAACTAGACGCAATTTATATTTTCTCACTGTCATACGTAATGAAACGACATCTAATGTCTTATGGAGTATTGAGTATCTATTATTAACTGAAGTGTTTATTATTTTCAATGAGGTGGTATAGATAATCACTTCGTTCAAACTTGCACCTTCCTCTTTGTTGCCTGGGTATGGCAAAGCTGAAAGGAATGTTTATTTTATTATTGAATAAATAACTTTTATAAATAATACTCGATATCGATAAAATGATTTTTCTATCACTAGCCAGATTACGATAGTGTTTTGTTTTGCCATGAAAAATCCGGGCTCTGTTTATTACAGATCTCGTCAGTATAAAACACTGAATTCCTCGTTTACGTAATCTATATAAAATTAACGATTAAATTAAATCACAATACAACAATATTATGTAGGTAATTAAGTGATAAACCAAGTACGTGTTATACTGGTTTTAAATACAGTCATATAGTTTGAAGCATCCAAGTCGGTCAAATGGTACACCATAGAAATAGTATGGTGTGTCGATCTTTTAGGTCACCTTGGATGTTTCACACTATTATGGCGCTGCCGCTGTCTGTACCTAGTTTGTTAAAAATGAAAACTTATTAAAAAAATACTTTTTTTGTTAAACAAGAAGTGTTAACCTTTTCGCCGCCACTTCAAATAAAAGAGACGTAACCCGTACGTCAGACTTCTTTATTGCGATGCCTTAAGTTGAACCTAAACGCAAATGAACGAAGAATGCTTTTGCATTGAAGTAATGGACATAATATAGAGGTCGTTAGCGTTGAATCTGCGGTGCTGATATATGTGTGGTTGGCGTCGAAAAGGTTAAGCTTAATTTAAATTTTCGTTTTCTTATCATTGCGTTATAATATATGTATAAAATTTGACTAAAGCACGGCGATAAAAGTTTATAAAACACATTTACTAATTTTATCTTTTCCTTTTATTTTAGCATTTTTTTTACTGAGAGATTTATCGCTAGTTTAAGGGTATAAACCTCACAGCTATTTATAAAAAGTATAATTATATAATTATAAACTCGCAAACATTATTAATAATGCTTTATTTATGAGAGTGACAGGTCGTAGCAGGGCTGT
The DNA here is from genome assembly GCA_932294345.1 of Pandemis cinnamomeana. Classification (NCBI taxonomy): domain Eukaryota; kingdom Metazoa; phylum Arthropoda; class Insecta; order Lepidoptera; family Tortricidae; genus Pandemis; species Pandemis cinnamomeana. The sequence goes on from OW028711.1 coordinate 7,821,826, forward strand.
GCAAGCTGTGATGTTATTAGACAGAAATACGTGTTTTTTTAAAACTTGCAATGTAATATTGATGTTATGTTGCTCAGAATAGGCTGCCATCACGTTTCGGTTGCTGCGGCCAGATAGGTGTTTCATACAAAATTTAAGACCGGCAATACCACCGTCTTTTGTTTCAATGCACAATGTCATTAATTTTATTTTTCTCTTAAAGCTTTTTATTTGTAGGCGACCAGTTTTATATAATAGTCCTACGGGAAATAGGTTCTGTGTGCTAATTATAATTAGTCGGGTTTAGTATTAACTGCATTACTACTCATCAACATCTTCATCAGCCAATCCTACTAATATTATAAACTAGCTGTTGCCCGCAACTTCGTTTGCATATAATTCGTTTATCGCTATCCCGCAGGAATTACGCAATTTTCGGGGATAAAAAGTAGCCTATGTGTTATTCCAGACAATAATCTTGGAAAATTGCAAAATTCCTGCGGGATAGCGATAAACGAATTCTATGCAGACGAAGTTGCGGGCAACAGTTAGTATAATATAGTTCCCGCTGCTACGCACAGGTCTCCTCTCATAATATGGAGCATTACAACTAAAATATTACATTTAATATGCTTTCTTGTTTTTTTTGTTTTTCTTTTCATTGCATATATAAAAACACTATATATGTACATGAGTACATGCTTCGGCGTTGAAAAGTATTGCCAGCCCTAGATCCGTATCCGACTTAGCTGTGCTGGACCGTCCCTAGCTATTTGACCAGCAAGCCCTTCCTTCCCGGCGTCTACAATAATGTACTATTGTATTTCACAACTTAGTACCTTTTTAAAAGCGCATCAAAAACGCGGGCGCTCGCAATCACATACCTCATCGCATTCTACCCTCATCCTAAACCGATAAACAAACGAAATCGTGAACTTGGTAGCGATCTAGCGATTCGAAAAGCGTTAAGACAATATTGCCTCTGCGACGAAATGGAACGAAATGTTTACTTGTAAAATTGTTGCAACCAAAAAAAAAGGAGAAAAGGGTAGCACACACGCGACTCCTTCCTACATACTATAAAGCATAATCGCTCCAAGCCGTCTGAAAGTAACCAACGGATATTATGTGGTTTGTATCAATAGCTAAAAGGGCGTCGCGGCCGGTGATCAAGGGGGGGGGGGGGGGGGCTAGTAGGACTGGCGTCTATCGGTAGGTCAAACAGTATAGCGGCACTTGAATGTGGACATTGTCAAATAATAAAAGCTATTTTTTTCGATTCTCTACTATACTTACTAACTACTACTAATGTCGCCCCGCCCCCCGCCCCCCTTGGCGACGCCCGTAAAAAGACAGCATAATCATAGAGTGGCTCATACGTAAAGTTTAACGACCAGTGCGAAGCCGAGGCAGATCGCTAGTAATTAATTAATAATTATTTGGATAGCCCTGAGTATAGGGAAACTCATGTTGCTATTCGCATTGGCTGCAAAGTAGCCCATTAAAAACACAGCAGTAAATAAAGCTATAATTAACTTGATTTTCTCTAAGTTATGTTAGACTTATTTAAAATATGTAATAATTAATTATATATAGAACTAGAGAATAAAATTTCGCTAGGAGTATAGGTATCGCATTATCGATCATTTAACATTATCAAATTAATTATATTAATATTTTTGTAACATTTTATATCGGCTATATGTTTCGTTTATAATTTATGATTTCATAAAAGCGGTCTAAATATGTTATACAAACCATTATGGTGGCTTTTATTTATATAAAAAAACAATCTTTGGCTACAGGCTCACTGGACATAATTTTATTAATATTGTAAGCTAAAATTGTTCACTGTCTTAATAAAGTAAAATATATTTTATAACACAACACAATTATGTGTTCACTGTTTAAATAATTAACAATTAGGCTAATTGACACCGGCCGAGCGCTTATCTTGGTCTAAAATTGTTTACGCGATATCCTGCTACAAGCAGAGTACTTATTTGTGTTAATAACTTTGTAGTAAACCAACTAGAAATAAACCATGGTTCGGCAACATAATCTTAAGTTTTAAGGATGATGACAAATTTTCATTTACAAATATTATATTGTTCGTAACATAAATAATTACAGTTTTATGGAAGTTGTTAAAATGAAAACAATAATATAATTAATATTTAAAGTTCACATAGTAACAACGCTTACTAAGTAAAAGTTGCTTCAGTTTCATCACACAAATAGGTAACGCTTAATACAAACAACGTTTTTAACGACGTCAGCAATTTTTTTCTGACTGCGCTAAATTTGTGTGTGGTATCAACAATTTCAAGTATTCCGACCACTGGCAGTTGGTCAATTTCAGCTAGCATGATTTGACACACATACATACAAATCAAACGACACGAAGTCAAATAGAAGCTTGTGATAAGTAATAAGGTACAAGCATACACACACCTACAATATAAATCCAGGAGACTGATGACAGAAATCACTCAAATCAATTCATCCCATTACACAGGGTATTTTAGTTCTTAGAGTTGTTATACATAGTAACATTCAGTAACAGCCTGTTAGTGTGAACACATACGTTGAGAGATAATAAGTCTTCGGGCCAATATACGAGTTGGGCTCATCATGTGTCAATTTAATTTAACCCTTTTACCAATACTCCTAGATCTCAAAAGAACTAGTGTCAATAAACCTAAATCCCAGAATGCCAATTTTTTTTTTGCATAACACCAAATTCTTAATATGGCTGAATTTGAAAATGGCTTGGTGTCATAATGGACAAACTGCACAACACCGTTATTGCAGAACACCGTGTGTTCAAAACATCCAGGTGCCAGAATACCTAAATTTGCTTTACTATCTCTTTCGTGCTCGCCACTTACATTGAAGTTCCTAGATTATAAACATCAAGTATGAATTGTTATGTCAGGCAAAATTTAGGCATTTTGAACTTGTTACATTTTGCCATTCTGGCGTTTTCAGTAGGTAAATTATATTGAAATTTTGTCGTATCTGTGTTTCGGTATTTTTCAGACATGTAAATTTAAATACTTAGGCATTTTGAACATGAGACGTTTTAGGTCAGTCATTATGATATATGTTTATTTTAGGAACGAGACGATTTGATATTTAGGTATTATGAGCCTATGACAATTTGAAATTTAGTGACATTAGTGAATTAGGGATTATGTAATTTAGGTACAATGAGCCCAACTCCAATATACACACTATACCTACACACTTATACTAAAAAGTGAAGTGGCAATTATATGCTATGAATAATGGAATAGTCGATATACGGTCAACAGCCTTAGTAGTTGTGATGGTTGAACCGTGAGTTTTGAAGGCACGCAGCGATATCTGTAAACGAATTTATCCGTTGTAAAGCAGACGGTTTAACGCTATGACGTTAACCAAACAAAAATGCGAAGTATGTTTTAGTACCTACATAAAAATTAATTCATTTTTTTCTCATCGACATTGGAGATACATTATCTCCAACTAATTTATTTGATGGCGGAGGCGTTTTACACCTCCACTGAACTTAAATTATCTTTATTAGTTTTTTTTTCTTCTTTCCTTCCATATGTTTTGTTTTACTTTGACCAGTAGACTTTATACATCCCTTTTATAAATGTATTAGTTAAGTAGACTTTAAGTATTGTATTTTATTCCGAAAGAGTGACTTTCTGCTAATATTCTTGCGGCGCATTCTTCTAAGCAATGATGGTCTTTCCGAAGGCGCTGGTAGTTTCAAAAAGAGACATGTAAAAGAGCCCTTGGCGGTATATTTGCAAAATTAAGTTTTGAATTTTGAAAGTGTCCACGTAATAAATATGATATAGATAGACAATACTAGTTTAGTTAGCGTTTTGAACATCATGAGCGGATACTAAAGTACCGACTTTCCAACAGATCAGCGCACACCGAAATATATTTTTGTTTAAAAATTCCACGGTTATTTCTCACTTTTTTGCCGGTTATTTTGAACGTGGTTTCATTGGATACATTTTTAAACATATTTTACTTTTTGTAGCTTTTTTTTTTTATATATATGAATAGGAAGGCAAACGAGCAAGTGGGTCACCTGATGGTAAGTGATCACCACTGCCCATAGACACCCGCAACCCCGGAGGGATTGCAGATGCGTTGCCAACCTAGAGGACTAATATGAAATGCCTCTTGTGCCCGTAATTTACCCGGCTGTCTTACTCTCCACACCGGAACACAGCAGTGCAAGCACTGCTACTTAGCGGCAGGATTAGCGAGTAAGATGGTGTTAGCGATCCGGACGGACCTTGCACAAGGCCCTACCACCCGCAACACTATTTAACTTTGGATGGTCGTGTTTGTGTTGTCTTATTCGGTGTATGGTATAGGTGTATGAGTGCACTGACCTGCGGGCTTGTCACGCGAGGTAGGCCCTGACGAGCGCGCGCACGTCGCAGCGGCACAGCGGGCAGGACGACAGCGCGGCGCCGCAGCGCGCGCACGACACCAGGTGCCCGCACGGCAGGAACACCACGGACACCTACGGAACCACATCATCAGCCCACACAAGACACACACAGTTGCGTAGCTGGGTGGAAGGACTCTGCGGGGCCCTGAACTGGCTTAGCCTAGAGCAGAGTTTTTCAAACTTTCATGATACGACACCCCCCCCCCCCCCCCAGTATGAAAATGTTTTCGCGACCAACAGATTGAAAATCACTGGCCTAGAGCACAGAAAGGACGATGATGCACTTCTTTATGTTGAGGAAGGACCCCGATCTGATGAATGTGCCACGGGCCTCAGATGTTATAGTTACGCCACTGAGCATATATTTAGTTGCATGACGCCCTGGCGCACGACATTAAACATGCCAGGACCATACATACATAATAATTGTGACACACAATGTAATATTTTTCTATACAGTGTGTACAGTCGCCATCAGATATATCGTAGTGGGCGAAGTCCTCAAATATTTCGGAGCAGGCTTACATTTCAATGAATTCGTTACACTAAGTAAGGTTGATTACATCAGAACACGCAATTAATCATAAATATAAGAGCAGCGACTTTTCAATAAATTCCAGACGTTCAATAAGGTAATACAGTAATACAGTCAAAACATTTTCAATTAAGCTCGTCCAATAGAAAAGAAGAAACATAGAATGTACCAATTGCTTCTCTTCCCGCGCAGATGGTAAAAGCCCATCGAGGGATTGGGCAAAAATCTTAGGAATCATGTTATAGGCGATGCGGCTAGCAACCCATCACTATTTTGATTCCCCTTTCCACCTATACCTACACGCCCACAATCATGCTAAACGTGGCCTTTAGGTCTTCTTACATTAGGCTATGTAAATACTATAAAGACGTGATTTATGTATTTGTGTGGGTGTATGTTTGCATGGATAACTTTCGTGTCAAAATGGAAAAAGTTAGCGAAATTTAACTACCTTACTAAGGCAACTTTAACGGTGTAACTTTTTGGTCCTCACCCATGTATGTCATCCAATAACCCTGTATTCACAATAGCATATATAATGGCTTTTTCTGCTTTGTAATGGGATACAATGCTATTATAAAAACATTAATAAGACGAGCTCAATCGAAAATGTTTGACTATACTAACGTTTACATTCATAGTAGTAGTAATTTACTCACTTCACTATCCATGCACACTTTGCACAGCCTAGCTTCTTTCAACTGTCTGTTCTCCTCCTCTAAAGACAGTGGTCTTCTAACAGGGCTGCTCTCTTTCTGCTTTCTGACGTTTGAACTGACACTGGCGCTGGCAATTTGACAGAGGTTGGCCTGTGATGTTTCTGTCACTTCGGGCAGACTTGACTGTCGGCTGGCCTCGTTAGGCATCCGAGATCTTGATGGAGTTTCTGACTGACCTTGATCCCGGTCTAAAGATGGAATTACACTGGAATTTAAAAAAAACATGAGATATATACTCAAACCAATTAGATACCCTGCTAGTTTGCATTCACGCGTACAAGACAGCTACATCAGCGCGACACATTTATTTATTTTTCTTAAAAATGTCCGTTAAAGTCGTCATTGTGAACTACATATCAGAACAGGAAGTTAATTGTTGCCGGTCAGTCCAAAATTAAAAAAAAAACATTACTGTAGCGCTAAACTCTCTAGTAATGTCTCTCTGCAATAATACCTCTCCTCCACTATCATACAAATCAACAAATTTTGACGACGCTGACGTTAACTGAAGCTTGAAGCTCCCGATTAAAAATCAATCCCATGAAAGGTAATAAATAAGAACGTTAGCAGGTCATTAATTTCTAAACGACACTGAAAATTAGAACACATAAAAATCCGAAAAGTAAAGTTATGGCCGGGAATCGAACCCGGATCCTCATCATTCCGTGACGCGTGCACCACCCATAGCAGGTGGGTAAGCCTTCGAATGAGGATCCGGGTTCGATTCCCGGCCATAGCTTTACTTTTCGGATTTTTCTGTGTTCTAATTTTCAGTGTCCTTTAGAAATTTAATTTCTATCAGTAAAACCGTAAAAGTAAACATAAAAAATCAAGAAGTAAAAATTATTGATTCATTTAAAGTAAAATAAAACACCAATCGAGTTCCTTTAAAATTCCAATTCTAAGTACCTATTTTACTAGCTAAACTATTTGCCTGATAAAAGGAATTCGTTTATCGTATAACAAGCTTTATCTTGTAGATACTTTTTTAAACGCGTCTTAAACAGATGTATATCTTGTACATTTCTTAAATTATCGGGAATGCGATTGTATATTTTATCGACATTGCAAACGGACCAGAATGTAACATTTTCTCGGTTTCTGGTTAACTTAGTGTACCTAGGTCGAGGTATTCACTTACCCAGTGGCAGGATTAAACTCTTGCAGCGCTTCAGCGAGTATGTCTCTCGCAAAGCGTTGGTTCGGCGCCATGCCCCAACTTTCTTCATTCAGCTGGTCGTTCAGTACCGCATCGATCAACGCTTCCGAGGATGCGTATGCCACTCCTAAAACGGTTATCATACACATGTACACACGGCAAAGCTATTCGGTAAGCAGGATAGATACGGCGCGAGCGTGCGTAGGTGCTTACCTGATTATATTGCCGTGTGTACTTACGAGATGTCTCAAAATCAGTGGTTGGGTTAGTTTGATAACACTCATTATAATATATCGCACCCCACGTAAGTCCTATCAATAGGACTTACGTCTTTCTTCCACGAAGGGTGCGATATATAGCTTTACTATATATATAACTCAAAGGTGGCTGACTGACTAACATAGTGATCTATCAACGCACAGCCCAAACCACTGGACGGATCGGGCTGAAATTTGGCATGCACGTAGATGTTATGACGTAGGCATCCGCTAAGAAAGGATTTTGATCCATTCTACCCCCAAGGGGATAAGATAGGGGATGAAAGTTTGTATGAAACTTTGTCAATTTTAAACCGATCGGGCTGAGACTTTGCATGCATAAAGCTACTATGACGTAGGCATCCTCTAAGAACAGATTTTGATAAATTCCACCCCTAAGGGGATAAAATAGGTGATGAAAGTTTGTATAAATCTTCTTAGATTTTCGACTGATTGAACTGAAATTAAAGATATCACTCTGACGTTATCTGCGCGGACGAAGTCGCGGGCAAAAGCTAGTAATAAATCTGAATACTGTTATTCAAAAATCTTGTGCCAAAAATGTCGGCAACGTTGTACACGGTCAAAAAACGCCTCCCCCCATGTCGGGCTCTTAGCCAACGGATAATGATGTCCCTCAGAATCTGCCAGGAAATCATTAACCGATGCCCAGGGTGCACCGGACCAAGCACTGCTCTTATCCTCAGACGGATCCAAAAATAAACCGCAGCTCTTGACCACACGCGAATTAGACAGACGAGTAAAGTAGACGAAAGTAACAACCCAAATGAATCTTGTCAATGAGCCAAAAAAATAAATTTGACCTGGCATTACACAGAATTTTACCCCTTTCGGATGCTATATTCGAGTGATGTGCTTTCAAAAATTAGGCAACAGGCCCCTCTTACACAGACTCGAACATTGGCGGTAACAAGTGACAGTCTAAAATACAACGCGTAGTCGATATGAAGCCACTGGCATAGATCTTGTCGAGTTTGTTTGTATGTTAAACATAATTGTCTATTGTTAACAACAATTGTCCCGTTAGTGAATGGGGTCTCAACACATTAATTATAGTTGTACAATTTTAATGTTTTCATACCAGTAGACTGCAACCGTCTTCTTATAGCGCGTCGAACTCGCGCCGCGTCTAACCCCGCCCCTAACGCAACCAAAGCCGGGTTGCGTTCCATATGCTCTTCTACCTGAAAGTAATTGATGCATTCCATAAACGCCAATGTTATCAAAATGTAGCTACAATTGACCTTCTTGATATTTTTACCTGACTTTCCAAAACTGGAAATTGAAGGCGTGGAGTTTGTTGCACGGTTCTCGCGCTGATAGACCTCCCGGTAGATAACTGCAAGATATAAGCAAGTATTTAAAAAGTATACCGGGTCAACATTTCTGCTTTTTGAGTCCAGCTGAGATACATTTCGAAAAAAACATTACAAATTAATACAGCAAACGCAACTTTAGTTCCTTTACTTTACTAAGGACATACTCCATTCGTCACTTTATTCAAAAAGCCATAAGTCAACATTGACTCACTTTCAATTATGCGCATCCGTAGTATTAAGAGATAAGAGGTAGATACAGACATTTACCTATTTGAATTTATTTCTGGAAACAAATGAGTTATCTACCTGGTCACATCACCGAAATAATTCAACGGCGTGTGTGAAGTTCCCAATCCGCACAGCACGGCCATCACGAGAGCGCGCGAGATATACTACCTATCTCTTTCTAAACGAACAGTAACAAGAAAACGGGCAGTTTACAGCCTGGAGATTATGATGATTACATACAAATATGCGCGTATCTTACCGTGGGATTGGAGGGATTGCTCCGATGCTGCGCAACGAACTCGGCACCCTTCACGAGCTGCACGAACCCGCACTCGGGGAACCAGCGCGCGTGCTCCGCCCACGGCTCGTCGCCCGCCTCCCACTTGCCCAGCCCGCCGTCGCAGTAGAAACAGCATACCTGCAACAAAAGGTTTCCTATAAAATATTGTAGCAAACGTATAAACGAGTTTAAGTCAACAGAGAGAGGAAGAGAGAGAGAGAGAGAGATATACACATACCTATAGAGAATTAAAACAAGTCCATCGAGGGAATGGGCATAGGAATCATATGTTATAGGCCAGCGGTTCTTAACCTTTTTGGCTGGCGACCCAAATTATAAATATTTTTGAAGTCCGCGACCCAAATTTTTTTAATAATAGGACTACTAGTAGTACTACTACTAGGAATTTAAAACTCCTTCCGGGAGCCGGGAGATTCCAGGAGAGTGTGGAACCGTACCCGCGACCCATCCCAAAACCGCCCGCGACCCAAATTTGGGTCGCGACCCGAGGTTAAGAACCGCTGTTATAGGCGATGTGGCTAGCAACCAATCACTATTTTGATTCCCCTTTCCACCTATATGCTCACAATCTTGCTAAACGTGGCCTTAAGGTCTTGTTACCATAGCCTCTGTCTACCCCGTAAGGGATAAAGACCTGATCTATTATGTATGTTATTATGTAAAAAAACAATCAAGCAAATATGGTATCAAATAATAGGACAATGTTGACCCTACTAGTTACGGATAAGCCTAGTTATTTCGCTATAGTCGTAAGACCTACCAACCTACCTAGTGCTTATACGAATCATGCTGAATAACTAGTGCCATATTTGATACTGTGTTCCTACATCCTTAACCAAGAAAGGTAGGCAGAAAATATTTCATAGGATGTCTAAGTAAACAAGTTTTGTCTAATGCCGCACCATAAAATTATCATCGCATCGACGTCTAAACCAGTGATTAAATGGAATCTCCTCAATGGCAGATTGTTTACCGGATTTATATTACTTACTTCAAAACAGCATCGGTTAAATACATTTAACCTTAACATGACAACATTTACGACTATCTGCCGCAATGTATTATGATGGCTTCTGTTCTGTCATTCCATCTCTTATAATCAAAATGTATGAAACCAATATCGTTCTGACGTGTGTGTCACATCACATCATCATCCTAGTTTCAACAGACTGTCAATTTTGAAGACAACACAAAACAACGAATAAACTTTATCAAGCTTCTTACGTCAGTTATACCTGATCATCCTGTCCGGTAAAGAAGAAACCCGCCTCAGCTAGCGCCTGAGGCGCTTGCGGGCGGCCCGCGGGCCACTGGGAGAACGTGGCCAATCGACCCGGGAGACTAGCCAGCATGGGGTGATGCACCCCGCGCCCTGTCACTGGCACTACGCCTAGAGTTTGGCAGCCCTGCATGCCCCCGCTCGACAGCAGACGCGCGTTGTGCGTCGCGCCTTCACTGGAAAAGAGTCGAGGGTCACTGAAAATTAGCGCTGCGGCGACATGCGTGGCCTCAATGGCACAATTTGAGCCTGAGAAAAAGGTTGTGGTCCATTGACGTACAATAAACAACTAGACTCCCAATCACGCTCAAAAACTGTCCGAAGCAAAAGTCTGAATACGCGTCTATTGTTCAGAGTTTTGGTTCAGTTGTGTTTCGACCGCGCTTTGATAACAATGTATATGTCTCTTTCGCACCGTAATCTTACTATTGAGAACAAAAGAGACAGACAGGTTTCCAGCGCGTGGCGTCGTGTCATTACTTCTCACGATCCTACGCCATTGATATTAAACATTACTGCCACGAAATAAAGTGTAAATTTGAACGAATATGTTAATGTTATCTGTTTAAGTCGATGTGTTGACACACACAACATATAGACCAAGCAACTCGGACGTTTCTTGAGGAACCTTTGTTAGCGACTGAGAGTCTAGTTGTTTATTGTAAGTCAATGAGGGTCACTGAAAATTAGCGCTGCGGCGACATGCTGGGCGTGGCCTCAATGGCACAATTTGAGCCTGAGAAAAAGGTTGTGGTCCCAATCATGGCTTCCCGAGAACATCGGCTAAGTGCGATTCCGACTACGGTTTTGTACGTTCGATACATCAAACAATTAATTTATCAATTAGTACAACCTTAATCCGGGTTTGTATTCGGTAACCATCTTTTTCTTTAGTTAGTATCGAGATAAGTTTCTATTTTTATTATTGTTCGCTTCTGCAAATTGTGCCAGAAAATGGTTTCTTTCTTATCAAGTCAAAGCAAATTTTAAAACTGCAATTACGGGGCTTTGATGCGGTAGTTACGATTTTCAAAGTGTGCTATTCCTAATTGAAGCTAAATAGCTTCAATTTTTTGAGAAACACGTTCGATCGGTCGCAATTGCTATAAGACGCTCGTAAGTTTTTATGAAAAAAGGAGTTAATTATACACAGCAAGATTACAACTGGCTGGGTATACTGGCGACCACTCAGCTATGTAAGATCGCCCCAGATCTTATATATAATATAATATCGTGGCATTGGTTTACAGAGACGTCAGTTACAGAGGTGGCTGACAGACGTTTAGCAAACCACACATTACAGAGTATTATAATTTATAATACTATAAGACTATAACATAACTCTAGTGACTGCGACCGTTCAGAAGTTTTATTAGACAACATAAATACTCACGACATTGAATTATGTGGATTTTCAACTTGTGGGGTTTGACTCACAGAGTCAGTGGATGACAAGTTGGCGGTCCTTCCCGTATTTTCTAGCCGCTGTATAAACTCGCATCTAGGGAAAGCCCTGCGGATAGAATAATCATGTTATTAATGTTATTATAAAAAAGTAATGTCCGTTAACGATCAAGATTAAAATGGTCTACGAAAATGCAACATAAAGGAAGACACACAATTCCCATTTTCGTAGCTGATTTTAATTTAGACCCGGACCTATATACCGAAAGCACAAATGAGTCGTCGCCCGTGCGGTGCAGGGGCGCGGAGTGGGATGATAAAGGGGGCCGACTCATTTAAGTGGTCGGTCTACAGCGGCGTAGGTATCTAGCACGTCTGGAGCCTGAGACAAATTCATAAGATATCTTTCCTCGATATAAAGAACGGGAACAACTAGGGGCCCGTGGCGTTTTGCCTATCCTGCCACCCTATCGATACGGTACTGTTCTGACTTAAGTTTTCTACTCTGAAAAAACTGCACGTGTATCGCAGTAATTTGGCACGGCATAATTCTTCAGTCAAAATCTCACTGAGTGGCACATACGAAAACGACGACATGATGAAAATTTTTCTTCCAAAACAGAAACATTAATTGACTTTAAATATACCTGAATTAAAAAATCGGCCAACAGCGAGACGGACACGCGCACCAAGGATACGTACAAAGTTGGCAAGGGAATGTAAAATCCAATTAGCAGAGCCCAAATGCAGATGGTGTAAGGTCGTTTTATACTGGTTATTTACATAGACAGACATTTAGGCTTTTAGATTTACTAGACAGACAGACGAACAAACGGACAACGAAGTGATCCTTTAAGAGTTCCTTTTTTATACTAAAAAAGATTCAGAGCCGGCAAAGTTATCAAAGGATAAATATACGTAAAATAACAGGCCAAATTTTAAACCCCTCCTTCATAGTGGTTCCCTTTATCACTTCTTTGTCCATCTAAATTTACCTTTTATATTTGCTAAATTTGAAACAATTGCTACTTACCAAGACGTTATTCTAAAGTAGTTTTTGTTTTCGCCAAAGCGATACATTTGCGTACAGCGCATTGAACTCGATTATCATAGTAGCCATTGTTACTAGTTGCGATGTGAATGAGTCAGTAAGTAGGTTTCTAAATCAATTTATCCCTACTAGTTTTGTAAATGGGTAGTCCCCTATATCACAGAAATTATTACTATCATAATGATAACGGAATTGACGTTATTTATAGATTGCAAGTACAACCACCGTCATCTCCAGGCCAAGTGAAACCACACGTAATATACCTACCTAGCCTACGCTACGTCCTACTGCTGGGCTCGGGATGAATACGCTGAAGTTCTCAAGCAGGTCCTGAGCAGATTGGAAACTTCGCACACACCATTGAACAGCTTCTCAGGTTATTCCTTTCCGTAAATTCCAAATAAAATTACGTAAAAAATTCCGATGAACTCTATTTGAGAGGCCACAGGTCAAACAACTAGGTTACCGCGGCTTTACTACGCTAATACTGTAAACTGCGTTAAATAACCTTTTAACCCGCTAAGCTAATAAATAATCGATCTAAGGATGGTACTTCACAGTATGTGATTTGTGCCCCTTTTCTAGGCAACCATGCTTTATCTCAGCCCACATCTTGGCTTACCGTTAGACGTGATTCAGGTCAATCGCAAGTACATCTTGAGTTTTGAAAAAAACGAAGGGTGTGAGGTCAACAAACTTTTTTAGCAAAAGAAAACCGTCACACAACACAATTTTTTTCAGCAGTTAGGTAGTAGGTACCTATAGCGCGCCCTACTTATAGTCTGGCAGCTATATCACTGCAGTAAAATGACGACATGATACGAACTTCGGATTTGGGATTTCATATTTTGGAGTTAGCCCCCTGTGACTTAAGCACTTTGCGAATGAATACTACCAATATCGTAATACATGTGAAAGTTTGTGGTTCAATCTCGCGTAAACAGCGCGGTTTTGTTTGTACGAAATTTAGCAAACATACCTACACACATAGAATATGACTTAAGACGGACTTTAGATAATTTTTAACTCACAAAATTATATAAGTGTCATTAAATATAAATTGCTAACCTTCGATGGATATCAATTGGTGATTCTAGTAGGTTAAGTTGTCTGAATGGTGACAGCTCACCGCCACACCAGGCACATCGAAGTCTTCCTTCTCCTGCATGATAGAACCCAGCGTTCACCAGGGACGCTATGGATACACTGTCATCCTGAAAGATACAACAAAATTAATGGCTGATGCAATATTCTAGTTCTAGATCAGTGGTTCTTAACCTTTCAAACATGAGGGACCATTTGACAAAAATTTTGTCTTGCCAAGGACCACCTAAGTAACTACAAAAAATCTAATGTATGGCTTCGATTGGCCCCAATGGATGGAATTGGCCCCAAAGAACACAAGTGCAGTGATATACACGCATCAGCTCAAAGAGCTGCTAGTGTATAATTTATAATAATAATAATAATAATAATTGCACATTCACGCGTTGTGTCTGGTTGTAACTTATCTAATTATTTATTCGATTGGCCCCGCGGACCACTTTGGATGCTTCCAGGGACCACCAGTGGTCCGCGGACCACCGGTTAAGAACCACTGTTCTAGATAAATATAATTTGACAAACAACTTGGTGCAGAAGCCAGTATTTACACTATTTACCAAAGGCTTCTTCCAAGTGTAAAAAATGTGATTAAAATTAGTAACCGCTTAGCTGTTACTTGTAAAAGAACACTGAGATAATTTATGAAAAAGTAGACTTAGCATATTCAATATTCACTGCCACCGACTCCTAAATGTGTTTTTGTTACTATCGCCCAGTGCCACTGTCATTTTACAGGCATTTGAATGCCCCAAGTGGCCCCTGAGGAAGTCTCAGGTTTGACAGGTGGCAGCAAATGCGTCTTTTATGTATCAGTAATGAAACGGACGTTACATAATTTTTTAGGAATGTTTTTATTTTAAACACACCCATTTTTGATTATCCATTCCTTATTTGAGGTATTTACATGTTTTATGTCAGTTGGACTATTTGCAGGTAAAAGTTGAATTACAAGATTTGATCGCATTTTTTTGTGGGGAAAGAGGGACACAAAGGAAGGGAATAAATGAATACATAATAAGATTTTGTGACTCAATAAATAGTGTAATAGTAATTTTCCTGTATTCCTACACCATACCAAGAACAATGTAAAAAAAATAACATGACTAACTAATAATTTAATAACTAAAAAGATGACTAAGTAATTAAAGATTAATAAGCACAAATCTTAAGCAACTTATTCTGAAATTATAGTTTTTAATTGCTTTTACAAATAAAATACTTATTTAATATTATTTTAAATATTTGCTACAATTCTTAATAAGATTTTTTGGAATTTAATTAATTTTGATAAAGGGGATGAAGCCACTGAAATGATGAGACAATACAGGTCACAAGAATGGCATAGCAAACGACAGGCTGGAATAGAGTCAGTTGGAGGAGGCATTTTCCAATTGGCAAACAAATTATGAAAAATCTAGTAAAGTCCAAATGCTACAACAAGTCTGCTAAAAGCCAATAGTAATGATAAATGTGCTTAATCGAACTAAACAATTAAGAGTATCTCAAGGTTAACTCATAGTTGGATCATAACACACATCCTATTAAATCGTAACAAAACATAACTATCAAATCGTACCCGCCAATTAATGAACGACAGCAACCTCAGTGCATCACTCCTGTACATTTCATCCTCATCAGTAGCTCTGGGATCCAAAGCAGCGCTCGTCGTTAAGTGGCCCATATTTAAAATCTGTGTTGTGGTGGGTATCGGCAATACTCGGTCCAAGTCTAGGGGTACATTGTCCGCCAATTGAGGGTTCACCACGAAGGGGCAGTTCGGATCCAGCCTCTGGTGCCTCAACATCGCCTGATCTCCGTAGTTCCACTGCGATATCTTACCACCGCAACTAAAACACTGTACCTCAGTCCCCTGCCCAGTGTAAAAGAAACCCGCTTTAGCTATCCGTATAGGATTCACAGGAGCTCCCGCTGGCCAGTTACAAAAAGTGGTCAACCTATTGGCTTCCGAGTTCATTCTTTTAAATAAAAAACAAGATTCGCTGCGCACTTAACACGGGCTGATGTGAAGTTAGCAAAATGCAATTATCCAGCTATCTGAATATTATTTAAAGTGAACTAACTAGGTTAATTTAAACTATTTGTATGCTTATAATCAAATAAGAAAACGAATGACACAAAACTAATTAAATTTCCTATAGGAAAGGCAACTCGATTTGCTTTGCTTTTTTTTTCTTAATTTAATGGTGTGGGAATGACGAAATTTGACATTTCCAGCTATAAAGTCTTCGATGCACGTACGGTGAAACATGTACTGTGCTGTGGGCAGTGGCGTAGCTAGGTAACCAAAGGCCCTGGGGCAAGAAATAAACTAGGGCCCCAACTAAACTATTTAACCCTTTGCATGTTTTTTTTTATTTGTGATAATTTAAGTTTAGTGCTGTTGAAACGCGCTAGTTCAATTAGTAGTATGTAAGTCAGAGTCCGAGTGGCCCCCTGAGCTTGGGGGCCCCGGGGCACTGCCCCGTCTAGCCGTCCGATAGCTACGCCACTGGCTGTGGGTAGCTTTTATTATGCATTTTCAGTCCAAGTTTTATCCAAGTCATTTCAGTGTGAAGAAGGAACAAACATACACACTTACTCACTCACATCGTCACAAACTATCGCATTTATAATATTAGTAGGATAGGATTCACAGTATATTCCTACCTTTATTTAGACAGAAGGAGAAGAAACCAAATGTATGAAAAGACAATCATCTTTTTAAAAAATTGGCAGGTACGCAAAAGGTAAAGAGCTGTATACCATTAAACTAAATGTAATTGAAACAAAACAGCTTTACAGAGAGAGAAGGAATACATCGTGAAGAAATTTGCACTCTCCTAAGCAAACAGTTTAATAGTGTGTGTGAAGTTTCCAATCAAACATTTTATCTTGAGAGGCCTGTGCCTAGCATTGGAACATTAGTCTAAATGAAAAAAAAAAGTGACATTATGATTACGATAAACAAACTAACCTAAAATTTAAATAGAACTATAGTACTCGTTTTGTTAATATTAGCAGTATAAATTGTGGATATTGTCTACGAATCGCGAGTAGAAATATAGATAATTGAACTTTTTAGTGGAAATAATATTCACATCATGTTTATCATTCTGGGCATGGTAATTTTAGCCATAATACTTTGCCTTGTATTTGCCGTGTACTACTTGTCCGAGAAGCAAATTGTGTATACAGATTTGAAAGGTAAACATATCATCGTCACCGGCGGTTCTAGCGGCATCGGAAAAGCCGCTGCTGAGGAAGCGGTTCGACTGGGAGCGCACGTTACAATCATCGGCAGGGATGTCTCTAAACTAAACTCTACACTCGAAGAATTAATTTCATATCGTTCAAACAAGAACCAGAAAATACAAATTGCTTCTTTAGATTTGACCAAGGATTATGATGCTATAGCCGCATGCTTAACTGACTTGGAAGCAACAGTGGCACCTATTTTCATGCTGATCAACTGTGCTGGCATGTGTATATGTGGCCAGTTTGAGCAAATGAAGCATGAGGACATTAAACAAATGGTTGATTTAAATTACTTTGGCACTGCCTATCCTACAAAGTATGTTTTACCAGGAATGAAAAGTAGAGGGGAGGGAATTGTAGTGTTTGTGTCTTCAGAAGCTGCATTACTGGGCAAGTAACTAATACCTTTTTTTATTCTTGAATTTTTATAAGACTTGAGTGCAATTATGCCATCCTCATTGGTGGTCATTTGAGTCACAATCCTCTAACACTATGTCTTTCTAATAGGACTGTTGGATTGATTAGTTGTGAATAACAGTATTGTTTTACAGGTATATATGGCTACAGCGCATACAATGGTGGAAAGTGGGCTGTTCGTGGGCTGGCTGAGGCCCTGTTCATGGAATTAATTGGTACCGGTGTAAGACTGACTTTGGCCTTCCCACCCGACACAGACACTCCAGGCCTGAAGAATGAAGACCTGACCAAACCCAAGGAAACCAAACTCATATCTGGCACTGGTGGTCTCCAGTCGCCAGAAAGTGTTGCCAAGAAAATGATTCACGATGCCTTAGTAAGATTTTTCATTGTTTCTCTGGTAACACACAGTTAAAAGCGTTTAGATTAAAAATTATGTCTTTTAAGAAAATGAAAATTTATTGCAATAAATTTATTGACACTGGCTGTTATAGACCGACTGCTTAAGTCCTCGCCCGCGCGGGTACAGGGGCGCAGGGTAGGAGGACAAAGGGGACCGAGCGCGGTGCGGGCGGATAGTACGCCTGCCGCCCACACCTCTACGGCCCCTTAGTCGCCTACCCCTCGCCCCTGTGGCGCGCGGGCGAGGACTTAAGTGGTCGGTCTATACGAAAAATGGGAAATTGGGTTTACATTATTGTTTGTTCTCTCAGCATACAAAAATTTTGCTTTTAAACCAGGGATAACAGTTGGGAGGAAAAAAATACAATAAAGTATTATTAACAATAGTTTTCCGTAATGTTAAGGAAAGCTGTAGCAATTTCGTGCATTATAGCAAAGTGAGACTCCAGAGACAACTTTAGTAAAAAAATAGGTCCTCTCAGTTTGAATCTGTTGCAGGGTGATTATGGTTATAATTTCCCACCTGAGTCATTGTGGTCAGGGCAAGAATGCTACATTTAAATTAATAAGTTTTAACAGATTTTTTTTTTCTTTCAGACTGGAAGAAAGTATTCAGTATTTGGCTTCAGTGGCACATTGATGTCCCTCTTATATTGCGGCTCTATAGACAGTTTAAGCCAAATACTAGTGCAGATATCCTTCATGGGACTACTGCGGACCATTATGGTTGGTGTACTCATCTCTTTTCACAAAATAGTTTGGGACAATTTGAAGGAGAAAAAAGAAAATGTAAAAAACAAATAATGACTCATCATTTAAATACATGCATGATAATATTGCATAATTTCACAATAAAATTATCTTTTAAGATTATTTTTATTAAATCAGTGGTATCAATACTAAATTGTTAAAATTTATTTTATGGAAATCTGTTGCTGGGTCTCTGCTTGCATTTTTCTTTGTTAGAAACAGCTGTAGTACACTTTTGTAAAAAAAATATAATTATATTAAACACTATTTTTGTATGAATGTATGTGTGCTATATAAATAAATTATAAGAAATTATCTTTGTTCAGTCCCTAACCAAACCTGGTGTACAGTCACGTTTAAAAATTTATGAACGCCAACAACGTTTCACAAACAAGTACACGCACCTTATTACTGTGGCAATAAGAGTACACGATGTTATTGTAATTTTACGAAGATTCATATTGACATGACTACAAACGCGTGTCGCTTCCTGAATTCTCCGGTCTGGTAACGTCACATGTCCGGAACTGCAAGTCGCATACCGTGCTTTGTCTGTGATAGGCCGGCCTTGCCGGCGTGGTCCGAAGTTCGGTGCGTGCCCTTCCGCTTACACTAATAATCATTAATAACAGAGCGAGAGGGACGGTATGATACGAACTTCGAATTTCGGGGTAGCCCTCCTGATTTGTGCCGGTGTATTGAAATGCTAGTGTTGCAACTCATAATAATTCGTTTAAGTAATTGGTTTAACATTATAACATTCCTAGGTATGCTATGGTGGTAACGTGGTGGAAACCATAAAATAAAAATATGTTGTCAATTTGATATTTTATTTCTAAGGAATGCATGAATTCTGTTGGTACTGTAATTTAAATCCACGACCGACATAACCCTCGTCTGATCTAAACCACACAATGATGGGGCCTGCACCAGTATCTGAAACCAAAAAGCATATAAATTAAAGCGAGAAGCTGTCAGGTTATATGTAGACTTCGACAACAAAAGCTAGGTAGGCAGCAGATGAAAGAAAATATTTATATCATTTCCATAAGTACCTACCTAGTACAAAATTATAATAATTTTTACGCAATTTACTTCAAAAATACGAAGTTGCAAAGAAAGTGGCGCCCTTATTTAGTTTATCTAAATATCGAAGTGATCTTTGACTAGGTATTTTTATTTTGAGCATTTAAGTAGATGCATAATAACTAAAAGATCTCGAGAAGTGTTGACGATTCGTTCTCATTCTGTATTTTTACTGTACTGGGCTCTTTACCGGTTCTTCGGCGCGACACTAGCGCCACCAACGGTCGATTAGCGCGGAATATCGCTGATCTCTCGCGCAACTGTGCCTCCTTCCCCTACATAATTGGAAGGCAGTGTAATGTGTGTTAAATATGGAACCATATGTTTTGGATTGTGTGAACTGAAAATTGTGTGTTTTTTTACCAAGAGCGGCCGGAGGATTGAAGTGGTGAGTCGACCCAGTTTATTTTCTTACAATATCCACTGTTTTAAAATTAATCCGGTATACTTTCAGCAGGTAGTTGGTATAGTTTGACTGAACACCCCTGTAAATGTTATTCAAGATTACCCATTACCGTAAAAGTACATCGTTGCCGACATTTTGTCACAACATTTTTTAATTATATTTTTGTTACTTTGACATTGGCGAAGTTGTCGTCGCTATAATGACGCGTGATACGCCACAAATAATAAGAAGAAGAAGACTATAGTGGGAGGCCTGCCAACACTGCGTCTTTTTACTTGCGCTGTGAAACATTACTTGCCTTAAAATAAATATTACTAACATCTGGTTTTCAGGTTTTTTCTTTTTAGGTATAGGTACCTACTAATACTATATGTATGGATTCTTTGAGTCTGAAATAAATGTTTTTTTTTTTATGTATATGTATAGGTATTCCGGAACAGGTTTAAAACGCCTTGTATTATAAATTCTGGAAAAAAAATGTTCATGTGGACTTTTTTTTGGAAAAAGCTCATTTGCTACCTGTAACAGGGGCATCAAGTGCAAAGTCCTGAAGAACGGAGCCATCATTGAGTCGCTCGCCGCAGAGCCTGGCAGCTGATATGAGCAGCCAGTCGCTCGGGCAGTTGAAGATCTCCACGCCTGCTTGAGCCGGAGGAATCACTGGTAGACCATCTGCAGAGTAAACGCAACAATGTAAAAAGTAAGTGATAGGTACTAATCTATTATCCTATTTAGTATTTACGGAATAGACTGGAGTAGTGTCGGACCGAAGTTTCGGTTTCGGCCAAAAACAGCCGAACCTTTCGGCCGCGCTGAGACTTTGAACTTTCGCTCCCTCAGTCGCTGTCGCTAGGTAGGTTTAGGTAATGCTATGTTTTCATCGGCCCGAAAGGCTAAAAGCACGTAAAAATAGGAGCTCCACTCACGGGGAGCTCAGTCGACACGGTTTCTGTGTCGACGGAGCTCCGCTCACGTTCCTGTCTCTAGAAATTGGCTACTATTGCTGATTACTTATTGTTAAAAAAACGATTGGAATAAAAATCTATTAGAGAAGGCAACGTCTGCCAACCCACGCGAATAGTAGAAATACGTCCACGAAAACAAATGCTAGTGGGGAAAAATGCGACTGGGAATTTTACTACGCGGAACAAACAAGATTGGGGAACTGATCTAGGCACTCGATTTTTGAAAGCATATTATTCCAAAATATCACTTGATAGTGCAAAAAATCTGTTTGCTACAAAATTAACTTGTTGACAAGACTAATTAAAGCTGTAATTTTCTTCTACTCTATTCGTTTTTCTAATTTAGCATAATATTTTGCCAAATTGTATCTACTACTCATTTAGTGATTAAGAAAACGAGCCTCAGTGCCGAGCATTTTCTGGAACGCTGTGTTAACACATATATTTAGTCAAGAAGTTCTTTTATGAAAACAAATCTACCTGAGTCGTAATTCAGTATCTGTATAACTCCAGCATTAGTATAAGTGATGCCACAAGAGGCGGGAGCTCGCTCTATACACATGGCGTAGTTCAGGTTATTCTGAAAAAAATGGCATCATTATTAAGTAGGTAGGTATATAGTCCAGCACGCCATGTTTTTTACGAGTAATAAGGTACTACATACGCGATCAGGTAGTGAGGTAGGGTAAGATGGGGGAATGGCAGTCAGTGGGCAATGCCGGTCACGTCAAAATCGAAAACTTCCAAAAACATTATGCAATCGCTACTAGTGTCGCCATCTAGTATGCGGCCGAAGGCATGCGTTTTCAATTTAGAAGTCTACCGATAATGTCTAGCATCGTCACAAGAAAACTTTGTTTCTCCTTCAACGATCCTTACTCCCGCCTTTCCGCACCGCCTACGCTTCGTCATAACTAAACTGTTCAATATGATCATTTTTTTTTCTTTTTGTATTACGAAACAAAATCTACATAGTGCACTAGGCCACGGTGACGCATGGCTTCGTATTACGAACGGTCCCAAATAATAGAGTCGGATCTACAGTTATACAACGCAATATATTACACCTTGATTAAACCTATATCAGAGCCTATAGAGAGACGGATTGTTTTTATTCAAATACTTTCACCGTTTTTGTATGCCTTTATTGCCTTTGAAAATAAAGCCCACGCTCGTAAATGAGGATTTATGAAATGTTTTTGCAGCATAGATAGCGTTGTTACATATCAGGATACACGCGTTTTCTGTTTTCATTGCTAATGGCCGTATGTACCTACCTATACGAAAGCTGTTAAATGTTTATATTTATGTTTATAACTTTCTGTATAGCTATAAGTAATGAAATAAAAACAGATGCCTCCGACGTTACCGTGTTCATAACTATAGGGTGGCAGGGGTGGCAAAATGCCACGGGCCCCTAGCTCTTCGGGGCCCCGACCTGGCTTGGTTTAGAGCACAGAAGGGACGCTGCACTTCTTTATATTGAGGAAGGAGCCCCATCTGACGAATTTGCCACGTTATAGTTACGCCACTGTAGGTTAGGTAGTTACATATTAATTTAATACTATGGTATACTTTTATTAGGTAGGTAACTATTAGGTCAATATGATGTTTATGTTGGCTGTAAGTAATAATCTAATGAGACTGAATATTGAATAACTTAGTAGAGCAAGTTAAAATTGAACTAGTACCTAGAGGGGAACTCCGTCAAGGATTATACAATGTATGTTAGTAACTAACCTAACAAATAATATCTAATAAAGGAAAAGAACATAAAGCTATTATGAAAAATGAATTATAGTAATAATGTTATGGGTTAACGAGGTGTTTTGGACCCACACATGTTATGGACGCTGAACGGGAACGAGGACCCCATTTTAAGAAGGCCTGCAATAAGGTGATGTTTCTTACCAGATACGATGGCGCTTTAGCTATTGACGTATCAGAAGCGTCGCGATAGTTGAAAGACTGCAGGTAGCCGTGTGCACCTTTGAAGTATTGGAGACACCCTGTGGGTGCTGCTAAGTCATCCGTGGCTGTTAGCTGAGTCACCTGAATAAACAGAAGGTTATAAACATATTATTCAAATAGAGGAAGGCACAAATAGAAATAGCCACATTGGATAAATGAAGATAAAAATAATAACTTCTTGAATGGAAACTACAAATTAATGAGGTTAAGACATATAGACAGACAGAAATTAATGAGATTGGGAGTAAGACAGTACCTACCTACTATACAGTCTTCATTAGGTTGTTTATTAACTTAAAATCAAATACTTAGGATTTATTTACTTATAATTAAGAGAAGTAATTTTACTTAATTCGCTTTCTTTGTAAAATTACACTTAAGACGTTAAAATTGAATACGGCAACTATTTTGCATTTAATTTTTTAGTTTTGACCTATCTTTGCTTCGTTTCGTTACCTTAACAGCAACTAGACGATTATCTGCTGATTCTGTTTGGATGGACAAACTTATAGGTCCATCCACATCTCCAAACTCGATGTAGACTGAAACAATTTAAGGCAATAGAAACTTAATTCATTAAACGAAATAATTTTCATGTTCGACACCTAACCCGACACTTTCAACAATTGCCGAATTCGCCACTAAAGGTCACTGTGTCAACCCAATGTTTTGCTTTGTTTAGGTAACGCATTAATAAGACTTACTATGAAGACCGCTATTCACTCCGCACAAAATTGGAATGAGGCTATTCATGTTCTGCCCCGACACCACAAATCGATCTTGCTCACACGTTCCCGCTGTTGGTGGCAGTAGCTAAAACGTGAAGATTTAAATACTAGTTTTGAAGGGATGTATCTTAAAAAAGTCCTTGTACTTAATAGTTAATCACTACCTCGAAGTTAAGAAAATCTAATCGAATCTGTTTTATATCTTCGGACACTTTGTTGATAGTTACAGCGCAGGATAACCGGTCCGAGCTTGGTTCAGGAAATCCTGGGTTAGTGAACCATCCTGCAGCTGCAGCAGAAGTATCGTCACAAGAGTATTGCACTGAAAAAAGTTGTAATTAGAATGGGGACTTATATTCAATTTAAAGCAACATCAGATATCTGATAAAAGTATACATAAACATCAAGATTAGTGTAGCCTACGCTTGGGATGTCTTTTGATGCAATTTCAATTGGGTTTTAAAATTATTTAGCTTATGCAAGACATCTTATCCAACACGTGACGCTAGTGTGCCCCACGCACACCGATAATAGGTAGTTACTTACTTACACAACAAGTTCCGTATCCGTCAGCACAGGTGCCCATAGTAGCACCACCAGTACTTTGGCAGTCGGACTCATGGAGACACGTGCCTTCCAAACCGCTACTGGAGGTGCAGGGAACATGATCAAACTCCACCACTTCGAAAATTTCTAGAAACCTTGTCTTCATCTCATTGGTACTCAGTTGCTTCTTCTGCCTTGGTGTAAAGGCTGGACATTTTCTCCGAATAATTTTTCTCTTAAACTGAGTATTTTTGTGAGCATTATTGCTGTTGTACTGCAGTTTACGCGTCAAAACTGTTTCAGTGACTGGGATGTCTGAATTGCTTGTTGCTGCTGATAAATCAGACTTTTTATGAGACGTGATATTTTTAAAATAGTAGGTTTCCCGTTCTGTTAGATTAGCACTGTGAGAGTTAGATAAATGCTTGTTTATATTTACGTCATTTGTTCGTTTTATACCTTGCCATTCATTATTTTCTTTCCTTTGATTCAAAGTAGATCCCGGCATATACCGATGTTCGCCGTCTTGAACGTAATTTGTCCGAAATAAAATCAACTGTTCAGGATCAGACGGAGATCGATTCTCAATCAATGTTGCGGGGTACCATCTTTCTCCATCGCTGACTAGGACTATGGAAATCAAAACTAATATTCGGCTTCTGGCATGCCTCATTTTAACTTTACCTACACTATTTTTTGCGCGATGTAGACGAGTATGGTATGGGTCGTGAGCCAAGCTGCACTGGCGATGCACTTGCATAGATATGGGGACACCATGACGGTGGCAATTAAACGACTAGAAAACGTTCTGGTTAGTTTATTCGCTCCACATATCCAATGACCGCTGCATAAATGCGTGTCATTTGTCATAGCTATCTAGCACACCAACAGAAGCATAACTCAAGTCAATAAGGACGTATCGTTAAATATTGTAGTTGACTGGATTCTTTCGAAAGGTCAAGCAATTTTAGAGAGTAGTTAGACAGAAATAGGTTCCCGCCGTGAGCTCAGGTACAAAACAGCTGCGTGTCATTTTATTGAGTTGGCATTTGGCATACATGTTGTGGCTAATGAGGTGACGGGTTTAGGTCACATACTCGAACTCTAGTAATAATGCAATAATAACTGGTGAGACAAGCGGCCGCGCCCTACAGCCAATTTAACACGTGTCCCGATGAAAGACATGGAATGGGCAATCAAATTCAATGTGTATTGCCGTGTTTGCATTGTGTACCTAGAAGTTAATAATGAGATCATAATGTTTCATTAATTCAGCCATTTTTTTGGATATATATGACTAGATTGGTAGGTAGTATAATACCTATATGTAGCCCTAGTATTAGTAGTAACTGGTTTTTTTTACTAATCTGACTTAATAATGACAAAAATCATTTTATGAAAGAAAAAAATCTTCTGGTCCCTAAAATGGCTTTGTTCCATGGTGGGGATAATTAAAGGAAAAACTATCGTGAAAGTTGACCTGCCTACCGTCCCGAAATAGAGCACATTCCTAACCTAATGTACCTATATACCTACGCAGGAAAAGCTTCAAGATCCGTAACAAATATTACAAAGTAGAGCAAGTTCACCAAGTTCTAATCGACAGACGTATATTCAATGGATACTAGCTATTTATATGTGCAACTTTAAACGTAGGCTTAGCGAATTATTCTGCCCTAGTTTTATAACGTTTTATTTTTATGACTCTGATGTATGATTTATTAGTTAAGAAACTAAAATACCTACATAAAGTGCTGGTTGCGTTCACTTTTACTGATAACTTTTTATACTGCCCATATACATTTTTTACATAGGTACTAGGCTCAACAATTACGTTATTACGTATCGAACAATTTGACTCCTGACGCACCCTACACACGTAATTCTCATAGTAAACGTCTCACTGATTTTCCTTGTCAATTTAATAAAATGTTACTATGATATTTACTGTGAAAGAGTTCCACAGTGGGTCGGCAATTAGATTGATAGTACTCGTACTTATACCGATTTTAGTAAAGTCATACACAAACATTTGAACGATAACCGCTTCGACCGGAGAAGGATTTGGATGACGTGTCATTGGAACGGTACCAACATCATCTACCTTCGCTATAGGCAGACCATCCACTCCACTTCAAGGACCTCAAGAATCAGCTACTTACTGGCACCACAGATAAAATAAAATATACGTGACTAAGGGGGAGGGACTTTTTAATTTAAGAACAAATAAACCTCTATAGATAGCGCAGGGTAACGTATCGCGCAGTGAAATGGAAGGGGTGCAATGAGGGTTGTATGTCTGCGTGGGTTGCTTTCTCCGCCGTAACTAACTTTAGTTATATTATTGAATCAGGCGTTATACTTTGCGGAGATACATTTCAATGAACAAAAAATATTTACCTTGCTACTCCGCTACTCAAGTGCAAGATAGCCAAGCCTGTGTGAAATATATATGTTTTTATGCAATCCCTCCATTCACTACTGCCAATAAAACACCATATAAATCCCACAATCTTAATTATCCCTTACACCACACAAATACCTACTGACGTGTTTCAATCCCTCCACGGGATCATTATCAAAGTTTAATGAGGACAACTGTACACATGCCAGCCAACGTCGTACTGATTCGAAAACGTACCTATAAATAAACATTTCATATATTTTCGCAAACTACCCTTTTATTTATGTTTTTTATTGTACACAAATAACTACCTTTAAAAATTTTCCGACTACAGCAAAAACAAAAAGGGTATTTAACAAAAACAATATTTCTATTCATCAAAATGGTCACACAATAAACGGGGCCAGACGGGGTCACTTTGGTGCCGGACGGTATGGTGTGGGACGCTGCATGCGTCGACACGTTCGCTCTGTCCCACATCCAGGCAACCAGCTTACAGGCCGGCGGAACAGCTGATCCGGTCCAAATCCTCAAGCGCCGCGAGTACTCCATCTTACTAAAGGATTATGAGTTTGCGGCGCTTGCGGTTCAGACTTTGGGGCCTTGGTCAGCCGACATGAAAGCACTTGCGGTCCAAAGGGGTAATGCTGCCAGCGTCATGGGGACCCTGCCGCAGCCAGTAGGGCGTTAGACGGGGTTTTCTTTTTATGACTTTTTTTTTGTTTCTCTTGTATTTTCTTGTTTGTAAATATAGGTTTTTATAGTTAGTTTTAGTCTAGACATATAGGTTTTTAGGATTAGTGTTTCACAGTTAACTATGAATAAACATTTCTGTGTTCGTAGTGCATTGGTTATGAAAAAAGTTTTTTTTTTCGCAGTACTTAATTATTTTCAAATAGTTTTTTTACAAGTTTCCTGTCTTTCACAGTGTTAAAACGCTGATACTGTGAACATGCTCTCCCCCAAGGATCGCCACAATCGTCGGTCTTTTGCCGTTTTTATCCAGCTATCTCTGGGGGATACCTGTCGCGAAGGATCGCGAACTGTAAATATTTGTACATAGCAACACTATCTGAAAATTCAAGTTCCCGCCAATTTCTATAATAGACTATGGTAAGCAGCTGTCATTTGTTTCACATTCTTTGAATAGTTAAGTTTCAATTCTCAATATTAAGTGTTATCAAATTCTTGATGTCTGTACTCCTGAGCTGATCTGAAAGCTAAGTGGTTTTAAATAATTTGCCTAAATATTGCCCTTTGTGTGTTAAAGCTAACTTTCTGGTACCCTGTTGAAATTCTGCTCATACATGCAAATTTACTTGCATGGGATTGTTATAGCAGCCTATAAGAATATACTGTTGAAATGCTGCTCATACATGCAAGAATGACTTGCATGGGATTGTTATAGCAGCCTATAAGAATATACTGTTGAAATTCTGCTCATACATGCAAGAATGACTTGCATGGGATTGTTATGGCAGCCCATGGGATATCTGGTTTATGCACTGCTCATACATGCAAGAACACCTTGCATGGGATTGTGATGGCAGTCTATTGGAGTATGTGGTTTCACCTCTCCTTGCATTTGAAACTGAAATTGGGTTGGTTTAGCCAACCAGGATTGGAAGCTTGGCGTTAACACTTTCTTGATAACTAGTGGCAACCATGTGTGGGGCTTCAACTGCGGTTGAAGTCATAGTGTCTATTTTTACAACAGGTGGTGGAGATAAGGGGTGGCATGTGTCACCTATTTGGGCACCTAGCCTAGCACATAGCACCTGAGTGACATGATGATTGCTGAAGAGTGCGGACATCACAGGATGTATCTTGAGGTATGAGTTTCACAATATTACTTATACAATTGCCATCAATATTCACATTGATATCGCTTACTTATAATGCTCATAATAGGCCTTTAATCTGAACTCTGGCATATACATTGTAGCGGCTCCATTATACAGCATAGCAGATACTCTAATTAAACCTCTATACTTTGGTTAAATAATTAATTAAACTTGAGATACATTATCATATATATATAACATGTCGGAAGCCGCCACAAATTGGTGGAGGAGCTGGGATCTATTGGGATCAATGATTCTCCTAAAATAAGCCGAGATGAAGAAGCAATCAATCACTTCAATGAAAACACAACATTGCAAGGAAACAGATATTTCGTAAGCTGGCCATGGAATAAATACCCACCGGATTTACAGACTAACTTTGGATTAGCTTATGGACGTCTGGTCAGTTTACTGAAACGATTGGATTCAAAAACTAAATCAGACTACTGTCAAACATTAGATGATCAGCTGAATAAGGGTATAATAGAACTCGTACCAGGAGAAGAGGTTAATCACCCTGTTCACTATTTACCCCATCATGGAGTTTTAACACCGGGAAAAGCACTCCGAATAGTGTACGACGCTTCTTCAAAAGTAAAGAATTCCAAAAGCTTGAACGAAAATTTATATTGTGGACCTACAATGCTGGAAGACTTAACAGGACTTTTAATCAATTTTAGATGCCATGCTGTAGGCCTGACAGCTGACGTAGAGAAAGCTTTTTTACAGATAGGACTCAACGAAAAGGATAGAGATGTTACCAGATTTTTATGGCTAAAGGATATGACTAAACCGGCTACTGAAGATAACATTGTTCATTATAGATTTACACGTGTACCCTTTGGGATTATATCCAGCCCATTTCTTCTTAATGCTACAGTTAAGCATCATCTGCAGAACTCCAATGGCAATTACACCAAACAGTTAGCAAAAGACATATATGTGGACAATGTGGTCACTGGCGTAGACACAGTCAAAGACGCTTTAAATCTGTACAAGGAAAGTAAGAATATGTTTTCAGAAATTTCGATGAATCTTCGAGAGTGGAGCTCTAATGCCAGAAGTTTCATGGACCAAATACCTGATGCTGCTAAAGAGACTACTGTGAAATTACTGGGTCTAAATTGGAACTTAAAGGAGGATGTACTTCGTCTTAGAGCAAAAGTCAACGAGAACAACGACACCACAAAAAGAGGAGTCTTGAAAACCATAGCAGCTGTTTACGATCCTTGTGGATTTAGTGCATCAATAATGCTGCCAGCAAAATTGCTTCTTCAGCAATTGTGGAAGGAAAGGATCAAATGGGACACTTTATTGCCAAGGGATCTACTTCACAAGTGGAAGAGCATCTTAAAAGAAATTAAGGAAATCGAGAACATATGTCTTCCAAGAAACATCACTGTGCCCAAGGAAAAGAATGCACAATTACATTGTTTTACGGATGCATCCATAGTAGCATACTCGGCAGTGGTTTACCTGGTACAAGGAAGCACAGTCAACTTTATAATGGGTAAATCACGCCTGGTTCCCGTAAAGGACCAAGAAAATTTAAAGATACCACGTTTAGAGTTATTGGGGGTATTAATTGGAAGCCGACTTATTAAATATGTACTCAAATATGTAAAATTAAACATAACCCGCTTAACGTTGTGGACTGATAGTAAAATCGTAATAGACTGGTGTAAGTCAGAAAAATTGTTGCCACCATTTATAGCAAGACGAGTCGAAGAAATCAGGAATAACCAAAGGTTGGACATAAGACATGTACCGTCAGAGCTTAATCCAGCTGATGTTGGAACAAGACCTACTTCGTCGAAAGAGGATAGGATGAAATGGCTATATGGCCCGCTGTTTCTTAGTGAAAGCTCAGAGACGTGGCCGTCTAGATTTGAAGAGAGTTATTCATTTTCGACGGGGGAGGGTCTGCCGAAGACTGACGAACTACAAAACGAACCTTCGGACAAGGACAAGGAGAACTGCCTGAACTTACATGGAATTATAGAAAATCAAATAACAGGACTAGACAAACCAAACTTGGATATGACAAATCCTGTTGCATCAACGGACACAGGTACGAACGTGAACTCTACTGTCGAAGAAATAAGAAATCTGCAGTTACAGTCATTTCCTGAAGAAGTCAAGGGTAAAAAGACGCATCTAACCAGAAACCTTGGTTTATTTATGGACGTCGATGGACTACTTAGGTGTGACGGTCGTCTGACTCACTCAGATTTATCTTACGACGCAAAACATCCGATTCTCTTACCTAAAGACTGCGGATTTACAGCGAATATAATAAGGGAAGCTCATGAAAAACATTATCATGTTGGTGTAGCGCACACTTTAAACATGGTTCGACAACAATACTGGATACCTCAAGGAAGATCACAAGTTCAGAAGGTGATAGGTAAATGCCCACAATGTGTAAAACATGGCGGTGGACCGTACGCTCTACCTGATACTCCTGCTCTACCTGCAGAAAGGGTGAAGTATACTTCATCGTTTGCATATGTGGGTGTTGATTATTTTGGCCCTATGTTTGTAACCTCGGATGAAGGTAAAAGGAAGAGATGGATTTGTTTGTTCACCTGCCTTGTTGTACGAGCTATCCATCTGGAAATAGTAAAAGATTTGACTGCTGATGAATGCCTGCTCGCGTTTCGACGATTCATAGCTTGCAGAGGAGCACCAACACTAATAGTGTCTGACAATGCTCTACATTTCAAACTACTATCCGAAGTAATAGCTGGTAGGCTAGCTGGATTGTCTAAGGAAAGAATAAGATGGAAGTTCATCCCGCAATTGGCTCCTTGGCATGGAGGTGTGTATGAAAGATTAGTGGCCATAATTAAACACTGTCTGAAACGCACTCTACAAAAACATCTGCTTAGTGACAATCAACTACTTACCATCATCAAGGAAGTTGAAGCCGTAGTCAATACGAGACCACTTACTTACGTTGGAGCTGACTTAGAGCATGTACTGAAGCCTGCAGACTTTTTATCACCTGGAAAATGTCTAACTATTCATATGTCAACTAATCAAGTTTTACCATCAGCTACTGCTACTAAACAACAACTTATAGAAGGGTGGAAACGTGGTGAGACCATAATGAACGAATACAAGAATATGTTTATGAACCAGTACTTGTTAAGCCTAAGAGAACGTTATAGACACTCACCGAAACAACCCAGAGTCAAGGCTCACGATGATCCTAAAATAGGTGATATTGTGCAGATAAAGGGTGATTCCAAAAACAGAGAAAACTGGAAAGTGGGACAAATTGTTGAATTAGTTAAAGGTGCAGATGGATTCTGCAGAGTTGCGAAAGTGAAGATTAATAATACCATATTTACAAGATCCATCGGACATCTGTACCCTTTAGAAGTAGATGAAACCGAAACACCTGGGAAACTATCCTGTAACACCATAAAACCGGAGACGAGTTCAAGAGTTCATGAAATGGATACTGAGGAAAACATTGATGTACCAGTCGCGGTAATGGAAGAAGTGACAGACTTGCAGTCAGAGGTAGTTATAAACAAAACTGCTGATGATATGGATGTAACAGATATGAACACTGATATGGCACGAACAATAGAAGAGACAACTGAGAGCACAGATAAGAGAAGTGAAATGATGGATGCGACCAATGATAAAAATGAGATGGATACTGATTATATTATGAGAGAAATCGAATCAGTACCACAACAGTCTATAGAAGATAACCAAAAACGAGCTGCTGCGGTCCGGGCTCTGGACAAAATCAGAGAATGGACGCGCCACCTGATGACTACATTACTTTAGCCTGCCTGGGCGGGTGTGTCGCGAAGGATCACGAACTGTAAATATTTGTACATAGCAACACTATCTGAAAATTCAAGTTCCCGCCAATTTCTATAATAGACTATGGTAAGCAGCTGTCATTTGTTTCACATTCTTTGAATAGTTAAGTTTCAATTCTCAATATTAAGTGTTATCAAATTCTTGATGTCTGTACTCCTGAGCTGATCTGAAAGCTAAGTGGTTTTAAATAATTTGCCTAAATATTGCCCTTTGTGTGTTAAAGCTAACTTTCTGGTACCCTGTTGAAATTCTGCTCATACATGCAAATTTACTTGCATGGGATTGTTATAGCAGCCTATAAGAATATACTGTTGAAATGCTGCTCATACATGCAAGAATGACTTGCATGGGATTGTTATAGCAGCCTATAAGAATATACTGTTGAAATTCTGCTCATACATGCAAGAATGACTTGCATGGGATTGTTATGGCAGCCCATGGGATATCTGGTTTATGCACTGCTCATACATGCAAGAACACCTTGCATGGGATTGTGATGGCAGTCTATTGGAGTATGTGGTTTCACCTCTCCTTGCATTTGAAACTGAAATTGGGTTGGTTTAGCCAACCAGGATTGGAAGCTTGGCGTTAACACTTTCTTGATAACTAGTGGCAACCATGTGTGGGGCTTCAACTGCGGTTGAAGTCATAGTGTCTATTTTTACAACAGGTGGTGGAGATAAGGGGTGGCATGTGTCACCTATTTGGGCACCTAGCCTAGCACATAGCACCTGAGTGACATGATGATTGCTGAAGAGTGCGGACATCACAGGATGTATCTTGAGGTATGAGTTTCACAATATTACTTATACAATTGCCATCAATATTCACATTGATATCGCTTACTTATAATGCTCATAATAGGCCTTTAATCTGAACTCTGGCATATACATTGTAGCGGCTCCATTATACAGCATAGCAGATACTCTAATTAAACCTCTATACTTTGGTTAAATAATTAATTAAACTTGAGATACATTATCATATATATATAACATGTCGGAAGCCGCCACAATACCCACATCCAGCAGTGTACCTACGTACATTTATCGATTGATATGATTATGACGACAGATTTTCAAAGAATCGACTGAACGGATTTTGATAAAACATGTCTAAAAACCACCAATAGAAAAGCTGGTTTCAAATACTTGAAAAAAGCATGCAAATCGGTTCACCCGTTTAAAAGCTACGGTGCCGCAAACAGATGCACACTTAGCAATTAAATTTAGCCATAACACCCCTCTTGCGTCGGTGCCTAGTTAAAAAATAGTTTTTTTGCTAGTTAAATATATCCGCCTTCACTCTGGTCCTAGAATGGGGTCTAGGTAGCATAGGTTAGAGTATGTATGCTTAATTACAGTTACGTACAAATATGTGGGATTTTAATAGTACGTAATGGCGTATTAAATATGGTAATTTCGCTGTCTTTATGCCTGTAAATATGTATGCCAACGGTCGGTGGATAAGTACACAGCTTAATATGAACACTTAATTGTATCTTGTAGATTAATGTATTAAGTAAGTATCTTTAAGTCTAAGGTAGTACCTAGGTACTTAAAAATGTAGAGCGCGCTCTTAATATTTTGATCCCTTGTAGTTAATTTGTTTGATTTAGTGGTGGCAACTACGTTTTTTCCAGTTATTTAGATCCGTCTCTATTCCAGGGAGCTGCACTGGAACTTAAGAGGATACGTCAAAATCTTCAGTCATGGTTGAAGTTATTGTACACTTACACAACTATCTATAGTGCTGTCTCTACAACCGTCCTTGCTCGACTAAGGACCGCACCCCAGCACTTTTTGCGAAGCTTGATCGTAGTCACACATAATGACTCGTATTTTACAGGCTCGGTAACACACGGCCCTACACGCATTAACATTTTGTGTTGTCACATGCGAACTAAGGTATAAAAGCTACGTCGCTTGTGTGGCACTACACAATCGCACCCAAGCTTTCAAAGGGTCCGACGTGAAACAGAAACATGTTTTTAAAAGTAAGTATTTTTTATTTTATTTTAAGCATAAATTAAATTATTTGTTAAATTAGACGAACTCTCTGCTCTCAATAGGTATCTCGTACCTTAGGAAAGATCTTAGGCTAGACACGCGGTAGTGTGTCATGCCAAAGTTTATCATCTCTCCAGAAAAGGTGAGAAGTTTCAAACTCGGATTTGCAATCCGTACCTATAGTAACATATCTGCTTAAACAACATAACATACAAGCATACCATATTTACTTAGCCACTTGGTAGTTTCGTCTACAGATTTACGCCAGTTATAAAAGTTTTGTAGATTCGCTTCGATGACATTAGGTACTCTAATGTTAATCAATTCAATCTTAACGTTTCTCTTGCGGGTGATCGGTGATAGCTTGTGCAAGTTCCGTCCGGTTCGCTACCATCATCTAACTAGCTAATCCTGCCACCAAGCAGCAGCACATGCGCTGCTGTGTTCCTGCGTAAAGAGAAAGACAACCGGTGTAATTAGGTGAGGTTATGTTAGGCTGGCAACGTGTCTGCACTCCTTTAGTGCTCGTTTGCCTCCATTTTTCATAAAAATAACTGGCTATCTGGGTTGGAACTGGAACTGGATATCATTTTCTTGCGTAGGTACCTACTATGTTAACGAGTTTTGTCTTTCTAAAAACCTATTTATATCGGTGTTGTCTCCAGGTGGTGCTTCTCGCGTGCGTGGCCTCAGTGTGCCAGGCCGGTGGTTTGCTGGCTCCAGCATACGGCTACGGTGCCTGGAACCCCTACAGCAATTATCCTGCACAGCCAGCTATTGCCTCGCAGCATTCCAACATCCTTAGGTCGCCTTTCAACCTCGGCCAGGTGAGTTACTGACTTAGTGATGATACAATACTGCCTCCTGCTAAAGGTTATGATATCTCGTTGTTGCCTTTTGCGAAATCACCTCAGATCACTTTTTTTTATCTCAGTCGGGTGAGTTGTACCTACAAATTTTTCTTGCGTGTGTGGGCTCCCTCTCCCGTGTTCCATGGAGGTGGCAATGGAACTCCACTTAAGCTAAGTGTAGTTTTTTTGCGTGTGGCAGGACTTTTTTGAGGACCGTCCGAATCACTACTGCCATTTTACTCGCTAATTCTGCCGCCAATCGGAAGTGTTTGCGCAGTTTTGTTTCGGCGTGGAGAGTACGACACCCGGTTAAATTACTGGCGCATCAGGTATTTTATCTTGGTCCTCTAGGACGACCGTGCGCTGCGGTTGGGCATTACTTACTCGTCTTTCCATTTCAGATATCCACGTATTCAAAGGCAATAGACACGCCGTTCTCGAGCGTGCGTAAGTCTGACGTGCGCGTAAGCAACCCTGGAGTGGCTATCGGCGGGTTCGCACCAGCTTACCATGGTCTGGCAGCGCCGCTTTCCCCGGCCTACCACGGTGTGGCCGCACCTTTAGTGTCCCATGTTGGTGTCTCTCCGTATGGTGCGCCCGTTGCCAAAGTAAGTTTTTTTAAGAATTATTCGTTTTGTACTCGTATATGTATCTAGTGCATTCAGTGCAGGAAAGGTAGGACAGTGTCGCGCTATCATAACCCTAAGCACAATGATTAACATCGGTGCCGCGTATCATGTGGTGCTCGTATCTAAATACCTGTTTTCTTTTTAATTGGTTTCACACCAGCTATAATTTATTTTTAAAATTTCTCGTCGAAGAATGGGAACGAGTAGATAACTGTGCATTGTGCATGGTACCTATATTGCTGGTAATATTTTATACTACTGTACCTACCAACTCATCCATCTACAGCCATTCCTACCTAGATGTAGAGGTTCAGTGGCGTAGCTACCAAGGGACTAGGCGGGGCAGTGCCCCGGGGCCCTCAAGCTCAGAGGGCCCTCGAATCCTTACCAGAAAATCTCGATCGAACTATTATTATTAAAACGTAACCAGTTTAGATAGTAGTGGGGCCCCATTTTTTTATTTGCACCAGGGCCCTTGGTTACCTAGCTACGCCACTGTAGAGGTTAATCAGTTTCTGCGTTTTACGTTTTATTTTTCTTAAAAAATCAACTTTTACAGGTGGCTACAGGTGGACTTCTCGGCGTAGCATACTCAGCTGCCCCTGCTGTGTCTCACATGACTTACACCAATGGATTAGGCTTAGCCTACGCTTGGTAGGCCATTGGGGTCAAATCC
This sequence comes from Pandemis cinnamomeana, assembly GCA_932294345.1. Classification (NCBI taxonomy): domain Eukaryota; kingdom Metazoa; phylum Arthropoda; class Insecta; order Lepidoptera; family Tortricidae; genus Pandemis; species Pandemis cinnamomeana. The sequence goes on from OW028711.1 coordinate 7,858,435, forward strand.
ATGACTTAGTGAACTGTTGCGTGATCTATTAGTCGTAAGCGAGCTCAAAGATTCCTCTTAATTTATTACCTTGTAGTTATAACGTTATAATATAATATTTAATAAATTATTGTCAATTATTAATTCTACAGTTTCATTTTCGTTTCACAATATGTTTTAACTTAATGCGGGTGTTGCACACCAAGTTTCACCTTTAGTAGGTAACAAAATTAAAACAGCAATTAGTTTATTTGTTAGCAACCCATATAGTTAATTTCAAGTGTTTGGTAAGGCGTGAATAGAGAAAAATCAATAGTACATCCTGTCGAGGTATTCAACTACCTAATTGTTGTTTTCTTGATTAATTTGTTTATTGTATTATGTAACTCGCCCTTAAGAACACTATTGCTTTACGAAAGTTATGGGAAGCTGACAGGACATGAAAAGGGCGTGAAAAGGGCAGACTAAGACGACTCTCACTGCAACGGGTCTAAATCATTATAAAAAAATATTAACTACACCAATCTGGGATGTATGAGTCTTAGTTCATTTGCCTTTCCATTCGAAAAATTCAAACAAAAAAATATAATAAATGTGACACACAGAGGCTGACAGTGACAGATTGAGACCCAACGATCACCTCACCCTCACCGTGACATTACTACAATAGACTAATTCTGTTCG